>OY728166.1:238624554-239284554 GCA_963277665.1 Viscum album
AATAAGTTACTATGATAAAATTTAGTCATCATGGTAAAAGCTAAAATGGTTTAAAAGAGGTTAAGCTAAGTGATATGGCCTAAAATACCACAAAAAAACCTATATATAATTCATTTTATGATTACATTATCTACTCTCATATATTATATTCTAAATTTAGATAATTTGGTTCCACTTTACTTTGATAATGACATTTATTTATTTTAACATTTTAAGTGTTTAGAAAAGTGTCACCCCTCTCTTCTATAAAAGGAACCCTCTTATTTCCAAATAAAACCAAATATTTACTTATAATTTATCCTAAATACCTACCAAAATTATCACCCTCATAAACCTATCTCATGTTTGGTAACCTATGATCCCAAGAATAAGTTATAAACCTCTCATTTCCAAGAGGCTCTTTAAGAAAAGATTCAAGTTTTCAATGTAAGTAGTATCTTCCTATTGATTATTATACTATATAATATTCATCTAAATATTATTAAATTTAATTTATCACTTTAAAAAATGATTTCAAAACCATTAATTTTCTGTAAAATTTATTTTATCATTATATAATAACAAGTTCTTACTCATTTTACTTTCATAATGTGTTCTTGTTTTTCTCAATTTTACCACCCATATGAACGATATTATAATGTTTATATCATGAATGATTTATTAATGTTTAATAATATTAATATTATGTAAATTTATGAATTTAATTTATTTTAGTGACTATTTAATGGTTATATAGATATTTTTATACACTAATAAAATCAATTCTTTTTATGAATTTGAAATTTCTAAAAAAATAATATTTTTTCTATCTATGGGAATCATCAAAATAACTTCCATGAAATGGACATGAGACTCCAGAAATATATCAAAAATAATAATATAAACATTTATTAACATTATTTAAATGATGAAACCTTGACCAAGGTTCAAGGACCAGAACCACTGAAACATAACTTGCATGGAAAACTAAATAGTTAACACACATATATTGATTTTAGCGAAGAATTATTATCAAATAGGTAACATGAAATTATAAGTGATTGGTATATAGTAATATAAATATAAATATTTTTATTATATATATTTATAATAAATTTAAATTTATTATATAGAAGTTAAGATATTGTCTGACCATACAGAATTTTGAGGTAACGATTTATTTTCCAATCTTACTTTTAATCAGGATTGTTTATATTTAAATTTATATTGGGGAATTTTATGATCTTTCTCCCTTAAACCCAATATATTTTATTCTCAAATAGTTATTTATTGAGTTTTTAGGTCTTCTTTCTATATTTTTTCTTTGTTACTCAAATCAATTGAAAAATTATATATAAGATATGCTAACATTATCTCTTCTTTTTGGTTGGAAATATTTTTCCTCCATATCAATATTCATTATCTTATGCCAAACTTTTATTTTATATAATCCAATGATTTCCTAAAATAACGTTTTATTATATTTTAATTTATATTCAAAATTAGAAAAAGAATATTTTTTAACATTTTCTCTGAAAATCATTTTTGATTTTTTTTACAAAAGTGTAAAAATAATCTCTTATTTTAATGAATTTTGTATGAATGGATTTTATCAGCATCATTTTAATTATTCATTTTAAATCTTCTATTACAAGTATTAATGGTTTTACAAAGAAATTTTTATTCTCATTTTTCTGTGAATTTTTAATTTTTATATAAAATAAATTGACATTTTTTCTTGTTTTTCAAATTAATTATTTAATGATCTTAAAAAAGTATTTTTCATCTATATTGGCATACTTTAATATTTATTATTTTTTATTTGTTATATACTTCAATTAAACCAAAAAACTTCATTAAATATATGACATATGATTATCTCATGTGGAATTTTCCATGAAACTCATTTAATTCCCATGGGTTAATTAAGTTATGATGTAATCATAAATGTTTTTATGTTCTTGTGAAAAACATGTGTATAGTTTTCATTATGTTATAGGTGGTATTAAAATTATATACTCTCAAAATGAATTGGGTAAATCCTTATATTTAATTATATGACATGTATAGTACTGAGGAATGAACCTAATTCACTATGATACTTTGTCTAATAAAGTTTAATAGGGAATTTGAAGTGAACATAATCTACTATAGGACTATATCTACTATGTGATGATAGTTTTGATAGGGACCCTTGAAAAGGGAAATGATTTTCTCTATTTATGAATGTTCAACACTCTTACAAAATATTGTTATGCTTATGTTATGATCTCATGTCTCATGATTGCAGTTTCCACACTCTTATGACTCATGTCTTATGTTATGCCAAATTTTTATTCCATAAATAATGATCTATGATCTATGAATTATTAGGTATGTTTTTTATATATAATGATCATGTACCTTGATTATGTTCACAAACCCTTATACTCATTTTATGCTCACTTTTTATATGTGATTGTTATCTCCCATATTTACCCTTACAAAGCATCTAAGCTCAACTCTTCTTGTATTTCCATTTCCACTGGTTATATTATGTATAATATGTTTATAAGGGTACCATGTTTGAAGAGTTTTTGTGGAAAATATTTAATAACAGTTATGAAATTAGTTTTTTGTGAATCTAATTTCCAAATACACTAAAACTTCAGTTTATATGGTGTAAATTATTAAGAAATTTATTGATTTTTCATCTCAAACGATGAAATATGAATATATGTTATGTTCGGGTCACCTTGGGAATTATCAGTGGGAATTTAAAATATAATTTAATGTTATCAATGTAAATGTGTAGTGGTTTCTAGTGGGAGTTTCTATTAGAGATTTCCACTGTGAAATCCCAATAGGCACTCCCCCTAAGGGAATTTCCACTCAAAATTTCCATTGGGAATTTCTATTAGGAATTTAAACTTTGAATTTACTCTATAAATTTTCTATATGAATTTAATATATAAATTTTTAATCATTGTATATTTGATTTCAAATAAAGATTCTAATTTATTATTACTATTTTTATAATTAAAGATATGTTTATATAAACTAGGGTCCATTATAGATATTTGATGGCTAGTTTATAGAAAATATTTGATGAGAATAGGCAAAAGATTATTGAAAATCACATTATTTTTTTTAACAATATGCATTTTTTCATTATTTAAAGTGTTTATTTATAATAAAGTGATATTTTATGATTGTAAAAATTTTCATAGATCAGTTTTATTTTAAATACTATGATATAATATAGATTTGAAAATGTTTGATGTAGCTGGTAGGATAATGAGAATAACAGCTATCAAAAATCCACTAAATATTTACCATTGACTATGGTGCAATGCCTTTTTCATATTTTTATACATGGAATTGAAATATTTTAACACTAGTGAGAAAGAGTTTTTCAAATGTTTTTCATTTTTTATCATAGGGATTGTTCTAGAGAATTATTATTAAAAAAATTTAGGGTAGTAAAGATGAAGATATTTCTACTGTGGAATCTTTATTTTTCCCCTTTATGTGCAAAACATTATTTTTTTCCACATCCATTTCCTATTTTGATAAGAATTTAACAAATTATTTTGAGCACATTTTTAAATTAAATAGTTTTTCTTTGTTTTAAAATATATATTGGAAACAGATTAGTTCAGTTAAAAAATTTATAAATCCTTAAAAAGTGATAAAGTGTGTTATCAGTTTATTTGTAAGGTGTCACACTTTATTTAAATTTTTTATGTTAGTTGTTTTTTTCTAACACCACTCACTAATATAGATTTATTATATTGAGAAAGTTAAGACTATTCTATTGAAAAGATAGGGAGTCACTTCATCACTTGATAGGTGTGGTCTTTATGATGTTGACTTTTCTCTATAGAAATTGATTATGGTGATAGTGTTACAAGAATAGGTTTATGAATATAAATTTATTTTTAAATTTATATATTATTTTTTATAGTGTGTAATTATGTTTTTTAGTGTTTAAATATATTTAAAATATTCCATGAAAATTCCAAGCATGCCAAGATGTGGAATAATGTTGAAATCATGTCCTATTGAGGTTTCAGAAGTTGTTGAATCTACTATAAGTGATGAACATCATCCATCCAATTTCAAAGGAAATGGAAAATTTGTTGAAAAATATAATAAAATATTATCTATAGAATGTTAATTTATATAGAAAGGTGAATAGAATGGAAGCCCAAATTAAAATGAAGAACAAACAAATTTTTCTATTGAGACATAGATTGAAGAAGCTGGAAAAAGAAGATGTGGAAGCTATATTTTTTGTGGATAAAAGAAAAAATAAATTATAGGTGGGTATTCAAAAAAAAATAAATAAAAATAACCTCCTATTTTTAAAGGAAACACGATGGAAATTTGGGGAGAGGATGGACTTATAGAGGAAGAAACAAGTGGTAAATAGGTAATATAAGGAGAGGGAGATGGTGTTAAAGAATAATTTGGTATATAAGAGTAAAAGGTTCTTAAGGAGACTAATTAAATTGCTTCATTTTCTAAGAAAAAAAATTCATTGATTTGAGGGGTGAATAGTAGGTCTAATATAATAAATCATTAATCTTTATATATATATATCCGAAGATGACCACCAAGAAGAGACCTTCACTACCTAAAAAATGGAAGTTGAGACACTTTTTTCCACTAAAAAAATTCAAAAAAAATATCAGTTATTACCATAGTGGGTGATGTAGTAGTCCATAGTTACAAATAATGGCTTGAGGATACTTTAACTACTGATTGATGTTTGAGTAGATAGATATTTTTACTACCTTTATCATATTATAGTTTGTGGTTATATTTTTTAGTTTGTACTAAAAATATAAATGTACTATATGAAAATAGCTTGACAGTATAGGAATATTCAAATAAGAAATTGTATCGAATTATTTTTTTTAATGTTATTAATTTGTTAAATATGAGGTGTACATCTAGTGTGTTGTGTGTGTGGCTTCCAGTTTATTTTTTTCCAAATTGAATTTTTATATTATGATTGATTATGTTTTTAGAAATAGTTCATATATTCATTGATAGTTATAATTGAGAATAAATTTCAATATCATAGTATGAATGGCATTATAGAAATAGAAATATGAACCTTATTTCCAAAAACATTGATAATAATACTTAATTTCAATTTTAAGATAAGGAATTACATACTTTTTCCTTTTTTTATTATAATACTCCAGGTTATTTTTTAACAATTATTAGATGAATTTATTTAATTTTTTATGGATATTATGGAGTCATTCATTCATAAAAGGGGTAAATAAAGAAAAAAATTATTAAATAGGGTATCAATTGATGGTATAAGGACCTCAAGGTTGTTTTTTTTTCTAATAAACTCTCATAATATCTATTTTAATTTGTCAGTTATGGATTTTAAATATATTGTATTTAAATATTTTAACTCTAAGAAACCCCTATGAGGGACAAGGGCTACCAAATTAATTTTCCAAATATGGAATTAGTGGGTTAAGAACTTCCACAGTTATTAAAATTATTTTAAATACATTGGAATATGGAGTAGTCATTCATTTATTTTTTATACATAAGTTGTATTTAGAAAAATTTATGATCTGTGTTGTTTTGAATTATGTTGATTCAAGAAAATTAGACATAAACATTGAATAAATTCTACAACAAGGAGGCACAAATCTATATTTTGGTGTCACTATTTCTTATATCATGGATTATTTGGTAACAAGAGTTTTGGTAGTATAAAGTATGATAAAAAGGGAATTTAGTAGACAATGATTGTTAATGGTAATTTACCATCTAAATAATCTTAGAAGTACTACATCATAGATGGATGCAATGAGTAAGAGATTTATGGTTTTTGTAAGAAGTGATATAGAAATTTGAATGATGTTTATAAATAGAAATTGTATTGGGTTAGAAACTAAAATAATGTTTGGTAAGAAACATGAATAGTCAATTCAGGAATGATTTTATTGAAATGTTTCCTCCTTTTTAGAAACTAAACTTATGTTGGCTAAGAAAATAAAATGGGGGTTGTTATGAAACTTAAATGATGAATTTTAGAATTATTTCACTAAGATGTTGGTTCTCAGACTTTCCCTTCCAATATTATTTGTAGTGAATGTTTTCAAAAGATAGTCATCAGGATTACTTATAAAAAACAAGTTCATCTAAAATAAAATAAAATTATTAATATATTTATATGATTTTAAAAAAAATCAATTTTCATCAATATTTTATAATTATGAAGACATATTAATCTAAAATAACTAAGCGTCTAAATTATAGAATTAATGCATTGTGATGTTGGTTCCAAGACTTTCCCTTCCAATATGATTTGTAGTTATTATTTTCAATAACTGGTTGTCAAGGTAACTTAAAAAAATAACTAAAAGAAACTTTGATATTTCATTATTATTTCTGTTATTTACTATCCAACATTATTAATTATTATTTATACCCTACCGATGTCATGATAATTTCAAATTGATTCAATGTAGTATTTTCCACTAGAAATTTCTAGTGGGAATTTTCCAGTGTTAGTTTCTAGGGGGAATTTCATGGGAGGATTTCCACTAGGAGTTTCCAAATAATTAAAAGTTTGAATTTCTATTAGGAATTTTTCCTAGTAGTTTACTATTTTTTATAAGGATTTTAATTTCAAATTTCAATGTGAAATTACATTGGGAAATTCCAATGGGAATTTCCAGTATATTTTTCCAATTGATTTAAAGTAGCAACTTAGTCTATCACTTTCCCCAAGGAATTTACAATTGATTAAAAGTGAAAATTTCATTTGGGAATTCTAAAAGGTTTTAAATTATTTTTAAATATGAAAATTTTAATTGGTAATTCCCAATGTCAATTTCCACTAGGAATTTATAGTGGGAATTTCCATTGAGAATTTTAAATTAATTATATGTACGAATTAATTCTAGGAATTACCCTTTTTCCATTTTTTATGAAAAAATATAATTTCAATTTACTATTTTAATTTCTAATAGTTTTCCACTAGTAATTTCTACTATAAATTTCTAGTGGGAATTCCCAATGAATATTTTCAAGGGGAATTTCCAACTGATCGATTGTGGGGATTTCTTCAAGGAATTTTCCCTAGTTATCTCATAAAATTTACAAATAGATACTATGAATTTTAATTACTAATTACCAATTTGAATTCCACTATTAATTTACAATGAAAATTTTAATTGGTAAATTCTAATAGATTTAAAAGATTAAAATTCTCTTGGGATTTTTCAGTGGAAATTTCCACCATGAATTCTCAGTAAATATTTCTAGTGGGAATTTCTAGTGTGGATTCCCAATTAAAATTACTAGTAAAAATTTACACTATGAATTCCATGTGTGAGTTCCTAGTGTGAATTTTGAGTAATAATTTCTAGTAGGATTTCCAAGTGTAAATTTCCAGTGGTAATTTCTAGTGGTAACTCTCAATGATAATTTACACACACTATGTTTTCTTCTGATGTGACGTGTTTCCTTTTCCAATTTACAGTGAACAAAGTCTTGCAAGTGAAATTACCTTAAATTAGGTTATTAAATTTAAGGAACTAATTTGATAATATAATATGTGTTTATGATTTTTTATACCAATTTCAAGTAAAACTAAAATATAAATATTAAAAAATGTGTATTTATAGAAAACAAGTACATCTAAAATGAAAGAAAAATGTTAATATTTTTATAGAAACATATTTATTAAAAGTTGGTTTTCTTTAGCATTTGAAAAATTTGAAGACATTCACAGCTAAAGTAAACAACTATTTGAATTATGAAATTCTTACATCGAGATGTCGATTACCAAACTTCCACTTCCAATATAATTTATAGTGAATGTTTTCAAAAAAATATTTTGGAGTAACCGGTACTAAAAACTACCCCTTTAATGTGATGTAAACTGTTTATTTCATTTATTTGAGTAGATGTATTTATTAAATACAATATCTATTTTTGTATAAAATAGTTATCATTTTTAGTTAATTCCAATAAAGAGTGATTTCTTAAAGGTATATCTTGGAAAAAAATATAGGTAAGTAGATATCAATCAACTATATTATATTTGTGTAATAATAATGACATAATTACATTTAGATCTATATCAAGATAACCAAGAAATCCACTATTTTAAAGTTATTTAAAATTTCCATACAAAATTCTTAATAGAATATATATGAATAAAATGATAAGATGTGGGAGTTAATTAACATAAACCAAAAAAATGCATACAGGTTTTGGGGTCCCTCTCTTTCCTATATTATGGCTACTCTTTATTCACTTTCTTGGTTACTCTAAACAACTATTGAAACTATCACCACTATTAATTTTATCTTTCTTCTTGAATATTGTTATATATTCTTTTTAAAATCCTATATTAAAATCAGTATGTTTTTTGATGGGTAAATTATTTCTAGCTTCTTGTAAATCCCTTGCATTATTATTTAGATTTGATAACCCATTCATATGTCCTAATTCAAGCTCACAAAACTATGTTACAATATTTATTTTCATTCATGAAAACTATTGGTAACATTTTTCTTTTCTTGTTACCATTTATTATTCAACATTATTAATTGTGATTCCTACCATGTCGATGTCACAATAGTTTCTTATCCATCTCTTAAGGATAAATAAATTTGACATGCATTGTACATCTAGTTACTCTAATATTTTTGGTACATAATAACAAAAATACTCATAACACCCAAATTTCATGAATGTTGGAAAAATTGTGATATAAGTTGGATATTATTTTTGTATTTATTATCAATATAAGTATAGTGGAGAAATATTCATTGGTTGAATCTTATGAAAAGAACTAGTAAGAAGAATAATAAATTTATAGAGTCTATTTTATTAATATTTTTTGTGTTCAAAGAAATGGAAAAAAATTCATAAGTTCAGAGGGTTTGATTGAGTTTAGTGAATAATTCAATGAAAATGAAGCATTTTAGCATAGTAATTATGTGGACTATAGTATTACAAGTTGAGTATGCCAAATAAAGCTGATTAAGTGGAGTTAGCCAAGTGAAGTAGGCTAAGTCCAGTTGTTCAAGGGGAGTGGTCCAAGATAAGTAGGCTGAGTAGAGTTGGCCAAGTGGAGTAGTCCAAGTGTATTGTGTTAAGCCTTATACACAAATTGGATTACGATAAACCTAGTATGCCGAGTGGACTATTCCAAAACTATAATTCCAAGTGGAGTACACCGAGCCTAGTATGGAAAGTGGGTTACCCCAAGTATAATATTTCAAGTGGAGTACACTAGTCATATCACACTAATGGGATTAACTAAGAAGAGTATTCCAATCATAGTATACATATTGTAGTATGTGTTGGTCAAAGTAGAATGGAATGAGGGGGGTTAATTTCCTTTTAAAAATGTAAGCAAACCGAAAATGTAAATTCAAATATAAATGATATTGAAATGATAAATTGATGATAGTAATAAATTAATAAAGTGATAAATTGATAAATATGATATGAAATATAAATTTTATTTCAATATATATAAAATGAGTATACACAGTAAAAACTAATCATATATAATTTATAGAATTATTTGTATTGATGTTGAAAGATTCAATTCATAAAATAAATGAGAGAGAAAACATGGTTTGATAAAAGAGTTTAACAATATCTCAATGTGAGCCCTGAAATATCCTCCCATAGGGTTGAGAGTTTTATGTTATCACTACCCTGATATTGGTGATGATCAATAAAATCATCCATCATAATTATGGTTTGTGAGAACACTCTTGATCTTTGTTATTGGCTAAGGAACATGTCCCTCACTTTTTCAGTAGTGAGAACCCATTGAAGAAGGTTACGAGAAGATATATCGGTGGTTTGGAAAAACAATTACAATTTTACTCCCTAATCTCTCAAGATGATGTTTATAAATATGAATGAGAGATTGAGAGATGATGTTAGAGAAGAGACCTTGAGAATGATGGAGAAAAATAATTATCTCTTTGATAGAACTTGAGAGGATTTGTTAGATATTCATTTTTGAATCAAGGATTGGAGAGTCATTATTGGTAACTAGTTTTTATTTCAATCCTTATTAAGACTCTATTTATAGGATCTAAAAGAGGTGATAATATTCTATAATTTTTCTGGGGAACTGAAGCTGAAGAATAACAAATTTATGAATATTTTGACCATAATAAATGTTATCTCAAAACTATTACTTGATGACACTAGCTACCTAGTTCACCTCACTAGATTACTTGTGGGTTACCTTGGGATGGGAACTTTTGTAAAATAACCACCGATGAGCCACTACTAGACAACAGTTGGTAGATTTCCTTCTAGAAGAAATATACACTTTTGAAAATACTAATACCTTGTCAATGCTCCTACACTGGATGTTCTATGGTCTTCTATAACATCAAGAGGCTACTAGCTTCACCACTATCTGGTTGGTGTCTCTATATTGGCTAGCCGGTACAACATGTAACTCTCAACCTTTAAATAGATTCATACTTTATTCCTATTAAGGCCTTATATTAATCTTATAACTTTAATATAAGGTCATCAAAAATGATAAAAAAAATAGTTCTAATAGTTAACTAATATCAACTTATTGCCTTTTAAGATCATTTAATTATTGAGAATATTAAATATATTATATTGATAACTTGAATACCTTGCTAAATCGTTTAATCTGGATTTACACTTGATATATATTTTTATATTAAGTGTTTGTGATAACCAAAAGGGGGTATATTATTGTACCTCTATATCTCTCGTGTGTTTTCATGATAAAAAACACTCTCTTGTATATCTAACTTTCTCATTTGAGTAAATTTTAGTATTTTTAATTTTACTTTAATTGATATCATTAATGGTCATAATGGAGATCTTAAAGTCAATTCAAAGGTGAAATTTTGATCTTTTTGAAGGCTTGTACCAATATTTTATAGTGTTTCAAAACCATGGATTAAACTTATAAGATTAATATAATTCCTTAAAAAGAGTCACGGATGGATACACTTGAATTTTGGGAGTTGTATATCCACTAGACAACCAATGGTGAATTTCATATCCTCCTAATGATGCAGAAGAGAACCAATCCATTGGTAGAGGTGCATCGTCTAACTGTTAGTAGTTATAATAGTAAAACTTTTTTCCAGAAGGTCATTAGACTGATGTTATATAGTAATGGATTTTTGGTGGTGATTTTATAAAATTTCGTAGCTCTAAGTGACTCAAAAACCAACCAGTGAGGTTCACTAAGTAGCCAGTGGTGTCGAGGAAACAATTTTGGAATAACATTTGTTATGGTAAAAAATAAAAAAAAACAGTATTCTTTAGATTCAACACACCTAAGAAATTATAAAATATTACCAAATATTTTTTATCTAATAAATATAGTCCAAATTATTCTTTGAATAAAAATAGGTTACCAATAACACCTCTTTGATCCTTATTAAAAAATTATGCTCTAGTGGATCTACTCAAGTTCTCTCAAAGAGACAACTTCTTTTCTCCATTATTCTCAAAGGATCTTCTCTCACATATTCTCCCAATATCTCATTTCTATTTATAAATATCCTCTCAAGATATTGGGGAGCACATTTTTAATTGGTTTTCCAAAGAAATTTTTTCTCTTGTCATTGCCTTCTTCAATGGGTTCTCAATACCACAAAAGTGAGGGACAAGTTCTTTAGATACTAATGAAGCTCAAGAGGGTGATAAAAAACCATAATTATGAGGGAAGATATTCTTTATCACTTCTAATACAATGGAGTAAAAAAAATAAACCTCTCAACCCAAGTGGAGATACATAGGGCTCACATCGAGCTATTATCGAACTCCTTTGTCAAATTGTGTTTTATCTCTCATTTATTTTACGTATTATATCATTTAACATTGATATGCATAATTTCATAAATTCGATATGATAATTTTATACTATGAATTCTCACTTTATCTATATTTAAATTAACATCATAATTTGTATTATATTTATCAATTTATCACTTTATCAACTTATTGATTTTGTCAATTTATCATTTGATGATCACAAACAATATCTTGTATTTAACTTTTTTGTTTGAGTGAATTCAATTATCTTTAATTTGAATTTAATTCATGAAATTAATGTTTCAAATAAATATATTAACACCAAATATAATATTGTAAAATATGATTCAATATTCGATTAAGGTGTCTTTCTTGGGTGCTCCAACTCAGGCAAGGAATATCGAGCCTTTAACAAAAGGACTAAAATGTTATAAAATCAAATCGTGTTGTTTTCAATGAAAATTTTCCAAATAACTTTCTCAAAAAAATTAAAAATATTTTTTAAAATGAAACTTTTTAATTTAAATAAGTTGAATAAAAAACGAATCTCCTTAAAATTCTTTACCTAAATCTTTTATAAAATCTAAATAGTATCCCCTTGAAAATTTTATTGGATATTTTTAGATAGAAACTTATACTACAAGATCAGTCCTAAGTTTTATTAAACACATTGTTTTTATCTCTCACTTAGAACCCTAAAATTTCAATTATTCCCTTAACAATAAAAATTGGGTTCATTCCATGCAAGATGATCTAAGTCAATTCAATCGAAATGATGTATGAACCCTTATCAAATGACCAAATAAAAATACAATAATAGGAACTAAATGGTTTTTTAAAAATAATTTAGATGATCTTGGTAATATCCCAACAAATAAATATAATCTATTAAGTCAAGGTTATAACCAAGAATAAGGAATTGACTATGGTGAAACCTTTTCACCCATCACTTGGTGTGAGTCCATTAGAATCTTATTTGAATTCACATCTCACCATAATTTAAAAATCATTCATATGGATGTTAAAATCACCTTTTAAAAGGTTTTATTAGTTAAAATAATTCTATGGAACAACCACTTGGTTTTGAATATCCTATTTTTTCAAATTCCATTTTCAAGTTAACTAAAGCTCTTTATTGTTTGAATCTTGATTTTATTTTAAATATTTTTCTTTTACTTTATTGAAATTATTGATTTGTTTTCTATTTTTTATTTTCTATTTTATATGATCCATATATATCATTTGTGTTACTATTTAAGTGAGATAATTATCTTATAATTTTGAAATTTTTCTTAAGAGACTTTTTTCAAATTATTCTTAAATTGTTTTAAAAACTATCACTTATTTTCAAAATTATAAGTAATATTTTCTTAAACAAATAATTTTTAATATAAATTTTACTATTTTTAAACATATTTTTCAAAAAAAAATCTTAAAACTAATATGATCAATTGTGTATATTCTTTATATAATTTTTTTAAATTTCTTTGTTTTTATATCTCTTAAATAGAGATTAATGATGACTAAAAATTTTATCTACACTTGTCTCTCTAATAATGTTTTTGAGGTGTCTTTGAAAAAATAAAAAATGTAGGATTCCATAGAGATATGTTTTTTATATTCAAAAGAACTCCTTCAGGCCTTTTAAATGAAGGAATAATTCATTGGTACAAAGTCCACTCTTTGAGGAAGGATTGTCTTGGAAAAGGTATGTACCAAATTTTATCGATTTTCTTTTCTCCTCTTATTTCTTTTTTTCTCTCTTTTTCAATTTCTATTATTTATTTTTTTTCCTTTATTTATTATAAAACTATTTTCATTTCTCTTAAATTCATCATTTAAAATTTACTCACTCTCTCTCTTTATTAAATTCATCCATTAAAAGGGTTTTGGAAGCTAAAATATGTTTTTGAATCTTTTTTTTATGTTTCTATAGTCAAAATCACCTTTTTGACTTTTTATGTTTTTTAAAACTCTTGTTTTTGGGTTTTCTAAAATCTCTTTCAAATATATCCCTTGAGTTCTGCATCAAATATTTCCTTCTAAATTTTTCATTTTTCTCCTTTTTTTCATTTTTATAATCATAAATGGGGATAAGTTTCTTGAAAAAATTATGAAAATATTTAGTTTTTCACAATGAGGGAGAGTTTTTTAAAGGTGAAGTATCTTTGATATTTGTTTATGTTATTGCTTAATTTTTTAAGAAAGGATGAGTTATTAAAAATTAATGTTAAATGTTTTCTCTTCTTTGAAATTTTTTATGTTTGATATTTTTATTTATTGAGAAAATTGAATATCATTTACTTATTGATAATATTGAATATATTCTATTTATATCTTGAATACCTTGTTAAATCTTACAATCTTGATTTACAATTGATATATCCTTTTAATTTAATTGTTTGTAATCATCAAAAATGGGCATATTGTTGTACATATTTCTATCTCATGTGTTGTCATGATCACAAACACTCTCTCGTGTATCTAATTTTTTCATTCGACTGAATTTAAATATATTTAATTTTACTTTAATACATATCATTAATGGGAATAATAGAGATCATAAAGAAAATTTAAAGGCAAAATCTTGATCTTGTTGAAGTCTTGAACATATATTTTATCATGTTTCAAGAACTTGTATTTATGATAGAAGAACAATATAAGTCCTTAGAAGGAAGTGATGGTGGATCTACTTGAAGGTAGAGATTTAAAGTGCTAATGTCCATATGGAGGTGAAACAAATAGCCTACTAATATTGTAGAGGATCAATAGTTATTCGATAGAGGAGAAATGGATAATTGGTAATAGTTCTAGAAGACCAACATTCTAATATAAGGCCATCGACCATCCACTAGAAAGTAATGGCTACCCAACGATGATTTTCAAAAATTTATCAGATCTAAGTGACACATCATCCAATTTGTGAGGTACACTAGGTAGCTTGTAGTGTCAAGGAATCAGTTTTTGGAAAGAATTTACTATGGTCAAAATTCCATAAATGCGGTATTCTTAAACTTTAATGCCCCCAAAAGAATTATTGAAGATTACTAGCACTTTTGAAGCCTATAAATAGATTCCATAAGAGTCTTAGAAGAAAAAATAGTTACCAAAAATTCCTCTTTGGTTCTTGATTCAAAATAAAATCTCTTGTGGATCAATTAAAGTTCTCTCAAAGAGTTAACTACGTTTACACATCATTCTTATAACAACACTTGTCTTTTTTACTATCATGAACCAAGCTAGGGTGACATTTAACCAGTTGCCCAACCCAATCTGTGGCATGGCCCAAAGGGAATTCTCAATCCCCATGGGTTGGAAACAAGTTTCTAGGTATCAATAATACAACTTGGGAATGATTTTACCCATGAAAATAATCATAGGCAACCAACTATAATAAATAAAATAAAACTAAATAATCATAACCAAACATGGCCTAACAATTTCATATTCAAGTTTGTAACTTTAAACAAAACCAAGAAGCGGCTACAAAAAAAGGGAACAAGAAACTATCCAAAAACCACCATGTAATAAGAGTAGCATCATCTTCAAGCCACCACCACAACACCTGCAAGGGAAGACCACTAGCATCTCGAACCAGTATTTCCAAACATCTTTCTTTTACCAGTGTCAAACATAACCAAGTCTACTTACACCCAAAGTTATAATTAGGGTGTGATCCAAAGCCCAATAGGACACCGCCCAATAAATAGATTCCATGCCAAAACATTATAAGGCAAGATAATATAAAAGTTTTACAAAAAGAAAATCTAGATGAATTTTTATAGAAAACATTTAAAAGGAAAAACATTCTTACCAAGGAGAACATGCTTTCATTTTAATGTAACCAACCTTGTGAATCGTAAGACGATAGTAAGAGAAATATCCCAAAAGATTACAAATTCACTGAATAACCCTATATGCACTATCTAGTAATGTGACACTAGGTACATCATATCTCATTGATAAGTGGTATAACAACCACAACCAATAGCATTATCATGCATGAGCCACTAGGAGGGAACATCCCATGGGCCTAGTGCTCTATAATCATCATCATAGTTTAGTTAGTGTTGTCGTCATTAATCCTGGTAGATGAATCTGGGATAATCCACTTATGATTCAACTAGAATACTAGTCTAAGTCCACCCACCTAGATACCCAAGTTTCCCTTCATGCTCAAATATCATTCCACATAACACAAGGATCATAAAATTCATATACACACATACCAATCAATATAAACACACTTGGTAAATAATCTTTTTCACAGCCAAACCCACTTTTCATATCTAAACGCACACCAAATCCACTCTGAAACATGATTCATATCATTTTCATAATTAAATAAACCACTCTCATAATTTATAAAATACCTTCAATAAACACAACAAAAAACACACTTTAAAACAACCAATTTCCATTAGAAAACCCACTTTCAAGCAATAAAGATCTTAAACCATTAAAAACGCATTTTTCACCTCATATATAATCCATATAATATAAACAAGAATAAAATAAGGCATATCAAAATCACCAAATAAGTTTTTATCATGGAATCACCTACCTTTAGTGAATAAACTTCTGGGAAATTGTGAAATAACTCAAACGCACCTCAATATAACCCTATAAAGGAAATATTAAACTATAAAAATCAATATAGAATCCTAAAAAACAATATCTAACCCTAAAAATTTCACCCTACCCATTGGAGATGTGAAACCCTAAGAAAGGATAAGGGAAACCCTATAGAAGAGGGAGAAACCAATAAAAGAGGGACTTACTTGAAGAATCTTAGAGAAATCACACCAAATCCACCAAAAGATAGAGTTACAAGGGTGAAAAGGGAGGGGGTATCCTAGGATAGAGAATTATGAATGGGTAAGGGGTTTAGGGGTTTAGGTTTAAAATTTGAGGGAAGAAAAATGTTAAAAAATCAATTTTTAATGACCTAGACAGGCCGCACGGTTTGCCCATACAGTTTGGAAAACCTTGAAAAAAACATGCACCCCTTAATATCCAAATAGTACATGTCACATGGTTATCCCACATAGTTTAAAAACTGTGCACTAACCGTACAATAAACCTATAACCAAAAGCACCACTTGGTCGCACAGTTACCTGGGCAAGGGCGCACAGTTTTCCAAACTGTGTGCCCCCTGGCGTTAACCCAAAACTCCAATTTTCACCAAAAATATTGAGAAAACTCAAAGATAAATGTAATATAAATAATAAATAACATAATATCTCAAAATGAATACATAGATGTGACAATTATCCTCACCATGAAAACTCCCCCCCCCCAGGAAAGTCAACCTAAAGCTTGATTGGAGAATAAAAACAGATATTCTTCTTCAACACAAGGCTTCCAATCCCAAGTATCATTATCATAATTTCCATGATTTAAAATAACACATACCAATGGAATATACTTCCCATGAATCAATTTCTCCTGAGAATCCAAAATCTTGACTGTCTTCTTGAACACTGACAAGTCAGGCTCTAATTCTAACTCTTCCAAATTCAGAACATCAGACAGATCTAGGTTGTACTTATTCAGCTTAGAAACATGAAATTAATCATGAATTGATGTCAAATATGAATCCAAAGATTACTTATATTCCACCCTACCAACCCGATTGATGATATCAAATGGTCTGACATACCTCAGTGTTAGCTTCCCTTGTTTACCTAAATGATGATGACCCAAACATGGTGCCACTTTCAGGAAGACCCAGTCACCCACAGAGAACTCTAGATCTCAACATCTCTAATTAGAATTGGATTTTTGGTGACTCTGAGCTATAAAAAGTTGGCATCATATCATCTTGACCTTATCAGATGTCTCTTTCACTAAACTCGGTCCTAATAATGAGGTCTCACCTACCGCATCCCAACACAAGGGCGACCGGCACAGCTGGCCATAGAGCACCTTAAAATGAGCCACTCGAATCAAGGATTGGTAATAGTTATCTTATGAAAAATCAACCAATCCGAAATGGATATCCCAAGAGACTCTAAAATACAAGACACATGCCTGAAGCGTATCCTACAAAATCTGATTTGACCGCTCTGTCTGACCATCTGTTTGAGGATGATATTTCATGCTCAATTTGACCTATGACTCTAATGACTTTTGAATTAATTCCAAGAAACAGGAGGTAAAATTGGGGGTACCTATTAGAAACATTTTTTGTTGGAACACCATGAATCCTCAAAATCTCCTGAACATACAACCGGTCCAACTCACCCACCTTTATTGAATCTCAGATCGGAATGAAGTGGGTTAAATTGGTCATATGATCAATCGCCACCCAAATAACATTCCTCATTCAAGTTTTATGAGGTAATCCAATAATAAAGTACATTTAAATCTCTTCCCACTTCCATGTAGTAATGGTTAGCGTATGAAGTAAACTAGAGGGTCTTCGGTGCTCTACTTTAACTTGCTGACATGTATAACACCACAATATGAAATCAGGTGTATCCTACCTCATACCTAGCCACTATAATTTCGGACAAACATAATAATACATCTTGGTAGCACCAGGATGAACGGACCATTGAGTTTGGGGACTAACCTTCATTACCACCTTCTTTATAGACAATGACACCACAAAGAGACCCTTGAAACATAAAACTACCTCAGGAGACAATGACTAACTGTAAGGTGTATCCTCACTGTGAAGAGACTGTATAGACTATTGGAATAGATCATCACTATGATTATATTATTGAATCATCTCCATAAGGGAATGATCTAGCTGAAAACTGGATAATAACCTACCACCAAAATGCTCCTTGGTCTCTAGTTTCATCTGAGAAAAAAGCCCCATCAAGGTCCACTCATCACTAGACTCTTTCAATGCCTGCACTGGAACCTTTCTGCTGAAAGAATATACCACAACATTACCCTTCATTGAGGTATATACAATATCAAAATCAAACCCCTAAAGATACTCAACCTAAGGATGTTTCCTTATATTCAAATCCTTTTGAGATAAAATGTAGGATAAGCTCTTATGATCGTAATAAACCACAAATTTATCACCAAAACGATAATGGTTCCACATCTTCAATGCATGAATCATTGATTCTAAATTCATTTCATGGGTCAGGTAGTTATTTTCATGTTTTTGGAGTTGTATAGATCCATACACCACTACATGTTCATTATGTATAAGCACACACCCAAGACCCATACCTGAGGCATCTAAATAAACAACATATCCCTTCCCAGACTCTGGAAAGATACACACATGAGTGGTAGTAAATAACCACTTAATATCCTCAAAGGACACTTGGCACTATGGGATCCATTAAAAATTCACCCCTTTTCGGGTGAGTGTCATAATGGACAAAGAAAGCTAATAGAAATCTCAAAAAACACCAATAATACCCTACCAGGCCTTGAAATCTTCTTATCTAAAACAAATTCTTTAGCTGCTCCCATTACATCACAACACTGATCTTATTAGGGTCTAATGAAACCCCTCGTTTGGAGATCACATGACCTAGAAACTTTATTTCCCTGATCTAAAAGGTTCACTTAGAGAACTTCTCATAGAGAGGATGATCTCGAATAGTGCCTAAAATAATCCTTAAATGATGTTCATGCTCCTCCTCATATACAAAATAGACCAGAATTTTGTTAATGAATACCACAACAAATGAGTTGAGATATTGGTGGAACACCCTATTTATGAGTTCCATAAAAACTACTAGAGTTTTAGTCAACCCAAAAGGCATGACAAAGTATTAAAAATGGACATACCTTCTTTGGAAGTTCATTTTCAGGATGTCTGCCACTCTCACCCTGACTTGGTAATAACCATAATGTGAATCTATCTTAGAGAACCAACTTTACCCATTTAACTGGTCAAACAATTCATTGGATTGGGGAAAAGGATTTTTGTCCTTGATGGTTACCTTGTTCATCTTCCAGTAATAAATACACAACCAAAGAGATCCATTGAACTTCTTTGAAAACAAAACTGGGGCAACCCGAGGAGAGATGCTCGAGTGAATGAATCCTTTGGATTCAAAATCATCTAATTGTACCTTTAATTACCTCAAATAAATGGGGTCCATAAGATGTGAGGGAAGAGATATCGGTCACGTTCCAAGTTCGGAATCAATTGAGAACTCCACATCCTGCTCTAGAGGAAAACCCAAAAAATACTATGGAAAAAACCTCTTGGAATTCATCCACCATAAGAGATAATCCACCACCATGGGCATCACAATCATCCTCCAATGTGAGTGATAATAACTAAAAAATAGGATTTCCAAACTCTGGAAGTGGAGGTCCATCACATCCCGAATGAGGATCTCATTCACCATGAAAAACTTGGGTACTTCCATAAGGTGCCACAAAAATCACTCACCATCTATAACAATTGATGTGTGCCTAAAAGTGCACCATCAAATCCATGATAAGTATTATATCAAAGACTTCCATCTCTAAAACAATGAAATCTCATTCCATCTCAACCCCTGATATGGTGAGTGCACAAAATAGATGCTTGGAACCTTGCTCTCACTTTTTACCAAGAGGCATCACTAACTCCATCGCATACGACATGAGCTCAATTAGAAATTTAAACACATAAACAAGATAGGAAGAGATAAATGAATGAGATTAACTAGTGTTAAACAAAACGATGACTATGAATGATGCAATAAAAACAACACCTCAAACTCTCACAAGTCTTACATATAACCCTGTTGTTGTCTGGTCCACATCATGAAGATGTTTCACCTCGGCCAAAGCCTGAGAATGACCACTAACCTGTGGTTCAACCCTAAACCGAATCTTCCTAGAAGATGATCCATTCCTACCACCAAAAACACTAACCTGAGATCCCACTGTCCCAGATGTTTCTGACTGGGCCGACATTCCCCTAGAAGCTAGAGATCCCACACCACTCTAATAGGGATGTGTGACCCTGAAAACCCACTACAAGTGTACTATAGCTCCACATCGGTGACAAGGGTTGGGAGGAGATGTTCATATAGGTCATATATGTCCTATAATCCCACACAGATGGCACATGATCGACCTTGAATCCAAGAGACCCGATTGGTGAGGACTCCTTAAGACCCAGGATCAAATCCAGGTGGAGGATAATTTCTGGTATTGTAGTAGTACTATAGCAGGTACTATAGAAAGTATTGTAGCAGGAACTGTGCAGAACAGTATTATGAATTGTAGTGGGAACTGTATCAGGCACTGTTTGGCATTGTAGAAGGCGGGAATATTCACCTGTTTGGGCCTTCGGGCCACCGATTTGCCCCCAGATCCTTTAAGGCCTTCGGGCCACCCAGGCCTTCAATCCAGTAAGGCCTTCTGGCCACCTCAAGGCCTTCGGGCCACCTTAAATTGCAGATGAAAACTAGACAACCTACAAGGAATAAACATTAGAAGGAGGAGGAGCAAGGAGCTTTCACCATAGCAGAAGCTAAATAGATTGCAATAATGAGAGGTTACGGCACCTGCCATCGGGACAAGCCTGTGCATGCATGGGAAAGACTAGCCGAACAGCCATGCAAAGGTGGAGAGAAGATTTCATAATGAAGATGCTGGGGAGGAGCAGTTTCAAGTAGTTAGTCTGGGTTGTATGTAATGTTTGAATCCTACGAGCAATTAATTCCTCTAAGCCCTATGGTCCATGTAATACTTACACCTACGAGCCTTGTAAGGGTTCCACCTCACCCCATGAAAGGTGTATTATCAAAAATCAATAAAAATGAATGCCTTCGGGCCATTGGAGGAACTACCTTGCTTTATAAGCCACGTATAAAGACAACTGAGAAGGATGGATTGAACTACCACCACCCTTCATTCCCTGCTCATCATGTTTCCTCTTCTTTTCTGATGAACTGCCACTACACGCTGTTGTCAGAACCCCAAATGAACTAGACCTACCCTCACTACCACAAAAATAGATTTTAAAATGATAGTATTTTTCAGTGCTAGAAAAAAAGTACTGAGAAATTTAACCATTTATCAATTTTTTTTTGGTGTTGATAAAGGTCCCCTTTATCAAAACTTTATTTTTAGTACTGATAAAGGGTACCCTTTCTCAGTGATATATATTTAGAACTCATAAAGGAGTCCTTTATTAGCACTTTTTTAGAACTGATAAAGGTCTAAATGAATAAAATAAAGTAATTAAATAAATAAAAAATATAAAATGATTTTATTAAAAAAATATTGCAAATTTTATTAATTAAATAATTATTTAAAAAATGAATAAATTGATTATACTATATATAAATTATAAATACTAATAAATAGTATGTATTAAATATATATATATATATATATGAAAAATGAAAATTAAACAAATTAAAATTAAAAAAAAGTAAATTGAGAAAAATATTAAACATTTTATTAATTAGATGATTATTGATAATGTTAATAAATAGTATATATTAAATATATAGATATATATTAATATATATAAATATTATTTATATATTACAAGATATTTATGCGCTTTACATTAAATAGTCATATATTTAGTGAATAATAATTTATAATTAAAAATTAATATGAATTAAAAATACTGACTAATTGCATAGAGTAATGGAAATATAATTGAAAGTCATTTGATTTTTCAATTTAACATAGATCAAATATGTGTTATATTGATTTCACATATACATAATTAATGTATTTTTATATATAATACACACACACAAAACTTATCCATTTTTTTAATATTATTAGTGTAGTTATTTTTAATTTATTCAATTTCACTCATTTTTAATACGCATGCACTTAAAATAAGATATTCATTAATAATGTTAAAAAAATATTTTTAAACAAATATTTATAAATAAATATATTTAAAAATTCACATACAATATTTATAAAATAATATATTTATAATTATAAATAAATAAATATTTTTTTAAAAGTATTTATATAATTATAAATAAATAATTATACATATTAAATAATTAATAAATTTGAAATAAATTTACATAAATAATGAATATATTTACTATATTTATATTTATACATATTTATTAAATATATATATATATATAATTATATAAATATTATTTTTTAAAAATATTTATATAATTATATATAATTAATTAAATGTTTAAATAATTATAAAATTATAAGAAATATTTTTAAATAAGGAATATAATTACTATATTTATATTTATATATATTTATTAAGTATATATATACATATTTTTTTATTTATAATTATAATTATAAATCCTTTATCAGCACTTAAGTAATAAGTGTTTTTAAAAGATATCTATATTAGTGCTAAAAAATTTCTAATAAAAGTCATATTTGTCAGGGAAAAAACTTTAGCGATGATAAATACGGATTTTATCGGCACTTTTTTTGCACTCATAAAGACCTACCTTTATCATCACGAAAAACCACTGATAAATATGCCTTTTATCAGTTCTTTTTATAAAGCAATAATAAAAGCATCCTGATCTAATTAAAAAACATATTTTTTTGCGAACCCATCATGATATCAGAAGATTTCTGTGGAAGCCACGTATTATTGGTGCTCCTCCTTGGTGAATCACACAAATCCACTCGAATCATACAAACTCACTGCCTCTAGTTGCTCGAACATCGTCTGGCATCTGATGTTTGGCTGCAGTTAGGGTTTCCAAAGAAAACATCGTGATCTATATTTGAGGGTCTCAAATTTTATTTAACCTAGTGAAATAGGCATCTATTTTCCTTTGTGGGTTTCGATTTTCTTTATTTGTTGTTTTTAGATCTGGATCCAAGGGTTTTTTATTTTCCTTTGTAAGTTCTAATTTTATTTTTTTATTTATGCTCCGGTTGTTGTATTCTATTTTGATTTTGTTTATGATCCATTGTTTTCTTGAGTAATATTTTGGATATCCTGTTTTGTTTTTTTAATTTTTTTTTGAATGAATTTCATTTTCTATCTACACATATACCCCATCTTTATTTGCTGTTTTGAATCAATTTTCTTTTGTGGTTTATGATAGAATTGATTTAGAAAACCAAATCTTAGTATGATGATGGTGTGAAGTAGCAACAGAAGCTGATTTTTTTCAATTCATGTACGGTAATTTATTTATTTAAATTCTATTTTAATATTCTGATGTAAGGTTTTTTACTTAAAATTTTATTTTCTCAAAATTGTGTTTTTTATTTTAAGATAAATCTAATTAAGGATGGTACCATATTTATTTATTTTATATGAAACTGTATTTTTAAAATTAGTATGGTGTTGTATTTATTTTACTTTGTGATATTCTGCTATAAGGGTTATATATATTTTTATCAATTTAAGTTTATTTTTATAAAGATATACACACACAAATATATATATATATATATATCTTTCTATCTATTTATATCCATTTTCAAAACTTATAATGTAAGGGTGATTTTATAATTATTTATTCACAAATGATGGTTCTGGATTTCTAAATTAGGAAGGGATTATATTTATTTTCATTATAAATTATGTTTAAATGTGCATTTGTTTTGCAGTTATGTGTATTATAAATTCCATGATATATATATGTTTAAATGTGTATAGGATATACATTTTAAGGGTTGGTGTGTTTTTCTCCTTTGTTTTTGATATATCTTGTTGATGTGTATTATTACATTATGCTAACTTCTTTATGGAACTCCCTAAAATCTCAAGGATGAGTCAATTCATGTTAGATGGTCTCCCTATAATCCTTAGGTTGCTACACCATTTTTTCCAAAAATAGAATGGAAGATATCAAATTGAATATATTAGAAATTACTTTTAGGTATTTATCATTTTAGGCCTATATATACTTTTAATTAATTGTAATATAATTTTAATTAAATAACCAATAAAATATTGTAAACTCTTGTTACTTTCAAAATAATAAAATTTGGTAACTGTATATACATTTTTTTGAAATAATTAATCTTTCCAAAATTTAAATAATTATATTTTATGCACAATTTCACAAAATAATAATTATTTATAATTAATATAATTTAAAAATTATTATTATTAGTATTTTTTTAGTTTCATTAGAAAGAATAGTATTATATATATATTGAATAATATATTATATATTTAAATAAATTTAAATATGATAGATAATATACATATATATATAATTATATTCAAATAAATTTACTAATATAGTACATATAAATATAACATATATATATATATATATAATATTTAGGTAGATTCACTTTATTTATCTATGTATCGAATAAGGAGTGAACTCAATTTTATAGTTTTTTACGGTGGAAGGCATGAACCCCATTCAAGTTTATTGCTTATTGAGGTAAGTGTGAATGAAGTACACACCTCAATCGACCTATTTTTTCAATCATGTAAAACTCTATCATTTTTTTAATAAAATAAAACATATTAAAAAATCAAGTTTTATAGAAAAAAAATATAAAAAAATCCTCAACAAATTATTTTATCAAAGTTTTATTTGGATCCTTGTAGATAAATTTGAGGATAAAAATGAAAGTGTTTCATCATTAACTCTACCTCCACATCAAATCAAATAAATTAATTTCAGTAACATAAAATAATTAACTAAAATTACACTGTATCGACCCAAAACCCCCAAGTTTCCTAACACTATAGTTGTGTATTCTGATTCTTTCATCTCCACCCTCTCCATTTCTTTCCTGACCTTCACTCTATCATTTCTCTGGTTGTGTGGAGCATTTCTCTAGAAGGAGTTGGTGGTAATGGAGGCATCAAGTTCAAAACTAGTTTCAATGGTGTAATTCTCAAAAATATGTGGTATTTCCCCTTTTAGATAACATAATGAAGTAAATGGGAGGCATTTCCCCATGTACTTCATTGTGTTCTCTAAAAGGGGTAATGCCTCCCATTTGTGAGAATTACCCCCATTGACACTAGTTATTAACTAGAAGCCTTCATTTCCACCAACTAATTCTAGATCAAAACTCCACACAACCATATAAATGATTGAGTTAAAAGAGAGAAATAAATGGATAGGGTGGAGATTGAGGAATCAGAATATGCAATTTTAGTGTTGCACAACCCGGGGGTCTTGGGTTGCTACAATGTAATTTCAGTTGATGAGTGTATGTTATTGAAATTAATTTATTTTATTTGACATGGAGGAATATTTAATTATGAACTAATTTCATTTTTATCCTTGAATTTATCCACAAGGATACAAATATAAAATTAATAAAATAATTGGTTGAGGATTTTTTATATTGTTTTTTTCGATAAAACTTGGTTTTTTTAATAGGTTTTATTTTATTAAAAAATTATATGGTTTTATATGATCAGAAAAAGATGTCTATAGAGGAATTTAATTTATTCACACTTATTTAAATGATAAATAAGTCATTTATTATGTTTATTAATCAGCCACACCTCAATTAGATGCACAATGTGACCACTATGACTTAATTTGACTATTATGAGTTTAAAATTGACAATTTTGTTCAAAATTTCTCACTAACTAAAAACCAATAAAACATGATCATATTTTCTTGATAATTTATGAAATCAATTAAAAATTAATTTTTTATGGGTAAGAATCAGTCTCACATCAAACCGATACACGATGTGATCAGTATAGGTCAAAGTGCGTGTTTCCAATTTAAAATGACATTTTAGTAAAAAAAAGTGATGTACTCAAAAATGATAAAAATAATTCAAAATAATATGATACTTCAGAAAAATGATCCATAATTCATTTGAGACATGTAGGAATCAGTTGTACCTCAATCCGACATGCAGTGTGACTGGTATGACTCCAAGTGTGTCTTTTTATTTAAAAATGACATAAATTTTAATAAAAAGGAAATTTGTCCTACTAAAAATCAAGAAAATGCATTTATATATTTTTATACTTTATTTAAATGATCTATAAATCATTTTTTATGTATATAAATTATTCTAACCTCAATCCAATGCATAGTTTTCTCGGTTTGACTCGATGTGTCAGTTATCAGTTTAAAATTGACAGTTTAGTTCAAAAAATATAACTCGCTAAAAACCAAGAAAATACACTCATATTTTATTGATAATTTAGTAAATTAATTCATAATTCATTTTTGACATGTATGAATTAGTCTCACAACAAAATGATACACGATATGATCGGTATGACTCAAAGTGCATGTTTCCATTTTAAAATGATATTTTAGTAAAACAGATAAGTGGCATACTCAAAACTAAGTAAATACATTCAGATTATTTTGATACTTTATGAAAATTATCCATAATCCATTTCAGACATGTAATAATTATCCACACCTAAATATTATTCACTGTGTGATCGATATGACTCAAAGTGTTTCTTTTTATTTAAAATTAACATCAATTTTAGTAAAGAGGACAACTCACCTACTCAAAACTAAGAAAACACATTATGATTGTTTTTATACTTTAGGTAAATTATCCATAAGTCATTTTTTATGTGTAAGAATCATCCACAACTCAATCTGACACACGGTGTGACAGTTATGACTCCGAAAGTGTTTTTTCAATATATAAGTATCATTTTAGTTTAAAATGCACATTACATTACCAAAACCGAGCAAACAAGACTATATTTTTTTCTATTCATTTATATTATATATTCAATTAAGGATTGTTTAAATAGTGTGTTCCCTAGACCCAACTATTCAGTGCTTTTTATTACCATATCATGTATACATTTAGCTATACATTATGTCATCTTACCATTATAGTGTAAAATTTTCTACGTCTACTACTGAAATGGTAATGTCCAATGATTAATTGTTATATAAAAAGATTATAGTAGTTCCCAGGCTATAATTATAACCTCTAGATACTATGACATTAATCTTAAATATATGTTCTATGGTCTAGATACATATTACCGATCTAACACTATAGATATTTAAATATTAGGTGCTGGGGGCTCATAAGTATTGAGGATTCTTCTCATGAAGTTCATACATGGTAATCTCTAGTAGTGAGATCATGAGAACTGACCCACCATTAGGAACACCACATGTTTCAGGTGTCATTGGATGTTCCTATCTACGATCATGTGTAATGGTATCCTGACTTGAGATCATTACCAATGTATGTCATTTGATTGCGTACTTTGATGCAAGATGAAAACCATGGAAATGAATTTTTGGCAAGGTAGTTTATGTTGGGTGCATGATTGGTGGAATGTCATTGGTTGAATGGTAAATAAAGGATTTTTCACTTCTGGGTTATGGAAGTAATATATAACATTCCTTGTTGATAAGGATGGCAGTACCTTTATAAGATCATAGTCATGGCAGTCGAGGATAAATCCATCCAATTAGATCAACAAACAATAAAGTAAGAAAAGGGCGATGACACGTGAGTGCATCCTATATTATGAGATATTACAGAAAAAGAGATTATATTACACAGTACGTGTTCATATGTTGGTTGTCACTGTTGTGAAAATTCTTATCTTTTTAGTTCCATGATGGGTTGCTAGATCCTGCTCTTAGTCTGAGATTACTATTCACTACTATTGAGATAAGGGCCTACAGGGTCACACACAATAGCATATTTGAGAATCTAGCCTATTCAGTTGAATAAAATATTTAGACATGGTGGGCCCCACCATTAGGTTCTGGGATTTTTCCAAGGTTAAATGATCACCAATGCAATAAATAAATTCATATTATTCAAGTTATGAATAATGGGTATTGAATTTATTTATTAATCTTATTTACAAATTTTAAGTAAATACATGAAAAAATATTATTTGAATGAATATTAATATATTCAAGGTTCAATTAATATTTGCAGGAGTAAGATCAGAGTTAATGACTTAATTATTATCATGTAATATATTTAATATATTATAATAAAGTGATAATAATTTTCAAAAATATTTCTAACTCAGTACAATAGTTGAAATATTATTTATAGTGTGATTAATTGTTTGGGGGTCGGTTCGGCATTTCTAGGTAATTTAATTTCACTCTATAAATATAGGAAGATGGGAGTTTCCCAGATACTATTCACTACCTCTATCTATCCTCTTCCCTCTCCCACATCTTATAGAGAGAGGCTCTGGATCAAAGGAGCTCAGATGGAGCTCTCTCTCAATCATTGCAAGTGAAGTGATGTGCTGATCATCAGAGTTTCAAAGGATCCGACGTAGATAATCGGCGCTCTCATGGATTCCTTGAATCATGTGTGGATTATCTATAAGAATTTGACTTCGTATTATTCATGCAGCGATCACCAAAAATGATCAGACGTCGTGTACGGCTTCATATTAAACCAGGTATTTTATAGTTTTTTTTTTGTTCTTAAAACTCTTCATGTGTGATCCTCATCTTAAACCGGGCAGCTGTTCATCGACATCGATAAGTTTACATCAATGATTGGTGATTTTTTTTTAAAAACCACCTATTTGGGGCTTTCGTTATATGCCTGGTTCCTATGAGGATGACCATTTCATTGGAACATCACAATCAATTCATGTTGGTCCCAATGTAGACAATGTCTTGTACGTTAGATGGGGCCATAAATAGGGGATTTGGATTCTCAATAGAGGAACCAAATCCTTGAAACCTTTAAAAAATAAATAGAGTTCAATGAGAAGGTAAATTTTTTTTCTAATATATTATCTTTTTCCTCATAATATTATATGTTCTCTACATCATTAAAATAATCTAAATTAAATATTTGACTACTCATTCAAACAATGTATTCTACACATGATGATGTTACCAACTCCTCAGAAGAATAAACTATAATAAAAAACCCTTTGGAAAGATATAAAAGTAATTTTATGATATAATTTCTATATTTTATCGAAAAAAATATATAATGAAACATTGATTTAATTTTCATTATTCCTTATAGAGTTCATTTATTTTTTAAAAAAATTATGTCCATGTTTCATGCCTTTTCAAGAGGAGTAGTGACACTACCTCTACTCAATTATAGAGGTAATATTGATGCTTACACATTAAAATAATTTTCCATATAATTAATGTATTGTTTAATATTTATGTTTTATTTATTTATTTATAGTATTACTCACATAATAATTGTTTTATTATACAGGTGGATTATTTTGTTTGATTTAGGGTGATCTATCCATCTTTCATGCTTTTATACACCAAATCTTCCACAGAATTCTTCTCACTCAAAACCTTTTCACCCTTTCAGTGGTTCATTTATCACTTTATTTCAAGTTACCTCCACTGCCTTTGAAAGAATAGCAACAATGTTTCCTATACTCAATTACAGAGTTAATATTGATGTTTTCACAGTAAAATCATTGTCCATAGAAGTAATATATTTTTTCATATTTATGTTTAATTTATTTCTTTCTAGTATTACTCACATAATAATTGTTTTATTATACATGTTGATTATTTTGTTCTAGTTGGTGTGCTCTATCCATATTTCATACCTTTCTACACCAAAATTTTCACAAACTTCTTCTCCCTCAAAGCCTTTTCACCCCTGTAGTGGTGTATTTATCAGTTTCTTTCAAGTTACTTCCACTATCTTTTCGGGAAGAGAAATGACACTACCTCTGATCAATTACATAGGTAATAATGATGTTTTAATAGTAAAATTTTTTTGTAGAATTAATTTATTGTTTCATATTTATGTTTAATTTATTTATTTTTATTATTACTTACATAATAACTATTTTCTTATACAGGTGGATTATTTTGTGCGATTTGGGGTCCTATATACATATTTCATGCCTTTATACACCAAAACATTCATAGACTTCTTCTCCCTCAAAACCTTTCACCCCTGTAGTGTTGATATTTATCACTTTCTTTCAAGTTCCCTCTATTGCTCAATCACAAATGTAATATTGATATTTTCATAGTAAAATAAATGTCCATAAAATTAATTTATTATTTCTCATTTATGTTTAATTTATTTCTTTTCAATATTACTTATAATAATTGTTTTCTTATATAGGTGGATTCTTTTTTTTCGAGTTGATGTGGTTTGTTTGAATATGATCATGCAGTGTTGGCAGTTCAATAAAAAAGTCAATGGAAATCATGGTAACATTGATAGTTATGATTGTTTTAAGACTTTGGGATGTGTAGAAATCAGTCGCTCCTCAATCTGACATATGATGTGACTTGTATGAATCCAAGTACATCTTCATATTTAAAATTGACAATAATTTCAGTAGAAAAGACAACTGACTCAATGTGTCTGCCAGTAGTTTAAAATCAATATTTGACTTTATAAAGTGTCACTCACTGAAAACTGAGTAAACACACTCAGATTTTATTGATAATTTAGGTAATCAATTCCTAAATAATTTTTGATGTGTAGTAATTAGACTCATGTCAAACCAATACATGATGTCATCTATATAAGTTAAAGTTCGTGTTTCAAGTTTGAAATGACATTTTAGTAAAAAATACAAGTAACATACTCAAAACTGAGTAAACTAATTTGGATTGTTTTGATTCTTTATGATAATAATCCATAATCCATTTGGGTTGTGTAAGAATTATCCAAACCTCAATCCAATACACGATGTTCTGAATTTGAATCAAAGTGTCTGTTATAAATTTAAAATTGACATTTAGTTCAAAAAGTGTAACTCAATGAAAACTAATCAGATGAACTCGTATTTTATTGATAATTTAGGAAAAAAATTTATAAGTAATTTTTGATGTGTAGGAATATGTTTCATGTCAAACCAATATATGATGTAATCAGAATGAGTCAAAAGTGTGTGTTTCTAGTTCAAAATGACTTTTTAGAAAAAATATCACTGACGTACTCAAAACTGAGAAATCATATTTAGATTGTTTTTATACTTTATTAAAATTTTCCACAAGTCATTTGATACATTTTGGAATTAGTCACACCTCAATCCAATGCACGGTGTGACTGGTATGACTCTAAGTACATCTTTATTTAAAATTGACATCAATTTCAGTAAAAAAACAAACTGACCTACTTAAAACATAAAAACACATTAATATTTCTTTGAAACTTTATTAAAATTATACACAAGTGATTTGAGACATAAATAAATCACCCACGCCTCAATCTGACACACGGTGTGACCAGTATGACTCTTAGTGCATGTTTTTATTTAAAATTGACATCGAATTTATAAAAAGGCCAACTAACCTACTCAAAACTGAGAAAATGAATTAAAATTATTTAAATAATTTAGTAAAACAATACATAATTAATTTCTGATTTGGAGAAATCATCCACACCATAATCTGATACACAATGGGATAGGTATGCGCCAAAGTGCATGTTTCAATTTTAAAATGACATTTTAGTAAAAGAGAAAAGTGACATTCTCAAAACTGAAAAAACACATCCATATTGTTTTGATACTTTATGGAAATGATACATATGTCATTTGGGATGTGTAGGAATCAACCACACCTCAATCCGACATATGGTGTGACTGGTATGACTCAAAGTGCATCTTTTTATTTAAAATTGTCATCAATTTCATTAAAATGGAAAATTGTCCTACTCAAAACTAATCAAACACATTCCTATTGTTTTGATACTTTATTAAAATGATACATAATCCGTTTTTGATATGTAGGAATAATCCTCACCTCAATCCGATACACATCATTCCCATTATGTCTCAATGTGTTCATTATCAGTTTAAAATCAACATTTTAGTTCAAAAAGTGTCACTCACTGAAAACTGATCAAACGTGCTCATATTTTCTTGATAATTTAGGAAAATAATTCATAAGTAATTTGTGACATTTATAAATCCCTTTCATGTCAAACTGATACATAGTGTGATCAGAATGAGTCAAAAGTTCATATTTCCAGTTCAAAATAACATTTTAGTAAAAAAGAAAATTGACATACTCAAAACTGAGCAAACACGTTTAGATTATTTAGATACTTTAGGAAAATGATCCACAATTAATTTGATATGTTTTGGAATTATAAAAACCTCAATATGATGCATGGTGTAACTAGTATGACTCCAAGTGCACCTTTTTATTTAAAATTGACATTAATTTTAGTAAAATTAAGACTTTTTTTAATCTATTTCTTTATATTATTACTAACATAAAAATTTATTTCTTACACAGGTATGCTTTTTTGTTTGATAAGGGGTGGTTTCTTACTCAATATCATGAGTTAGGTCATGATTAAAATATAAAGGAACATTGATGTTTCTCAATGTACGTAATAATTTTTATTTATGTAATTGTATAAACCAATGTTTGAAATATCTATAATATAGTTTTTTATTTGTTTGTGTTGTGAATTTCATTTCATTTAAATCATTTATTAGGACTTCTTTTTAATAATATATAGTGAGTTTATGGTTTTGCGGTGTTTTGTTACAGCATACTGCAGTATGGCCCTTTATCAGTTCTTTAATAAGCATAGATAAAGGTATACTTTATTAGCGCTTCTATAAGCACCGATAAAATACCCTTTATCAGTTCTTTTAAAAGTGTTGATAAATAGTGCCTTTAGCGGTGCTAAATTAAAGCACTGATAAAGGTCAAATTTATCAGTGCTTTTTTTAGTGCTAATGAAGGACCCATTTATCAGTACAGATAAAAGATTAGAGATTTTAACCTCACTCATGTAGTCAATACTTTTCTAGCACTGATAAATGCAATTTATAGAACTTTTAAAGTCCTATTTTATATTTGTGCCTTGCGATCAATATCCAACATACAAGCATGGTTAACCACCTCAACATAGGTTTTCATCTTAAATAGAAATACTTGAGAATTGATATATGTACACAACCCCCTTTAGAACCTTTGAGCCTTTATTTTCTCATTGGAAAAAACCTCAGGTGCGTACAAAACTAGCTCAACAAAGCAGCTAGCATAATCCATTACAAATCGGTCTCCCTGGATAAGATCTATAAACTCCCGGGATTTGGAAAAGGTTAAAACCTCAGGGTAGTACTTCTCATTGAAAATGATCTTGAAATCTTTCTAACTCATCTGCTTATTCTTCCAGGTTTGGACCACTGAGTCCTAACACCTCCAACTAGGGTCTTCTAGAAAGAAAGAAGTGAATTTCCCCTTGAATATATCAAGAGTATTAAGTAACTCAAACAACTAATCTATATTTTAAATCCACTCTTTCACTTCCTGAGGTTCTATGATACCTCGAGAAGAGGGAGTCTTGTTCTTAAAGAACTCCTCAACTTTTTCCTTCCTAGGACCCAGTTCAACTTCTCTATCATGAGAAGGACTAGAGATTCCTCCTTGTCCCAAATCCTAAATAGCTCAGAATACATCTTCCACTAGTCTTTGGTCAACTGGTGTGGGAGAAATATCTTCTACCTCTTCCCATGGCATCACATGAAGTCTTTATAGAGGAATTTTTCTATAAGAATCAATAACCACAAGAAAAAACATCAATATGAAATATATGAAATATTTATCAATGGAAACAAATACCAAGACTCCATAAATAAAAACAAATCAAATAAATCACAATAACATAACAACCAAACCACTCCACCTCCACACTATGTCCATATACAGTCTGCAGCCTGTATGTCTCACCTGGAGGAGAAGTCAAACAAAATTCCCAACATCCCATAGTGACTTGAGTTTTTTCATGAGGTGATCCAGCCAGGCACCCTATTCATACCCAATACATCAAATCCTGAAAATCCTAACTCCTGTCTATCCATATTCATCCCAAAATAACTTGACCTAAAATATCATGACCTAATTGTATTCCATTTTATCACAAACCAAGTCGGGGTTCAATTTAACCTGAATCTCGACTAGGTTTGTGGCATGGGACAAAGGGAATTTCTAATCCCCAAGGGCTGGAAAAAAGTGTCTGGGTATCAACAATATAACTTGGGAAGGATTTAACCCATGTAAATAATCATAGGCAACAAACTATAATAAATAAATCAAAACTGAATAATCATAACCAAACATGGAATAATAATTTGAGATTCAAGTTTACAACTTTAAAAAAACCAAGAAGGATATACAATAAAAAGGAAAAAAGACACTATCCAAAAACCACCATGCAATAATAGGATCATCGTCCTCAATCCACCACCAAAACACCTACAGGGGAAGACCACTATCATCCCAAACCACCATCTCCAAACATCTTGCCTCTACCTATGTCAAACATAACCAAGTCTACTTACACCCAAAGGTGTAATTAGGGTGTGATCCAAACTTCCAGTAGTACACCATACAAAAAATAGATTTTTTTCTAAAACATTATAAGACAAGATAATGTGAATGTTTTATAAAAATAAAATATAGAGAAATTTTTATAGAATACATTTTAATGTAAAAACATTCTTACCAAGGATAACATGTTTTGATTTTAAAGTAACCTACCAAGTGCATTATATTCCAACGGTAAGAGAAATATCCCAAAATAGCACTAAGTTATGAGAGAACCCTATAGGAACTAGCTATAAATGGGATTATACTCAATGAAAAGTGGTATAGAAACAATAATCAATAGTGTTATCATGTATGATCCACTAGGAGGGAAATACCATGAGCCTAGTGGTGTCCAATCGTCATCATAGTTTAGTTAGTGTTGTCATCATCAATCCTTCTAAATGAATCCAAGAAAATCCACTTCTGAGTCAACTATTATAGTAGTCCTATTCCACCCACATAGATACCCAGGTTTCCCTTCATGCTCAATTTTCATTCCAAAAAACACAAGGATCACAACATTCATATACACACATACCAATAAATATAAACACACTTTTTAAATCACCTATTTCACAATCGAAACCACTTTCAAATCCAAACGCACACCAAATTCACTATGAAACATGTTTTTTACCATTTTCACAATTAAATAAACCCCTCGCACAATTTACAAAATACCTTCAAGAAACTCTAAAAAATAACACACTTAAAAACATCCAATTTCCATTATAAAAACAACTTTCAAGCGATACACATCTTAAAGACATTCAAAATGACATTTCTCACCTAATATATAATCCATATAACATAAAAAAGAATAAAATAATGAATTTCAAAATCAAAAAATAATGTTTAAGCATGGAGTCACCAACCTTGTGTGAAGAAACTTTCAGAAAATGGTGAAAAACCTCAACTGCACCTCAATCAAACCCTAAAAAGGTAAGATTAAACTATAAACATCAAGATCGAACACTGAAAATCCAGATCTAACCATAAAAATTTCACCCTACCCATTGGAGATGTGAATCCCCAATAAAGGATAAGGGAAACCCTAGAGAATAGTTACAAATCAATAAAAGAGGGACTTACTTGAAGAATCTTGGAGAAATCGTACCAAATCTACCACAAAATGGGGTTCTAAGGTTTCCAAAGGAGGGGGAACCTAGAATGGAGAATCCTGAAGAGGGGGGGATTTTGGGGGTTTATGGTTAAAAATAGGGGGGCAAGAAAAAGTAAAAAATCTAATTTTTAATGACCTAGACAGGCCACACAGTTTACCAAACCATGTGGAAACCGTGCACCCCTTACTATCCAAGTAGGACATGTCACATGATTACCCCGCATTGTTTAAAAAATGTGTGCTAACTTTGTGATAATCCTCTATCCAAAAACACAACTTGATCGCACAGTTACCTGGGTAAAGGTGCATGGTTTGCTAAACTATGCACCAACCATGTGTCACCAGTTGTTATCCCAAAAACTCCCATTTTTCACCAAAAAAAACTGGAGAAATCAAGGATAAATATAATATCAATAATAAACAAAATAATACCACAAAATGAAGACACATATGTGATAATTACACTTTAATTCATGATTTTTTTCATAAAAATACACTTATTAAAACCCATAAGATTGATAGGCCTAGTATCTTTGGGTTATTAAGTACATTGAATCACAACTTTCAATAAAAATACAATAAATTTATTTAAAACTTCCTTAACATGTCTTGAAATTCCATTGCCCTTAAAACTCCATGGGATAACCTGGGGATATACATAATAAAGGGTTGAAATATAAAGCCCAGTAAGGAGATAAACAAAGTATAAAATAATGAAATTATTACATGTTAGACAATAGTAATATCAATGAGACATAAAAGGGGTTATAATCATAAACATGATCATCGAGGTATGATATATAATGATAACATAAAGGCAACATGGGAATGTTTCAACAACTTAAAAACATATTGTTCTTAGGATAACCTATCATGAACCTTAAATTATATCTCATGAGATTAAAACATTACTAAATGCATTGGATCGCTATCTGGTGCACCCATCATAATAATATCATGTATATGCATAAGCGTGCCACATATATCATATAACATAAGAGAATATTTGATAAAATTTAATCCCATGATAAAGGAGTTTGGATTACATATATGGAACTCCCTATTCAAATAAGTATAATTGCATTGAGGTTAATACTCTTGAGTGTAAATGGGTATGGGTATTCATATACAATTGTTTGGAATGTAAAATCACAAGATAATTTTGGTATCATAACGGGGGTACATAAAGGTTCATGGGAGGGATTGATGATAGTGAAAGGGGTCTCTCATCACTTTAAAATCAAAATTTAAGTAAGTGTTATGTGTAAAAACATACCCCAACATGAACAAATGGAAAAAAAGGCAGAATAAAAAAGGTACTTGAAAAAAGTGGAGAAAGAGAGGATCCCTTGTATTGAGAGGGTGATTCCAAAAGCTTAGGAGGATATTATTGATAGATTGGGGGAACCTTTGGAGGAATATAGATAGTAAATGGAATAATATAGTTGTGCTATAAGGTTTTTGAGTAAAGAAGAATGGGATCTTGGTTGGGTTTATATAGGAAAAGATAGGGGAGTTTTGTAATTGCTCAGTCAGGATAATGGTATCACTGAGAGGGGGAGGGGTGAATCAGTGATGTTTTTTATTTTATGTTTTATTTCTTATGAAACAACCTTAACCTCCTATTAAATATTAGTTTCCTTACTAAAAAAATTAAAACATACATCCATGGGAACACAAGTATTTACAAGGTTCACATTTCAACAAGAATATCTACATCCTTATTAGGGTTTGGAAATGATCCAAACCACAAAATCCACTATAAAATAATCCTTTTGTGTGGAATAAAATGAGTATGATAATCCTTTACACTTTTTTAGAATTATTTAAACAATTCAAAAGTGTGTGTGCTTCTTCTGGCATAAATGATATAATATAATTTTTTGAAACAAAACATGTTACGGTGCTTATTTATCAATTTTTACAAATGTGATCTTTCAAAACAATTATTCACTTTATTACCCAAAATCTATTAAAAACTTCCTGGACTTTTTTATAAAACTCAACCTGATTTCCTAGTCTGATTCTCCCGGTCCAATTACTCAATATGGAAAATATACCTATTTCATAATAAGTTTAAGACAATTTTGAACAACTACTTTTTTCATCTGGAAATCCTAATACAATTTTCCTAGTTGAATACGATAATCAGGTGAATACGATTATCAGTTGAATACATAGTAATATTATCTCTTCTTCTTTCACTTCTGTCCAATACAACTTATTCAAGAAATAAAATCTAGAAACCACTTCTTCTCTCCATAATTTATTTAGTGCTCCACCTTCTCCCCATATTTTCATGAACATTACTTCTATCAGAAAGTACATGGTACTTTCCATTTTATACTCACCCGAAAAATGGTTTGGGAAGGATTCCAAAAATTATTCCTACTCAACCAAAATACATTAATCATAAGTTTATTTTGAATTTTAGGTGTATCTTAACTTCATCAATGTTTCTCAACTCTACTCATTTCTTCTCAATACTTCAAAAATCTTCTAAAAACTTTATCTCACTTCTAAATTTCTTTAAAAACATTATCCTAATTCCGATTCTCCATTCAGATTTTTCAATATTACATTTTTATTATGATGTGGGAATTTGGTCATTCTAATTTTATTCACCCTCTTAAAAACAAATCAAAAATGAATATATCTCACTATGTTGCTCTGCACCAATTCAAAACAAACATATTATACTTCAAAATATTCAAGTTTCTAGATCCCTTTTTGAACAATTTTCAAAAATTATTTAAACAATACTCTTTTTCTTCTTCTTTCCTCCAGGTTGATGATCCTGAATCTAATTAATTTATCAATTTTAGTTTAATTCTGTTTATCGTTCTCACCTACATTTAGACAATTAGAGTCAACTTCAATACTATGGATCTTGAACCATTTGAAATCAAAATAATTTATCCTAATAAATGTTTGAATACATTATTGATCAGTCTCTAACATTTCTTTTTGAATTGGCTCCAACAATCTCAATTCCTTTATCATCGGTCCCAACATCTTCTAATGCAAACAATTTTAAATTTAATGAATATGATGGAATACCAAATATGATGGACCGATGTCAATGGTTTCAACTTCAAAAACTTATTTATTCTCTTCATTACAATCATCCTTATTAGAATTTAAACAAATATGTATCCAAAAACTCATTATTATGATCTTGAGACTAAAAAAACTTGGCTTTACCAACTTTATTATTTCACAAAATTCAGAAATTATCATGAATTCCTTCATGACTTTGAATACGTTGAAGATAAACTTCAGAACCGTCTGACTTACAATGAAAAGTTTGTGACTTCCCAATAAATATATTTCTTTCCTTCTCATCCTGAATATGATTAACATGATTAGGATCAGAATAAATATTATTCTAGAACCTTATTTACCCTTTCTTTTATCAATATTTCATCATAGTTTTTATAGAATACTTATGATTTATGATAACTCCAAGATCAGCAAAGCATCTTCACATTTATATCGTAGTCATCTAGACTCCGATGTAGCACCTCGTTATAGTCTTCTCATCCATTCTGGACCCAAGTTGAGTCTAATGAACCTTTTCATCCAAAAAACATATACTTGTTATGATAGAATTTATTAACCATCATGATTCCAATTTTCTTGAAAACAATGGTTAGTTTTATTTTCACTAAAAACTAAGTGAGGTGATTTTTTATTTCATCAATGTTTTCTTGAGAAAAAATACAGTACCTAGATATGATCATCTTCCTTATTAGTTTGTTCCTAATAGTATCCCCCTTTGGATTTTTTCAAAAAAGATTCATAAATCACTGAACTTTGTAACCTCAAGCTATGGATTACTGGTCAACAACTCCAAGCCTACATGAGCTAACTCATTGTAGGAAACAATAATTATTAACAGCAAAACCATGTTGTCCAAAAGTAGTGATCATGAAAAAACGTCCAAAGAATTATTCCTTACCTTTAATCACTTATTCAACTTCCTTGGAATACAAAATTTTGTTTCCTACAACCACTCCAACAAATAGTTAGAATAGTTTACACATGTACAGTACTAAACTCACATCTTACCCACAACTCCCCCTTTATACATGATTTTTTAAGGATATATTTATGAAATAATTATCACCCTTGAAAACACTTTCCAAATGTAATATGAGATAGGGGAAAAACACATACCTCAATCCTGATGAGAAATAGGTTGGATTCCCATGTTCAACCTCAATTTATAAAAAGGTTCCTTCAGTAATGGTTTTGTGAGAATTTCAGCAACTTTTTCCGATGTAGGAAGATATCACATATTCAATTCATTTTTCTCCACATGATATTTAACGAAATGATATTTTTTATCAATATGTTTTGAGAGAAAATGTTGTGCCATTTTCTTAGTAAGTTTGATTGTACTTTGATTATCACAACCCAAGAGAAATGGTAACTTTACTTTAAGTCATGTAACTGAGCCTTCATCCACATAAGTTGGGTAGTGGATTGAGTAGCAGTAGTATACATAGCCTCATACATACTAAGAGTTACTAAATTATGTTTCTTTTTATTACAACTAACACAAATTTTCCATAGAAATAAAACTTCACCAGATGTGGATCTTCTATCATTAACATTTTTGTACCCAATTAGCATCTTAATACCCAAACAAATCAATATTTTCAGATTTATCATACCTGATTTTGAAATTTTTTGTGCCTTTCATATATCTGAGAATTTTTTTTCTAAAAATTAAATTTGATTATTTAGGAGCACTCTGAAATCTTTCACATAAGTAAAAAACATAAACAATGTCTGGTCTTGACGCATTCAAATATAACAAATTTCCAATCGGCTTCCAAAATTCTTTCTGATCAACCTCCTTGCCTTTTCCATATTTAAAAAAATTTCTTCCCACTAAAATTACTGTGGAAACAGGTTTCATGTTTTCCATTCCAAACTTCTTAATAAGTTTCTTAGAATACTTTTCTTGAGAAAGAAAATTGTGTTTCTTATTTTGTAAAATTTTTAACCCAAGAAATTATTTCATTTCCACCAATATGGACATCTCAAACAACTTTTTCATTTCTTTTGAAAATCCTTTACAAGATCCTTCATCATTCCTAACAAAAATAATGTTATCAATATAAATAATTATGATGAGGAAAAACTCTTGAATTTATTTTATGTAAATATTTCTATCAACTCTTCCTTTCTTGAAACTAATATTCCTTAAGCAAGTATATAATTTGGAATACCATGACCTCAAATCTTGTTTTATCTTATACAATTATTTCTTCAATATTCACACATAATTTTCATATTTCTCAACAAAAAATCCATAATATTGTTTAATGTAAACTTCCTCATCAAGATCCTCATTCAAAAATGCAGACTTTATATCCATTTGAAATATTTTGTAACATTGTTTTGCAGTAATAGTAATAAAAATTATGAGTATTTATAACCTTGCCACCGGGGAAAAAATTTCATCAGAGTAAACACATTCAATTTGTGAGTAACCTTTTCACACTAATCTTACTTTTTTTCCTATTACTTCACCTTCTTTATTCATCTTATTCTCAAAAACCTATTTTGTACCAACAATATTTTTGTTATCTAGCATAGGTATGAGTTTCTAGGTATTATTCTTGTCTATCTGATCTAGCTCTTCATTCATGGCCTAAACCTATTCTGAATACACAAAAGCTTCATTCACATCATTCAGCTCAACTTTTGAATACAAATAAGTATGTGAAATTTATCTTCTTGTTTTAACCTGTTGATGTTGATCATTAAAAATGTTTTTAAGACTTCACTAGATTTCTCAACCTGGGATGAGATTTTTGAGTATCTTTCTCATCACTGGAAATAGTTGATTCCAATTCTTCTTCTTGTGTAGGATTAAAATTATCTATATCCTTATCATAATTTTTAATAAAAGTTTCCCCATCCTTCTCAAATTCCTTATCTTCGGGATTTTTTTTATCTTCCTCATTATTTTAAATAATGTGGAGATACCCCTCCCCTAGCATATAACTGTGATAGAGCTCTCTACCATTGCATATCTGACTGATGAAAAAGTGTTCTATGTCAAAGCACAAGCCCAATTCGATGGCTGATTCCATACCCTCTCAAACATTCAAATCCAAAAAGCATTGCAGTGGTGAACAATGAGATCAAGAACCTACTCTAGGGTCTGATCCATGTGGTCGAGTTTGGGTGCATCACCATACCAATAAACCTCTCAAGAAAAACCCTTCCTCCATTCCACAATCAAAAGTCCAAAGCTCTATGACCATCCTTGAAAAACCTTTCTGCCCTCCACTAGACACCCCGGCCACCGTAGCCACACAAGCCTATAAGACAATCCAAAATATGTGAGATCAAGCCATCATCACATAGGATTGTATAGCCCAACCCCACACCAAGGTAACGTCACCAATGAAAGAATATGGGTCATCCTGAAATAGAAACGCCACTCTGGGAATGGATCTTCTCTGATCTGAACCACAGATGCACCTCACCAGGTTTTGAAACAAGCCACACGTTGATGAGGAACCAAAGGAAAATAGAAAATAAGAATCATCGACTTCAATCCAAACCAAATCCATATCCATCCAATTGCACCATCACAACATTACCAAAATAAAACCTGAAAAAAAAACTAATTGAAACTGAATCTCAAATCCCCCCCCCCTTCTAAACATGCAGATCTGGTTCAATCTTCACCAGAAACCACTAAATATCACCTGGTCTCTCCGGATAAGATGATAAACCTTGATGGATTTGAGCCTTGTATCTTTCATATCGGTTTTTACAACAAGAGCTTTTTATTTCTTCATCTTCAACTTTTGAGAATTGGTAACAAACTTTTTTTGTGCTGATAACAAAACAAGACAAACTTTTGCAAAATTTCAAGGTTGTTCACACCTTTCAAAAATTGTTTCCAGGGGTTGGAACCTATTTTCAACTACTACTTCAACATTCTCAGGTTTCCTTAAAATGTTCTTCTCAGACTTTTTCCTTTAAGGTGATTGACTCCCCCTCAAAAATTGCCTTCTGTAATTTGAGGAATAGTAGTAACATTTTTGGTTGAACCAAAACATATTTTCTATATGCTTGAATCCACCATAATACCAATAGTATCCATATAAAGATTATTTACCTCTACAAATTCCATACTAGTTGGAGTTGTGAACATATTTCTTAGCAACCTTCTTGTATTTCTTTTCTGAAAAACTTGACTTTAAATTATCAATCAGAATCTTATTTTTCATCTTGGTTTTATTTTCATCTTTATAAAAATTAGAATTATTATAAACTTTTTTATATTCAGAATGTTTAGAAAAAATTTTGGACTCAATATTTTTAAAAACTTCTGAATTCCCTACTTTTTTAATCTTAGCTGCAAACATAACTTTTCCAGATTTCTTATTTTCAGAAACAATTCAAACTTTATTCTCAACATTTGAAGGTAAATTTTGTTAATCCTTCAATGGTTTCTCCTTATGATAACTTTCACCAACTTCAGATATAGATTTCCTAAAACTTTTAATTTTTATTCAGATTTAGAAAGTTTTTATTTAACAAGTTCCAACTCTTCTTATTTTTACTTTAGCTTCACTTATAGATGTTCATTACAATTCTTTTCTTCCTCAAGATATTTCTTATATTATTCAATTTATTTTACCAGCTTAAATTTTTCATCAAGAATACATTCTTGATTTTTTATTCAATAACTTTCATTTTTCAACTTCATAATTTCTTTATCTTTCCTTCCAATCTTTCTCAAACATTCTTTCGATTCTTATTTCATATGATATTCTAATAGAGTTTCTTCTACTTAATGACTACTAATTTTGAACTCTTCATTATTCAATATTGAAAGAAATAAATTATCACCAATATACTTAGCATATTTTTTGGAATCACCATCACTATTTTATTCTTATTCATCATTAGATAAGAACTGTTTATATTTCCCTCTGGTAAAAGATTTATCCTTATCACCCAGTTTATTCCACAATCTTCTTGGCCTTCTTTATTCTTCATCACTATCCTCTTCTTTATTTCTTTGAGTATAATTATCCAAAAATTTCCCAACTGGTCCACATTCAAATAATTTTAAGGGATGTTTCCCTTTGTATCTATTATACCTATTCACACATTTTTAGAAAACAAGGATAAAATATCTTAATGTGTTTTACATACCTCGTTTTTGGAATCAGAATCATCATATTATTCTTCAATAAAAATATTATTTTAATTCTATTTCTTAGAAAACATGAAAGACATTTCTTTATCAACCTTTTTTTTCTTTTCATAGCTTTCTCCTTTCACATTTCATAAGTGATGAGATTGCTATGTAAATCATCCATAGATAATGTTTCAGGATATCTATCTTCTAATAATGAAAATTTAGCATCAAACTTAATGGTAATAATTATTAATATATTATCAACAATTATAAAATCTTCTAACTTTTCACCAAGACATCTGATAGTGCTGCAAATGTCATTTACGTTGGTAAAGAAGTCCCCAACAGATTCATACTCACCCATTTTCAAATATTCATACTTAAGCCTCCAGATTTGTAATTTTTCCTTTTTCACTTTTTTAGTGCCTTCATATATGTTTTTTATCTTATCTCATATACCTTTAGTTGTAGAAGCACCCTTCACACTCAAAAATTAACTTTCAAAAATTGATGATAGTAAATAATTCATAACCCTTACATCATTATAATGATTCTTCTAATCAACATATATAAGAGGAAATTTATCATAAATAGGAGGAAACTTGATTGTTGTAGCATTAAGAACATTATATCCAATAGACATGAGATAAGGCAGCATTCTATCTTTCCAAATATGATAGTTCTTACCATCAAAAACTAGGATACCTTTACTGTTGACATAATTCAGATTCTCTGTCAAATTCTCTTCAAAACCTCAGCAAAGAAAAACAAAGGGAAACTCCAGCTCTGATATCAATTATAATTTCCAATTGAGGATACTTGTATCACTGAGAGGGGGAGGGGAGAATCAATGATATCTTTTTCATTTATGTTTCTTTTCTTATGAAACAACCTTTACCTCAAATTAAATATTACTTTCCCTACTAAAAAATTCAAATACACATCTACAGGAATATATATATTTACAAGGTTCACTATTCAAAAATAATAGTTATGTCCTTGGTATGGTTTTTAAATGATCCAATACCACAAAATCCACTAGAAACCAATTTTTTTATGTGGAATATAATGATTAGTTTATTTTCTTTCTCTCTTGTATCACTATGTAAACAATTTGATAGTTCATTTTCTTCTTCTATCACAAATGATGTAATAAAAAGTTTTGTAACCAAACATGTTACAGTGATTCTTTATCAATTTTCACAAATTTTATATTTCAAAACAATTCATCAATTACATACCCAAAATTTGGTAATAACTTCTTGGACTTTTTTATAAAACTCAATCATATTTCCCAGTCTGATTCTCCCAGTCTGATTTCGCAATAAGGAAAATATACCTCTGTCAAAATATGGTTGAGAAAATTCTAAATATGATGATCAAATGAATACATTTAAATCTTGTCTCTTATTCTTTCAATTCTATCTGACATGACATCTTCAAGAAATAAAATCTAGAAAAAACTTCTTCTCTCTATAATTTCTTCAGCTCTCTGTCTTCTATCTTCCTTTTCATGAATAGTACTTATATCAAAAAGTACACGGTACTTTTCCTTTTATACTCACCCCAAAAATGGTTTGGGTGGGATTCTTCAAATTTTTCCTGCTCAACCAAATTATCCAAATCATACATTTATTTTTAATTTCATGTGCATCTTAACTTCATAAATTTTTCTCAACTCTTATCATTTCTTTTCGATCCATCTTGAATCTTCTAAAAAATTTATATCACTTCATACTTTATTTACAAACATTATTCTTAGTCTAATTCTCCTTTCCTATTTTTTAATACGATATCTTTATTACACTATGGGTATTTGATCTCTTTGATTTTCTTAACCCTCTTGCAAACAAATCAAAACATAAGATATCTTACTATGTTGCTCTGCACTAATTAAAAACAAACACATTATTCTTCAAAATCTTTATGTTTTTAGATTCCTTGGTCAACACTTTTTAAAAATTATTTAAACATGTCTATTTTTATTATTATTTCCTCTAGGATAATGATCCTAAATCTAATTAATTTTTCAGTTTCAGGTTACTTCAGTTTATCGGTCTTGCCTTCATTTAGAAAATAATAGTTAACTTAAATACTATGGATCTTGAACCATTTGAAATAAAAAAAATTCATCCTTATGAATTGTTGACTATATTGTTGATTGGTCTCTAACATTTATTTTTTAATCAGATCTAACAATCTCAATTTATTTATCATCAGTCCCAATATCTTATGATGAAAATAACTTTTCTTTTAATTAATATGATTGTATATCGAATACAATAGACCAGTGTCACTGGATTTGACTTTAGAAACTTATTTATTTTCTTCATTACGACCATCCTTATCATCCTTTAAACAAACCTACATCTGAAAAACTTATTATGATGATCTTGATATTGGAAAACTTTTACTTCACCAAATTTCTTCTTTCACAAACTTCAACAAGTATCATGAATTCCTTCATGAATTTGAATATTTTGAATATTAGTTTCAGTATTGTATAACTTACAATAGAAATTGTTGTGACTTCACAATCAAAATATTTCTTTCCTTCTCATTTGAAATATGATTGACATGATTATGATCAAAATAAATATGAATTCCATCACCTTTTCTCTCCTTTCTTTTATCAAGCATGAATCACAAGTTTTACCAAATACTTATAATTTATGAGAACTCAAAAATGATAAAATAATCATCACATTTATGTCATATTCATCCAAACTCTGATACAACACCTCAATATGATCTTCTCTTTCATTCCAGACCTGAGGTGAGTCTAATGAAACTTTTCTTCAAGAAAACATATTCCTATTACGAAGGAATTTCTTAACCATTGTGAGTCTGATTTTCTTGAATATGATGGTCAATATGATTTTCGACAAAAAATTGAGGTGATTTTTTATTTCATTGATCTTTCCTTGACAAAAAAAAAGATAATACATAGATACAATCATCTTCCTTATCAGTTTGGTCCTAACAAGTTCATTATTATTTTCCAAACATAGGTTTTAAACTCTATAAAATAAAGTAATCAAAAACACAAATATTATCATGATTTTTTCACATTATTTATTCCAAATAGTATTTTTTTTATTATTTTATAAGTCCATGAACTGATCACATTAAAACAATACCTCTAGTGATGTGGCAGTGAGTCATGTTTACAAAGAACTGATTTTAAAACCTTAAAATATAATGTATGTTTTGGAGGATTTATAAAGGGTTTATAAAATTAATAAAATAATATAAAAATGCATTATTTTAAATGCGAAACATATATTTTGTCATGTATACCTTTTATAGAATATATTACGTCACTTTTGGATCATTTTTATTTCATATAACATGACGTATATTTGAACCATATTTAATTTTTACCTTAAAATTTAACCGCCTTAGAAAATTATGAAAAATTAATAATTGGATAATTTTAATGTGATGATTCCAAAAATAAAATTTATTTTATCCAAAAAAAATCTGAGTATTAGAATTTAATCTTTTAAATCAAAAATAAACATTTATTAAAAAATACTGGTTTTTTTACAATAACAGTTTTCTAACCCTTATAAAAATTATATTTTCACTTTGTAAAATTATATTATCATTTATATTTAATATATATTAATAATAATAATATTTTATTAAAAATTAATTTATTTACAAAATTATTGAATTAATCAAAATAGTGTCTAGATTAAAACTTTATATTACCCAAAATATAATTCAAGTTCTGTCGTATCAAAATATAATTTTTATCAAACTCTTTACTTAATAATTTAAAATATAAAAAAATAAGGAATAACTATAATAATTATTTTATTTAAAATAAAATATACATATTTGTACTATTAGGTTTGAGATACATATCCCCTCATTACACTAGTGAATGCTTTAAGGGTAAGGTGTGTAATAGTGATATTTTTGTGGGGTGGTTTGGAAAATATGGTTTGGGCCATGATATCGATGAGTTTTAACTTCTAATATAAATGATTTTAATCATGCTTTAGTTTTTGAATTCCAACATAGGCTTGATTAAAAGAAAATCCTAGAAATTTTATATCCCTTGGAAGCTCTGATAAATGGGCTTCATAGGGTATGATCCTACTAGTTAATGTCATCACTTTATTTGTCTATATCAACAGGACCATATCATAACCCTTAATATATACCAATCATATGATCAATGTTAAATGACTATATTATCAATGATTATTATTCTTAATTGTCTTTTTAATTTGATATTATATAACTTATAACACTCCAATATAACCAAAGTAGTTCATGTGTTTTCTATGTTTAAATTACATAAATAATACATTTATTTCAGTCAAAAAGGAAAATTTCATTTGTAAAAGTTTGGGTCATTAAATTATTCCCCACTTCATAAATTTCAATATCAAAAATTTTGTTTCATAACTAAAAAGATGGGGGTATTTCTATTTTTCTGCCTCTTCTGGTTCCCACATCGCTTCCTCAAACGTGTGGTTCCTCCATAGCACTTTGACAAGGAGCATTGTCTTATTTCATAGAATTTTGTCTATATGATCCAAGATCTTCATCAAATTATCCCCATATAAAATATCATTCTCCAATGATACCACCTCTATATTCAGTACATGTGAGGGTTCTATTATCTACATTCTCAAGAGGGATACATGGAACACATCATGTACTTGAGATAAGTTAGAAAGGAGTGCTAGTTAATATGTTATAGCTCCAATGTGATCGAGGATCTCAAAGGGGATGATGTATCTTGGAATAAGACTTCCATTATTCTCAAACCTCATGACTTTCTTCCATGGTGAAATATGAATGAATAATTTTTCTCCAACCTCAAACTCTAGATTAGGTCAATGATTGTCTGTATAGATTTTATATCGAATTTTTATAGATTTCATATGATTATGGTTAATTTAAACTTTTTTTTATCATATTTTGGCCAATATAAGGTCCCATAATCTTCCTCTATCCAAATTCACCCCAACATGTCAAAGTCTGACATCTCTTCCCATATAGAGCTGCATAAGGTTCCATTTGAATGCTAAAATGGAAAGTGTTTTTATAAGAAAAACTTCTATAGTGGAAAGTATTTATCCCAACATCCTTGTAAATCCATTGAACCTGATCATAGCATATCCTCAAGTGTTTAAATCATCCTTTTAGACTAACCATCTATCTGAGGATGATAAGTAGTGTTGAATCTCAATTTTGTATTCAATGATTTCCAAAGGCTTCTCCAAGATGTTGAGGTAAACCTCATATCTAGATCATATACAATAGAGAGTAGAACTATATATAGACTTTCCACTTACCTTATGTATATATTATAAAGTTGTTTAAGAGATAAATCTTAATTTATAGAAATGAAATGCACTAACTTTATAAGGCAATTGAATATCACCCGGATGACATTGTTACATTTAGGTATCTTGGGGAGTCCTATGAAAAAAAATCCATGGTTATGTTTTCCCATTTCCATACTTGTATGGGAAATGGTGTATCATACCCTTATACTTTTTTCATTCATCCTTGACTTTATAATATACCAAGCATTGAGTTACAAAATCTGCAATCTCACTCTTCATGTTATCCAACCATAAATTTTATTTCAAACTTATATACATCTTAGTTCTTCTTAGATTAATAGAGAAGGATGAGCTAGCTGAATCATCAAAAATTTCCCTCCTAATTTCTGTTTTTAATGGTACATATATCCATGTTCCTACCCTTTTAAATATATCTTCATCAAAGTTTAACTCTACAATATTTTATGCCTTATTTTGTAGAACTCATAATCTTTCTAAAAATCCTTGATTCTATAAAAAATATATGGTTGAGAAGTTATTTGAGAAAGGTATGATGAATATACTTTTATTATTCCCATATTCAACCTTTGTATGTCCATGAAAATTATATCCCTTAAAATCCTCATCATTGGTAGAGTTACAGGATCCTTTCTACTTAGTACATATACCACTTTTTTTGCTTTCCCAGGATGGTAATGGTTTGAACAATCATAATCCTTGATCATATATAACCACCTCCATTATAACATATTAAGCTCTCTATTTTTGAATATACACTTAAGTATTTTATGATGTGTGTATATATATCACACTTATCCTCATAGAGATAATGTCTCCAAATCTTTAATGCAAAGATCACTACAGCCAATTCTAGATCATGATTTGGGTAGTTCTACTCATGAATATTTAGTTTCAGGGAGGAATAGGCCATAAATTTGTAATTTTTCATGAGTACACAATCCAAGACTTTTTTGGATGCAACACTATAGATCAAAAATCCATCCCCACTGTTGGGTAATGTGAGAAAAGGTATAGTGATTAGCCTCTTCTTCAAATCTTTAAAAAAATTCTCGCATTCATAATTACAAACAAACTTGACTCCCTTCTAAGTTTTCTTGTTTAGTGGGATTTACAATCATTATAAGTTCCTAAAAAATATATTATATTACCCAAATAATCTAAGAAAACTTTTTATATTTGTCATAGTTGTTGTTCTAGGACATCCTTAAATCATCTTTATTTTTTAAGGATCCATGTATATCCGTTTAATGATGATGACATTCCCTAAGAAAGTTACTTAATCCAACCAATACTCACATTTACTATACTTATCAAACATATTTTATTTTTCCAAGGTCTTTAGTATAGTATTAAAATGATCTTAAAGTTTCTCCTTGCTTTTGGAGTATATTAGATTATCATCCATAATGGCTACCAAATTTTTTTTGAGATAATACCTAAAGGCTTTATTCATAAAATCCATGAAGATTTTTGGAGCATTGGTGGGTCCAAATATAATCTCTATGAACTCATAGTTCATGTACTTTATACGAAAATCATTCTTATGGATATCCACCTTCTTCACCTTTACTTGATAATATCATGATCAAAGATCTATCGTAGAGAAATATTGGGCTCTATATAGTTGATCTAAAAATTCATCAATCTATGGAAGAGAATACATGTTCTTTATCATGATCTAATTGAGCTCGTGATAATCAATGCAGAGGAACACTGACCCATCTTTGTTTTATACAAAGAGGACTAGTGTGTCCCATGGTGAAGCACTTGGGAATATAAAACCTTTACCTAGATTCTCATGTAGATGCTTTTTTAGCTCCTTCAATTCAGTAACTTCCATTATATATATATTCATGGGTATTATAAAATATCTGGGTATAATCTCGGTTGAAAATTGAACCCCTTATCTAGGAGTAAGACCAGTAAATTCTTCTAGAAACACATCAGTGTATTAACTCACAATGGGTATGTCTTCAAGGATGATATTTTATTTTGTCTCAATCATTTGAGAAATATATTCTTTCTCATAGGGTAATAGTATCCATGCTTTAGATGGTGATTCCAAAGGAGATTCATCCTCCACCTTACACTTGTATATAATTAGAGGAAGATTCATGATACAAAGGGTGATTTAATTATCTCGTCAATTTATATTGTCTTGATATAAGAAAATAAAAGAAATGCCCAAAATAAAAACAAATTCAACTAAATAGATTATCACAAGGTTCACTAGAGAATTCATCCCACAAATTTTGATAGGGTTGGAGTTATATAATTGGGATACAATTATTTACCCATTTTTCATTTTCAAAAAAAAATCTCTACTTCCATGATTTTTGGTGGTTTTTGAATAGTTATTCTAACCCAGAATGATATGAAAGAATGAATAGAATTAGAATCAAAAATTATGTTCTCTATTTTTGAATGAATAATTAGTGTACCTATCACCACTTTTTTTTGGGATCTACCTCAGTGGTAGTGATGGAATAAGCACACCCTTTATACCTTTTAATTTATTAGCATTGATAGTCTCTCACAATCCTTGGTTTAGGGTAGTGGTTTACATAGTGTTCGTATTCTTTATAGTTAAAACAATGGAAAATAGGATTAGGGTTAAATAGAGAGTTGCTTTATTTAATCATGTTGGCTGGTTTTTATCGTCAATAATCACTTGTAAGGTGCCCTTCCTTTCTACACCTAAATCATTTCCTCATCCCTCTCAGAAAATTTCCGGTATTCTTCTTCCCAAACTTTTAACAAGTAGGATTTTTTTAATTTCCTTCTACCATTTGATTTATCCATCATACCACCAGAATGAAAATAAACTTTCTACTTCTTATCCCCATGAAATTTTAAAATTCAATAACCTCTATTTCAACTTTTAGGGAACAATAGACAATTTCCTTATAGCTTTCAAAGTCCTTAATCACTAGGGATTTTCATAAACTTGGATTCATCCCACCAAAGAAGTGGTCAAATTTGAATTCAGGGGTGATGAAAAATCTAGAGGCATATTGTGCAAGTCTTGTGAATTTTTCCTCATATGCCATGATGGATTCATCATCCTTTTACTTAATTCTATGTAAGTCCCTATCCATTTTCATTCGGAGAGTGTGAGGAAAATATTAATCAAAAAACATTTTCCAAAATTCCTTTCAATCCACTTCTTTGATCTATTCCATAGGCTTCATATTATTGATCAATGTCCACCACTAATCAGCTTCTCCTTCTATGTAATAGGAAATTAGTATGAACTTATATTACTCAAATAATTGAAGGATGGAGAATATATTCTCAATGGAGCTGATCCATTGTTTTTTAATTAAGGGGATGTAAAATCCACTGAAATTTTAAGGCCTTTTTATTAGAAAGGTCACAATTAAAACTTTCTCTTTCATAAGGGGGTTTGGTAATTCCTCTTGATTTAAGTTTCGATTCAAAACATGAGTCAATTTAGAAAGTATAGTCATGAATTTCATGATTAGTTCTCCTATTAGGTTGGTCATCTCATTAGGGCAGTCACCACATTTCCCTTCACATTGGTTGTTTACGCAATTCCTTTTATTTCCATCTATTGACTGGAATAAATGGAAACATTAGGGATGATAGTTTTTTAAACTATTAAACACGTAAAATGGAATCTATGAACTTTAAATGGATAACTTATAAATGACATATATTCATTAACTTATGAGTTTCTAGGATTCAATATTAGTTATCTATGATCTACTTCCTAACATAAACACTTATGGGAATTTTTGTTTCCTTCATAATGGTTTTTAATGAGATTATGAATTTACCAAATCATATCCCACTAGAGTGTCAAACCAAGTGTGTAGTAAGGCTCGTTTTATGCACCAATTCTCGATTAATTCTTACTTAATATAATTTTTTTAGGGTTGTTACCCCTAGGTACATTTGTGATAGAGCCACATCCACTTTTATTATCCAAACATGAATGTATTTTCTTGGGAAACACTTACTCTATACCTGACCAATATTTTATGGATTTTTTTCTATTTTTAGTCTTGTCCTTAAGGCTTTTACTAGAGTTTTAAGATCCTTATCCAAAAAAATAACTAGAATTTACTTTGATAAAAACTATGAAAACCCTTTTTATTATTACAATTTAATTCATTATTTATTTCATAAAAATACATATCATCGCAACTTGCAACAAAAATACAAAAACTTTATTGAAAACATCCTTAACGTGTCTTAAAATTACATTTCTCTTAAGACTACGTGGGATAACCTGGGGATATACATAAGAATGGGGTGGGGTATAAAGATCATTAAGGGAATAAACAAATAATATCATTATAAAAGTATTATAAGGTAGTCAATAGTCATATAAATGATATATAAGAGGTTTTATAATCATAAACATGGTCATCAAGACATGATCTATTATTATAACATAAAGGCGACATGGGAATGTGGAAACAACTTAAAATGTAGAATTATAAGAATAATTCAAGGTTAACCACAAATAAATCATAACATATCATACCTAAGATAACCTATAACACACATTACATTGAATATCCTAAGATTAAAACATTACCCAATGTATTAGAGTACTATTTAGGTTCACCCATCGTAATCAAATCATGTACATGCATAAGTGTGCCACATATATCATAAAACATAAGAACATATTTAATCACATTTAATCCCATGATAAAGGAGTGTTAATTACATACATGTAAGTACCCATTAAAATAATTATATTTTTTTTATGTTTAACACCCTTGATTGGAAATGGGGATGGGTATTCACTATACAATTGTTTGGAATGGAAAATTATAGGACAATTTCTGCAGCATAAAGGGGGTACATAAAGGTTCATGGGGGGGTTTATGAGAGTTAAATGGGTCTCTAGTCACTTTTAAATATAAATTTAAATAATAGGTATGTGTTAAAACATTTACCAACATGAAAAAAATGGGAAAATGCATAGCTAAAAGAAGCATCTTGAATAAAGAGGAGAAAGAGAGGATCTCTTACCTTGAGAGGGTGATTCAGAAATCTTGGGAGGAGCTTCTTGAGAGCTTGGAGGAACCTTAGTAGGACTATAGAGAGTAATTTTCAAATTATATTCATTATACAAGGTTTTTTAGTGAATAGTAATGGATGTTTGGGTGGGTTTAAATAGAAAAAGAGAGGGGAGTTCTTTATTATTTTCCAAACTTAGGTTTTGGATTCTATACAATAAAGTAATAAAAACAAAAAACCTTCACATGGTTTATTATAAATAGGAGTGGTTTTCATTTTTTTATAATTTTATAAACCAATCACAATAAAACAATACCCTTGGTGATGTGTAAGTGAGTCATGTTTATAAATAATTGATTTTAAAAGATTAAAATATATTATAGTTTTTGAAGGATTCATAAAGAGTTTATAAAATTAATCAAATAATCTAAAAAACAAATTATCTTAAAGTGGATACATATATTTTGTCCTGGATACTTTTAATTTCACATATTACATCACTTTTTAGTCATTATGATGTCATAATACATACCATATATTTATACCGTATTTAATTTTTACCTGAAAATTCAATTGTCTCAAAAAATTAAAAAATATTCACCATTAAATAATTTAAACATGATGATTCTGAAAATAATATTTATTTTATCCAAAAAATATCTAAGTATGAGAATTTACACTTTTAAATTAAAAATACACATTTATTTGAAAATACTTTTTTTTACAATAACAATTTTTCAACCCTTATAAAAATTACATTTTCACTTAATAAAATTATATTATCATTTATATTTAATATATACTATTAATAATAATATTTTGTTAAAAATTAATTTATTTTAAAAATTATTTAGTTAATCAAAATAGTGTCTTGATTGAAACTATATATTACCCAAAATACAATTCATGTTTGTTTGTATTAAAATATAATTTTTATCAAACTCATTATCAATAATTTTAAAAGTAAAAAAACAATATGGAATAAATATAATCATTAATTTGTTGAAAATTATATATATATATATATATATTCATACTATTAGGGTTGAGATACATATCCCTTTGTTACACCGGAAAATTCTCTAAGTGTAAGGTGTGCAACAGTGAGATTTTCTTGTGGTGGTTCGGCGAACATGGTTTAGGTCATGATCTTGATGGGCTTGAACTTCTCCTATAAATATTTTCAGTCATGATTTAGTTTTTGAATCTCATCATGGTATTAGTCAATATAAAATTATAGATATTTTATCTCCCTTGTAAGCTCAGATAAATTTGATTCATAGGGTACAATCCTACTAGTTGAGGTCTTCGCTTATTTGGTCCATGTTAATAGGACCTTATCATAACCCTTAATATATACCAATCATATGATCACTGTTTAATGAAAATATTATCAGTGGTTATGATGCTTAAGATTATTTTGAATCTAATAGGATATAACTTATAATGTCCTAATATAACCAAATTATTGGATTCATTTTCTATATTTACATTTTATAAATAAGTTTATTTAAATCACAAAAGGAAATTTCATTTATAAAAGTTCATATTTTTACAGTTCTAAAAAGATATTCTCTTACATCATCTCTTAATCTCAAATTCCTATTTTTAAAATTCCTCTTAAGATATTAGGGAGAAAAAAAATTAATAGGTTTTACAAAGAAAACATCTCTATTCTCATCACCTTCTTCAATGGCTTCTCATAATCAGAAAAGTGTAGGATGTATTACTAAGATATCAATAAAGACCATGAGGGTTCCCACAAACCATAATTTTGAGGGATGGTTTTCTTGATCACCACCAAGATCAAGGGGGTAATAATATAAACCTGTTAAACTAAAGAAAGGATATGTAGGTCCTTACACTGATCTATTTTCAAACTCCTTTATCAAACTATGTTTTATCTCTAATTTATTTTATGCATTTCATCATTCAACATTGATATGAATAATTTCATAAATTTTATGTGATAATTTTCCATTGATCATACTCACTTTATCTATATTGAAATTAAATTTTTAATTTATATCATATTTATCAATTTATAGCTTTATCGATTTATTTCCTTTATCTATTTTTCATTTCAATATCATTTATATTTTAATTTACATTTTCAATTATTGTTTTATTTTTTAAAAAGAAATTCACCCCCACACAAACACACACGCGCGCGCTTGCGTTATTTTTATTTTCTCTCTAACTAACTATACACCAAGTGTAGTATTCAAAGTACACCAAACGTAGTAAACCAAGTATAGTACACCATGTTTAGTACATCGAGTGCAGTACACCAAGTAGAGTATGCCAAACATGGTACACCAAGTGTAGTATACTAAGTAGAGTATGTCGACCATATTACACCAAGTAGGGTATACTGAGAAGAGTTCATAGAAAATAGTTTGCATTAAAAAGTATGTATAAAATAGTTTTCCCAAAATATATTAAGTATAATAAGGTAGAATCATATATGATCATTCATGATTAAATTAATTATAAAAATAAACACTAATTTTGAAGTGGCCTTAAATTCAGGAAACTATGTAAAACTTCATATGGCGTAGTGAGAAAGGGGGATTCAAAAAAGTGATCTATAAGAGTAAGTTAATTTTACTCTAAAACTTGTAGATATAGTGAACATATCATAGAGTGACTATGAAAAAACAATTTTAATAAACCAAAAGTAGTAAATAATGGTGGATTTTTGTATGATCATTACAGTGTTAGTGTATACTCCTTGGATTATCTCTTAGTAGTGAACAAAGTAAAATTATTATGTCTTGATTTTATTTATTAATTTGTTCTTTTAGGTGAACATAAAACTGATAATGAAAGTTTTAATGAGTTCTAACCAACAAGGGGGCAATATCTAGTTAACTAGAGTAAAAGTTGACACCCTAATTTACCCCTCCCCTCTTAGGGTGTTCTAGTTTTCTAAAAATGGTATTAGAGAACAAAGGTACTTAGTGTTAAATATATCATGGATGTTTCCATAAATTATATAGGATTACCTTAATTTTATAGAATCATATAACATATCTAAAAGGTAGTATTATGTCACATCTTTGATCACTTGTGCTAGAAATTCTCACTACTACTATTCACAAGGTTCAGGTTAGTGATGTGATAGGAAAATATATGACTAAAGATGATAGAAAAATGTTAAATATAAATTAAAAAGATCAAAATGATTTAAAAAGAACCCAATAGTATTATATTATTTTTAAAAGAGATGAGTTTCACTATTTTTAAGGACATGTGGGAAAAAATTTCTAATATATATAAAACAGATGGTAAGGGAAAATAGGTTAAGCTTCATGTTATTCACAACAGATTTTAGGATTTAAAAATTATCTAATATGAGAATATAGATAGTTTATTAAATTGAATCATTGAATATTTCATATATATATGAGGTATTAGAGATAAAATATAGGAAAATTAAAATTGTAATGCCTTAACCCTAACTGTTAGGTCCAAACCAGAGTGTTGATGACCACATGTGTGCCTCCCCAAATGTAAGAGGGTATTGAATAGAAGAGAGGGTTTGCGTTTGTTAATAGGGAGGCTATACCCTTATAATCATTTAATATAACAAATAATAAATATATTAACAATAATAAACAATCGTAGTAACATGTGTAAACAAAAATATCGAATACATGTCCTAAAATAAGTAGATAATGGCTCCCAAGGTGGAAAGACAATCCAGTGAATAAGTGAGGTTGATAAAATAAATAATTAAATAGATTATTCCTATATAGTTCATTCTAGTCTACCAAAAAATCCATACTCCTCTACTCAATAATTATCCATAGGCCCCTTTCCATTACATGGATTCCTAAACATAAATATTGCACATGCATTAAAAATTCTCATATAGGGTGTGAGTAATAAACCTAGTAAGACGCCACAAATGAGTCCTTAACAAGTGTACTAAATTATAATAGGTGTATTCCATGATAATAATAAATACATAACAAGAATAACATTCATACCACATGTATTGAGAGGTTTTGTGATAACCAATCCACCATTGACCCTCAGTCGTACCTGTTTCATCTCTATAATGGTAGGATAATCATAAGTTGTTAAAAGTGAGAAAGAACAATCCACTAGGCTTGTAAAATGTCTCCCAAAAGTCTCAAGTATTAGAGTATTATCTAGACCCTACACCATCATATCACAGCTCTATCATGGGTCATACCTACAAACCCTAATAACCCATCTATACCCTAGGTCAAGCCTTTAGCCATAATGCCCCTAACGCACTACCTTTGGTCAAGCCTCTAAACTGTCATGCCTCTATCATATTATAATTTTCATAATCATCATCCTCATAATTCATTAACACTCCCCTTATAAGGGATAAAAAACACAAAATGGTTCATCTATCTAAAGTACCAATAATAACCTCCAAGGAATGGTAGCACACTTAACAAGGTAGAGCATACGAGGAAAGTTTATAATATAATCATGAGAATATAGTAGCAACACATAACAGGATGTGGTAATAATCAAACATGGAAACAAGATTCTATATCAATACTCATGGAATCAAATATCATAATAGGTCTCAAAGGCTACACACACCCACATGTGATCACAGACAAGCACAAGATACAAGTTATGCCAACATGATAATTATACCAAGGAAACATGTGATAAAAAGAGCCCCAAAAGTTAAGGAACTTCCTACCTCAAGGTTTTTCACATCAATGTCAAGGATTATAAATGAATCATCATTAGAGTTTTTTCCACATACTAACCAACTCAAACCACCCACCATGGATTCCTAGAACCAATTCTATTATTTTATTTCCAAAATAAATAAAATACCACATGTGATAATAGTTTCTATCTATTGGATTATTCCAAAATTATTGATTTATGAAAAATTGTGTCTTATCCATTTATTCTTTATAGAAAATTATAATTCCACATATTATAATAATTTTATCTCTCTGAAATAATATGAGATAGAAAATAATAATCCTTTTTATTATTTTCTATAATTCATGGTTATTATTATTTTAAGAAATATTTATCTTTTTTTACAAAAAATATTTGGAAGGATACTATGAGTTTATTTTACGAAAAACATACCCATGTTTTATCATTTGAAAATTCAATACCTTGAATGGATGATACGGTGTTAGGTTCTATTACACTAGGAAACTAGATGAAGAACTCATACCGATCATATAAGGTTTCACCAAACTTGAAAAGGGAAATTCCTGGATATTCGGACTCAAGAAAATAACAAAAAATTAAGGCAGGAGGGTTTGGTTAGTTTTCAAGAAGAAAAATTATGTACAGGTTCATAACTTTAAACTCCACAATTTAAATTTGACCTTTTAATTATTATTTTACCAAAATCTTGAACAAATGGTATTTAAAATCCTTCATTGAGGTATTAAAGTCTTTAAATGAGTTAATTAATTAATTCCCATAACATTATACTTTTAAAACAATACAAAACATGTTACATTGTTATGATGGGGAAGAATAAATGAAAAAACATAAATAAAAAACATGTTTTCCTCAAAAAGGGAGCTATGTAAGGCTAAAATGGTTTTACACTTACTCGGATCCTAGGTGTCGTGTAAGGGTAACATATTACCCTTGCAAAACCTTTAAAAATTAAGGGTTACCCTTAAATAGATCAACTTACCCTTATGTAGTGGATTAGTTTCCCTTATGCAACCTTTAGAATTTATGAGTTACCCTTATATATCTCAATCTTACCTTTGTGTGGCACTTAAGTACACTTATACGGTGTATAGAAAAAAGGGGTTACCCTTATGTAACTCATGTAAAAAGTTATTTTCTCTCACACAACCCCCAAAAACCACCCTGCATAAGGGTAGAGGCATTTTTACCTTTACGTATCCCCTAGGCCATATATAAATGTAAGGGTAAAATCAAAGTTAAAATTTTTCAATTTTCCAAAAAAAAAAGTATTCCATATAAAAAAGGGGTTTTAGAAAACCTAAAAACTGAGGACGTTATAATTATTCCCATATAATAACTTCTCATACTTAATAAGTGTCTCTAGTAGTCTTTATCAAATAATTGAAGCTGCTGAGCTTGAACATATGATTATCACTCCCACATCTCCTCCTAGATCCTTCCATGTTTTCATAGGATCCATAAAAGTTGTAATATCTTTCCTTGAAGGACTTTATTTATTTGGTATAAAATCTAAACACTTCTTATAAGATATATCTTGCTCTAAATCAACATCCTTTAGGTCTATTAAATGTGTAGGATCGAGCATGTATCTATAAATCAAAGAAATGTATAATACATCATGCATGCCTCGGTAATGTGGAGGAAGGTCTAGATGGTACACCACCATCCTAGACCATTGGGTGATAAAAAATAGTCTAAAAACCATGGTTCTAATTTCCCCTACTTCTACAAATGAAAATTCCCCAACTGAGGTGACACTCGTAAGAAAACTCAGTCACCAATAGCGAAATATAAAGGTTATATCCTCCAGTCTACATATGATTATTGCATGCTATGTGTGGTCACCAACCACTTCTTGATCAACTACGCCCTCTTTGAGGTCTCTTGCATCATGTTGGGACTAAAAACTATTACTTATTCTACCTCGTTCTAACACAGTGGTGAGCAGCACAACCAACCATAAAGAGCCTTGAAAGGTTACATCTATATATAAGACTAGGATATGTTTTTGTAAGAGAACTCTACCAAGGATATATTTTTATCTTAAGATCCACTAAAATCTAATACACAAGCTCAAATTATACCCTCTAGTATGTGAATCATTTGCTCTAACTATCTATCTTTCTAAGGATGGTATGTTGTGCTCAATCTTAGTCGAGTCCCTGGGAGCTTTTCTAAGACCTATCAAAATCTTGATTTGAAACATGTTTACCTATTAGAAACAATTATTAATGAAACCCCATGTAAGAATACCATCTCACAGACATATATCCTTCCCAACTTATCCACTAAGTGAGTCTCTTGGATCGATAATAAGTGAGTTACCTTCCCCAGCTGATAAACAATCAACCAAATTTCAGCATGAATCCTCAGGATCCTAGGTCACCCCATCATAAAGTACATCATGATGTCCTCCCACTTCCACATGGTAACTGGAAGTGGTTGGAGAAAACCACCAGGAAGTTGGTGTTCGAACTTTACCCTCTAGAAAGTAAGGTATTGGGAAAAAAACTATAAATTTTCCTCTTCATCCCCGACTACTAGAATTGTCGCCTGAAGTCATGGTACATATTCATCACTCTAGGATGTACCACCCATATAGAGGTGTGTAATTATCTCATTATATCTTCAATGATGGAAGTAGAGACTATAACTCTCCCATGTACAAGGAATAAATTGTCATCATCCAACAACCACTTGGATATTGAATCACCTCCATCTAGTTGTTCACTCATCGTAGCACACTCTGGGTCAATGTTCTATTTTTCCTTTACCTGGTCTACCAGAGAAGATGTAATCACAAAGGGAGAAAAAATCATTGATCCCTGATCTTCATAAAAATTCATCCTCTAGTTATCCAACAAGATCATCAGGCACCACTACTCCTTAAGAGTCTATCACCACGATCTTGAGTTACCTGCGTCTTATGGATAAGAACAACTGCTACTATGTTACCTTTCCCAGGTTCATAATCTATCTCAAATTCAAACATCTTTATATACTCAATCCAATGATTCTACCATATATTTAGGTCCCAATATATGAAAATATAACTAAATATCTTATGTTCTGTGTAGATAACAAACCTCTCTGTGAAGAGATAGGGTCATCAACACTTCAAGGCATAGAACATGGCTTTCATATCCAAGTAATTGGTAGGTTAGTTTTTCATGTGGGGTCATGGATGATGTTACCTGTAAGATACTAAAATATCCATCTACATCAATATTATTCCAAAACAAATTCCTAATGTATCACAATACACAGAGTATCCAATACCTGTATTGGGGAGTTTGAATACTAGAGCTATATTCAACCTCCTCTTTATCCCAAGAAACACCTCTCTACACTGGTATTCCCACTATAAATTTAATTCCTTCTTCATAAACATAGTCATAGGGGCTAATAGTTTGGATAATTCCTAGATAAAACATTGGTAATATCTTAATAATCCCAGCAATCTATTGATCTTGAACATATTCCAGGGACTTATCTAGGACATCACTACCTCAACTTTATCTGGGTATATAGATATACCTTTCCTAGACACCACATTCCCCATGAACTTCACCACTTAAATCCATAAGTTACACTTAGATAGCTTTGTGTAAATCCAATGTAACCAAAGAAAACTCAATACTATATCAAGGTGTCTAAAATGTGTCTCTGGTGTTGGTGAGTATATAAGTATGTCTTTAATGAACAACATAATGAATGAGTCCAGGTAAGGGTGTAAGATCTTGTTCATGAGATCCATGAACACTTTAGGTGTGTTTTTCAGTTCAAACAGCATAACCAAGTACTCATATAGCCCATACCTTCTCTAAAAAACCATCTTCAAGATTCCTCTCCAACCCATATTTGGTGATATACCAGTTGAAGATTAATCTTGGAGAACCATCCGGATCCCTATAACTGATCAAAAATCTCATAGATACAAGGCATGGCATATTTTGTATTCACTTCATCCTAGTTCAGTTTATGATAATAAATATAGATTTGAAGACTATAATCCACCTTCTTTATGAATATTAAAGGTTCACCCCATTGTCAAGTACTCAGCCTAATAAATCCCTTCCACTCTAGGTTGTCAAGATGCACCTTGATATCCTTTATCTCAGTCAGCACCATATTATAAAGGAATATTGAAATGGTTTTCTCACTTTCATGATCTCTATATCAAATTAAAATCATCTATTATGATAAATTACTATGAATTCATTTAGAAATATATCCTTATAGATATTCATGAATGGATGAAAAAATAATGTTAATGCCACTAATCTTATTGAGAGTGTTAATCCCTTCATCTGCACCACGATCATTTTGATTCAAATCAAGTTTTGACCAACTCTACCTACTACTATTTCCCACTCCCTAGTCATTAAGTACCTCTCTTCCTTCGGTGAAGTATATGACACCCTTCTCTGATAACAATTAATATGATCTCGGAAGCTGGTTAGCCAGTTCATGTCAAGAATCACATTGAATCTCATCATATATAGAATCATTAAGTCCCATATAATTCCATAACTAGAAATTACTATAAGAAACTTTGGGAATTGCTGAAGATGGTCCACTTTCATACCCAATGGTGTGTCAAGGGAAAGTAACTAAAAGAATAACTTGACTGATAAGTTAATTCTGTCAACTACTTGTGTAGATATAAAGGAATGGGAAACACCAATATCTAACAAGGTGGTATATACAATAGAGTTGATAAAAAAACATACCTCAAATAGTATACAGTCCCTCTCCACCACCTTCTGTAGTCTAATCCACTACTTACACATGACATACCTTAGCTTCACGACCCTATCCCTGAGACGCATGACTAGTTTGAGTCATCATCTGAGTCTGCTATTGAGGAAATCATACAAATCCACAATTACCTGACCACATATACTTTTACCCACTTACAGAAACCTGATCTCAAATATTTTAGGAAAAACTACTTGAGATGGACCATATTTCTATATTTTAAGCACTTTATTTGAGATTATGATCAGGCCCTATGGTATTTTCCAATATTCACATAGTTAAAAAAATTTGGGTTGCCTCGTGAGGAAAATGAAGAAGTTAAACTCTACTCCATCTACACACAACTACTATGTTGTACATCCCTAGAATTACTCTTCTTTATACTAGAAAATGTACTCCTTATAGAAGTATAAGTTCCAATCACTTGAGAACCGAAGGGTAGAATAAGACCAACTGCTCAAATATCCTTTGGTATTTTTTCAATGGTCAAGGCCTTCCATATAACCTTTAGATATAATGCTAGTTCAAAGATCCAAAACAGCTGTCTAATTCTAGAACGAAGTCTGATCTCAAATTTCTAACCTTCAGATTTTTATTCCCATTTAGAAGAGGTGTAAAGTAAATAATATTAGTAAAATAAGTGAAGTAAGAATAAATTATCATGGAACCCTATTATAGCTCCATGAACTCCTACACTCATTCAAGATTTTGTGTTTTGAGAAATAAATCCTCAATGAATAGGTCCTTCAAGGCCTCTAAAGTTGGTCTCTCATATTGATCAGGCTATCCTATGACTCCCCAACAATTCCTGGAGGGTCCCTACTTCATGAATGTTTCCAGTTTCACCTCCCCATATATTGGTGTCTCAATAAGGTTAAATATACCCTCTATGATATCCACCCAATACTTAGTATCTTTTGGTCCTATATTTCCTTGAAATGTTAAAGGATGATGGAGATGAAAATACCTAGCATAGTATACCATGTATCTTGGTGGAAGGACTCCTGGATGAAGTGGTCCTACTATCTACACCACTGGAATAAGTGTGGAAGTATTCTATATAACACCCTCTTATGCAGAGGTTGGTAGCACAATCATGTTGAGAGAACTTTTAACCATGTCATTCAGTGGTCTCATCAATATTCTATGATGTTTAATATTTTTTAACATGAAGGTAAGTATTAGAATATAATTCGTCATATATTACCCAGTATAAGGGGTCACACAAATGTTTCCCTAGGATTTTACCCATAACCCAAGTTATAACCCTCCAAGAACTAACCCAAGTCTCATCCCTATACATCAGTCACAATCATCATATATATAAGAAAATATAATAGTATTCTCAGTTAATCTAATTAGGGCCAGAAGATAAATATCATAAAAGAAAGGAAAAATAGATATATCATACAACATAGAATTTATCCCAAACAAATAGCACAATTCAAGGAATTTAATTTTATAACTACTGTTCATCACAAAATTAGGTATATATATAGAATTTGATCATGCATTCCTAGTCATGATGCGTAAACGCACCGAAAATATCATAAAACCATAATAGTAATCAATCAAAAGTCACTTAGACGTCGATTACACATGGGAAAGCTCGAAACATGGAAACTCTTTTACTCGAGTCTCACAAAGAAATATCTTTCATAACATATCCCAAGCTTATCCAAATAAAATAAAATAAAAAATTCTTCCTTTGATACCATTTTTTAATTCCTCAACTCAAACCACCAGGTCCAAACTGAAGTGCCACATGACCTTATGTATGCCTCCCCAAATGCAAGATATTTTTAATTTTAAGTGAGGGTCTATGTCCAGCAATGGGGATACTATACCCTCAGTATCACATTATAGGACAAATAATAAAAAATTAACAATAATAAATAATCATAGTAACATATAGAAACTAAAATATAGCATACATTTCATATAATAAATAGATAATATATCCCAAGGTGACAAAAAAATCTAGAGTATAAGTGCAATAGATAAAATAAATAAATATATTATGAATTCCTCTAGAGTTCATCCTGATACACCACTAGCTCTATGATCCTCTTCTCATCCATCATCTATGATCCATTTACCCTTACTCATATCCCTAATCATAAATTTTGCACACACATCAAAAATTCTCGTACAATGTGTGAGTGATAAACCTAGTATGACACCACCAATGCATCTTTAACAGGAGTTACCAATAATAATAGGTGTATGTCATGATAATAATAAATGCATAACAAGAATAATAATTATATCACATGTAATGGGTGTTCATGTGTTAACCATGCCACCATAGACCCCCAGTTGTACCTACTTCTTCTTCACGCTAGTAGGATAATAAAAAGATATAAAAAGTGATAAATAACAAGTGAATAGGCTCATAACACATCTTCTGATGGTATCAATTCATCGAGTCAGACCAATCCCATATACTGTCATATCCCAACTCCTCCATGGGTCTAGCCTTCTAACCATCATACCCCATTTATTCCTTAGGTCAGACCTCCAAGTCATCATCCCCTTAATGTACTACCTAAGTTTAATCCTCCTAACAATCATGTCCCTACCCTATGTTCAGGTCAATTGACTTAATCATCATAGTTCGTACACACTCCTCTAAGGGATAAACACCACACAATGGTTCACCTATCTAAAGTACCAATAATAAACTTCAAGGAATGGTAACACACTTAATAGGGTAGAGCATACAATGAAATCATAGTATATCATCATTAGAATATAGTATCAACATATAAAAATTTGTGATCATATTCAAACATGGTAACAAGCTACTCTAGAAATACTCATGGAATCAAATATCATAATGAGTCTCATAGGATACACACACACCCACATGTGATCACAATCAAGCACAGTAAACAAGGTATGCATGCACAAGATTTTACTAAGGAAACATGTGTAAATGAGATCTCTAAAGGTAAGGAACTTCCTACCTCAAGTTCATTGATTTCAATGTAAAGGTTATTCATGGAATCATCACCCAAGTCACACCGCATAATCGTTGGCTCAAACTGCCCACCAAGGATTCCTAGAACCAGTTCTATTATTTTATTTCCAAAAGAAATAAAATACCACCTGTGATAATAGTTTCTATCACATATAAAATTTTCAAATTATCTATTTAATCCAAAGAATTTTTTAGTTATTTCTTCCATATAACAAATTATAATTCCAAATACAATAATATTTTTCTCTCTCCAAAATAATTAGAGATAGACAAGAATAGTTCTTATTATTATTTTGCACAATTATTTTTTATTGTTATTTTAGGAAATAGGTATTTTTTATAAGGATTTATAAGGCTAATATGAATTTATTTTATAGAAAATATACATCGTTTTTATCTTTTAAAATATATAAAACCGATAATAGAGGAGAGAGGTTGAGGATCTGTCACAACAAGAAAATGGATGAATAAATCATATTATTCATAGAAGGTTTCACCAAAATTGAACATGTAAATTATCAACTTTTAATACTCAATAGAATAATAAAAAATGAAGGAAGTATGGTTTGGGTATTTATAAAGAATAAAAACCTTGTATAGGTTCACAGCATTAAACACCACAAATTACATTAACCATTTGATTTGTATTTTACTAAAATCTTGAACGTGGAGTGTTTAAAATCCTTCATAAATTGATTAAAACTTTTAAACGATTCAAGTAATTAATTACCATAACTTTAGGCCTTTAAAAATATCAAAAACATGTTACATAATTGAGATAGATAAGAATAAATGGAAATAGGAATAACTGGAATTATAATTTTATCAAAGAAATAAATGGTAAACACATGCTTTGGCTTAAATAAATAATTTTTAAATTATATAATATATAGAAAATATTATCTCATGTGGTATTTTAATTTATTTTTGAAATCTAATAATATAATTTATTTTAATAATTCTTGTTGGATAGTTAGAACTAAATAGTATGTGGACATGACTCGGGTAACGATTCCTTGACAAATCATGGTGTTGATGTCAATAACCTTTAGATAGTAAATTAACTGCATTTTGGGGGTCTTTTTTACACATTTTTCCTTGGTATAATTATTGTGTTAGCATACATTTTTTATTGTGTTTTATTGTGATCACATGTGGGTGTGTGTGTGAGTATCTTGTGAGGCCTGCTATAATATTTCATTCTATGAGTATTGTTAAAGTATAATTTTTTCCATTTTTTATTATAATGATATGTTTTTATGTGTTTTTACTATATTTTCATGATGATATGTTATGATTTCTTTGTATTATATACCTTTTTAAGCGTGTTACTATGCATTCAAGGTTGTTTTCGGTACTTGAGATAAGTGGATCATCATGTGTTGTCTATCCCTTAATGGGGGAGTGTGTACATATTACGATAATGAGATGGTATAACTATAAATAGGGTAGGGTCATGAAGGTATGTATCCCTGACTTGATGTATTATATTAGAGTCATGATGGCATAGAAGCCTGACTTGAGGCATAGATTGGGCATGATGGTATTGAGGAATATCCCATAACAGAGTCGAGGTAGGATAGTCTGGGAGCCTGATTAGACACAATGCCTTGAGACCGTTGGGAGACATGTTATGATCCAAGTGTATTTTTCTTGCAAACTTTGTAAATCCTATGATTATCCTACCAACATAGTTTCAAAGTAGGTATGTTTGAGGTTCTTTAGCATCTTGGTTATCCAAAGACCACTCGGTATGTGTGGTATGATTGTTATGCTTGTTATGAAATTATAATTATAATGGAATACACTTTTTATACTTCATAATTCCTATTAAGGATACATTGGTGGTGTCCTACTGGATTTATTACTCACACCCTATATGGGTGCTTTCAATGCATGCATAAACTTTATGGTTTAGGATTTGATTAAGGGTAAGGGGATCATGGTTGATGACTGAGAAGAGGATCATGGAGCTGATGGAATATTGAGACAAACTATGAAGGACTTTGAAGTTTATTTATTTATTTTATCTACATCACATATTATCTATATTAGCTTTCCACATTGGGAGTCATTATATATTTATTGTATTACATGTATGTTATCTTTCATTTTCCACATGTTACTCTGATTATTTATTATTTTCTATTTATTTATTATTTTCTCTATGATGTGATATTGAGGGTATAGTCTCCCCACTAATGGACATAGACCTCCCTTACTAGTTGGTAGTATCTTTCATTTGGGGAGGCATGCATGAGGTCATGTGGTATTCTGGTTCAGACTCAGTGGTTCTGGTTGGGGAATTACAACATTTTTAAGAAAATATTACAGTGATTTCCACCCCTATAAAATCTCAAAGTCTTATCTCTTTAGATGATAGATTTATCCATGTTATCCCTTGGTTATCTGATCAGTAGCTTAGTGACCTATGAAATGTGAGTTAATCTATAAGGTAAATCAAATCACACTAGTAAAGAGATAAAATTTAAATCCATGGAGAAGCTTGGAATTATAAAATATGGTAGTGATGAAGAGGATATTTATAATGAACTCCTATTCCTTTTTTCAGGAAATTAAAAAGAGGAAATAATAGGTTTGAAGTAAATCTACCTATAACATACTTTATATGTGGAAAATTAGGGCACATTTTTGAAAGGTATCCAAGAAATTTACACAATAAGGAAAGTAAAGAATAAATTATTTATAATCCTTAGAGGTGAATCCCCCTAAATAATACTCAAAAATAGGAATTTCAATTGGAATAATTTTTCAAAATAAAATATTTGTGAGCAAAGAGGAAGATAGAAAAAAATAATTTCTATAGAAATTAGAAATTTAGTTAAAATTATAAATAGAAGATAATATAATGGAAATTTTCAAAAATTAATAAACTATAAATAGATATGAAAAGAAACCAAAAGGTATTGTTGATTTAAATGTGTAATTTTAAGGGTCACTCAAAGAGGTCAATATTCAATGGAAGAAAAATGGAAAGATAAATGGATTGCTGAAATAATCCTCTAAATATGTGGATCAAATTGAAGATGAAATTGATCGATTATAAGAACTAAAAAAACAACCACCCAACCATGAAATATTAGGATGATTGGTAGAATTTGGATGTAAAATTTAAAGGTTATTAATGATCTAAATGAATGTCTAAAATAAATATATAATAAGATTGAATATCTTGAAGAATAGGTTTTTACTCTGAGAAGTAATTGAAGAACAATCAAGTGAATCAAAGAAGATAATTTGGTTTAGAAAGTTCTCATATGAAAAACTTCTAAAGAGGGATAAAATAGGCTCATATGGTGTTAAGAAAATTTTCAATGATCAAAAGATTGTGTACTTGGATAAAATTGGAGTCATTCATGATTTTTATACATCAAAGGAAATAATAGTGAATAACTAATATAAAGTAAATAATAAGGTTAATAATGATAACACCAACACTAAAATACCAAAGATATAAAGAATTTAATCCCAAATGATGATAATAAGAGGGATATAAATAGACCTCAATTTCTAAAGGATCATAAATATATAAGGATAAATCCAAAATATAAAAAAAAAATAGTATTGAAGGTGTAAAAATATTCCCTCTTATGAAGTTTCAATTTTGTGGTTATCTGGTCCACACCATGTCATGCCATGATGAGGCAAGGATCCATTTAAGATTACAATCTCTTAGAAGCAATAAAAAATATGTGGAAGATTTTTTGAGACTAATGATCTTTGAATTTTAAATTTCCATGATTGGTGAATTGGTATATTTTTTAAGGTTGAAGGTGATTCATAAAGTAGTATACACATTCATCTCACATATAAGTATGATATAGAGATTCTAAATAAGTTTAACATCCATAAATCTAAACCAATGTCAACACCAATTATAATTATAACTAATCTGGGAAAACATGAAGATGAAAAATATGTGGATATTACCTTGTACAGAAGAAAATTTGGAAGACTATTATATCAGATATAAACTTGACTAGATATTATTTGAGTGACATTATTATCAGATCATTTTTAAATTAATCCAAAATAATATCATCTTATTACAATTAAACGAATAAGGAGGTATGTTCATAGAACTCTTAATTATGGATTTATCTACAGTACAGGAAAGGAACATGATATATTGGATTATTCTAATGTAGATTAGGACTGAGATTTTTTGGACTATAAGTCCATAAGTGGAGGTTCCTTTTTCAATGGAGATAAATGCGTTGAATATTTAATTAATATATATGAGAGCATAGATGAATTAGAATACATTACTATTACAAAGGCTTGCACACAAATCATATGGATAAATTAATAACTGGAGGATATTTGTAAAGATTTGAATTAGACTATGGTGATATTATATGATAAAAATAGTGTGATAGAACTTACAAAGAATCATGTATGGAACTTGTGTACCAATAATATTGATTTTAGGTATCATTTTAAAAAATATAATGCAGAGCAGGGAATGGTTAGCATGGATTATGTTAGAACTAATCATCATGTGGTAGATATCATGATAAATTTATTATCCACTCATATGATTGAGAATAATTAGTTGAACCTTGGTTTTCAACCACTTATATTGGCTTGAGGAGGTTAGTAAGTATCCCCTCCCCATTTTATATATTATTTCAATTTTTTGTTCATGGTTGGAAGGTTCTTACTCTTTGAGTTCATTATCAAAGTGATTTAATGATCCTATTAAATTTTATAATTTACATCAATGTGTGGTTTCAAAGTTGAATAGAAATATATTATTTGGTTGGGTATATTATGTTGAAGTTTGGGGGTTATGATCCATAGATAATAGAAATGTGGTGCTTGTAAAGAATAAAACTTGAATGGGCATGTAGAATGAGTATGCAGATTGAGGGAGTTTTTGTCTTGGAATGCTCTTATTTTTTACACTGAGCATTTCTCACATATACATATAGTGATATATGATATATTCCCTTACCACCTAGTAGGTTTACATAATTGAATTTCACTTTGGATTTCCAACAAACCCAAAGGGGGATAATATTGAAACCAAGGTGGTCTCATTTGTAGATTTTTATTGTGTTTGTTATCAATATGGGTATAGTGGAGAAAGATTTTATGGTTGAATCTTACATATAGAACTAGTAATAAGAATAATATTTTAAAAGAGTCTACTTTATTGATATTTTTAGGTGTTTGGATCAAAGTAAAACATTACATATGTTTGGATAATTTAGTGGATTTTAGTGAATAATTTATTTTAAAGGAAGGATTTTAGCAAAGTATATGGACTATAGTATACCAGGTAGAATAGGAAAAGTAGAGTTATCCAAGTGGATTTTCCCAATTTTAGTAATCCAATTAGAGTTGTCCAAGTGAAGTTTTCAAATAGGAGTCTGCTAAGTAGAGTTGTCAAAGTGGATTTGGCCAAGTATAGCAGGCCAAGTAGTGTACGTTTAGCCTAGTATTCCAAGTGGAGTACGCCGATCCAAGTATGCCAAGTGGAGTATGATAATTCAAGTGTTCTAAGTGGACTACATTGAGTCTAGTATTCCAAGTGGAGTATGTCAACCCTATCATGCCAATGGGAGTATGTTGAGTATAGTATGCCAAGCATAGTATGCTGATTGTAGTATTCCAACCAGAGTAGGCCAAGTACAGTACACCAATAGTAGTATGTAAAGTGTAGTATAATTAGTATAGTATATTGAGAATAGTACACCATTTATATTATGTAAAACCTAGTATGTCAATTTTAGTATTCCAAGAAGAGTATTCCAATAAAAGTATATGATCATAGTACATCGAGCAGAGAACATAGAGAACAGTTTGAACGACATAGTATGCATAAAACAATACACATAAAAAATTTGAAGACTATTGGATCATTATATCTAGAAATTAATGCTAAAATTAATTATAAACATCAACGTATGTCACAACCTATCCTAATGGGGCCCATGTCGTGATTTCCGAAGCCTGCCTCCAATAGGCCAGGGGCTGGTGACTAGCATTGAGAAGGCATATCACTAACATGGGAGGCCTTAGCCTAAGTACTTGCACACACACACATCTCCAAACCTATACAATGATGAAATGTAAAAAAATTGAATAAATATTAATGAATACATCTAAATCACACAACCAGAGTACAATAGGAAGGAAAGTAATCAGGGCCAAATAAAAGTCCAGCAAAAAGAGTCTGAAAACAAGACCAACCAGAAAGTAATATTGGGGACTACTATAAAATTACCACAGGAACACACCAAGATATGTGTAGTCTTACTAACCATCTTCTGGTCCTGGTCCATGTAAGACTCTGTCAAAAGTTTGATTGTTTGTACAAGGCATGACATGTTTAGGAAAATCATGTGCATGGGTGAGTATAAAAATACCCAGTAGGACACCCCAAAACCACAAAGCATACAACAAAGGAAAATATAGTCATACATACATAAGTATATGTCTACAACACATATAACAAGAATATATAGATATACTCAACAAATACACACAATCTAAAGGTAATTCATAACCATAATACCAGCCTAGGATTCTAGGTTGAAGGTTCGACATATCACTCATCCAGGAGAACACACTCCTGAGACTTATAACACAGATGGCATCCATCTGAGAGGTAATTCTCATTATGTATCATCATTTTTAGTAAAAACTAATAGTCTGAAGAGATTAAATACACATATGAGGATCACACCCAAGGCCATGAGGTATACTAATAACTCAATCTAGATTAACCCGCTAAGTAGAGGATTGGTTCTTGTGTAGTGTTGGTCATAAAGATACTAAGAACTCTACCTAGGTAATGGATATGGATAGAGGATCTCACTCCAGCCCTCATAGAAGGATTCCAACAACTCTATCTAAGAAGTATTGATGAAGGGGTCATTTTCTTAGGTGTAGGAGGTGATCCATACTAACCCTTAGGGAAAAGGATATAGGGAACTCACCCTAATGAAAATTGTCCAAGATACAAAGGATAAGGGATACAATACATATTTTATAAATTACATGATGTGTACAAGGGTTACACACCATGTCCCTTGACCCCAGTTGCTACCCGTGTAAATGGCCCATGTCTATGTAATAGTACACTGCATGTCGGCAACCCGTGTACTATGCCTGTGTGCTAGTACACAGCTTAGACTATGTAATTTTCCAATACATGTATATGTAGGGGAGTACATATCATGTTCTAACCCATGTTTGTGTACCCTTTTAGGTACACTCCAAGCCATTGGGGAGAGGTCATATTCCGTGTGATACTTAAATATCTCTAAAAATTCTAGCCACTGCAAAGGGAGGCCCACATAGTGTGTGGATCTAAGTTACAGACTATGTAGTGTGTAATTTTATATATTCTCATATCTAGTTTCCGTGTTCATTCCCATTCCTCTAGCAGCTGTCTCGATGGGAAAATCAAGGAACCACCTCATCTGAGCTTCGATGTTAATGAGAAACAAATTTTGGCTCTTCGATCCATTCAAAAACGGATTTATATATAGTTCTTCATTAAACACTGAATAACATGAAATTGGGTATCAAAAACTATCTAATTAATCATTTTTTCCATCGTCACACCACTATCACATCATGTCAATCCCAGCTCTATGATATCAGATCGTTGCATGAAAAAATGGGAGTACAACGATCAATTCATTGTGATATGTCAAACCAAAGGCCAAACAAAGAATTATCACAATGAAAAGATAATTGGGGGAGGAAAGCACAATAATAATCAAGAGAAACATACCACTATTAATTTTCATGTTGACCTCAATTCATTTCTAATAGAAGTATAAATGAAGAGATAACAACTAAATCACAATGAAATTCTCCTAAAACCTGATTATTCTAACCCATCTTGTAATACACATGATCCACAGATAAATCGATTGGTCGATTGATCTGTGTTCATTATAGAAACCAAAATAAGGAAATAAAACCAAATTGAACAATATATTAACTTGATTTGGGTCAATCACTGATGAATAACATATTTGTGCCATCATCGTTGCTAAAATCCTTTGATTTCATCTCACATCGTTTGTCATTTTATGATTCGTTCATCATCCGCTAATAAAATATCCTCCAAAGGCTTTAATGGATCTCATCAATTCATAGGTTTATGTGGATAACCCTAAAAATTTTCTATAAGTTTATATTTAAATAAATAAAATAGGTCACTACATCAACAAACAAATAAAATTATTTATTTATTTATTTATTTCATTTTATGCATGTGATGAATTTTCCACAAATTACTTTTGATGATAATCATTATGTCACAACAAGGGTAAAACCCTTATTTTTAACTCAATTGTGCCCTTAGATTTTTGATCTGGGTCCCCATTTAGAATTTTCTCTACTTTTTATGGAAAGCTACATGCATGTGATATTTAATATATTTCAAACATTTATTTTGGGAACACTGGGCCTCAAAATCATACTTTGTCTTAGTTCCTAGTCTCAAAAATAATCCATAAAATATCCAAAAATAATACATGTAAAATATAACTCATTATAATGTATATTTGGAGTTGAACTTCAAGTCATTAAACTGAGGAAGACTCTGTCAAGTGTAGTGAGCAAGGGGTATTTGATGGAAGTGGTCTGAGGGAGGTAGTGTGCTTAGCCCTAAACTTTATCAAGGTAGTGATCCTAGCATGTATTGATTTAGATTGAACATTTTTAATCTACCAAAACAATTGAACAAAAGTGGATTCATGTATGACTGAAATAGAATTGGTGTATGCTCCTTAGATTATCCTTTAGTAGTGAACCAAGTAAAATTATTTTTTTTGTGCTTTTATTTCTACATTTGTTTTTTGTAGTTAATGTGAAGCAGATAATGATAGTTTTAAAAACGTACTTACAACATGGGTATAATATCTATTTAATCAAAAGAAAAAAAATTCAACATGATTCACCCATCCCCTGTCAAGGTGTTATGGGGTTATATAATGAAACTATGTTGTACTCACATAGATAAATATTGGTAGACTTTAACATAAAATTCATTTGAAGAACTATTAATTTTTATAATAATTTTTTGGGGAGCTATAATTTTATTATAAGTGTTAAGGAAACAAGCACTGTAAAGCTGGTTTTCATGTTGAAAAATGTCAAAAATATTTTCAGTGTACAAGTTACTTGATTGAACCAAGATTGGATGAAATGGAAAATGATTTTATGGGATTTTTTACCTACCATAAAGTTCATCCTTCAATTAGTAATATTAATTTTTCTCCAACACATACTCAATTTTATTAAATAATTTCAAGACACTCATCTTTCAATGTAATTCATCCTTTAATGCATAGTTGAAAATCCAACCCAACTATATGCTTTGAATTGCTAATGTGAACATGCTCTTCATAAAACAATGATCCCATTTTTTCCTCAACTTTTACACATATTGTAACCATTTAAAATTTTAATTATTATAGTCTACTTTTATTTCATGCCATAGAGCCTCAAATATTGAACTATCTTCAACCCCATACATGTGCTTTTTGAGTTTTTTTATGAATATTGGACCATCTATCATTAAACCTATTAAGTTTTTAATTCCACTTTGCATTAAATTCCAAGTGCATAGACCATTTATTATTTTAGGTATATTTAAATAAATATATTTATACATGGATACATCTTGATCTATAAATACCATCTCAAGAACCATCCCACCATATAAATAAAAAAATATACTAAACAACCAACTAAATGTGTTTTTTTTCTTATCATATAGCAACTCCAAACTAAAAATTACAATCTATTTATGATGTTTTATGCTAATAAATAGTCCCAAACTTCTACACTCGTTATTTATATTGAAATTAGTGTTTAAGATAACAAAGTATCCAAAATGATCATAATCCATCTTCATTTTTGGATCAACCCAAAAAAAATTGGTAATTTAAACACACATGTCGAGATGTACCAAGTACAAAAAGGATGTGTTCTCCTTTGATTTATTCCCTATGTATTGTAAAATACCATCAACATCATAAATAAGAAAATATCTATTCCTTTTGGACCGTAAAAGTTTTTTTTGTTAATACATGTATATCTAAGACTATTAATACCACATGGAATGGTTGTTACATGTAAAAATGAATCAACAGACTTTAGACCAACTTTTCCATTTATATCCAAATTTACAACTTATGAATCACTGATATGTAATTGTGATCTCATCATATGTTGGGTTCCAAAATATTGTAATAGGTGTTTATGTTCCTTGGAAACTACCTACACTCATATTGCTAAATATACATAAAAATAACAATCATTATTGTAATAAAATCTATCATTATCTCAATATGTAGTAGTTTTACATTGAAATCATGATTTTCTACTCTTCCATATACTTCTTCGTAACATGTTTATAATGTTGATTTCACTAAGATTTTATACTTCTTATATTTTTTAACATGATGATTTTGTACACTGAAATAAATCATTCCTCCATAATAAATATATTATTAATAGGCTCAAAACTTTAATTTAAAAACCATCTTAATGCTTGGTTTCCATGTATTTTTGTGTTTATTTAAAATTCTATTGGATGAGGTGCTTTCTTTTTAATCTATAAAATCACTCTATCGGCCAAAATTTAAGCATTGAAATTTTATTTTTTAAAATTTTATCATTTTTAGGTTTCCTCGTGTTATAATCAGTTGAATATGACACAATCTTCAAATATGCTAAATTTTTATGTTCTAAATTTTCTAGGACATGTAAAACTAGATTAGTCTCATATATTCTCAAATATATAATTCATGTTCACAAATATAAATACATCATTACTAAGACTATTTTTTTCATTGAAAACTTTCATTGAAAATCACCACTAATATCTTGTACTAGAAATTTCCACTAGTAAACTATATTAGAAGTTTCTACCAAAATTTTTAAAACAACTTCTATTGCACAAAAAAATACATTGGAAAAATTTAATGTCAAGTTCCACTTGAAACATATAATTTTAATTACCAACAGAAACCTACACTAAAAATCCCACTTGAATCTTACATCAAAAATTTCTAATGTTAAACTGTATTGAAATATTTTGCTATGAATTTTCTAGGAAAACCTCCACTTTATTGAAAATTCCCAAAGGAATTTTGTAGTGAAAATTTCTACTTGAAAAATCTAATGTAAATTTCCACTGGAAACATACACTAAAAATTATCACCGATATATTTCACTGGAAATTTCCCCCAAAGGCCTAGAATATAATTTTTCACTATAAAAATATTATTTAAGTTAAGATTACATAATTAATTAGAAAGTAACCCATAATTGAAAATTTTCATTATAAATTACCACTATAAATATCCAAAAACATATAAAAATATTAATATTTTTACATTTAAAACTACAAAAAAAAGATCCACCTTCAGCTTATGTATCCTTATTTTATCACACCATTAATGATTATGTAGTAAAATAAGCGGTTGGTTCTGATTTTCAGTTCTCTAATATGATGTAAGGTCATCACAGAAATATCTCCCCTATGTCTAGTGGATAATGGTTTTGTTTTCCATTTTGGAGGAAGGAAAAAAATCACACATTTTGTTTATTTTTTACCATAATATATTTTTTAATTAACCATTATTTAGATGGTAATGATGTTACTAGTGTATTTGGTAGTTATCTGATGAAAATTTGACCATCAAGGTTTTATGTGAACCAAAGATGATGTTGATGTTGGATAATTAGAGGATGAAATTTTTTGTTTAGGCTTATGACCATGTAACATTTTCAATCAGGGATATAAATGGTAATCAAACTCAGAACTCATGGATCTCTAAGAGGCTATTTTATCATTTAAAGGAGGCATCAATAGTTCATCTCTTGAAGTGGAGTCTTCATCTATTCTAGAATTGTGATGGAGGACCTATTGAATCTCACAGAGGATGCATTGCTTGAAGGAATCCTTGGAGTTTTCTTCATATCATTCATAATTTTCTTTATGAATAGTTCTATTAATCATTGGAGAAGGATAAATCATAACTAAAGTATCAGAGCTGAACCCACATGTGTGAGACACTGTGGAAAGAATCTGCAGAAAATGGATGAGTAAGAGGATCTATAGGAATAGTGACCAAACATAAATCAAAACATGATCATATAAATGCCATATCTAAGAATTTACCGTTGAGGTAATGAAATTGATGGAATGTTTAATAGTGTTGAATTTATTTATTATTACTATACTCACATGTTGGATAATATCTTATAGTTTTTTGGGAGTTTCTATTATGATGGAATGGAATTAAATCACTGAGAGATTTTTTTTAAGAGGGAATGGAATGATCATTAAAGATCATCCAAGTTCAATCTACCATTCCATGTTTCTAGAACATGGACCTAGAATTTATAATATCTTAAAAAAATAAAAAACAATTGTGATAAAAATATAATTATAATTTTAAAAACTATAAATAAAAATTTTGTATAAAACCACCCAAACCTTGATTGAAACCATGAGGAATTTTGAAACTATAAATTTGTGATCGATCATAGGTGATGTGTATTGTTGATAAAATGTGTGTCGAATAATTGGGATGGTTATGATGAATGGAAATAAAAAATGTAAGATAAATAAAATAACTAGATATAACATAATGTATATGGATAAAAAACATCACATTTCACTAATCAAATCTCTACATATAGATAGTACAAAATATTTGATCCAACAGTTAAGATTAATCCCCTAATCAGAAATATTAGAATATAAAAGTTGGGATATGAAATGTTGGAATTGGGGATTAATAATCCCCATTAATAGGGAATGATGACATCCATAAAATATTTATTTATAACACTCTCACTTGGTTATCATAAATTTCATGAAATATTATTTTATCCATCACCTAAAAACCATGTGGTAAAAAATTAAGATAAAATAAATGAATTCCATGAAAAATTTAAGTTGTCTCATTAAAAAAATTTATCAGGAAAACCCGGTGGGGACAACCTAATGAAGAAAAAAATATTACAGTATTACCAACTCCCCCTAATTAATTCATTCAATCATTTCTTTGAGACATCAATTATTATTATTATTTAATTATTTATTTATGAAATATGTGGAAGACCATAGGTCATAATGAATTATATCATTGAAAATTATAACTCATGGATAATTCCAATGGTTTCCATTATAGATATCCATAATAATTTATAACATTCCATTTGATATTCATTATGATATATGATTGCCTCATTAAAAACATCATCAAAGAAAACCCCTTTAGGGAAAAACCCTTGATTAGAGAAAATGAGTACAACAAAATTAAGTCCCCATAGTGTTGGCTCATTAAAAACCTTATCAGGAAACCCCAATGAGAAAAACTTGATTAAGGGAATAAGAGAACAACAATTACATATCCCTCTCATAATGGCCACTACTACTTCATTTAACTCATTACATTACAGAATGTCCTTTATGAAATTTATCAATTCATAACCAAAATATTCAGTTTTGAATTTTTGGAATAATGATTATTTATACCCTTTAAATTTTAATGAGTAGGGAAGAAAATTACCTTGCACCATAATTTTATTTCTTGTTATTTTCAAGGTACATATGAACTTGTACATGTATATCCTTCAGGGATAAATAAAATATGAATTTATATTTCATCCTTTTGGGATAAATAAGTTCTTTATTATCCCCTCATGTATGAAATATATCACTCTTGAAAGAAAGATATTTTATTATTATGTGGTATTTTCATGAATATTTAAATTCATTCCAAAATTTATGATTTCATATTTTGGATAGTTAATTAAAAATAAAAGGATATTCTTTATAATTTTATCATCAAACATGATAATGGTTTTTTGAACTCTTCAAGAGTTTCAATGTTATACAATACATATAGATTCATAAAAAACATTAATTTATAAAAAACATGTGATTATAAGATAAATTTTACAATCTTTATAATATAGATATATATTAATATGGATACTTGAAATACAACCTATTTAGTTCACATCATACATAAATTTATCATATTGGGTGAAACTTTCATAATAATGAATATGCTTTAGGAATTTTGAACCCTTCATTGATTCATAGATGTTGTAATTTATCTTTTCATAATCCAAATATATATATCTAAATTTATAAGGAAGATAATTTATTATATTAATTTCTTCATAATTCAATAGTTCTAATAGTTTGTATTACTAATACAACACTTTATAAGTTAACATAGAATATATTACTTTAATAATTATTTTGGTTAATTATTTTTATGTTGAAATAATTAGAAAATCATTATCATCAATGAGTTTTAAAATCATTAAAAAACTCAAATATATCATTAAAAATATTTAATAATATCTCATAATTTATCTGGTACTGATGCCACTTTATGGACAATATACAAAAATATATATTCTCATTAATATATCAATTTTCCTCTTTAAGGGAAAATAAATTTATTAATTTCTAATTATTATGAACAATGATTTTATATAATCAATTAAAACTCACTTTTGGAATATATAATCAGATTATTGATTTTCAACACTTTATAGTTGAATTATTCATACAAGTGTAGTGAGAATATTATCAATGGTTTTTCTAGACCACTTTATATATGGAAGATGATGATCAATATTTTTTTAATTAACTTGCATATAATGTGATGTATAATCATCATAAAAATATAACACATGGTAGATGCAACTTTCATATAATATTTAAATGTTTTCAAATTGTAGTTTTAATGATTTTTTAATCATATTATGGTTAATGGTGATGGAAATCCACCCAAACACAGGCATATCTATCTTCAAAAAATCAAATGTATAAATATATCAAAAAAGATAGTAGAGCATAGTACCTGGTATTCATCTGTAGCATCTTCCATACTCTTTTTTATGGAATATGTTTGATGTAGATCGTTGGGGCAACAAATAAATTCTTCCTACCTCTGAGTGAATACACCAACCAAAGGATCCATGATCATATCAATAGGATACCCAAACTCTAAAAGGGGAGCTAGTGCCTTCTTGGTGAAGTAATTGAGGCTTGGGAAGAAGAGATATTTTATATAAATATTTTCATAAAATTTATGATCTTGTCACCATCTATATGAATGCACCCATAGTATAAGATATTATATCTATTGTAAAGTTAAAGCTTGATGCTTCTTCTTTATAATGAATCTCATGAATTACTTTTATTTTGTGTAATTCATTGAACTCTTAAATAAATAAATTTAAATATTTAAATGAACATGCTAATTGGTTCTAAGCTAATGAATTCATTTGTTATAGATCATATAAGTAGTTTGATCACATGCAACCTTACTGTATAAGTATCATATTCATATTTAACATATAATATATGTACATATCATGTGTGTGTGAGTGTGTGTGTGTGTGTTTCATATGCATGTATTATATGTACACTATATATATTTATAGTATCATATACTATATATATACTATATTCATCACTTTTATGTGTACATGTATCATACGAATGTATATTTTAGTCCACTTCCATCAATATCCCACTTGCACTAAAACTATTTAGTGATAAACTTCACAACTCTCTATGAATCCATCCAAACTCTTTTGGACACAGATTTATCATCCTCTCTTCATTTTAAAAAAAAAATTGTCCAAAATTTTATATTTATCCAAGGGTATAACTATGTAACCCTACAAACCTTACTATTGTTGATAAAAACTATGAAATCCTATTTCGTATATGTAATAAAAGAGTGGTGTCTAGAAAAGTTTCAATGCTACTCAAGCTACTAAGGGGTCTGGTGTGATCTCTATCAAACATACTCATATATCTATATAAATACTTCCACCATAAGATATATCACATACATCATATTTATACCTATATAATCCATTTTTTCATGACATTGAGTGACCACTAGACATAGAACATTTCAATCTAGTATAGCCAAATCATCTTTCATTGATTCTTTGAAAAATACTAACAAATTCAATGAATACATCACAATTAATTCATCTCATAGATTAGTACATCATATACCCCTCATCTAAGTAGTTTAACACATAATATGGGACTCAACTAATCATGGCTATTAATTGTATTAGTTTTATTCAATCAAGATCCATATGTATTTTCTTTTCAAACAAGTGGACAAATCTCATCTTGGTTATATTCCAACTGACGACATGATCAATAGAATACCAAAACACCCCCATATTAGATAAGTTATTTTCAACCTTGTGTTAGTATGGTATCAAAGTATAAAGTTTATTATTTTATATATCTCTCCAACCTCAAGTAAAAAAGGATTGATAATAATCATACATGCCTAAGTATATCAATGATTTCATAACCTTCCATGAGATATACTTTTGAGGTTTATTCCAAGTAATAAGTCTATACATATTAACTAATGAATATATTCTTTATATATCATATACGAACACTTATATTGGTCATAAGAATCTATCCAAGCTACCATTTTCATATCATCACAACCCATAATACTCTGTGATGATCATTGGTTAGGTATAACTCAAAGTCATACTTTAAGGGGTTAATTATCATTACACTTAAATAAATTTTGATTTATATATAAATTTATGCATCCAATGTAAAATAATTATAAAATATAGATTTCTTTTAAAGTGATACATTTTATATCCTTTAAAATTTTTAAGAATAATTAACTAACCCAATATAATCATTTTTCTATCACATCATATATGAGACACTATTAGATTATCCTTATGTTTAATACACTTTTAAGGCTTATGTTAACTTGTTAAATAATTATTTTATTCAGAAAGGTGAGAACAAAATGGATTTATGTGCATAAATTTTCTTTATTTTTTAACTGAAAGGTTCACATTGGGTTCACCATTCTTATTTAGTTTGGAAAATCAGGTGGGGTTTGAACGGAATTTTGTGGTGGTGGTGGAATGGACCTTCATGTCATCCAAACCTTTTTTATTTTTGGGCCCCTTATAAGAAGTTTCCAAAAAAATTTATTTATGTAACTGGAAACACCCAATGGTTCCCTTATTCATTATGTTTTTAACCTTCATTCCAAAGGTAGGTGGTCATTAGGAAATTGTTCCAACACTTAGGGGCTCACATTGGTAGATAGGATGGTATTTTGGTCTCATTGTACTTTTTGGGGTGAATTATTACCTAATTAGATACTCTATTATATATTTAAGGCATATTAGAATTTTTTTTACTAAATTCCAAATATAGAAAGAGTCACCCTTATATTAAAAATCAATTGATATCAGGTATTATCTTTAAAATTATCTGTATTTATTCAGGGTTCTTCATCGATGGAGAAATCTATATGTATATGAGGTTCTCTATTGATGATACCCTTTATATAGAGATTATATATTATTATTCTATTTATTTTCATGATACTAGTTTTAAGACACATGGTGGGGTGATCTGGAATTTATCATTATCCAAGAAGATATGATTTATTTTAATGTCGGGATCAGGCCTATGAGATGGGAATCTTAAGTATCCTTATGAAATGAATCAAAACCCACATAGTTTGGTTCCACTTAACATAACACATCATAACTTTTAAGCTAATGTGATAATGAAGAAACCATGTAGTTTAACATTGTGTGGAAAGTATATCTAAGTGAAAGGTGCATAGCAAAGGGATGGTGTGGGGCTTATTCCGAAGTGGCCCTACTAGATGATATGGAAGGGAATATGTCCCTGTATTGAGGTGGACTACATTAGGAATTTTGGATGATAAGGATGAAATAATGATGACCCATAAGAAATATGTCCTTTTGAGTTGGGGGCATGATCATACTTAGAATGTGTCCCAATAAGGATGATGTTGGTTTGAAAGTGTTGGGTTTTGAATTTGAGGAAACTTCCTTAGAATACTATGAATAAAAGAATAAAATCTCACATAGTTTAGATGGTTTGAGGATTATAACTAGTAGGAGTCCCAAAGGTATCTTCATCAAGAATAGTACCCTTTGAAGGTTTATCTTTTGGAAAATACTGCCCTTTTGAGAGTATGGTAATGTGGTTTTAGGGATTATACCTAGAAATATGCCCATAATTTGCATTTGATCATGATAATGATATTATCATTATTAAACTCTAAACCTATGTGAGTCATGTTCAGTGTGAGAAATAATAGGAATAGGAATATTATTTCCCTCGGAATCTGGGGATGACCTCCTGGACGGGAGATTCAAACGTTCCGATCGGTTTCTAGTGGGTTTGTTCGTAGAACCGGAAACATCCAATGATTCCACATCTGTTTGGACCTACTTTCCAAAGGTAGGCGCTCATTAGCTTGTGGACTGATGAGTTTTAGGAATTTGCATTGGTCGAGAGGATGGGAGGTCGGACTCATCACACCTTTTTTAGGGGAATTATTGTCTACTCCGGGACTCTCTTTATAGATTTAAGTTATGTTCGTGAATCCTTATTACATTACCAAGTATAAAATGATCTTTCCTTTAGTTTTAACAATCAATGATTAAATATGTAAGAAATTTAGAGAATCTTTTATATGTATTTGAGGTTCTTCATCAATAGAGAATCATCTGTATCTATTTAGAGATTCTTGTTCAATGGTATCCTTCAAAACATTTATAAAATGTCTCTTGGTCATTATGATGACCAGGCTGGTTTTAAAGCCACTCAGTGGGGCACTTGAAGTTTATCGTCATTCAGAAGGACATGGATTATTTCAAAGTTGGGATCGAACCCATAAATGGGCTACCTATGTATCCTTTGTTTTAGAAAAGGAATCAGAACCCACGTAGTTCGAGTAATGGAGTATGACGTTTATGATTGATGGCTCAAAAAAGGATGTCATAATTACTTTTAAACTCTAAGCTCACGTGAGTCATGCTCGGTGTGAGAAACAAGATGTATTGGTAAAAATTAGACAATTGTGCCATGAAAGATGCAATCATAAGAAATTTTTTGGGGCTTATGTATGTATGACTGCCCAGATAGATGAAGGTTTAGGATTTACTTTTAGGGAGAAAATCCACGAACAGGGTCCATAAAGGTATATGTGCTTTATGGAGATTTGAATACTCTAACTTGGGACTTATTCCTGAAAAGGAAACCCAAATTAGGAGAGGATTGATAATTGGGTTTTAATCCTGAGAAGGAATCCCATATCAAACGTAATTTAGGACTGGTTAAGAGAAATTAAGGGACTCGGGGCTTACTTCTGAAGAGGATGCCCATAATTATGACTGGGACTTACTCCTGAAAAGGAAGCCCAAGATTATAACTGGGACTTATTCCTGAAAAGAAAGCCCAGGTTAGGGGACTTGGGGCTTACTCCTAAAAAGGAATCCCAAGATTATAACTGAGTCTTATTCCTGAAAAGGAGACCCAGGTTAGGAATTAAGGTTTGGGGCTTACTCCTAGGAAGGATGCCCAAATTAAGGGACTCGGGGCTTACTCCTAAGAAGGATGCCCAAAATTAGAGGACTTGGGGCTTACTCCTAAGAAGGATGCCCATATTAAGGGATTATGATTGGGGCTTACTCCTGAGGAGGATGCCCAAGTTAAGGAATTAAGGTTTGGGGCTTACTCCTGAGGAGGATGCCCAAGTTTGGGAACTTTAAGAATTTGGGGCTTACTCCTGAGGAAGATGCCCAAATTAAAGGACTTATAACTGGGGATTATTCCTAAAAAGGAGACCTAGGTTAAGGATTCTCTCATCTTAAAGGATGAGGTTGAATGAATGAATTCTCAATCTTTGGTGACATAAATATGTGTAAATCACTAGGTTTTGAGAGATATTCCACCGAATTCCTTTCAGATAAGGAAGTCAAATCAAGAAATCATGCCATAAATGGCTTTGAAGAATATCTTGAAGAGTAAATCTTGAATAGGAAAGGTGAAATGGCTTAAGAGGGGTAAAATGGGCAAGATGGGCACCCAAAAAGGTAGGGGCGTGCAAGTCTTAAAAGGCGCGCAAGTCTTGCGTGGGCGCGCAAGTATTGGTCGCGCAGGTATACTTGCGCGACATGTCGGGTACTTGCACGATTTTCAATCAGCATTAAAATACTTGAGCGACTCTTTCTTAAAGCCTTTAGAATCCTCTTGAGGTTCTCCCAGAAAAGGGACGCGCAAGTTCTATCGAAGGAATAACGCAGTGCGCAAGTTTGACTAGTTATCTTAAGGGCTGGCCACTCAGACGCGCAAGTGTTGATGAGTTTCAACACTTAGTCCTTCCTCCCTCTCTTTAGATCTTCCGTTCTAGGTAAGAAATTACCTTAGAAGTGTTCTGGAAGCTTTGAGAAGAGACTTGGGCGTCGAGAGCTTCAATCCGAGTTTCTGAAAAAAGATCCTCTCGAATGGGGGGCCCACAGGGTCTATTTATAGGCAGAAGAAGACCCTGAGCGGTTACCGGGCGGTTATCACTTAGGTCGGGCAAGTCACTTGCGCGACCAAGGGCGTCGCGCAAGTGGACTTGCGCGACAGTGATATAACTTGCGCGGTGCAGTTGTTGTCGATCCTTTGTTCATGCCTTTGTCGATTTTTGATATTTTCTTTAAAGGTTGAATCACTTTGAGCTCAGATATTCCCTTTTCCGATCTTTAGATTCTGTGAAGAAAGGAGCGTCAACAAAAGTCCCCCCTCAGAGTTGGATCCGGAGAGAAATGAGGGTTTGACTCTGAGGAAATTGAATCCATCCAAAGGAAAAGGGGGCGCGCTAGTCTTCAAGGCACAGAGGGCGGTGCGAAAGTGTCATCGCGCAGGCCTTGAGCGCACTGGGTATGGCGCGCAGGGTCCCAGCCACGTCTATAAATAGAGGTCCTCACTTCCGTACAAGCATCCGGATTTCCAGACTTCATACCTTCGAGCTCTCGCCGCACAAGTCACCTTAACCGCGCAGGTTGCTCTATTTTCTAGTGTTTTCCTTGATGTCGCGCTACTGTAAAGGTATTTGTACTTGCGCGGTTTTATACTTGCGCATCAAAAATTAGCGCGGCACACGAGTACTTGCGCACCATGTTTTAGACTTGCGCGCCTTTAATGCCTTAGCCATTTTTCAAAATCTTTCACAAATTTTAGGAAAAATAAACCTATTTAAGAGTTAGTTTATTCATATTTTGTGCAGATTCAGTGGTTCCCAAGGGAATTGGAACGGCTGATGAACTGGATAGCAAGCAGATTGATGACATGATGAACATTATTGGCCATGATTACTATGATATCTGCAACAGCACTCTCCCAGATTTGGCTAAGTACTTGAAGAAATATCATCCTAATTTTCCACAGAGCATCCATCTGCCTCTGTATGGTCATGGTCATCTGCAAGGAGTCAATGTTCCAAATGCAAACAATTATATACCTGAGATGCAGCTGCACTGCTACTCCTCTATTTCGGTTATGCTGTGCATTAAGAGCAACAACAATGGTGTGAACTTTCAATTTCTTCCTCTATGTCATTTCCTTGCAGATATGAAAATGGAAAACCCATGGGCTGAAATGTTTTCCACTACCGGTTGGTGGAGAGAAGACAAACATGGTATTAGAGCAATATCTAAAAAGAGTACTCTCCCCAAATGGCTCTTTACTTTCAATGCTCCATTCTCAAATCCATGTATCCATCTTCCAAGCCTCTTGGACAGAAACAGAGTCACTGTTTGATCAGTAGAAAATTTTCTCAAACTACACTCAAGAACATCCTTTTACAATTGTTCCAAGAAAAGCTGGTATCACTGCATCTCTTATTGTATCCAGTTGAATGAATGAATTCCAGGTGGTTGCTGATGAATCTCAGGATGTCGTAAATCAAATGAAGCGTTATGTTGAAAGCCTCTTGTAATTCTTGAAAAAGAGAAGAGACTCTAGTCTGTGGATGTCCTTCTAACTCTTGTGCATCAATGAAAAACACTTTCACTTTCACTTATTTGTACCTTCATTCTCTCACTACCTGCTTCAAATTTACTTAATCCAATGGGCCTAGTAAGCATAGTTTAATTTTTACTAGGATTATTACAAATAACCCTACAAACTTTGAACCTTTTAATTGCTAAATATTACCTAAATCATACAAAAAATGTATATTTAGTGAGCTGGAATATGACTTTTATTCAGAGTTCCTTTGTCTTTTGTGGGCAGTTTAAAGTCATGCATGCCAGACAGAAAGGGGCTAATGTTTAAGGTCGAAATAGCTTTGACCAAAATGGGTTAAAATTAATTCAATTCTTTGACAATTTATCTGAAAACATATTACCATACTCAAGTATGAGGGAGAAAAAAAATGTAAACTATGCCTTAAGAATATTTGAATCTGAGAAATGATATGAAAAAGAGCTAAAAGGCATCAGAAGAAGTAGTTTCCAAGAATGAAGTTACTATTATTTAACAAAACCCGTTAGGGGGGTTGAATTATGTAGGGCCACCTAAGGGCATTGGCTGCATGGTTAAATAAATAGCATCTTTCGGCTGACAAGTCTGTTATGTGGACTGTTTATGCAAGGCCACCTATGGGCACGTGCTACATAGTCAGGAAAAAGAACTCCCAGAAATTTACTTTCCTAGTGCTAAAAGCCAGTGAAAGTTTATGGAGATTCAAATTTTCTAAAGTATAGAGTTTTTTGTATGGAAAGAGGGACTTGAATATGGAGAAGATATTTCCAGACAAGATTATCGAAGAACTGGGTGAATATCACTCCCAAGAAGGTCTGACCCAAACGTAGGGAAGAAGAATAAACCATAGACTTGAATACTTTCAGATCATGAAAAAGGATATGGGACAAATATGTTAAGGATGGCTATTTTTTTGCGGATCCCTACATACTGTCGTTTAAGACACATAAGGACAAAAGAGGCATTCTTCCCAAGAATGAAGTTACCATCATTTAACAAACCCGTTAGGGGGTTGAATTATGCAGGGCCACCTAAGGGCATTGGCTGCATAGTTAAATAAAATAGTATCTTTTGGCTAACAAGTCTGTTATGTGGACTTTTATGCAAGGCCACCTATGGGCACATGCTGCATAGTGAGGCAAAAGAATTCTCAAAAGTTTGACATTTTTGTGACTAGAAGTCATGAAAAGGGTTATGAAGATCTGAAAATATTTAAGGTTAGGATTATAACACATAAAGATGGGTATTGTCCAATGTATATAGAGATACATAGGTCAATGATAACCATAATCATGTTGTGGCTGGGTCCTGAATTGAAATTTTGGACTTCACTACGTATCTCATAAGAATGAGAATCAAGTCATACGTAGTTCTTGAAATGCAGTTTAACGTCGTGCAGGACGAAAGTATGAGAGATCTTAGTTTAGGGTCATAGAATTCAGACCATAATAATGAATACACAGTGTGTGTTTCCATGGGGACTTTTCAGCTAAGGGACTGAAAGTGAAATTTGGGGTTAGGCCCAAAAGACTTGGGGATGGATTCGAGGGATACTCGAACGTTCCTATGTATCCCATAAGGATGGGATCAAGCCCACGTAGTTCTAGAACTACCCTTTGTACAAATTTGGTTCGTACATGTGAAGGGTGAAAGGGGACTTTAGTACAATGATGGTTTAACCCAAGAAAAAAAAATTAGGCATTGCCATGTATGCACGTAGTCTTTTGAAATAAAACATGATTGAAAAATCAATGTCAATAGTAGTTCCCTCTCAAATGAGGAAATTGAAGAGTATTGTAGTTTATTGTCGTACCGGACAAAAGTGTTGCATAGTTTAACGTCATATAACAAGGACGAAAGTGAATCAATGTAAAGATATTGATTCCAGGGGCGGTTTCACGAATCAACATCATATGAGATGGTGGTGAACCTATGTGAAGAGATTGTTTTTGGACTTGAACCTTGGGAGGTTGCCTACATACCCAGCCTGGAGGGCAAGGATCAAAGTCTGTGTAGTTCAATTAAAGAATGAATTAATGATCAAGTTGTTTTTGGGGACAACGATCTAATAAAAATGTTGTTGGGACTTACACATGGTTAGCGGCCCAAAGAGAGTGTTATGGTTGATGTTTTCTCTAAGCTCACGTGAGTCATACTCGGTGTGAGAAACAAGAGGTAACAACAACCTTAACGATGCATAGTTTAATGTCATGTAGGACATAAAAAAAAGGGACTATGCAGTTTAAAGTCTTGCAGTTATGACTATTGGTGTTGCACAGTTTAATGTCATGTAGCAGGGACAAAATAACAGTTTAATTTCATGTAGGACATATCAAGGACTTTCTGTACAGTTTAGCGTCATGTAGTTAGGACGATGGGGACAATATAGTTTAACGTCATATTGGACGAAAGAGGGACTGTGTAGTTTAATGTCATGCAGTAAGGACAAAATAACACCCCATTTATGTCATGTTGGACGTATTGGGGATTTTTTTCCACAGTTTAATGTCATGTTGGACGAAAGTGCGAATAGTTTAAGCTCGTATGCATGGACCGTGGATGGTGCAGTTTAATGTCATGCTGGAACTTTGATGATTATATAGTTTAATGTATTTCCGGACGTAAGGGACTTTTATACAGTTTAGCATCATGTAGTTAGGACGTCACAGTTTAACGTCTTGCTGGACGTAAGGGATTTGAAAATAGTTTATGGTCATATGCATAGACCAGGGATGATGCAGTTTAAGGTCATGTTGGACGGTTTAGGGAACTTTTTCACAGTTTAATGTCGTGTGGGACGAAGTTGCAGTTTAAGGTCATATTGGACCATTGCTGTATAGTTTAACGTCATATACCAAGGAAAAACTGGTGTTGCACAGTTTAGTGTCATGTTGCGGGGACAAGTTCTTTTCTACAGTTTAACGTCATGTTGGACAAAAGTGCAAATAGTTTAAGGTCATATGCATAGACCGTGGATGATGCAGTTTAAAGTCATACTGGACTATTAAGTGCTTATGTAGTTTAACGTCTTTCCGGATGTAATGGACTTTCCTACAGTTTAATGTCATGTTGGACCATGTTGTAGTTTAAGGTCATACTGGACCATGTTGTAGTTTAAGGTCATACTGGACCATGTTGTAGTTTAAGGTCATACTGGACCATGTTGTAGTTTAAGGTCATACTGGACCATGTTGTAGTTTAAGGTCATACTGGACCATGTTGTAGTTTAAGGTCATACTGGACCATGTTGTAGTTTAAGGTCATACTGGACCATGTTGTAGTTTAAGGTCATACTGGACCATGTTGTAGTTTAAGGTCATACTGGACCATGTTGTAGTTTAAGGTCATACTCGACCATGTTGTAGTTTAAGGTCATACTGGACCATGTTGTAGTTTAAGGTCATACTGGACCATGTTGTCGTTTAAGGTCATACTGGACCATGTTGTAGTTTAAGGTCATACTGGACCATGTTGTAGTTTAAGGTCATACTGGACCATGTTGTAGTTTAAGGTCATACTGGACCATGTTGTAGTTTAAGGTCATACTTGACCATGTTGTAGTTTAAGGTCATATTGGACCATGTTGTAGTTTAAGGTCATACTGGACCATGTTGTAGTTTAAGGTCATACTGGACCATGTTGTATGAACCAATTGTAAGAATCTTGGTTCTGTGGACCATATTTTGTGTTTATACAAAATATTTCTTCAGAAATATGGCATTGGTTGGAGTCGTGATGAGTTCTCCATCCATTGAGATTAATGAATAAGCTCCATTGGAGTAGACCCTATGTATTGAATAAGGTCCCTCCCATTTTGGCTCAAGATTGGGAGGTTTCTTTCCTGGTATCATTGGTGTTCTGAGAACCAATACCAATTCTCCCTGAATAAATGGACGAAGACGAACTTTTTTGTTAAAAGCTCGTGCTATTCAATTCTGATAGATTTCCAAGTGGTGCAAAGTGCACAATCTTTTCACATCTAACTGTTCCAATTCATTCAATCGCTTTTGGGATTTCTCATCTGTAGATAACTGATCACAAATGTCTACTCTGAGTGAGGGCAATTGAACTTCAATTGGAAAGACTGCTTTTGTTCCATATACCAATGAATATGGAGTTGACTGCATTGCATTGCGGGTGGTAGTTCGATAAGCCCATAAAGCATGAAAGAGTTTATCAGGCCATGACCTCTTATCTTTATCCACCATCTTTTGCAGTATATTTGAAAGAGTCTTGTTAAAGGCTTCTATTTGGCCATTGGCCGCCGCATGATACCGAGATGAATGGTTGGATTTAATGTTGTATTCTTGATATAATTTCTTCACCTCAGAAGAACAGAAGTTGGTGCCGCTGTCCGTCAATATGGTATGAGGGACACCAAATCTAGAAATGATGTTAGACTTGATGAAGCTAACAATGCATTTAGAACTGACTTCTTTGAGAGGTACTGCCTCTGCCCATTTGGAAAAGAAATCAGTTGTAGTAAGATTGTACTTAAACTGCTTGGCCGTAGCTGAAGGGTAAGGTCCCACCACATCCATTCCCCATGTGGCAAATGGCCATAAGTATTTAGCCGTATGAAGCAACTTTGGAGGTTTATGAATGAAGTTGGCATGTACTTGACATGAATGACACTTCTTTGTGAAATTAACACAATCTTGTATCATTGAAGGCCAAAAGTATCCAAGCCTTCGAATTTGATCAAACAGTCTATGTCCAGATTGGTGGGCACCACAGACTCCTGCATTCACTTCTTTTATGACAGCCATTGTTTCTTCACCATCAATACATCTGAAGAGAACTCCATCCAAACCACATTTGTAGAGAATTTTCTCTAGGTGGTTTGGGCCATCATAAAGAGTAAAATTGACCACACGTCGCCGGATTTGTTCTTTCTCGGCTCTATTAGGTGGAAGTGTTCCATTTTGAAGGTATTCCCTGATAGGTGACATCCATCCTGTAGTATGACCATACGGTTCAGGAATGGGACTAACTTCATTAATTTCCTCTTTTCTGGCTTGAACATAAGGTGAAATTGCACGATGGTGGGCAATACTGATGGTTGTCTCGTCCCGATTTGGATCTGCTAAAGTTGTGGCTATATTAGCCAGTGCATCAGCTTGAGCATTTTATGATCTTGGGACATAAGAAAATGTCGGTTCTGAAGGGAATTCCGCCATTAACTCTCTGATGTAATCATACAAAGGGATTAATTCTTCTTTTCTGATGGAATAATCCCCATTGACTTGTTTGATTACCAGGTCTGAATCACCTTTCACCTTTAAGTGATTCACTTGTGCTTGGAGCGCTAACTCAAAGCCTGTAATGAGAGGTTGGTATTCGGCTTCATTATTGGTACCACCTTCCCACAATAAAAAGGAATAAGGTAGCACTGCCTTATCTAGAGAAATGAGCACAATTCCTAAACCAACTTTGTTGAATTTAGGATTTTCTATTTTCTTCCCTGTTAGACTTCTGGAAGCACCATCAAAATACATTTCCCATGTTTGAGGATTCTATTGAATAGAGAAAACTTCCTCATCAGGGAGTTCAATATCTGAAGACGTGTCTTCCACTGAAGGATGTTCAGCCAGGAAATCATCTAGAGCTTGTCCCTTTATTGCCTTTTGAGACACATACTGAATGTCGAACTGCTACAAAATAACTGCCCACCTTTCTAGAAGTCCTGTAAGCATTGGACGACTAAGGATAAATTTGAGCTGATTATTGTGAGATACCAATTGGGCCTCGTGATGTTGCAGGTAGTGTCTCAGTTTCTGAACTACAAAGATTAATGCCAGGCATCACTTCTCAATACTTGAATACAGGGTTTCTGCTCCAAGCATAGTTCTACTGAGATAGTAGAGGCTATTTTCATTCCCAGCATCATTCTTTTGAGCAAGAAAGGCACCCAATGATCGCTCTAGAGCTGTCACATAGAGGATAAGTGGTCTACCTTCGACAGGTGGCATGAGTACTGGTGGACTCAAGAGGTATTTCTTGAGAACATCAAACGCTTCTTGACATTCTTCAGTCCACCAGTAAGTGACTCCTTTTTTCAATAATTTGGTAAAGGGTAAACTTTTGCCTGCCAAATTGGCGATGAAAAGCCGAATATAGGATAAGTTCCCTTGAAGTCCTCTTAATTCTTTCAAATTCTTAGGAGGTGACATACCAAGGATTGACTTGGTCTTCTCAGCATTGACTTCAATACCATGATGGCGTACAACAAAGCCGAGGAATTTTCCTGAGGTTACCCCAAAAGCACATTTTAAGGGGTTCATCTTCAAATTATGTTGTCGAAGCTTGTGTAATATGATTTCCAAATCAGCCAAGTGATTAGAACGTTGTTTGGATTTAACCACCAAATAGTCTACATAGAATTCAACAAACTTCCCTAAGAAAGGTTTGAAGATACGATGCATGGAGCGTTGATATGTTGCACCTGCATTCTTTAAACCAAAGGGCATCACCCGGTAACAAAACACACCTTGAGGGGCTCTGAAGGCTGTAGATTCCTCATCTTCTGGGGCCATTTGGATCTGATTATATCCGGAATATCCATCCATGAAGGAAAGTACTTCATAGCCAGTCGTCGCATCAATTAAGAGTTCTGTAATCGGAACTAGGAAATCATCTTTAGGACAATACCGATTAAGATCTCTGAAATCGATGCAAACCCTTATTTGACCATTCTTCTTCTTTACAGGGACAATATTAGCCAACCACTTGGGATACTGAACTTCTCTGACGAAGTTAGCTTTGATCAGCTTATCCACTTCAGCTTCAATTTTGGAAGCATAAGTTGGGTGTGTTCTTCCCGTGGCTTGCTTAAATCCTCGATGTTCTTTTGGTAAACCCAAATGATGAGTAGCAACATCAGGATCAAGCCCAAGAATTTCTGTATAATTCCAAGCAAAAATATCTTTATTTTGCTTTAGAAAAGAAATATACATCTCTTGCTCTTCAAGGGTCATGGCCGTACTAATTAAAGTGGGGCATGGATCTTTCTCTGTACCCAGATTTATTTCTCTGAGTTCATCCACAGTGGTAGAGATACCTTCCTCAAATGCTGGAGGATCATCTCTAAGATCTTCCTCTTCCTCTTCATTATGTGCTATTTCTTCCGTTTCTACTTGCAAAGTAGATGACAAAACGAAATTCTCATAATCATAAGAGATATCAAAATTTTCACATTTTGAAGAAGAAGCTTCCATTTCCGACCCTATTGATGATAAAGGGCCTTCTTTGGGAAATAAAGAGGAGATGATGGATTGAGAATCGACATCATTATTCACCTCTGGTGTTGCTATAAATTCTTCTGGACTGATTGGCGAAGTATAGACTTGTTGGACTTCAGCAGATGAAATGAAAACGTCACCACTTAGGCTTTCATCACTATTTGGTAGGTTACCAATTTCTCCCATGTTGTCTGGCTCGATTGTCGTAATTGACATTATGGATCTTTCCATAAGAGTATTTTGATTTGGGCCTATTTTTTCAATTTGACTGATAGGTAACACATAATCTATACTTACATGTGTAAATGGATTTATTGGAATTTTCTCCAAACCATATGGAGCATTAACTTTGGTAATTTCCTTCATTGTAGATTTTTCTCTTCCCTTCATGTGATAAAATTCTGCCTCAATGTATTGAGACTCACATGTCTTGAACGAGGCCTTATCACCATACAATGTTCCAACTTGACCATTGAAACAATATTTGAGACATTGATGGTATGATGAAGGAATAGTTGCATGCTGATTTAGCCAGGGTCTTCCAAGCAAGACGTTGAAAGCTGAGTCTTGATCAACAATCATGAAATACGAATTGGATACAAGATATCCAAACTGAGTTCTGAGTGTAACTTCGCCCAGTGGTTCTTGTTCATTTTTATCATATCCTTGTAACATCATGGTAGAAGGAGATAAATCAGATTCCGTGAGGCCCAATCGACGAAGTGTACGAATGGGTATGAGGTTGATTCCTGAACCGTTGTCAATGAAAGCCCTTCGGATATCTACACCATTGACTTTTCCAGATAAGTACAGAGGTTTTATGTGACCATGCACAACATCATCTTCATCTTTATCAGTAAAAGATATCATTGCATGGCATTCTGCAGGATTATTCTCTATGTGATAGACTTCAGCTGCAGCAATTTCAGCTTCAAACTCATGAGGACTTGACAAAGCTTCGATGAGTGCTTCCCGAATATCTTTTGACAGATTCAAAGCATCCAAAATTGATAACTTGGCTGGTACTTGGGCAAAGTGTTTCAATATGTCATACTTTTTATCTAAAGGTTCGCGTTTCCCAACAGGAATATGTGGTTTAGCAGGTACCTTGGAAGCAGATGCTTTGGAAGCGGATGCATCTTGTATTGGGATAGAAGTTGGCAATATCCTTGGTTTTGGAAGATTAGACCGATTAGATCCATTTACCTGCTGAGATAAAGAAGATGGAATTTTCAATCGGTCTTCCAAAATAAATGTGCCAAGACTGAGTTGACTATTGGCAGAAGAACTTGCTTGTTCTTTTTGAGCTCGCTGAAGGGCTCTACCACGAGTTTCTACTACATACACAGTGCTAGTAGGGGTAGAATTGGAGTAGTGGCTTCGGAAAGATCCACGTATTCCCCTGTATCCTGAACCTCTAGAACTTCCTTGGATTCCCTTATTTGATACAGGGAATTCAGGCTCATCCATACTAGAATATGGATCTGTTAATTGAATCATATTAACAGAACCGAAGATTAACTCTTCGTCTGATAAAGACTTTTCCTGATTATCCTGTTTAGGCTATTCCGTTTGATGGGGCGGTGCTCGTGGCTTTGAAGTAGATGGCATAAAATCTGCTAGAGTCAAAGACAACTTAGGCCTCGATACATACTCATCTTCTTTTGATTCCTCTTTCTTCTTTGAATTGCGCAGCCCTTTTGAGGATTTGTCTTTTGATGGAGGCTTCACTGCAGCTTTTGTAGGAGAAACAATTGTCTTCTTCAATTGTGTTCGAAAAATGGCATGGGTCCGATTGATTGTCTTTCTGACCATCCAATCATAATATTTTTGTGCAATTTTTCTTTTGACTTCCTACCACTCGCCTCCTTCCTCTAGATCTGTAGCGGTAACACATGCTACATGAGCTGAAGAACCCTTCAATTTGACTTGTCCCAAGTTGACCATCTTTTGCAGGAGGTCTTTAAAGACAAAACACTCCTGGATGGGATGCCCCAACATTTGATGAAAGGGACAATAATTGGGACGGTCTTCATCTCCTTCCTTGTTTGGCCTCTTGGGCACTGGTAATTGAACCAAATTATTTTCCAGAGCTGAAATGAAGTAACCAGGAACTTGATCACTTCGGAAAGAGTATGTTTTACTCTTCAAATCCTCAAATTGTTTTCGTCGTTGATCTTTTTGATCATTTGGACGAAATGGCCTTTGTTGTTGGCGTTTAGGAGGTGGGGCCCTTCGAGAAGATGAAGGTTTTGAAGTAGAAATAGGTACAGGTGCTTGTTTAAGCATAACTGTAGCAGTTTCTGCTTTACCCATTCTCTTTCCTAGAGCTGATGGAATTACACGAGATTTAACCTTAGCCTATATAAGGGAATCTTCAATCTGTTGAGTGATTGAAGTAAGGTCTTGAAACCCTCCTGTGTATTTCACAGGGATCAATGGCGTGCATAATTCGTCACGCAAATTTTCCACACAGATTGGCAACAGTTCCTCCTGAGGGAGTTCTAAACTCAGGTAATACGTTAATCCCTTCCAGCGAGCAATGAAATCAGAGACACTTTCATTCTCCCTTTGCTTGCAGTTTGTAAGATCAAAAATTGTCGTTTTTGGAAAAGTTGAGCTGAACTGAAGAATGAATTTTTGACGAAGATCCTCCCATCCGATGATTGACCGGGATTGCAAGCTTGTATACCAGACAAAAGATGGTCCTTGAAAGGTTCGTACGAAGCATCTGAGTTTCACTGCTTCTTTCTATTCTGGAGTTCCCATCATAGGATCACAACAAGACACGTAATGCATCAAATGTTGTTCAGGGTCGCCTGATCCATTGAAAGTAGGTAAAACAGGGTTTCCAAAACTGGATGGAGGAGAAATTGAATCTACCCATTCAGGGTAAACTTTCTTTTCAGGTTGAACTTGTGCCCGTTTCCCTTCCATAGTTTCTAACCGAGCTGTTAATGACTCAATAGTAGTTATTAAATTTTGAGAAACATCAGGTTGAACTTGGTTTTGGGTAGGTGCAATGAATGGAGCTTGGACAGACGTGGTGGTTGGTGTTGCAACTGATGGTAGTGCTGCCAACCATTGTTGCATTTGACCCATAGGATCGTACTTCTGAGGGTGTACTGATAAAGGAGGATATTCCTGATCCATCTCAATAGTTACAACAAATTCCTTCGGCGGTCGGACTTCAACATTCTTAAGAAGAAGACTACTCTGAAGTAGTTCTGCATTCAACCTTCTTAATTATTTCATTTCTCCCTCCTGTTGTGAAAATATTTGCTCTAATGAGAGTGATTGACCTTCTCCAGAGGAAGGATATGTAACCTAATTCTTTCCCTTCCCTTTGTTGGATACCTTTTGGAGGGAGGGAAGTGGATTACCTAGGTTCTGAGTAATCCTTTGACTTCGTGTATGCACACCTTCTTCATTTGTATTGGTGCGTACATTTTCTTGAGCAGGATGCTCTTCATCTGAGTCCCCTGAGTGAACCTCCTCTGGGGGATTAGAAACAAAAGCATTGATTACATTGATTGATGCATAATGCATTGCATCTCTTCTATCAACATTTCTATGATATTGTATTCTTTCATGTATTTTATGAGACATTGCCTTTTCTTGATTCAATCTTTTAGGAACTTCTTGACGAGCTATAACTTGGAGGGAATATCCTGATAATTTGGCTCTTCGTTCCTCTTGGGGATTTTTTCCCAATCGAGAAAAGACCGATATTCTCTGAGGAGGGGATTGATGATTTGAAAGAGTCCCCAGTCTTGTGAACTGGGGATATTCCTACTGATTCCTCTCAACTCCTCGAATCCCATTTGTTGACTCTGAGGGTTGGGTTAAAGAAGTCCCCAGTCTGACAAGCTGGGGTGGCTCTTGACATGCTATGTCTGAGATCTTCTTAAAAGATATCTTGATCTTGCGAATCTTAGTTCGGAAATTAGCTGGATGCATTAGCCTATATCCATTTTTATCACCTGGTTCAATAGACCATTGGATGATTTCTGAAACTTCTGTCATTTGATGACGTGTTTGCTCCAGACGAGAGGATTGTGCAATATTCTCGCCTGCTTGATGCAGGAGCAATTCAACAACTTGTTCTCTATATGCTTGATTTTGAGAGGAACTAGTTGAAGCTTGTTCTTGAGCAAGCCTTTGATTATGAACAAAGCCCATTGACTGTGGCCGGCCATGGGAAATAACATTGCATGAGACCATTTTTGGCGGGCTTTGCTGACTGGAAAGCACTGTGAAATGTAGTGCTCCATGAACACCCCATCCTCTGATATGAACATCAGATGGAGCATTGGAAATTAACTGACACAATTTTCTTAGTGTGCCAAGGCATGAACGTTGAAGGGTTCTCTGCTGCTTTTCAGCCTTCAGATACCGAGAGACTGATAGAGATGCCAAATCAATCTGACATTGTATCCCTTCTATTATCTTAAGATTATTTTCATATTCATCATAAGATAATACCTTCTTCTTAAATTGACAAAGAATTTTCCATATGTTGAGACGAATATCATGGATTCCATCATCCGTCAACATCTTTGGAATGTCGTACTGGGAGTTAGCCAAAGGCCAAAACATGACTGTTACTTCACCTTTTGCCAGTTTTTTCTTCATGTTCAGCATTTCCTCTTTATCATTAAATGAAGATTCTTCTACCTGTTTTGACCAGAGTTGGTGTTTCCTTGTTGCTTCATCGGATTCAACAAGATTGGTAGAGAGATCATTGATCAAACTAGAAGATTCATGACTTAGGGGTGGTTCGGAGAATGTCCTACACCCTGGGCTATCTTCTGATTGAGAAATTATTTCACTTGTTAGCGATAAAGCATCAGACATGACTGGTTTCACATTTGCAAGTGCCTCAAGATAAGAGGGCTTTCTCGGCACTACATTGTCCACTGGAGTATTTTCCAGGCAATGTGAATCACTACTGCGGAGAGGACTTTCGCAGCGAAATTCATCATCATGGGGAGGACCACTATAATGGGTTACAGCAAAAGATGAGATCTCTTGCTCCTTGGTCTTCTAACCACACAGAGGGTTCCTGTGGCTCTCATCTGAAGAAGAAACTTCAAGATTGACCAAATTTTCATGAAGCAAGCCTTCATGAGGAAGTGTCTGTTGAAGACCTTCGGAATTAATGTTCCCGTTATTGGGAACTGAGGGAGTAGAATCCTGAATTCCAACAGATAAATGTCTGAGGGCTTCAAGAACTCCAGCATCGAGCAAGGCCTTGTTGCAGATTGGCCTTTGATCTCCTGACTGTGCTGGGAGGATCTTTTTCTTAGATTCCTTCTTACTCGCTTTGGAAACCACTTGTTGACGAAAGTGGTTACTCTGAGCAGGTGTATGTTCCTGATCAGGAAATATGGTCAGGTTAGGCTGACGATCTCTACTCAAATCAGGTGTATGTGCCTGACTTGGTTGTCCGTATGATATAGGGGAGTATGCCCCATAACCCTCTTGGACTGGAACAGATGTGTGTGTCTGTTCCGGAGTGAATCGTTGATGTGTCACTCCACTGCTAGGGATAGATTTATGTGTTTGTCCCTGAGATGATGCTGAAGCTGTTATGATATCCTGGCAAGCATCCAGAATATGAGAAGGAATTTGCCTCTACTCTTTCACCATTGACAAAATATGCTTGGTGACTTCAGCCGCCGGAACGGGGATATACATCCATTCTGGGCTTGGAGTAGGTGTATGTGCCTGCTCCTGTCCTCCTTTTCCTATCAGTGAATCCTGACAGTACTCAAGTGTGGAGGCAGAGAGTTGAGTCTGCCTCCTGTTTGTCGTCGGGGCTTTCTGACTGACTTCTCTGTGCGCTACCAAGCGAGACTGTTGGTAGGTTTGATTAGTATTAGCAGGTGTATATGCCTGCTGATTACACTTCGCCAAACGCGGTTGATGGGATCCATCATATGTAGTCAGACGAGCCTGCTGACTAACTGGTGATGTATAAGCAGGTGTATGTTCCTGCCTATAGTACTCCTCCGGAATTGCCTGGCGGGATTGGCTTGATGCTGTCAGACGAGTCTGCTGGACAGCGGAGTTAAAACAGGAAGGTGTGTGTGCCTGCTTGTTGTTCTCCACCAAGTTAGGTTGGAGGACTCCATCATATGTAGTCAGGCGAGCCTACTGACTAACTGATGATGCATAAGCAGGTGTATGTTCCTGCCTATAGTACTCCGCCGGAATTGCCTGGCAAGATTGGCTTGATGCTGTCAGACGAGTCTGCTGGACAGCAGAATTAAAACGGGCAGGTGTGTGTGTCTGCTCATTGTTCGCCACCAAGTTAGGTTTGTGGACTTCTCCGGAGATGGCAGGGATGATAACCTGCCCATTGTTAACCGGATTCCGTCTCTGGCGGTTCATCTTGCCTGCTCGGGTTCGAGGAACCTGAGCTGAATGCCTTGAGTCGGTACCCTCATCATGTTGAGGGCGCACTACCACACAAGTCTGGCGGCGATTGTTGATGGGAGCCCTCGGGAAAGACTCCTATCTTTTTGAATTAAGGCCCTGAGGGACCTGCTCATTCACTTCCTCAGAGTAAGGGAGTGAATGGAAATTGCGTTCCGGGGATAACGACCTGAAACGGTTGGAGACGGTAGTTAGCACCGCCTGCTTCTTGATCGCTGGCCGCCGTTGTCCAGACGACCAGGTAGAGTTGTTAACTTGGAGGGCTTGACGAGCGGCCTCCAGAGTTGGGATAGTACCGTTGCGACGGTACTCCTTAACCAGTGCATTAGAAACCCAGTGTTGAAGACGCTGAGTTGGTGATGTCATCCTCAGAGCGGACGACGTTCCAGCAGGAGTAGCAGCATTGGTTTTCACAACAGCAGACCTCACAGTAGAGGTGTTCACAGCAGCAGTATTCACAGGGGTGAATTTAAGGAAAGCCATTTTGCAGAAGATCTTGAGAAAAGAGTGCCTGTTCCATATAACAGACATAATCAAGATGAATCCGGCCAGTGCATCTTTTGGATGAGCACATGTCAATGATTGCTTTGTTGGCCCAAGGGGCCTGACAAATAAGAAGAACATCACTTTAACTTGGTTAAGAATTCACGTCGGGTTCACCATTTTTGTTTCCCTCGGAATCCGGGGATGACCTCCTGGACGGGAGATTCAAACGTTCCGATCGGTTTCTAGCGGGTTTGTTCGTAGAACCGGAAACATCCAATGATTCCACATCCGTTTGGACCTACTTTCCAAAGGTAGGCACTCATTAGCTTGTGGACTGATGTGGTTTAGGAATTTGCATTGGTCGAGAGGATGGGAGGTCGGACTCATCACACCTTTTTGAGGGGAATTATTGTCTACTCCGGGACTCTCTTTATAGATTTAAGTTATGTTTGTGAATCCTTATTACATTACCAAGTATAAAATGAGATTTCCTTTAGTTTTAACAATCAATGATTAAATATGTAAGAAATTTAGAGAATCTTTTATATGTATTTGAGGTTCTTCATCAATAGAGAATCATCTGTATCTATTTAGAGATTCTTGGTCAATGGTATCCTTCAAAACATTTATAAAAAGTCTCTTGGTCATTATGATGACCAAGCTGGTTTTAAAGCCACTCAGTGGGGCACTTGAAGTTTATCGTCATTCAGAAGGACATGGATTATTTCAAAGTTGGGATCGAACCCATAAATGGGCTACCTACGTATCCTTTGTTTTGGAAAAGGAATCAGAACCCACCTAGTTTGAGTAATGGAGTATGAAGTTTATGATTGATGGCTCAAAGAAGGATGTCATAATTACTTTTACACTCTAAGCTCACGTGAGTCATGCTCGGTGTGAGAAACAAGAGGTATTGGTAAAAATTAGACAATTGTGCCATGAAAGATGCAATCATAAGAAATTGTTTGGGGCTTATGTATGTATGACTTCCTAGATAGATGAAGGTTTAGGATTTACTTTTAGGGAGAAAATCCAGGAACAGGGTCCATAAAGGTATATGTGATTTATGGAGATTTGAATACTCTAACTTGGGACTTATTCTTGAAAAGGAAACCCAAATTATGAGAGGATTGATAATTGGGTTTTACTCCTGAGAAGGAATCCCATATCAAACGTAATTTAGGACTGGTTAAGAGAAATTAAGGGACTTGGGGCTTATTTCTGAAGAGGATGCCCATAATTATGACTGGGACTTACTCCTGAAAAGGAAGCCCAAGATTATAACTGGGACTTATTCCTGAAAAGGAAGCCCAGGTTAGGGGACTTGGGGCTTACTCCTGAAAAGGAAGCCCAAGATTATAACTGAGTCTTATTCCTGAAAAGGGGACCCAGGTTAGGAATTAAGGTTTGGGGCTTACTCCTAGGAAGGATGCCCAAATTAAGGGACTCGGGTCTTACTCCTAAGAAGGATGCCCAAAATTAAAGGACTTGGGGCTTACTCCTAAGAAGGATTCCCATATTAAAGGATTATTATTGGGGCTTACTCCTGAGGAGGATTCCCAAGTTAAGGAATTAAGGTTTGGGGCTTACTCCTGAGGAGGATGCCCATGTTTGGGAACTTTAAGAATTTGGGGCTTACTCCTGAGGAAGATGCCCAAATTAAAGGACTTATAGCTGGGGATTATTCCTAAAAAGGAGACCCAGGTTAAGGATTCTCTCATCTTAAAGGATGAGGTTGAATGAATGAATTCTCAATATTTGGTGACATAAAGATGTGTAAATCACTAGTTTTTGAGAGATATTCCACTGAATTCCTTTCAGATAAGGAAGTCAAATCAAGAAATCATGCCATAAATGGCTTTGAAGAATATCTTGAAGACTAAATCTTGAATAGGAAAGGTGAAATGGCTTAAGATGGGTAAAATGGGCAATATGGGCACCCAAAAAGTTAGGGGCGCGCAAGTCTTGAAAGGCACGCAAGTCTTGCGTGGGCGCGCAAGTATTGGTCGCGCAGGTATACTTGCGCGACATGTGGGGTACTTGTGAAATTTTCAACCAGCATTAAAATACTTGAGCGACTCTTTCTTAAAGCCTTTAAAATCCTCTTGAGGTTCTCCCAGAAAAGGGATGCACAAGTTCTATCGAAGGAATAAGGCGGCGCGCATGTGTGACTAGTTCCCTTAAGGGCTGGCCACTCAGGCGCGCAAGTGTTGATGAGTTTCAACACTTAGGCCTTCCTCCCTCTCTTTAGATCTTCCGTTCTAGGTAATAAATTACCTTAGAAGTGTTCCGGAAGCTTTGAGAAGAGACTTGGGTGTCGAGAGCTTCAATCCGAGTTTCTGAAAAAAGATCCTCTCGAATGGGGGGCCCACGGGGTCTATTTATAGGCAGAAGAATACCCCGAGCAGTTACCGGGCGGTTATCACTTAGGTCGCGCAAGTCACTTGCGCGACCAAGGGCGTCGCGCAAGTGGACTTGTGCGATAGTGATATAACTTGCGCGGTGCAGTTGCTGTTGATCCTTTGTTTATGCCTTTGTCGATTTTTGATATTTTTTTCAAAGGTTGAATCACTTTGAGCTCAGATATTCCCTTTTCCGATCTTTATATTCTGTGACGAAAGGAGCGTCAACAAATATCTATGAATTTTCACGATCTACTTCTTCCACTGGTGGATGAGGGTGAGGATGTAGGAGGTGGGGGAATTCCCCAAAAGAGAGACTAGGGGTTTACTCCTAGAGGGATTCCCTAAGGAGGAATCTGATCCTCTTCTACTAGTAGATGAGAATAGAGTCATGGAAATACGGTTTGGAATAGATATGGGTCTTAGATGTTCCCATATCTTCTCTTGTTTTCAACCCCTATGGACCCATCATTATACCTAAGGTTGGTATCCTTATTCCATGGGAATATAAAATTGAGAACACTATAAGGATCGTACCTATTAAGTAGGATTAATAAGGGATATCCCTTTCCATGGAAATGTATAATTGAGAGGATGCACTGATATTCCATGTTCACTAATCATACATATCTGGATGCTTTGGAGGAGGTCTTGTATTGGTCCTCCTTGGATGATAATCCATGGAAAGAGGTGCCCATCCATTTGTGATATGAAAGATAGCTTAAAGGTGGTATCACATAGGATATATCTGTAAAAGATAAGGGGTGTCTTTCATAGGGTGTACCTAGATGATCTAGAGGTGCTTTACCCAGGTAGGTTCTGGGAGGACTAAGGGTGTTTCGCGTAAGGTGGACTTAGGTGAGCTAGATATGTCTTGCACGGGGTGAACCCGGGTGAGCTGGAGATGCCCCTTGGGTGATGAAAACCCATTGAAATTTCACTTTGGTGAGAACTTTTTCTAATATACAAGGGTCTCCTCAGGTGATTTTATAAGGGTCTAGTGCAAGTTTGAGCTTGGAAAGGGGGGTTTCACCCTAATACTTTTGGACTTGGGGGACATGAATCCTAGTGTAGGTATTTTATGTTTTAGGAAATGGAGGGACTCTAGTATTTATAATCTCATTAATTACATCTTGTTTTAGGGTTTGAAGAGCTATATAGGGGGTTTTGAAGACCTGGGCGAAGGACCAATATGGTGATATCTTCAAAAGGTTTCTTTCAACAATCTTTCATTTCTCTCTCCCTCAAATAAAAATCACAAGGGTCCTATTTATAAGAAATATCATAACCCTAGGTGAATGTGGTAGTTTATGAAGGGTGAATGTGTATATATTTCACACATTATGGTCACACTTGTTGGGGGTGGATTCACAGGTGAACCATGTATGGTGAACCTTCACAATTCCATCAACTGCCTTTATGGCTCGCACAACATAAAATTACATGAGAAATTCATATGTGCGTATTCATTTAGTAAAATTTGAGCCTTATTTCACCTTTATATTCTTTATATTCCTTAATTTGGTCTTATTTGAGACCCTTTTATCCTCATTTGAAGAAGGAAGTGTCGACAAATTCCCCCATCAATATTGGAACTAATCATAAGAGGAGGGTTGGATCCTGAGGTAAAGGGAAAAAATATGAGAATAGGTTGATCCTTCACTCATTGGTCTCCATTTTTTCATGTTCATTTACATTTAGTATTGGAGATATTTAAAAATTGAGTACCATGTAGGATAGGCATGAACAGATGGGTTGTATAGGGTCATCGTGTAGGGCGGTTTCACTGGGCAGTTGTGCAAGGTTTTCCAAATCTGGTTGTCCGTGTTGGTACCAACATGTCTATAAATAGCACTACCCACTCAACATTCATTCCTCTCACTTGAATTGTTTCCACCATCCTCTCGATCTTGTCATGTACTCCCTTCACACACTTATTTCACACTTGTACTTGGTAAGATACTTGGTTACTTAAGAGGAGTGATCTGGGTGGGGATGTTAAATGAGGTGACCTCATCAGGGAACCTGCGTGAGGTGACCTAAGAGAGGATCCTAAAAAAGGTGGCCTGGGTGAGGCACCTGCGTGAGGTGGTCTTCCTCCTTCTCTATATTTCCTCCCATCCATGTAAGCCTTAATTATAAAACTAAACCTCTAAATATTCATAATATGAACTAAAACTTCACATCATTTATTTTATATTTCCAATGGATGATCAAATAGTTCAAGTCTATGATGAACAATCGAATGTACATGTTAAGGATTTTCTCAACATTGTTGGGATAAATTACAATCAAATGTGTGATTCTAGCCTCCTAGGTCTTGAAAAAAATCTAAAGAAGTACCGATGCAAGTATCCTAATAGTGAAAAATTACTTCATTATAACCATGATCTACTGATGGATGTACTTATTTCAAAGATGAATAATTACATGCCACACTCATGGTTTAAAGAGCACAAAAAATATTTCTACTATTAATATATCCTCAAATGGTTCATTAATTAATGAGGGAACAACTCCCTTCATGTGTCTCATGCATCACAGTACTTTTGATCTGGATGTGAAACCCCACACCCTCGATCTAAAGTCTCATTGTTATTCCTCCATCTTCCATGATTCTATAAAGAACCAATCAAAGGGATGGAAAGAGGATTGAGACTTCCATGCCAGAGGGGGAGTCAAACTTTAATGGAATGAGGAATATTGGGTGCATAAAATGTGTGCAAAGTTTGAAGATGAGATAAATTATGTTAGTATTTATGAAGCTTTTGGGTTGTGAAGATGTGTGTATATAAAAATACCGACATAATACTAGAGCTACTCAACTAATGGATTCCAAAAACTAATACCTTCTATATGCTTCATGGTGAAGTCGGTATTAGTTTATGGGACATTTACAAGGTTTCAAGAGTACCTATACATAGTGATATGTATGATGATTTCATCCCACCAAAGTTAATGTGGAAGAATGATGAAAAAACACCGACCTTGGTCTGTAATATATTGAAGATAACCCAGAATAATAAAAGGAAATACCCACACCCAAGGGGTGATGTCCATCCAGAATCATGGATAAACATTTTCTTGGAACCCAAGGGGTAGGGACCTAAATACCATCATCCAATGGGGTGTCCTTCATTAGAAAAGTGGGCCATTCCCAGTAAGTTCTGGACTTCATTAGAGCAAGGCCAGCATAACCAATGGGGGTATAAGATTAAGTCTGACGTCCCTTCCAAGACTCACCTGGCCAGGTTCTTAGTGATGTGGTTGAGTGTCTACATGTTTTAGGCCCATGGGTCTAATGATAGTGTTTAACTAGGGACATTATTCATGGAAACTAACTTACCATAAGGGGAACCCAAATGGTTTGAATCCCCTGTCTTAGTGAAGATCCACCGGTTCTTATTGCATGTTACTATGGTGAATGCTCCCTACCAAATTTTTTGGACATTCCAAGTACTGTGGGGATGGATGGCAACATGTTTTTTTATATGCCTTGATGAGTGAGGAAAGCATCCTTAAAGGTTGATTATGACCATTTTTTTAAGTTTTCTTGGTAATCTAACCTCTATCTCTGAAGCACAGGGTGGATCTAAAGATTCTAAACCAAGTCAGAGATTTAAACCTTTTTACTTATGGAGAGCCTCCTACAAAGATAGTTTCTGACAATTTCCTTGGTGATTATGAGCTCAAGATGTATATGTTGGCCTTCATAGACTTTGTATTGGTGACTCAGATAGATGGTGAGGTTATCTTCAAAGCTTACACGCCCTGTATATTTGCATGTTAATTCAAATTTCTTCAACAATTAGTCATGTCCCATCATACACATGTAAAATCGAAGAAGCATCCAATGTTGGCTCAACAGATTTTGTTTATTATGGATCAGGAGGAATCTCAAATGGTAACTAAGCTTCCCCCATCAGTTTCATCTATGGGGTTGAGATATGGGTATGCTGAAGCCTAGATTTTGTCATATCTACAAGGGGTATTAACTAAGATAATCCCTTGAGTTAAATCTGTTACTACTACTAGTCAAGGAAAATGTGGTTGAAAGACCCATATGAATCCATATAGTGATAGTGGTGGGTCCTTGATTTCACCTAATCAGCCTCGTTCATGGGATAGCCATCTGACTAAAGTTGAAAGGGTTGCACCAATTAACGATGATCTTAGACGGTCCAGCCACCATCGTCAAGAGGAAACTCGTTCTCCAGTTTACCATACTTTTACCATGATAGAGAGAGCTTTTAATCTAGTGAAATAGATAATTATTGGGTTTTATTATTAATCAATGGGGGAAGTATCAGATTATGTGAGGCTCGGTGCGGCTGGATTCTATAAGGATATTATTTCTGATAAAAAATACTTGTGGATACTTATTCAAACCAGAGTGTGTATTCTGTGAATCAGATATACCCAAGAACCCCTTGATTTTTACTATAACACCAACCATATCAAGGTGGGGACAAACATATGAGAGCTTGATATGCTTATATATTCCATAAATTACTAAATTCCATCCACAAAGTGAGTAACCAATATGATGTACTGAGGCACCACTAAAGGGGTGAATGATCAATTTACTAAAAAATGGAATGACTTCATCGAACCTAAGGATGTAATATTTTCCCTCTACCATCTCATACTTTTTGAAAAAAATCCATTAATAATAAAACTTTTACCTTGATTTATAGTGAGAATAGGGAGAAGTTTCTAGAATCCTATCATAAAAATATACCCCAATAGGAACCCCTATTGGGGTGATGGAAAAACTCATAAATAAAGGGAACATTCCTCAGGTAAAAGGATTATGGAATATTAAATGTCATGGAAACATTCCCAATTTCCTCCCCCAATGTGGGAATTTAAACCAGTAAGTACCAGCCCCTTCCCCCCAATCTGAGATGAAGAAATGGTGGAGATTGAAGACACCAGCCAAGTGAATCATCATTTTAGGTGATTCTTCTCAACGCCCTTTATCTTAAATATTATTGATATAACCAATTGTTCTTTGTGTATTTTATGATCTACTTCACTTTCCTCTCTCAAGGGATCCGGAACTGATCTTTTGAGGATTTAGGGGGACATTCTAGATGAGTAAAATACTCACATTGGTGATTCCATACCTTCGACAAGAGAAGTTTCAAGAGATGAGTTCATGTATGTTCCTATTTATATAGGAAAAGGGGGATTCATAGTAACGTAAAATGGTCATTATAATGTGTCGTTTACCAATCACTAATTTCTCTTCCTTATGATATTTTAGATCCATCGCATACACTAGAGGACACTGTGACCACCGTCGTTGGTCCAATTACTATCTCAGAAGAGGCAGATAGGGACCCTAGATTGTTTGATGAAGGTGTTATAGCTAAACCTAATTCGGTGGGTCCTAAATGGTGGTTCTTACTGAAAAGATACTGAATGATACTAATGTAAAATCCAATTTGGGTCCTAAGCCTATCATCTCACATACCCCTAATGGTGATGATGCTGAGAGACTTGGAGTATTATATAATTAAATAATAGGAGAAATTTATCAAGATATTGATATTCAAGGATACTTGGAGGAGTTTTTGGACTTTGATAAGGAGTTTTATGGATATGAGTTTCCTTATTTAGTGTTTTCTCCCATGATTGACCTCTTTATATCCAATTCATTAAATTAGTGATTTTGAATGGCGAAGCTTTATCTACAGAAAATATTTCCAAGGAAATTAATAACTAGGGAATCGAGGTCCATATCACTCTCATTATGGAAGGAATGATATCTCAAGGTATCAAAGAGGGGGATTCTCATGAGCCTTCCATGATGGGTCCCGAGAAAACTTAGGAAGATACACCTCATCAGGAGATTTTATCTCAAACCACTGGGGATACAAATACTGGGAAGGGGTTCATCCAAGAAATTTATTCATAAATAACTGGGTTTCATACCTTCTTTAATCCCCTTTTTCATTTATCTTTACTTCCTTGTGAAGTTTATGACTAATTTCATTCATTTTATAGTGATGGTAGTTTCAATGATCAAACCTGAAGGGGAATCCTCCACTTCATACCAACAAATGGTGTATGGTGAGGGTGATGTTATTCCAAGAATAAAAAAACAAGTATCTTCCACAAGTGAACTAATTTTATATTACACTTCTCCTCTTATGAACAACTCCATGGTAATCTAGGAGGCTCAGTATTCTTTCTAGGCATGTCATCAGTTTATATGCAATGATATCTGGGATTTAGTCTCATGGAAACCTATCTCAAATCTTATTTTAAAAAACCATCAACTCAAAATCATGTTCAACATGTTGAGGTATGGTGGATTAAATTACCACATGATCCACTTTACTGTGAAGGATATTCTTCACCAATGGGAGCAATAGCATGATTCACAACAACTCTTTATCAAAGTAAGAATTCTCACCAAAACTAATGATCTCTGGAATACATTATCCTGGTCAGAGATTAGCCACACCAAGAAGTTTTAGTAGTGAAAGGAATGGTTTTATGATAATTCCCATAAATATTTCACCTCCAACAAGAGATGGATACTTCCATAGTAGAGATTATACAACTTGACCATTTGTTGGAAGAGGTCTAGGCTAAAGGAAATATTGTTATTCTAGTTGTGGTAGAGTAAATTTACCTTAATAAGAAGTTTGATACTACCTAGATAGCCTAGATTCGACAAGTTATTGATAAGTCCTGAGAGTCCCTATTTCATTTAAAAAGTTATGTTGATGGTATTTTGTAAAGTATGAGATAGAAACTCTAACTTGTAGATACTCCTATGACTTTTTCTCTGTGAATAAAAATAGTTTTTTCCTCAACCATCTATTTATTTTTCATTTTTATTCCCTACAATTATAACATAACACTAAATATGGATCATTTAATTGAGTTTCCTTATGTCAATTTTTTTAAATTATAATGATAGGAATATGAATATGCTCTATGTTTTTCTAAGGTCGTGGGACCCTGCTAGCGTAATCCCACTATTGTTAGGGCCACATGAAAGGCCATATAAAATTTGTGTCTTTGGCATCACCATGATAATTTTTTCCTAATTAAGTCATAAAAAGTGACCTATCATGTGAGACACACCTTTTTTTAGGCCGCTCTTCATGGATTTTTGGCTTAACGAGTTTTTTTCCTTTATAATTTCAATTGCCCAATTTTTCCTAAACTATATGGGGTGCATGACTAGCGAACTAAAAATAAACTCTTACCTAGGGTTCCCTTTCTGGGTTTTCATATTTAAGAGTTTTAAATATCCTTTAATTTGAAATTTAAGGGATTTCAAGCTAGAAAAATGCAACATGTGTTTTGGGTCGAAAATTTTTTACCATGGGTTATGGTAGTAATGACTCTAGTGAGGTTTTCTGGTCAAGAGTGCTCTGACATCCTTTAGGTAAAGAGAAGTTTTAAGTCATGATATTGTGATTTCCAAATCTGATGAAATTAAATGGGAAAATTACACATAGAATAAAGATAACCAATTTTTGATACATGACTTCCATTATGATGTTGTTGTGGTATATGGTAATAGAAGAATTTTATCCTAGGGATGAAGGTTCCTCTAGGTGATAGGCCCCATTGGGGGTGATTTTATACAAATATAGACTAGGGAATATTATGCATAGTCAAAACAAATGGGTCCTTCAGATTTGGTAATCTCTATCATCGATGGTTGGGGAATGCTTATAGAGGTCCAAATTTTCCCAGACATGGAGTTTGATTTGCTTAAGGAAGGTGCCTAAATATAGAAGGATAATTTTATGTTGAAAGCAACCAAGAATGGGGAAATTTTCTATGTATTGGTCTTACCCATATGTGGGGAGGGGTCATTTTTTTAAATGTGGCTAGGTCAGGACATAGTATTCAAGCATCACTGCATATCTTGTTAGAACGAGAATCAAGCCACACATAGGTCTAACATGTGGGCCCTTATGCTGATTTGGATCTCACATAGGACCAGAGGAAACTTTAATTATCATTGGATTAATGTCTTGGATTGCGAGAGGACACCTATAATGAATGAGGTTTCAGTTTTGGCTAAAGTGGGAGCCCATGTCATGCAATTTAAATTCATGCAGTAAGGACATAAAGTTGCTAAAATTTAAGGTCATACAACTTGGACCAATGATGTGCCTTTTATATTACTACATTTAGGACTAATTATTTCCAAAATTGGGTTATTACATGATATAAACATGAAAACTAGGATAATCTCCCTAAATCTATAATCTCACATGAGTCATGCTTGGTGTGAGAAATAAGAGAAAATTGGGGGTTTATCTAGAGTGTATGGGAGCACCAGTCAGGTATCATTATTAATGAGTTCCATAGGACTTTGTTATTTCATGGTGAAAGAACTTCCTTCCCATTTATTTTCAAGATATAAATGTTCCAAAATATTTTGTATATGGAAAGTAGAGTTATAAACTTTGATCTTGGGATTCTTTCATCTGAGTATGATATAGGAAAACCATGTAAGGAATAACTATGGACCAGGCTCAGAAATTGTTTTTCTTCTATGATTATTTTGAGGTGTGAGGATAAAGGTGCCTCTAGTTAATAGTCCCTATTGGGGTGAATTTATTAAAATACAAACCGGAGTGTATTATACATAGTAAAAAAAAGGTGTCTATAAAACCATAAATTCTTATCTACAATAGATGAGGAAGTTGTGATGATCCAAATTTCCTAAGACATGGAGTATGTTGGATGAAAGGAAGATTTTCAATGGAATATGAAGGAGGCATTTAATCCTAAACTCGTTGTGATTGAATGAAATTGATTTTTGAGGATGGGAACATAAAAAACGATATGAGAATGACTACATATCTCATCATATTGATAATCAATACAGACATATTTCTAAGTATATATAGGTTTTTGGTGTGGTAGGAGACTAACATTGAGATTGGGGACCTCTTAAGTGAGGGAAAAAGTGTTATGCATTTTAACATTATATGATAATGACGTTTTTCATTCCTTTTAAGGTTATATGACTTGTACCCAATTGTATTTCAGTTTAGGGTCATATAACTAGGACCTATAGTTTCTATAGTTCAAGTTCACAAATATTTAACCAAAATATTTATGAAAATAATGAACAACATAGGGCTCAATGGGTCAAGGATGTTCCGACATACTTCATACATGAGGAAGGAAGTTTTAAACCAATATCTTGTGGGTTATCAAATAGGGAGAAGTGATATGGGATAAGTATTCATGGATTTACAAAAAACTAGATTTCATTATGATATTATCAAGAAATATGGAAACAATATGAATCTCTTTTCTCTGGAAAAAGGTTTCTTTGGTTGGAAGGCCCTTTTGGGGAACACATTATGCAAATCCAATTTGTGGCATATTATGAAAAGTAAAAAAACAAAAGTACACTATATATTTGGGTTCCCTTATTCCCAGTAGCTGAGTGGAATTTTCAACAGTCTAAATTTACTAGGACAAGAAGTATGATGTGTGAAAGGGATCTATTTGAGCACAAAGGAAGCATTTAGATTGGAATTGACCATAGAGTGTGAAGTTCCCTGCACAGATCTAGCTCATATATAGGTAATGTGGAAATTTTATTTACATGTTAGGTTCTTGGATGAGGGGAACCTGAATTAATATCTTCTTCATGGACTGGGGTTGCATAAAATAGGAAAGATACACATACACACCCTTTTTGTGGTCGGTCCTAGGTTAAGGGACTAAAGTTTCACTGCGTATCTCTTTGAAATGAGAATCAATCAACATGTAGTTCTAAGATATAAAACTCCCCACATAGGTCTTATATATAGATAGGGAAGGGGAATTTTTTATGTTGTGACTAGAACAGAATATAGCTGCACATAGTTCTTTATTGGAGGTGTGGTGGGAGACTAACACCAAGGATAGTGGTTCTATCAGGTGAGGGCCATAACAATTCATAGTTTTATATTATACAATAGAAATAAATAGTACGGTTTAATTTCATGCAATAAATACATTTGGTGTTCCTTTTAAGGCCTTGCATACAAGATCATTATAACACTGATGTGAATCGATACATCTCAATCTTGTAAGGAATCCCTTATTAAAATTTCTAATCCCACATGAGCTATTCTCGGTGTCAAAAACAAGGAATTATAAAGGTTTTTTCCACTGCATATATGTGATTAAAAGATAGTATAGGGTAATTTTTATCATGTGATGGCTAGGTCAATATATAATATCTAGAAATACCTATGTATCTAATTGTAATGAAAATCAATATGTACAAAGTTCTTAAAAGGGTTCCATTCATAGATCTAACTTATGTATAGAGATGGGTTATTTCACTTAAAATGGTCCTGTAAATGAAAGGACTCATTTTGGAGTCCCCTACATCAATTTTATTTGTATATAGGAGAGAATACATTTTCCTCATTCTATGGTTAAGACCAGGTCATAGGGTCTATGTGCCACTACATATCCTATTGAAATGAGAATCAAGACACACGTAGTTCTTAAGAAGGATATTTTTGTGGTGTAGTAGGAGACCAGCACCAAGAATTATGGCCCACTCAAGCATCGACTAAATTATTAAATAGTTTTTCACCATGTAATAGGGATGTAAATATTATAGTTTTACATCATGTGGTAAGGAAATTAGAATTAATATTAACGTCTTGTGACAAGGATGTTAGGATAGGTATTTTATATCTTTACATCTCAGACTATGGTGTCTTGTATTTTTAGGTCATACAACTAGGACCATGGTGTCTTTCAGTTTTAGGAATTAAGTCTAGGACCATGGTGTCTTACAATTTAAGGTATTACGATAAGGACCATGGTGTCTTGCAGTTTTAGGTCTTACAACTAAGATCATGGTGTATTATAGTTTTAGGTCTTACAACTAAGACAATGGTGTATTTATTTTTTAGGTCCTACAACTAGTATCATGGTGTCTTACGGTTTTAGTTCTTCCAAATAGAACCATAGGTTATCACATGAAGTATTTCTTAAATGACCTTGAATTGTTAGGGGGAATAGTGTGTTCCCCATCCATCATGGTTAATGTGTAAGATACATTAAGATATACCTTATGTGTGATGTAAGATCCTTACCACTTTGGTTAATTGTTTTTAGGTTTATTCCCATGTATCATCATGGTTTTAAGATCTAAAACTAGTTCTACTTGGAGGAATGAATAGAGACAAAATTTATTGTTAAAGTCATGTGTTATTTGATTTTGGTAAACTTACAAGTGTTGAAAGGTATACAAAATTTTCTCATCGAGTCACTTTAACTCATCTAATCACTTTTTTTTATTTCTCATCATATGATATTTGTCCAACAAATAGTTTTTTAGAGTGAGGTAAATTATCCCTCAATGGGTAGCACTGCCTATGTTCACAAAATAGTGAATATGGAGTCGCCTTAGTGGTGGTATGGGTTGTGGTATGTTAGTCCAACAAGGCATGTATAAGTTTTTTAGGCCATAATTTCTTATCCTTTTCCACTATTTCTGGAGTATGTTTAATAGGGTTTTTTTGAAATCCTCTATCTATCCATTTTCCAATGCATAATAACTGGATGAAAGGTTTGATTCGATGTTATATTCCTTGTAAGGATTCTTTTATTTCGAAGAATAGAATTTGGCGTCTTTTTTTTCATTATTGTGTGAGGAACACCAAATCTGGTGATTATGTTTGACTTTACAAAACTAATGATACTCTTGGTCCTAAATTCCTTAATATTTACCACCTCATTCCATTTAGAGAAGAAGTAGGTAGAGGTAAGTATGTCTTTGAAATACTTGTCCATATCTAGATAGTACAGTCCTACAAAATCCATTCCCCATATAGTGAATGGATAGGAGTATTTAGATATGTGTAGAAACTCTAGGGGTTGATGTATGAAGTTGGAATGCACTTGGAAGTAATGACACTTTTTTAAAAATTGTGTGAAAACCTATGTCATTGAAGACTATAAATACCCAAACCTCATGATTTAGTGAGAAAACATGGTTCTTAACTGATGGTAACTATAAGAACTGGCATGTAATTCCTTCATGGTTGTAGTTTTCTCCTCTATTTAAATGCATCTAAGGACAACTCTATTGAAGATTCACTTATAAAGAGCCTTTTGATGACCTGAGTAATCATGGAGAGTGAAATTGACTATCTGTCATAAAATATATTCTTTTCCCACTTTTTCTAATGGAAGGTTCCCATTTTGGAGGTATTCTAGTATGGGTGTCATCTAACCATTTATATAATTATCTAGTTCATGGGTATAATTGACCTCATTGATCTCTTCCATGATGCTTCAAATAAATGGCGATACCATTTTTTGATGTGCACTGCTAATGATTGTTCCATCTCTATCCAGATATTTCAAGGTCATAGAATCATTTAAAAATGTGTCTTCTTAAGTGTTTTGTGAATGTGAGATGTGATCTAGTGTTGGTTCAAAGGTTATTTCTACCATAAACCCTCTAATATAATTAATTAGTGGGGTTAGATATTCTTTTACGCTAATATAATCATCATCGATCTACTTAATCACCAACTCAGAGTTACCTTTTATTCTTAGGTGAGTTGTTCGTACTTCAAAATACAATTGCAATCCTATAATGAGTGATTTTTATTCATCCTCATTGTTTGTATATCCTTTAAAAAGAAGGAAGGAGTGGGGTATAACTACCTTTTCTAGAGAAATGAGAATTACTCCTAGCACGTCTTTGTTGATCTTGGGGTCTTCCATCCTCTTTTTTGATGGGATTCTAGATGCACCATCAAAGTACATTTCCCACATTTAGGTAGAGTCTTAAATGGAGAATATATTCTCATCTGGAAGTTTGATACTCACTAGAACTTCTTATGTAGAGGGATTTTCTTCTAGGAAATTTACTAATTCCTACCCTTTTATTACCTTCTTTAATATGAACCAGATGTCAAACTATTACAGAATGACCACCCATCATTCCAAACATCCAGTCAAAATGGGAATATTGAGGATATATTTGAGGGGGTCATTTTGAGAGATCAAATTGACCTCATAATGTAACAGATAGTGAATTAACTTATGAACTACAAAAATCAATTCCAAACCATTCTTCTCGATATCTGAATATCGATTCTCAGTGTCGATCATGGTGTGGATAATATAATAAAGGTTTTTTTCACTACTAGCGTCATTTTTTTATGCACAAAAGGCCCCCAGCGACCATTACATAGCTATCACATATAAGATGAGTGGCCTTCCATAAACTGGTTACATCAATTATAGATGGTTCGAGAGATATTTATTGAGGCTATTCAATAATTCATGGTAGTAAGCAGTCCACTAAAATTTTATCACATTTTTCATCAACTCGTTAAAGGGTAAACACTTTCACGTGAGGTTTTCTATGAATTATCGAATATAGGAATGTTTTTCCTATAGTACTATCATTTATTTTAGGTTTCACAGAGGTGTAATACCTATGATTTCATTATTTTTCTTATGGTAAACTTTGATTCCATGATGGTGTACTAAAAAGATAGTAAAATTTCATAAGGTAACATTGAAAGTGTATTTCAAGGGTTTATTTTCAGACAATGTTGTCCCAATTTTTCAAAAAAATCCAAATCAGCATGGTGATCAGAATCATGCCCATAATTTTACGACCAAATCATCAACATAAAACTCGAATGATTTTTTCAGGAGAAGTTTTAAGATGATATTAATGGAATATTGATATGTAGCTCCATCATTCTTTAAACCAAATGGCATAAACCAATAGTAGAATACTCCTTGGGAGCCTAAAGTTAGTGTTTTATTCATCTTCTGAGGCCATTTGGATTTGTTTGTATCCTTAATAACTATCCATGAAAGATAGAGATTGATATCTAGCCATCACATTGATTAGAAGTTTTGTAATCAGAATAGGGAATTAATCATTCATACAGTTCCAGTTAAGGTCTCTAAAATTGATACAAACCCTGATCTTCCCATTCTTTTTCTTGGCATGGAAAATATTGGTGAGTCATTTTTGGTACTAGACTTATCTAATGAAGTTTTATTTTAAGATATTTTCAACTTCATCTTTGACCTTGGAGGAATGAGTCAGATGTTTCCTTATAGTTTTCTACTTGTAACTGCAGTGATATCATGAAAATCCTAAGTGATGGGTAGACACATTGGTATCAAGGCCTATAGTTTATTTTTAATTCCAAGAAAAAATGTCTACAAGATACCTCATAAAATAGGTGTAAATTTATTACTCATCTATGGATGAAGCTATTCTAATAAATTTTGGTCACAGATCCTCCTCATTACCCAAATTTATCTGTTATAGTTCATCTATAGTAGTGGAAAATCCTTCCATGAATGCTGGAGGGGAATCTCTGAGGTTTTATTCTTATTTTTCTTCCCCCTCCACTTCCTATGTGTTCATGTTAGGATAGATTGAAGATAAAAGGGGGTTATTTAGTTTAGGGGTGAGGTCTGTGTTTTGAGATTCATCCACCCATTATTGTATAATAACCTACTCGAATTTTGTTGATGATGTGGATAACTTCTAAAGTTCTGGGAAAGAAGTTAGGGAATTTTCATTTAAGGTATATCCACCAATAGGGAAATCAAAGACTTATTTAGTGCCATGGAATTCAACTGATGTGGTTGATATCATGAAGATTAGTGGTAACATCTCTAAATCAGATCTTATTTATTCAACATAGCTGATGGGCAGCACATATTCACCACCAAGGTCTTTGAATGGGTTATTCATGGTCATTTATAGACCATTTGAGGTGTTAACCTAGGAAACACCATCATTTATAGGTTGTTTCCCATCTCTTTAGAAGAATATTATATCAATATATTGAGATTCACAATATTCAAATGGAGATCTATCACCATGAAACATCCCAATCTTCCTATTGATATAGTATTTTAGTAATTAATGATATGATGAAGGGATCATTACATGATAATGTAGCTAAGACATTCTATCAAAACATTGAAAGTATCATCTTACTAGATGACTAGGAACTTAGAGTTGGACACTATATGAGCAAATTGATCTTTGATCTTAATGCATCTGAGGGGTTTTTGTTCACTTTTATCATACCCTTAAAGCATTAGAGCAGAAGTTAATATATCGGATTCATAATATCTCAATTGATGGAGGATTATAATAGAAATTAGATTGACCCATGATCCATTGTTAATTAAATCTCAATAGATATCAATGTCATATAATATGAAAGATACATATAGAGACCTGATGCATCCCTATATAATATCATCTCTGTTTGGTTCAATGAAAGAGATAACCTCATTAAATTCTATAGGGTTGATCTCTTCATAATATATCTCAGTGGAAGTAACTTCGTATTTAAAAACTTAAGGGATAAACAAAGCCTCTAAAAGTGCTTCCTGAAGATCCTTTGATTGGTTAAGATCATTAGGAATTGAAATCTTCATTAGAACTATAGCCAACTACTTTAGGATGTCATTCATTTAAGTCAAAGGATTATGTTTTCATGTGGGTATTTTCTCCATGGTAGGCACTATAAGGATCAACGTTCTTGGGGTATATTATTCAGGTGGTTTTATAGATGTTTAACACAACTTTTTGACTATATTGGACCATTTTGGACTGCCTACCCGTCTGGGCTAATGAGAATTTTGAACCCATTCCAATTAATCCTCTAGAATGATCTTGCCTAGAATACTTTGTGTGAAGGTGGGGTAATTTCCCTACTATTCTTATGCTCACTAAATTTATATTATGTGACTCTTGGTAGCATAAAAATTCCTGATGAGGATGTGGCAAGAATATTGGTTTTGACCATGACTGCATCTTCCCCTGCCTCCCTGGATTCGGTGACCTCTACCTATAGTTTCCTAGATTGGTGTAAGGAATTCAAGTTCACGAGTCTTCTCATCATCATATAATGGATCCATTAATTTAATGATGTTAATATAACCAAAAATTAGTTCTTAATCTGATGTGGATTCTATCTAGTAAGATGTTTTTCCTGGTATCGTTTGTTGGGATGATGCTTTTTGTACCATTTGAAAGGGAGGAGCCCGTAATTTCATGGTTGAAGGCATGAAGTTTGAGAGAGGTAAGGCTAGATTTTTCCTTGTTTTGATTTCATCCTCCCATATTTGTTTTTTTTTTCTATTCTATCCATGTCATTTCTTAGAAGATTTTCCTTTTGATAGATGTGGAATTTTTAGAGTTGTTTGTGTCATAAAAGAAGCAACTGGGGGGAACAATCAGTTGTTTTAACTATTATTATAGTATATCATGAGTCTGGTTGATTATTTTTCTAGTCATACAATCATTGAAATTATGTTATCTCTTTCTAATAACTTCCTACCATTCACCATTTTCATCTAAAGAGGCGGTAGAGACACATGCTACCTATCCTAGTGGTATTCCTAGCTTCAATTGTCCAGAATCAACCATCCTTTTCAAGATATATTTTAAAATAAAATATTCCTAGATGGTGTGTATTAGAATTTGATGATAGGATCAGTAATATGGGTTTTCTTCAAGTATAAATTTCTCAGGTATCTTAGTATTTGGAAATTTTAGAAAGTTATTTTCCATGGACACTAAAAAATAATTAGTAATTTTATAATCTTAAAAGGAATAAAAATTATTCTTATGGTTCTCAGACTAGGAATGTTTAATTTTCCTTCTCTCATCTTGATGGTGATATTTATATTTTTTTTGTTATTCAAGAGGAGTTGTTGCACAAGGAGGTGTGGGCTTCAGATTTGGAGCTAGTGTAGGGGTGGTTTTAAAGTAATCATTGTAGTTTCCACTCAACACATCCTCTTCCCTTGAGACATCAGTACGGGATGGGAGTTATCCTTGGTTCACAAGATAGAATCTTTTAACCTTTGTGATACTTCATAAAGATCACAAAATCCACCTGTGTACTTTACTACTATAAGATGTTTTTATATTTCATCAAGGATATTCTCAATAAAAAAACCAAAAAAAATCTTCTTGAGGCAGCTGTAATTAAAGGGAATAAGTCAAACTCTTCCACATAGAAATGAAATTGGAAACCCTCTCATTTTATAATTGTTTACATTTTGATAGATAAAGGAATATTTTATTATATAATGTAGAGATGAATTAATAGAGGAATTATTAGAAAAGATCCTCCCAGCCCTTGATTGATCTAGATGGTAGACTAGTATACCAGGTGAAGGATGGTCCCTATAAATTCTATACAAAACATTTGAGATTATATGACTCTTACTGGTCAAGGTTCCCCATCATGGGGATACACTAAAACATGAAGTCTGTCATATGATGTTCTAAATCCCCTAAACCATTCAATTTTTTGAATATAGGATTATCAAAGTTTCATGGAGGAAGATTTTCATCCACCCATTCAGGGTAAGGATTGATCTCTAGTTGTACGGCTGCACATCATCTATCCCCATATTTTAATCAAGTCACTAATATCTCAATAGTGTCGATGATCTAGAGAGGAATGACTAACTGGGAAGGAGCCTGAATAAGGGGAACAACGGGTTGGTCCAAATGTGGTGGTTCTGCTTGTACTTGTGATGGGTAACCTATAAGGGCTAGCCTATGAGTATGCATCTGACCTAGATCTATTTTTGTACCCAATTGAGATAAATCCTGATATCTTATTATCATGAGGTCTAAATATGTTTTTTTTTTCAGTACCCCACATTGATTTTATGTTTTGACTCCATTATAGTTGTTGCAATGAACCCTCTTTCTTGAGGTATGTTGGTTAGGAGTGTGAGGTAAGGATCTGATTATGGAACATATCCTGTAAGGATGTTTCCTTATATTAGATCTGTATTGAGTTTTCTAAACTTCTTTATCTCTTCATCCCATTGGGAAAATATTTCCTCAAATGTGAGGAGTTAAACCTCTTTGGGTAGTGGGTGAGATATGGCCACACCTTTACCCTTTTTCTTAGTAGATGCTTTCCAAGGAAGTTGTAGTGGATCAGTTAATGAAATCTAAAAATTTATATCAAAATTCTAGTTTCATGTATGCATTCCTTCTTTAATCATTTTGGTTTGGACTGTATTACAAATAAAAACCTCCTCCTCTTGTTACTTTGTATGGGCCTCATGTTCTATAGCATTTGTAGGGGTGGTATTGATGTTTTTCACCGATGCATAATGCATTGCAGGTGTTATATTAGTATCATAATGGTAAGAGGGTCTATTTTCTTGGGGATTTCTACTGAAAGGGTTTTGATTTCTAAGAGTGGTCATACCCCTGATAGATTACTTTTTTTGTGCCTTCCATGGGTTTTATCCCTCTTCTTTATTGGTCCTCTTGGAATCATTTGATGAAGTGGGGTCTAAATGGAATCTGTGGACAATTTTTCCATGCATGTTCCTAGTGAGGAAGTTGGTTCATGGGATAGGATGAACTATGAAGATTCATTTTGTAGAACTCTTACTAAATGGTAATAGACTTACTTCCATTGAGGAGGAGGTCAAGGTGAAAATTCCCTCAAACCTATGGGATGGTGTTGATTCTATTCTATTTTCACAACCACTTAGGCTTGGTTTATCAACATCAAAAGTTTTTTTAAAAATTCCTCTATCCCTATAGGATAGGGTTTCTTCTGTATTACTATGGTGTCAGCTGCTACAACTACTCTCTTGATTTTATATATATTTTTTCAAACATGTTCTGGGTTAATTATATTATTTGAACCAAATCCACTTACTTCTAATGATAATGGTGTTTCATGATGATTGGATTCACTTAACTAGGATCCTTGGTCAATATTTTTATAACCTTGATTGAATAGTATTTCGATTGCTCACTCTTTTCTATCCCAATGTCTTTGAGATTTGTTCAAGGCCAGTATTTTTTGATAATACCATCTGTTGAATTCATGGGTAATTTCTTTAAGTTTTCTTGAGATAATTATGTTACATGATGTCACATTTAGTGGGATTTGTTGATCGGGGAGAGAGGTGAAATGAAACGCCCCATGTTTTCCCCATCCCTTAATATGAACACTGGATATGGCATTGGAAGTTAGCTAACATGACTCTTTTAACACACTGATACATGCACACTGAAGCTCTCCTTGTTGTTTTCCCAATCTTTGGTGTCAGTTAACTAGAAGGTCCTCCTAATCGATTTTAAGATGTATCTCTTTTATTACCTTAATGTGGCTTTGATATTCATTGTAATGAAATGATTTTGTTTTCAAGTGATGAAGAGTAGTCCAAAAATTTAGGCAAATTTCATGCACAAATTCTTATGAAAAATGCTTCTAGAATTATGTATTGGGTAGTGGATAAAGGTTATAAAATGATTGGTATATTATCTTTAGAAAAATATATCCTCAGGATAAGTATTTCTTCTTCATCCTTTATAAGAGGTTTCTCAACCTGATCTAACCAAAGTGGGCATTTCTCCATTAATTTATTGTAAAATGAAGGGTCAGTAGGGATTTCTTCTATCATATTGGAAGCCAAGTGATCCAACAGTGGTTTATAGAATGATTGTTGCCTTGGGTTGTCTTCTGGTTGAGAAAGAATATCACTTTTTAATGACAAGGCATCAGGAATGAATGGCCTCATTTTCCCAATCACCTCATGATATGACATATTTATCATAGTTGATTCATCGAGGGGAGGACCTTCTTGATGAAATGAAGTGTCACTATGGGGAGGTATTTTTCAGTGAATGTCATCCTAAGGAGGACTACCATCACAGATAGACATATGACAGCAAGGATAACTTATGCAGCATATACCCTAGGGAGTGCCTTCGAAGAAGATGATAGACAGGGTAGGGCCTTTTGTTGTTTGATCTTATAGTTATGAGGAGGGTTCGTGCGACACTCATCAGGATATAAGATCTCATGATCTATCGTATTGTGGACATGAAGTAATCCTTCAGGGTAAGATATATGGGGGGCCTTTAGAACTACTGGCAGCAATGTTGTGGGGATGAACTTTTCAATTGCATATACTATCTCCATAATTTGGTAATGGATTAGAAGGATCCCGATCTACCATAGATAAGTGTATAAAGGGTTCAAGAACACCATCATTTAGTAGAGAAGGACCATATACCGAATATTAATTTTTCAATCCCCTTTGATGAGTTGTCTTTTTTTATGCTCTCATACGGGTGAATGGGGCCTCCTGCTATGGATAATGACTTTCATATAATGGGGTCTATTTGAGTATACCATGTGTTTTGCTGAAATTTTCCAATTTATTTATAGAATTTTGGAAGGGATATGTGTTTTCTCTATATTGGCCACTAGGATGGACCAATTACCTTCAATTGTAATAGGGATATGGGCCCGATCCGGCTGTACATTTTTTTTCTAATTGATCTAATGACACTCCTAGATAGGAGTAAGGATATGCGTCTAGTTTAGACTAGCCCTTGAATTATGTTGATGAGTCACCCCAACTATGGATGTGGGGTTTTTTATACACCCTTTAACCACTGCTACATCCATCATTATATATTGGCTAGTTTTTAGGATATAGGAAAGGATTTATGTTTGTCCTTTCATCTTTTTCAAGACATATTGGGTGACTTTAGTGGCATCAACATGGATATATGTCCATTAGGTAGTTGGATCAAGGATTTATGCCTGCTCTTATCCTTCATTTATTATTAGTATATACCGAAAGTCTTCATGCGCAAGGGTTAGAGAATGGATATGCCCCTAGTTTTGTTCTAGTATTTTCTAGTTGGTTTCTCTGAGTTCTACCAGATCATGCTAGAATGCTTTATATGCATGAGTAGGGATTTAAATTTTCTTGTTCTTTACTTACATATTTTTTTATGGGTTCCTTTGGTTGTTACCAAACTCTATTGGCAGTTTTGAGGTGTACAGGCATGAATTTTCATTTTCCAATTTGCCACCATGTTTTTTTGGTGGGATTCTTTAGTTGGGGGAAAGGATGTGAGCATGTCCCAAATTGTTTTATTTCCACCCTTGAAAGGATACCTTGGGTTCCCAGGTTTGAATGGCCTAAGATGGATCCTGTGGGGTGGTGTCCTCATGATGATGAGGACTTTGTACCACACGGTGTTGATGGTGGTGGAAGATAGCAGGATACCCTTGGTGAGACCCTTTTATTATTGGGATGAGTTAATAGATGGCCTCTTGATCCACTTCCCTAAGATAAGGGATGAATCTATTACTTCATTATGGGAACATACCCACAACCAATCATTTTTTGGTGGATGGATAGTGGGTATTCATTCCTTGGAGGTATTATCATGTGGCCTTCAGTGTAGGGATAGTAAAATTGAGGTTGTAACACCCCGACCATAGTTACCCAGAGTCAGTGCATTATTATTTAACATTGGCATGATCACAAAAGATCAAGTCTCTAAAGACCAATTAGTTTAGCAGCCTTGTAAACACTAGATACATTCATAAGGTTTTCATTACATCATAAAATGGAAAACTACAACAACGTTGTTTCCAAAGACAACACTGAGATCCCATAGACTATACTTGCAGGTCATTCATAATATACTTATTCACATCCTGGGAAAAATAAAACATAGAAAGGGGTGAGCTCAGATGCTCAGTAAGGATAAAAATATAGTGTAAACTTTCAAAAATAAGTATAAAAAATTAAGGCAATGTATAAGACTAAAACAAAAGCCTTTTAAACTTGAAATTAAGCATAATATGGAAAATATAAAATCAAATAATGTCATTTACTTACTCACATGGATATTCTACTAGACAAATAATCACATGCAATATTAATAGCCACTTTTATAATGATACAATGAATAATGCTAGACTTTCATAACCACATAATAAAGGCCTTATGCCAAGACTACAAATAAGATTTTATCAAGGCCTTGTGCCAAGACACTATTTTGTCTCATGAGACCTACTGATGCATTGAGGATCTATATCAGGCTCCACCCTCCACTTTCATAATGATACAATGCATAATGCTAGACTTTCATAACCACATAATAAAGGCCTTATGCCAAGACTACAAATAAGATTTTATCAAGGCCTTGTGCCAAGACACTATTTTGTCTCATGAGACCTACTGATGCATTGAGGATCTATATCAGGCTCCACCCGTCACTTACTAAGTCCAATGCATTCCTCATATGAACAGGTTTAAAAATAACATAAACATTCGTATTAAAACTAGCATACAAAATGTCAACACTTTATCCATAAACCATGAATGGTATAAAAATAACAAATCCACAATCAAACATATCACAAAACCTTCAATACAATATAGAAGTTTTGTATCATAATAAATCAAAATCAAATAATCTTAAAATCCATCAAAGGATGTTGACATAGATGAAATCAAAACTATTTGAGAGAAATATCTCTATTTTGAAATCATTTAAAAGTCACATAATTATAAAAGAAAATATTTACTTTGAAAATATTCTTATAAGCTTGTAAGGGAATCCTTGACAATTTTATAATGGTGGAAAATAGCCGCACCCACCGTATAAGTTAAAAAAAGACATTCTTACCTTAATTTTTTCAAAAATGTTAAAAAGGACCATGTTCGGAAAACGACGGAAAGATTCCTTTATAAAAATATTATAAAAATTCAAACAAGGGTATAAATGACTTTAACCCATAGTCTAAAAAATAGTAAGAATATTTTAAAATATATTTTTAAGAAACATTGATGTGGATGATAAATAGTTCCCAGTAGATAATTACGTATAAACAACCTCGGATAATGAAAAGATTATGAAATAAACCCTTACCTTGTACTTTTCCTTGGTTGAGGGAAGGTTAACCTCCTTTATAATGGTTAAATAATTGTTATTAAATTATAAAAGAATCATATATATTAATATGATATCATATATTATCGTTTAACAATTATTTGTTAATAATATCTTAGTATTATCTTCGTTTCGGGTGTTAACTAATTCGTTTTCCTTTATATGATTTGTTATGTAAGTCATATTTGTTATAGATGGGATTTATATTATTCATATCCAGAATGATATCAAGTCTTTAAAAATTATTTTTAAAAAACTAATAAAAAATTTTCTTGAATGGATATGATGGGGAATGAATCTCATCGTGTTCGTGGAGACGGTAATCGGTACGTACGCACGAGCGACAATATCATTATTTTGATATTAAAATAATATATAATTGGATATTATATCATATATACAGAATAATTATCATTTGATATTTATTATTTACATCAATTAAACATCATTATTATACTCATCAAAATAATAATGTATTGAATAACAATTACACCACGACGTGGAGACGGTAAGCCGTATGTACGCACGTATGGTGACATGTCATTCAAAGGATGGATAGAATAATGAATATGGTTGTAAAATATTTATAATAAAATCTTAGTATATATAAGATAATGGATTTATTATTTTAGAATGGAAACAACAAGGAAAGAAGAATTGGAAGAAGAAAAGAACTTGGAAGAAGTGATGAAATATTTACCTCTTCTTTGGGTTCTTTCTTTTGATTTGATCAAAATGGATCCTTAAGTTGGCTTTCTGACTAAAGGAAGTCCTCTAGGATGAAGTGAGGGAATTTTAGAGGATATTTTGGTAGGTTTTGGCCGAGCCAAATGGATTTGAAGGTGTGAATTAGAGAGGAGGGGAAGTGCCCTTTTATAAGAGGGGTGAGGGGCACCTTAGGAAAAACTTAAAATATTATTTTATAATAAATTGATATTCGGTTAATAATGGCTCCAAAGTGACTTATTTTGAGGATAGGGTGTGGATGGGTTTAAATCCTTTCAAAATAGATTTTATACATGTTTAGGTCACCATATTAACCTTATCATTTATATTTAACACTTAGTTAAATATTTTGACATTTATCATGTCTCTTTGTATTTTTATATTATATGGTTAATAAAATTACTATAACAAGCCACGAGAACCCCAAGTGGTTAATTATTAATATATATAACCTTATATAATACATTTGGCCAAACATTATATTTTTAGGAATAGAATATCAATTAATAATAAAATATTTGTTTTAAAAACTCTTTTATGTCAATTTTGACATTATTTGGTATTTTGTTTTTTCTAAATTCATAACAGAATTATTACTTCGAAAAAAATTAATTTAATCAACCCTAACATGTCATAGTAATCTAGAAAATTATTTTAATTCATTAAAAGTCTCAAATTACATTTATTTGGGTATTTAAAATATCAATTATTTTAATATTTCATTAATAAGGTAATTACTGCATCACCATTGTGTCATAAATAAATTAAATTATTTAATGTCTAAAAATTATAAATAAAATACCATTTTGTAGGAAATATTTTTATCTATATAATGAATATTTATAATCGAATTTATCTTATGTATAACCCTATATTAAATATGTTTTAGTTATTAAACTTTGATTTTAACTCTTTTAACTCTTCTTTAAATAAAATAATAATAAATGTCTTAATCTAATCCAAGTCGACCAAAGAAGTTAATATATTATTCCTAAGGGTTTTTTTGGTCGAATTATACTTATCCGATATAATTAAGACATGTGTTAGGGAATATTAATATCATTTTTACCTTTAATTACCCTATTTACTTTTAACCATGGTAAATAAAAGTAAAAAATTACTATTCACCAAAAATTATTTTCATCTTATTGAACCAAATTTTACTTACTGATATCAACTATGTCTCTCTAATTTTTGAAATTCAACTCACAGAAGCGGTAAAATTAAGTTTTATGCAAATTTGAAAAAGCTCTTAGGAGGTGGGTAAAAGACGGTGAAAATTCGATAAAATTTTTATATATCTAAAATTATTATAAATTTACTCCAATGAATTACATTAAACTTATGTAGGTATTATGTATCTATTTTGACCTAAAATTAATTCAAATAAAATAAATAATTATTTAAATAAAAATTCAGTTTTAAACAATGACTCAGTGTTTTTCACTATTCATCAAAAATTGAATGTTTTCAGAAAAATACAAAAAATTTACCCTAAGATAATTTCGATGTTCCAAATCCAAAAATAAAGTAAATTTTGAAAGATAAAATTTTAAAAAATTTAAAAATTGGGTATTACTATTCATAACAGCTAGTTTGATTGGTTGTGGTGTGTTAGAACTCGAAGTTGCATACAACACAGGATACTATATTATTCAAAGAGAAGCGTATTGTGGAATCTTGGGGTGTTACATTCTCCCCTCCTTCAAATAATTTCATCCTAGAAATTTCTAGAGTATTACTACGTAAAAAGACTTGGGTGGTTCTTCATCATAAGTTCCTCGGGTTCCCACGTTGCCTCTTCCATCTTATGGTTTCTCTATAGAACTTTTACCAGATGAGTCGTTCGGTTTCTCAGCACTTGTTCTCTTGTATTAAGAATCCTAACAGTCTCTTCACAATAAGACAGATCGGGTTCCAGTTCTAATTCCTCATAAGTGAGTACATGTGTTGGGTCAGGCATGTATTTTCTCAACAGTGATACGTGGAACACATCGTGAACTTTGGAGAGACTTGGCGGCATTTCCAAACGGTAAGCTACAACCCCAATTCGTTCTAGAATTTCGAAAGGTCCAATGTACCTGGGACTCAATTTACCCTTCTTACTGAAACGTATAACACCCTTCCATGGAGATACCTTCAAGAAAACATGATCTCCTACCTGAAATTCCAAATCCTACCTTCGGTTATCAGCATAGCTCTTCTGCCTACATTGAGCTGCTTTGATGTGGGTTTGGATTACCTTTACCTTTTCCATTGTTTCCTCAACAAGTTATGGGCCTACAAGTTTTCTTTCACCAACATCATCCCAACAGGTTGGTGTGTGATATCTCTTTTCGTATAATGCTTTATATGGTGCCATATGAATACTTGAATGGAAACTATTATTATAGGAAAATTCTACCAAAGGTAAATATTGATCCCACGTACCCCTAAAGTCAAGTGATCAGGATCTGAACATGTCTTCTAAGGTTTGAATAATTCATTCTGATTTTCTATCTGTTTGAGGGTGGTAGGCAGTACTCAAATGAAGTTTAGTATCCAGGGATTTCTGTAGACTTTTCTTGAATCTTGAAGTAAAACGGGGATCATGATCAGAAACAATTGATAGGGGTACTCCATGAAGTCTCACAATTTCATTAATATATATTATTTCTAGACGTTCAAGTGGTAGGTCCTCTCTTATAGCAAGAAAATGTGCTGACTTGGTAAGATGATCAATAATGACCCATATTGAATCATTCCTTCTAGGAGTCTTTGGTAGTCCCATGAAAAAGTCCATCATAATATTATCCCATTTCCACTCAGGTATGGGAAGAGGTTACATGACTCTTCCAAGTTATTGCCTTCCAGCTTTCACTTGTTCACAAACCATACATCTTGACACAAAATCAGAAATTTATCTCTTCATTTTGTCCCACAAAAAATGTTCCTTCAAATCTATATACATTTTGGTGCTCCCATGCTGTATAGAGAAATTGGAACTATAAGAATCATCCAACAATTCCCTTTTTAGATCACGTATATCGGGAACAAAAAGTCTCTTCCCAAATTTTAAAATTCCATCTTCATATATGAAGTCACTAAATCTCCTGTTATTCACAGCTTTAATATTCTTTTGAAACTCTTTATCACTGGTCTGAGAACTCTTTATCCTTTCTATTAAATATGGTTTGGCAACCATTTGAAAAGAATTGATGTTTTACCTTCCATGGTTATTCCCATATCCATATTTACTAGATCCATGTATATAGGATCCTTTTCCACTCTCATATTGTTTAAAACTCCATGATCTTTTCTGCTCAAAGCATCTGCCAACTTATTTTCCTTCCCCGAGTGGTAGTGTATTGTGCAATCATAATCCTTGAGTAGTTCAAGCCATCTTCTTTGCCTCATGTTGAGTTATCTCTATGAGAAAATATACTTCAAAATCTTGTGATCGGTATATATCTCACATTTTTCACCATAGAGATAATGTCTCCATATATTCAAAGAAAAGATTACAGCTACTAACTCAAGATCATGAGTAGGATAGTTTTTCTCATGAATTTTTAGATGTTCTAATACATAGGCAATAACCTTATCATTCTGCATAAGGACACAACCAAGTCCTTTCTTTGAAGAATCACTATAAATAACAAACCCATCATTCCCAGATGGTAGAGTCAAGATAGGATCATTGACTAATATTGTCTTCAGTTCTTCGAAACATTCTTCACAATCTTTTTTCCAAACAAATTTAACCCCTTTACGTGTGAGCTTCGTTAATGGGTTAGCCAATCGGGAAAAATTATGGACAAAACGTCGATAATAACCTGCTAAACCAATAAAACTGCATACCTCGGTTATACTCTTTGGTGCTGGTCATTCTTGGATTGCTCTTGTCTTATACGAATCAACAGATATTCCATCCTTAGAGACAATATTTCCACGAAAAGAAATCTCTTGAAGCCAAAATTCACACTTGCTAAACTTCCCATATAATTCATTTCTTCAAAGAGTCTTTAGGATAATGCGCAAGTTATTTTCATGATCTTCATATCTTTTGGAGTATACCAAGATATCATCAATAAATACCACTAAAAATTCATCAATATATTCCTTGAAAACTCTATTCATTAGATCCATGAAGACAGAGGGTTCATTAGTCAATCCAAAAGGTATTACTGTAAACTCGTAATGCCCATACCTAGTTCAAAATGCTGTTTTTGGAATTTCTTCCTTCTTCACACACAACTGATGATATCCAGATCGAAGTTCAATCTTTGAAAATTATTGATCTCCATGAAGTTGGTCGAATAAATCATCAATGCGAGGTAGGGGATACTTGTTCTTTATTGTTATAGCATTGATCTCCCTATAGTCAATGCACAAACTTATAGATCCATCTTTCTTCTTAACAAAAAGGACGGGGGCTCCCCATGGATAAACACTAAGGATAATAAATCCCTTATTACTCAATTACTCTAGTTGTTTATTTATTTCCACTAATTCCACAGTGGCCATTATATAAGGTGTCTTCGATATAGGCCTTGATCTGGGATTTAAATTAATGGAAAACACAATTTCTCATTCTGGAGGATGTCCAGGTAAATCTTCTGGAAACACATCAGCATATTCTTTCACAATAGGTACATCTTCTATTTGAACATTCTTTTCCTCACCCATAGTTATTTCATTCTCTTCCTCCCCAATAATTGAATTTAGTTGAGCTAATGGGGGTGGATCTAGATAAGAATTAGGTGGTGACATTTCTGCTCTAAAGATAAGGTACTCTTTATCATCATCAAAAATTGTAACCTCCTTCTTCTTACAATAAATTTTTACATCATGGTCTGAAAGCTAATCCATACTGAGGATTATATCAAATTCCATCATGGGTATAATGATGAGATCAGCAGATAAATAACGTTTATATGTATTAATGGGAACATATTCACAAAACTTTGTTTCAATGATACTTCCTTTAGGAGTTTTTACTGACAACTCCCTTGTTAAATCAAATTGGAAATATCTAATTTTCTTAGTAAACTAGGAAGATATGAAACAATGCAATGATCTAGAATCAAATAAATCATTGTCTAAACTTGAGGAAACTATTAGATTACCTGTCACCACATCTTTTGGAGCTTTAACCTCATTAGTAGTGATCACATAAGCATGGCCTTGATCCCTTGACCTTTTCTTAGGTAAGTTACCTTGGCTCTTAGGACATTAATTCGCATAATGCCCCCTTTCTCTATAATTGTAGAATTCAACATCGACAGCCTCTTTCTTCCCCTTGCAATCATGAGCTTGGTGTCCTTTTTCACCACACTTGTAGCAGACTCCCATTCCATTTAGAAAAGTACCAGGGTGTTTCTTCCCACATTTACTATAGGATGGATATTCAAATTTTCCCTTCTTACCCTTATTTCTATTTCCAGAGTGTTCAGCTGATCTCTTCTTCTCTTGCTTTGCTTTAAAGTCGTAATACTTAGAGAATTCTTTTTCTGTCTTGATAGCACATAAGACAACATCTTCATATGATGAGAAGGATTTTGAGACTAATACTCAATGGAGAAATGGTTTTAACCCATCAATGAAATGATCAATATTACTTCTTGGGTTACGTACATAATCTGCAGCATGCCTCGCTAACCTTGTAAAGTTAGCCTCATACTTTGCGACATTCTCATCCTCCTTTTGCCTCAGACTCAAAAATTGTCTTTCCATATCTGCTTGATGGTCATGAGGAAATTATTTTTCTATGAAAATTTCTTTAAACTCCCTCCATTCCATATTTGATACTTCATCATCTTCCTTTGTGTTTAGAATCAATGACCACCATTGATCAGCATCTCCAGTGAGGTGGTAACTACCATGAAAACTTTTTCCCTTTCACTACTCCCCAAGGCATGGAATATTTTCTCTAGGGAATTTATCCATTCCTCAGCTACTAATGGATTTTTACTCCCATTTAATGTTGGTGTTTGTTGCCTCATGAAGCGATATAACATTGATCCTCCACACTACGGATTAGGGTGCTCTATATGGGTAAGGTTATCATTCACAACCTGAGTGAGTTATCCCAGTATGGTGATAAACTGATCAGCACCAGTTGTATCACCTGCTCCACTATAATTATCTTAAGTTGGAGGGAAATCCCTACATGGATTACGTGCATTGATATGGTTTTCATTCCTTCCACTAGGCGCCATTTCTAAACAATGGCATAAACTTGATTAGTTTATGAATTGAAATACATATTTCCAAACTTGAAAAACACTTAACATAAATTGAACAATTTATGGATATAATCCATAATCATAAAAATATTTTCTTTGAGGAGGTATATAATCATAAACCCTTTATAATGGTTTTTAAATAAAATGAGAATTATCCTAAGCATATCCCCCGGGAGTGTCGTAACCAAGATTGCAGCAAGGCCTGTTGTCATGCACCAGTTCCCGTTCGATTCTAGCTCAAAGTGGTTTTTTCGGGTTTTACCCCTAGGAACATTTATGCCAGATCCACCTCTACCTGTTCGTATCCATACAGGGATGTATTGCTCAGAATACTCACAAAATCTCTATGTTACCAAAATTCTAGGAAGTTCTTCTATACTAATCCTCAAAGTCTATCTTAGGGTAATGTGCTCTAATCAGAGTTTATCTAAATCAAGATTCCAAGGTTTGTACTAAAATTCCTCGGATACCAACTGTAATTCCCTGACCCTAGTTACCCAGAGTCGGTGCATTATTACATAAAATTTTCATGATCACAAAATATCAAGTCTCTAAAGACCGATTAGTTTAGTAGCCTTGGAAAAACTAGATACATTCATAAGGTTTTCATTACATCAAAAAATGGAAAAATACAAAAACATTGTTTTCAAAGACAACACTGAGATCCCATAGACTATCCATGTAGGTCATTCATAATATACTTCTTCTCATCCTAGGAAAAATAAAACATATAAATGGGTGAGCTCAGATGCTCTTTAAGGATAACAATATAGCGAAAACTTTCATAAATAAGCAGAATCATTTAAGACAATGTATAAGAATAAAACAAAAGCCTTTTAAACTTCAAATTCAACATAATATGGAAAATATAAAATCAAATAATTCCATTTACTTACTCACATGGATATTCTACTAGTCAAATAATCACATGCAATATAAATATCCACTTTCATAATGATGGAATGCATAATGCCAGACTTTTATAACCACATAGTCAAGGCCTTGTGCCAAGACTACAAATAATATTTTTTCAAGGCCTTGTTACAAGACACTAGTTTGTCTCATGAGACCTACTGATGCATAGAAGATCTATAGAGGTCTCCACCCGTCACTTATTAAGTCCAATTCATTCCTCATATGAACAGGTTTGAACCTAACATAAACATTCGTATTAAAACTAGCATACGAAATGTCAATACTTTCTCCATAAACCATGAATGGTATAAAAATAACATATCCACAGTAAAACATATCCCAAAACCTTTAATACAATATGGAAGTTTTGTATCATAATAAATCAACTTCAAATAAGCTTAAAATCCATCAAAGGATGTTGACATAGATGAAATCAAAACTATTTGAGAGAAATATCTCTTTTTTGAAATCATTTAAAAGTCACATAATTATAAAAGAAAAAATTTACTTTGAAAATATTCTTATAAGATTTTAAGGGAAGATTTGACGAATTTATAATGGTGAAAAATAGCCTCACCCTCCGTATAAGTTAAAAAAAGACATTCTTGCATTAATTTTGTCGAAAAGGTTAAAAAGGACCTTGTTTGGAAAATGACAGAATGATTCCTTTATAAACATCTTATAAAAAGTAAAATAAGGGTATAAATGACTTTAACTCATAGTCTATAAAATATTAATAATTTTTTTAAATACATTTTTAAGAAACATGGTGTGGATGATAAAGCGGTCCTAGTAGATAATTACGTATAAACAACCTCGGATAATGAAGAGATTGTAAAATAAACTCTTACCTTGTACTTTTCCTTGGTCGAGGGAAGGTTAACCTCCTGTATAATGGTTAAATAATTGTTATTAAATAATAAAATAATAATATATATTAATATGATATCATATATTATCTTTTAACATTGCTTTGTTAATAATATCTTAGTATTATCATCGTTTCGGGTGTTAACTGATTCGTTTTCCTTTATATGATTTGTTACATAAGTTATATTTTTATAGATGGAATTTATCTTATTCATATATAGAATTATATCAAGTCTTTAAACATTATATTTAATCATCTAATGAAAATTAGTCTTGAATGGATATGATGGGGAATGAATCTCATCGCGTTCGTGGAGACGGTAATTCGTACGTACGCACGAGCGACAATATCATTATTTTGATATTAAAATAATATATAATTGGATGGTATATCATATATAAAGAATAATTATCATGTTATATTTATTATTTACATCAATTACACATCATTATTATACCCATCCAAATAATAATTTATTGAATAAAAATTACACCACGGCGTGGAGACGGTAAGCCGTACGTACGCACGTATGGTGACATCTCGTTCAAAGGATGGATAGAATAATGAATATGGTTGTAACATATTTATAATAAAATCACATTATATAGAAGATATTGGAGTTATTATTTTATAATGGAAACAACAAGGAAAGAAGAAGTGGAAGAAGAAAATAACTTGAAAGAGGTGATGAAATATTTACCTCTTCTTCAGGTTCTTCCTTTTGATTTGATCAAAAGGGCTCATTAAGTTGGCTTTATGACTAAAGGGAGGCCTCTAGGATGAATTGAGGGAATTTTAGAGGATATTTGGGCAGGGGTTGGACAATCCAAATGGATTTGAAGGTGTGAATTAGAGAGGATGGGAAGTGACCTTTTATAATAGGGGTGAGGGGCACCTTAGAAAAAACTTAAAATATTATTTTATAATAAATTCATATTCAGTTTATAATGGCTCCAAAGTGACTTATTTAGAAGATAGGGTGAAGATGGGTCAAAATCCTTTCAACAAATAGATTTTAGGCAGGTTTAGGTCACCATAGTAACCTTATCATTTATATTTAACTCTTAGTTAAATATTTTGACATTTACCATGTCTCTTTGTATTTTTATATTATATGGTTAACAAACTTACTATAACAAGCCAAGAGAACCCCAAGTGGTTCATTATTAATATATATAACCTTATCTAATACATTTGTTCGAACCTCATATTTTTGGGAATATAATATCAATTAATAATATAATATTTGTTTTAAAAACTCTTTTATGTCAATTTTGACACTATTTGGTATTTTTTTTTCTAAATTCATAACAGAATTATTAATTCAACAAAATAATTTAATCAATACTAACATGTCATATTAACCTATAAAATTATTTTAATTCATTAAAAGTCTCAAATTACATTTATTTGGGTATTTAAAATATCAATTATTTTAATATTTCATTAATAAGGTAATTACTGCATCACCATTGTGTCGTAAATAAATTAAATTATTTAATGTCTAAAAATTATTAATAAAATAAAATTTTGTAGGAAATATTTTTATATTTCTAATTAATATTTATAATCAAATTTATATTATGTATAACCCTATATTAAAAATGTTTTAGTTATTAAACTTTGATTTTAACTCTTTTAACTCTTTTTTAAATAAAATAATAATAAATGTCCTAATCTAATATAAGTGGACAAAATAGGTTCATATTTTATTCATAAGGTTGTTTTTGGTCGAATTATACTTATCCAATAGAATTAGGACATGTGATAGGGTAATATTAATATCATTTTTACCTATAATTTCCCAATTTACTTTTAACCGTGGTAAATAAAAGTAAAAAGTTACTATTCACCAAAAATTATTTTCATCTTATTGAACCACATTTTACTTACTGATATCAACCATGTCTCTCGGATTTTTGATATTCAACTCACAAAATCAGTAAAATTAAGTTTTATGCAAATTTGCAAAAGCTCCTAGGAGGTGGGTAAAAGACGGTGAAAAGTTCAATAAATTTTTTATATATCTAAAATTATTATAAACTAAATTCAATGAATTACATTGAACTTATATAGGTATTATGTATCAATTTTGACCTAAAATAAATTTAAATAAAATAAATAATTATTTAAATAAAAATTCTGTTTTAGACAATGACTCGGTGTTTTTCACTATTCATCAAAAATTGAAAGTTTTCGGAAAAATACAAAAAATTCACTCTAAGATAATTTTGATGTTCTGAATTCTAAAATGAAGTCCTTGTTGAAAGATAAAATTTTTAAAATTTCAAAAAGTGGTTATTACTATTCTTAACTGCTAGTTTGATTGGTTTTGGTGTGTTAGAACTCGAAGTTGCGTACAACACACGCTAATGTATTATTCAAAGAGAAGTATACCATTGAATCTTGGGGTGTTACAGAGGTGGTACTCCCTAATCAGTGCATTTGATTCCCGATGTTAAAGATTTTGGGTAGATTATGGCATCCTTTGATTAGATGAGGATCTGGCCTAAGTGTTAGCTGACGCATAAGTCCAATCTAGTTTGAAGGATGTCATTTGGATTAAATGGAGTTCTGGTCAGAGTACATGGATATATATGACAAAAAAACAATAAAACCCTATCAAATAATCATATTAATAAATAAACACATACACAATCAATTTTTTTAAATTCATGTTTGGTCTGCTTTCATTTTTTGATAGCATGAAAGGGTCCTGACATGTGGGAAACATGGTCATTTTTGTTAAGGATTCAAATTGGGTTCACCATTTTTTTGTTCATAAATGTGATAAAAAAAATTTCTAACATGCATAAACCTTATTTCTTTTGTATATATGAGGTTTACGTTAGGTTTACCAGTTCTTTTTGTTTTAAAAATCAGGTGGGGTTTAAATGGCACTTTGTGGTGGTGGTGGTGGAACAACCCTTCACATCAAACACGCCTTTTTTATTTTTGTATACCTTCTAAGCAGTTTATAAAGGGGTTTATTCATAGAATTTGGAACACCGAACAGTTCTCTAATTCATGATTTTCATGAACCTTCTTTCCAAAGGAAGGTGGTCATTAGGAAATGGTTCCAACAACACTTAGGGACTCACATTGGTCGAGAGGATGAGAGGATGGGATTTTGGGCTCATCGCACCTTTTAGGGGGGGTTATTGCCTACTTTGGGACTCTCTTATAGATTTAATACATATTTGTGAATCCTTTATTAAATTACAAATATAGAATGGGTCACCCTTATATTAGCAATCAATTGATACCATGTATTAGATTTAGAATCATTTATATGTATCTAGGGTTCTTCATTGATATGGACATCTATATGTATATGTGGTTCTCCATCAATGGTACCCTTTGTATATGGATTAGAGATTCTTATGTTTCTTATTATCAGGATACTAGTTTTAATCCACATGATGACATGCTCTAGAATTTATCTTTATCTATGAATAAAAGAGTTGTTTTGATATTAGGATCAGGTCCAAGAGATGGTATTCCTACATATCCATGTAAAAGGAATATGAACCCATATATTTTAATGCCACTTAAGGGGACACATCATACCTTTTAAGGTCATGTTATGAGGACAAGATCATGCAGTTTAACATTATGCAGTAAGGATTTGTAAGATAAAGGTTCTTAAACAAGGGTTAGTGTGGGGATTATACTGAATCAGCCCTTCTAGTCAATCTAGAAGGGAATATGGACCTATATCAAGGTAATGTATATCAGTAATTTGGGATGATAAGGGTGAAATAAGGAGGACCTGTAAGGAATATGGAATTATTAGTTGGGGTGATACTACTAGGAGTGTGTCCCAATAATAATGATGATAGTATTAAAGTGTTGTGTTTGGACCTTCAGGAGGATACCTACATACCCCATGAATGCAAGAATCAAATCCCACATAGTTTGGATGTTTTGGGGCTTACACCTAGTAGGAGGCCCGAAGGTAAATTCATCAAAAATATGACCCTTTAATGGGTTGTCTCACAGGGAATATGGCACTTTTTTATAGGATGGTAACATAGATTTATGTCTAATACCTAGTAAGAGGCCCATAAATGTTTTTTGATCATGTTGATGACATTATCATCACTAACTTCTAACCCCACATGATTCATTCTCAGTGTGAGAAATAAGAGGAAGTGGGAGATTTTGTTATCCATATGATCTCCTTCATCTGCTAGTGGATGAAGGTGAGGATGTGGAAGGTGGGGGAATGCCCCATGAGAAATAATAGGGGCTTACTCTAGGATGGATTCCAAAATGAGGCATTTAATTCTCATCTACTGGTAGATTTGGATATATTTATGGAGGGGGATTCAAGAAGAGAGACAAGGAATAAATTTTCCTATATCTTATCTTATTTTCAAACCCTGAGGACCCAGCATTATCCATAAGTTTGGGATCCTTGTTACCATGGGAATTTATAATTTAGAACACTATGAGGTTCCTACCTATTATATAGGATAAATGTGGGACTTCAATTACCATGGGAATGTATAATTGAGAAGACACACCGGTGTTCCTTATGCTCTAATCATACATATATAGAGGCTTTGGAGGAGTACTTGGATTGGTCCCCCTTAGATGAGGGATCCAAGGAAAGAGGTTCCCTATCATTGGTGATATGAAAGAGGGATCAAAGGTTGGATCATGCAGGATGGATCTAGGTAATCTAAATGGTGTATCGTGTAGGGTGTACTTGGGAAATCTAGATTTGTTTCACCCAGGAAGGGTCTAGGCGGACCAAGGTTGCTTCATGAAGGGTTGACTTGGGTGAGATGGAGATGTCTCCCATGGGGTGAACCTAGTTGAGCTAGATATTCCCCTTGGGTGATGAAAAACCTGGGTAATATCACTTGGTATAGACCTTTATCTAAGATCCAAGGGTCTCCTTAGGTGCTTCTGGAAGTGTAACGACCCAATATTTTTTAGTAGTATATTAACTTACTCTTAATGATTTAATAGATATGTTAATGATTAATGCATAAATAGGAGTCGGCGGCTTCATCCAGTAGACTCGAACCTTATGAAGCCCACTTATCAGAGCTTGGGAAGGAGGTGGCATCTTTGGGCTTCGCTTTGGACCAAACCCAAGCCGAACTCCAGCGTGTCAAGCTTGAATGGAAACACCTACAGGAGAAGTTCAAGTTAGTAGAGATTACTACTAGGGCAATGTTATCTGAGCCTCCCTCAGATTCTCTCACTATAGCACACCTTACACTTAGGTCATATGCCGGTGTTATATGGGGCTATGTGATGAGACCCTAGCTTCTTTGTGTAATCCTTTGGGATGAATGAATTGAGATTTCTTCCTTTAGTGATGTTTGTGAAATTTCAAATGTTCGGATAATTTTAGGATGTATTTTATTGATGAATTTTGAAAAAAGGATATTTTAAAATATTTATGTAAACCATAAATAATTAATGATGTGTAATGATTTTCAAAAAATGGTCTTCTGCAAAAGTGTTCAGTAATGAATTTGGAGTCTAATAAGATCAACTTAATTTTTGATGAATAGTAAATTATGAATAGTGATTTTACGCTTAGGATTAGTAATGTGACCAAATGGATTAGTAATTTCACTCAAAGAAAGTTTTAATATAATTTAGATACCTAGATTAAGTATGAGATTCAATAAAATGGGTAAATAACAGTTTCATAAATTATTAGTCAAGTATTAGTTTTTTGGGGTGAATAGTGTTTTTTAATTAAAAATTAAATTAAAAATATTTAGAAAAGTATTTTTATAAAATGGACTTTATTTTTGAACTCAGAGCACCGATATTATGTTATGGTAATTTTTGGGGTTTTTTCTGAAAAAATGAATTTTCGGTGAATAGTGTTTTTATTTAAAAAATTAAATTAAAATTATTTATAAAATTATTTTTATAAAATGGAGTTCATATTTGTAATCAGAGCATCGATATTTGGTTAAGGTGAAATTTTGGGATTTTTCTGAGAAAAATAAATTTTCAGTGAATAGTGAAAATACAGTTTTTAAGTTACGGGTGTTTAATGACATCATTAAATGATGTATTAAGTATGTAATCAATATGGTCGACTTATGAATAGTAATATAAGGTATTAGGTGTCCCAAGTGGCCAATACCATGGGCAAATACCATGGCCAAGCCCATGGTTTTTCCAAAACCACCAATGAGGTGTCCCTTGGCCATTAATGCCTTGTCCCCTCACTTTCCCTATAAATACCAAGCCATTCTCTCATCATTTGGACTCCAAAATCATTATCAACGAAGTTATGGTCTCCTTACCTCCCAAGGAGTCCTCCCAAGGTGCTCTCAAGCCTTTCAAGGTCTCAGCCTTTGAGTTTTAAGAGTTACGTTTAAGGTAAGGGATCTGACCTCTCTCTTTCTTTTCAAGTAATCTCTTTTATGTAATTCTTTTTATGCTCCATGTTCTTATGTGGGAAGATGTTCTTTTATATTAATCTTACTTCCATTTTCATGTTTATATGATGAGATATCCACTCTTACTCTCATCATTTCGTTTTTTGAAAGTTTAAGTAACGCTGTTAGGCTGCCGAATTTTTAAGGGATTCTTTCACCCTTCTCATTTTCAAGTTATATTTTCATGTCAAATCTTTAAAGTTACTTTTTATTATGTTGGGGTATTATATCTACACCTATAATACTGATATTTTATGATCATATGATTAGAGACCCTATTTTATCTCTTCAATTCATTTTTATTGAAGTTTAAGTGACGTTGTTAGGCTGCCGAATTTTCATAAGAGAAATCTTATTTTTTTCTCACTTCCATTTTTTTCATTTCATATGGTATATCTTTAAAATTTAATTACCATGTTCTTAAATACCTTATATTTTTCCCCCTACTATTTTATGGATCATTTATGAGTGGGTGACCCATGTCCCCTCTCTTTTCAACATTTTCTAAAACCCTGTAACGTAGCCGTTATGCTGCAGAATTTTCGTTTCAAAATGTCTCTCTCTTTTTCTCAAAATTATTTTTGTGTTATTAAGTGAATACTCAAATATCTTATTTCTATAGTGGTATTAACATATATATCAAAATTTTATATTTTAAATTCTGGTATTTACATACATGAAACTCTCTTTCCCTTTCCATGGGTTTAAAGTGACATAAAGATCATGTCTTTAAAGTAGTTTTTAAAACGTTATGATTATGAAATGAAACCCATTTCTTTTATGCTATATGGTTTGTTTATGAAATGATTGATGATGATATATGTGTCTCACATGATAATAAAGACATGTCAAGGGTGCTCCCAGATAGCGCTCCAATGCATTGGGTAAAGACTTAATCTCTAGAGATGACTTTTTAGACTGATACCTTGGTGAATAACCTTGGTAATTTTTAATGACACCTTGGGGATGGACCTTGGTGAAACGAAATGATTGTCAATATTAAATTTTGTAGCCACATACTCAAGTTATGAAAAATGTTATTTTTATTATGAAATTACTCATGATTTCTTTCTCATGCCTTAAAGTTCTTTTCATGGCCTTATTGAAGTATCTCAAGTTCACATGTAAAATGTTTCTCTTGTTTCCCTTAATGGGCCTTCTGCTCACCCTTTCTTTTGATGTATGTCCCCAGGTTATGAGATGTAGTAATGAACCTAGGATGAACTTAAGTAGAAGCCTTTCAAGTGTTTAAGAAGAATTATTTATGTTGTTTTCATGTATTATGTTCCTGGTTTCCAAGACACTAAACCTTAAAGATCCTCAGTTTTGTGTAATGTAATGAAAGTTTATGTTATAAAAAGACGGGATACTATAGGAAGGGTCTTGTATGGGTTTGAGCTTTGAAATGGGGACTTCACCCTAGTACATTTTAACTAGGGGTACATGAATCCTCATATAGTTATTTTGAATTCTAGTCCTTGGAGGGACTCTAGTCCGTATAATCTCATTAACTGCATCTTATTTTAGGGCTTGGAGAGCTACCTAGGGGGTTCTCAATACCTAGTAAAAGGACTAGTATGGTGAGAGCTTCAAGAGGTTTCCTCTGGCTTTCCATCATTTTCTCCCCCAAAAATAAGGATCCCAAGGGTCCTATTTATAGAAAAGCTCAGGACCCTGGTTGAAGGTGGTAGTCTACACAGGATGAAGGTGAAAGTATTTCATGCATGTCATTTTTACTAAGGGGACATCCCTGGTGAACCATGAAAGGTGCGCCTACACAATTATGTCAGCCACCCATGTTTCTCATGCATCTTATACCTACACAATAACTTCATCCGCATATATTAATTTTAGGGAATTTGGGCCTTCTTTCACCTTTATCTTCTTTATATTACTTAAGGTGATCTTCTTTGAGGCCATTTTATCCTTATGTGAAAAGGGAGTGTCAACAATCGTATATAATTCTCACCACATCTCTATGTAACCATCTGATAAAACCCTCACACTAAACTCTTCAGTGATAAACATCTATGAAGTAAGTGATTTTGAATAATGGTAAGACTTAGGAATTATATTCCTAACTTTTACTACTTAAACATATTCAAAATCCTTAACTTTATAACATCAAATGTTATGATACTAACTTCTATTGTATACTTAAAAATCTTTCTAAGTTCGTCATCATCATCATTGTAACCCTTCCCATCAAAATTTTCTTTTAAATCTTTTAGGAAAATATAACTATTTTCATTATTACTTTACCAGTGCATCCTAAAATCTTTTAGGATAAAGTAATATTTAATTTTCATGATAACTAAATATAACTCTTACATTTTTATTTATTGTCACATGTCCTAAACTCATTATAAAAAAGTGGAATTCATTTCATTATGGTAACAAATATATATTTTTTCATTTATTTTTACCTCTATATCCTAAAAATATTTTATGATATCAAGTACAATTCACTTTTAAATTTGACGGGTGCAATACTTTAGGAAATAGTGATTTTCAATCACCCATGATAACAAAATGTTACCCTTTATATTAATATTTATCATCACATATCCTAAAATATTTTAAGATATTGAATAAAAAACACATTAATTTTAAACTGGTGTAATCCTTTTATTTTTTAATTTGAATTTCTCTAATACCTAGAATAATCCCACGAGATTCTTAGATACTATATTTTTTTAGAATAACATGATGAGAGTTAACACAAACCACCATGTGTTTAGGAAATAAAACTCATTTCCTTATATTAGGATTATTAACAAATAAACTATTATCCTCATATCATATATGAAATTCTATATGTTTTAAAAAATTTCTTTTTAAAATAATACTTTTTTAAAATACATCACTAATGGATGGTGAGAAAAAATCCCTAATATTTTAAAAAAACTACTAGATAAATATTTTATCCTAGATAAAAAAAAATTCCTTGTTTTCTTTTCAAAATATGTTATATAATTCAGTTAATCCTAATCCATGTATAATTAATCATCTCATATTATTCATAATAATTATTTTTTAATTATAAAATTATCTTATCATATAAGATAAATGATATGAAGATACTCATCCTTTAGATTCATGTGATCTTGATTCATTCCTTCAAATTATTGATGTAACAACTTTTGTTTCATCACTTGAATGGAAACTAAAATCTCTATAAATTATTATTTTTTATTTTTAACTCCTTTATATTTACAACACTTGTAAAATATACATTTGGTATTACATACCCTTCAAAATCAAATAATTAATTTTTATAACATCCATACCTGACATGAACATTTCATGGACTTACTTAAACTCCATTAGGTATCTTGGATAATCCAATAATATTGAATTATTACGTTTCATTCATAACAAACCTAGGTTTCAATTCCTTTAAATGGTTTCTTGAAGAAACATTATTGAACCCTTAAACTAACTTTTCTTCTTCTGGTTTGGACTTTTACCCAATAGTATTGTCAGTACTACACTAGTATCTTGACATCACATGTCTAGTTCATTAATCCTCAACATTTAAGAATATTAGGTAAAATTTACTTGAATTCAATTATATTTTCATAATATTTACATAAATGGAAAAAAGATAAATTCATTAACTATAACAAGCCATTTTATTCTATATTACATCATGTTATAGAATATAACAAATCATAACTATGTGTCTCAAAACATCCATCTCATTTAATTTAAACAAAAAATGTTTACAAGCTCTTCTCAAGATCAAAATGAGATAAATAATGCAAATATTATGATAAGTTAATCTAATCTTGAAACATAGAAGTTATCAATGAAGTTACTCCCTTACTTTATTAGTTGAAAGAAAACTTCAAGATTCAATTCTTTTCTCATCTTTTAACCTCTTGTATGTATACAAATTTTGCAAAACATATATTTGATATCATAGATAAGTTAGATTAATAGAATTGATTTCTATAATATTCACACCTATTGCGGACTCTCCACTTGAATTTTTAAAACCCTTTATGTAATTAGAACAATTCCATCAATATGAAAATATCACTCCTTTCTTACTGACTTATCTACAGGTTTCATGGACCGTGGAAAAAAAGAAAATTTTTTGAACACTCCAACTAACTTTTCTTCTACTAGTATAAAATTTTACCCACTTGTACTATTAATATAGTTCTAGAACCTAGACATCATATGTCTAGTTCATTTATTCTCAATACTTTGAGAATATTGGGTAAAATTTTCTTAAAATCATTCATTTTGTAAAAATGTTTCCATAAAGGACAAAAAATGAGTTCTTTAACTAGGATGATCCTTATAAGAAGAAAAAAAATATTCTCACCAAGTCATTATAATATTCAATCATATTGAATATCATTTATGTAGCCTATCATATTGAGTATATGAAACTAAAATTTCCTAGGTTAGTTTTTCATCTAATGCATTTAAAACCTTAAGTGAATCATTTTATAATTAATAAGCATCTATATTCACTTTGTTGAACAATTTCAACACTTTTTTACTCATTAAGGATTTTTTTTTTATACATATAATTTTATTTAATAACTTTTCTTAAACTAGGAATCCTTTTTGAGAACTTTTCTTAGGTTTTTGATCTTAGGAGTCACTTACATTAAGACTCTCCTTCCAAAGATTAATCTCAAAGTTTAGTTTGATTATGAGGATGTTATTTATCTAAAAAAATATTTTATCAAATGGACTGCCAATCAAATATTGACCCCTTTTAAAAATTCATCATACCCATTAGTGGTCCAAGATCCATATTTCACTAAAAAATGACCATGCTTTGGTATGAAACTCACCATTTAGTTATTTAGGTATGGAGTCATCTTGATCATATCATATATGAATATTGTATAGTTTATTGGGTAACTCTTTACTCAATTCATCATATGAATAAACCCAACACTATTTCTATGGTAACCTAACCCATAATGTTTCTCAGCTAAGTGAAACCCAAAGACAATTCCAAGAATGGGTCAACAAAAGAAAATCTAGGGGCACCCTTCTTGGGTGTGAATCTAGCCGAGGAAGATTCAAAGTCACATGTTACTTATTTTCCTTACATGATATAATCTAGGGGTAACCTACTTTGTCATGAAACCACCTAGTTGGATGATCAATATATTGACAAGTTCCACTTTAGAAGGAATATCACACTTATATTTAAATGGGATTTTAATCTCACCATCCTACACCATGTAATTACCTTTTTATATATTCAGGATTCTAACATTTTTATTTTGGAATCCTATTCCAATAACCAAATTAATGTGTTAAAACCATATTAATGTGTAACTTTTACACAACCCATAAGTTTGTGCTACTAGAAAAAAAAATACAAACATATTCATACATATTCAAATGCATCATAGTCATAAGGTATATGAACTCTTATTATTAAGGTATAGAGATATATGATATTAACAATATCCACATGAGTAATCTCATAGTTACAAAAAACTAACAACATTCACATTTCTAAACAAGTCATAAGCCTCCAAGAAGGTAGGTGATCTGACCCCAAGTATATCTACCCAAATAGACTTTACTCAAGAGATAATTCAATTCATGACTGTTGGAACCAAGGATATTATTTGCTGAAAAAGGAGCATGGTTTGTGTTTGTTTTCAATCCTCTCATGGATGATAAGGGCTATTTCAAGGAAATGGATCATACAGTTCAAGTTCTACAGAGTTTTGAAGGTGATGTAGTTTCCCAGTGCCTTCCAAATTTTTGGGGTCTAAAATTTGGGGAATGGAAAGCATTGAAAAAAGTTTTTTATTAAAGATCTCAAGAAAGGTTGGAAAAGGAATGAGTTTCTCATATATGGTATTCATGAAGTCTGTTTCACGAACACATGAATGATTGTGACGGTGTGCTTTGTGATTATGAGACTTGCTTTGAAAATGATCCTTTGTGGTGGTGCTTTGCGGTGGTGAAAAGGTTTTTGATGGAGATCTTTGCGGTTATGACGAGAATTTCAAAGATAGAGATGTACCACAAAGAAGTTTTTGGCTGATCCAAATTTCTCACCTAAAGAAGTGAAGATCCACATTTGACCGTGCCTATAAATAAGAGGCCACCCCTCTTCATTCCAAATGATTTGAAGAGAGAAAATCTATGATTTCTTTGACTTTGTGAAGCAAGGGGTTCTCTATAAATCAGATTTTTCTATGATATCTTGAGCTTTTCGAAGAGAATTTTAAAGTCTTTAATGATTTCAATTCTTCTAATTCATGAGAGATTCGCAAAGATGGGGTGTTCTATGTTGCATCAGTGAGCTTCACAAATTAGGTTACTCTGCGAGGTAGTGACCTCCATGAAGGTTTGTGCTCTGTGAGGTAGAGAGCTTTGCAAAGGGTTGAGCTTTGAAAAGTGGTGTTCTCTACGAAGGGTTGATCTTTATGAAGGGGCTTTGCGAAGGACTGTTTTGAGTATCAGTGTTGAGTGGTTAGGGATTTTAGTGAGCATATACTCAGGTCTTTGATGAAAATAGTGTCTCGTGATGGATAGAGACAAATAATTCAATTCCAATCTATTAAAGTGACTGTCAAGTCGATAAACTGAGTTATACTTCTCTCAAAGAAGTGATCTAGGGGTAGTTTACGGAAGTGTTCTACTGGAAGAAATGAGTCATCCCTAAACATTTGTAATAGTAGTGATCCTGGCACCGAGTGATTGTGACCAAACTCTTATACTCCACAACTAGTGAATATTAGTGGATTTATGTATGACCGACACACTGTTGGTGTATACTCCTTGGAAGTATCCCTTTGCGGTGAACCAAGTAAAAGTGGTGTGTCATCTCCTTGCTTTCATTTGATAGATAGATTTAACAAGTTTCTACCAACTTAGGAACAAGATCCACAACTTTAAAAATAAAAAGTTGACACCCTGATTCACCCCTCCCCTTTCAGGGTGTTCTAGGGTCCTTCAAGTGGTATCATAGGGAGGTTTTTGGTGTTTGATTTTTCTTTTACCATCATAGAGAATTCATCCAATGTCAGGGGAGTCCCCCTCTTCGATGGAAGTAATTTTCAGATTTGGAAGAATATAATGAGATCTCATCTAATATACCTTGGAATGGAAGTCTTATTTTCCATTGTGCATGGAATAAAAGTTACTGATCCAATAGGGCTGGTTATGACTGATGCATATAGGAAAATTCTTGATGCATATGCTAAAGCACATAATGCTCTCACTGCATCCCTTTCTGATTAGATCTATCTAAAGGTGATGTGTTTCACCTCAGAAAGGTCCTTGTGGGATAAAATTGAAAATATTTATGAAAGAGATAGAAAGGTGAAGGAGGAGAAACTACAAGTCCTGCATGATAGGTTTTATGATCTAAAGATTCATCTTGGTGAGAATGCAAACTCTTTCTTCAATTGAATTACGAAGGTGGCCAGATAAATTTGAGGTATGGGTGAAAAAATAAAAGACTTTGATATTTTAAAGAAAATATTAAGAAGACTTCCACCCCTATACAATGAAAGGGTGTCATCCCTTGAGGAAATATATCTTTCCAAACTCTCTATGGATGATCTTGTAAGTAGCCTGGTGGAATATGAAATGAGAGTCAATCCAGATGATTCTACAACTCGATTGATAAAGGAAATGGCATTCAAATCCATGGACAAATTAAAATATTCAAAATATATTAGTTGTTAAGATGATGAGGAAAAATAAATTATTTATCTCATTTATAATAATTTCTAAAAGGTAAAAGGTAAATTTAAAGGGATGTTACTTTTGGCTTTCTTTCGTTGTGTAAAAGTTGGGCACATTGCCTCTCAGTGCTCAAGAAAGTTTGAAGATGAATAAAGTGAAGATGAATATGTTGAGAAGCCTCAGAAAACTTTTTTCAAAAAGGGAGTCTTAAAATCTAGAAATAAAGTACAAAATAAAATTATTGTCAGTGAAGAGTAAGATGATGATAATGAATTTTGTGAAGAAGAAGAATCAGAATTTAAAACTGTAAACCATTCTTCCATGATAGCTACCATTGAAAAGTAAGAACCATCAATAGATAAAGCTAGAGATAACCAGTTGAAAACTAATGTTGATCTCAATTTACAACTTAAGGAATATTTTGATAATCTTGATAGTAAGTGTAAGACATAGCATAAGTGGAAAGAAATGGTGGAAGAATCATCAGAATATGTTGATCATCTTGAATTTGAAATTGAATGATTGGAATAACTGGTGAAAGTATAGTCATTAATCCATGAAATGGTTGATGATGTAGTGGAACTAAATCTCAGAATCAATGAACAGGAAAATTTCATCAATGAACTTACCTTGAGACTAGAGGAGAAGTCCAAAATTGTTGGGGGACTTGAAGAAGATGTTGTTACTCTTACGAGTGTTCCAAAAAGTGAATCAAGTTCAAATGAAGCAAAGAAGAAAATAAAATTTGGTAGGTTCTCAGATGTTGAGCTGCTGGAGAGAGATAAATGAGGGTCCTATGGAGTTGAATATATTTTTAGTGATCAAATACCCGCACACATGGGAAATAGTGGAATCAGTTGTGATGTCAAAACACCAAATGTTGTAAATAAAGTGGTCGAGAATAAAGGCAAGATGAAAGTTGATCATGTTGAAAAATCACCAGATGTACTTAAAAAGAGACCCTTAAAACAAACTGAAATAATAAAAGAAGACTATACTCAAGCTTCTAGGAATGATAGGCAGTCATAATTTTTTCCCAAGAAAGAATTCATGAGGACCAATAGAAGTGAGAAGACATTTCCTCTCATGAAGTGTTAGTTCTATGGATATATGGGTCATGCTATGTCATATTGAGAATATGAAAGGAGATATCTGAATGGCGGAAATATAGGAGGTCAAAATAGGAGAAAAAACTAATATCCTACTACTTAGATAAGAAAAAGTTTCTATGGATATTTTTTCATTGTTCTAACATTGGCCATGAAGCCATTTATTACAGGAAAAAGAGTGACTGGACACCTCATACCAAAGTTTGAGAAAAGTAAAATCTCATTGATAAGAGAGTTTTTCTCTTTCAAATAAGTTTGGTCCTATGAAATAATATTTTGACTATGAATAACCCATGTACATGGAAGAGAGAATTGAAAGGCCATTGGTGTCCTGTACTCAATCCAATGTCTCATGGAAAGAAAATAAGAAAATTGAGAAATCCAACCTTGCAGAGGTAGCCCTCAAAGCTACAAAAAGAAAAATAACCTGGATTATGGATAGGGGTTTTTCATCTCATATGATAGAAAATGAATACTTGTTAATGAATGTTAAGAGGAGGTTTGATGGAATATTATGATTTAGTAATGATGGAGCTCTAAAAATAAAAGGTAGTGAAAGTATTGAACTAGCTAATGGAGAGCTAAATAAAACTGAAATCCTTTATGTGGATGGCCTATGTCATAATCTCCTCAACATGATTCAACTATGTGACTCAGGACTTATAGTTACTTTTAATCAGAAAGGATACACTATCAAGGGAAAGATAGGAAATTCTCTTATGAAAGGATTCAGAATATAAGGCAACCTATATCAGGTTGATAGTAAAGAAAACACTTTCTATATGGCTATTGAAGAAGAAAATAACCTATGGCATTGTAGATCAGGTTACATCAATTAAAAATACATGGAGAAGATATCAAAAATGAAGATTGTTATGGATATTACCAACCTAAATCATGAACGTCAAAAGTCTTGTGATGCTTGCATTCGAGGGAAGTTGGTATGCAGTTCATATCATCTAAAGAATAAAAGGGAATCTCAACTTCTTGATCTCATTCATACAGATGTATGTGGCCCAATAAATGTTGTCGAAACTCATGGTGAAAGGTACTTCATCCTTTTCATAGATGGTTATAGTATAATGGAATGTATAATGGTTATACATAGGAAATGAAAAGTGCTTGATTGCATGAATATATATCGTCAAATCATAGAGAATGATACTAGATAAAAAATCAAAGTGTTGTGATCTGACAATGGAGGGGAATACACGTCCATTGAATTTGAAAATTACTAGTAGAATCATGGGATACAACATGAGGTAGCTGTTGTGAAAACTCCATATAAAAATGGAGTTGTGGAGCATAGAAATCAGCAGGTGAACAACATGGAAAGAACTATGCTAATTGAGAGTCGTATTCCATGACATTACTGGAAAGAGGATGTCCAAGATGAATTGTATATTCAAAATCATACAGGGATTTATATGGGTGAGAAAAACACACCATATGAATTTTGACACAGAAGAAATCCCTATTTCAAATACTTCCGTGTTTTTAGAAGTAAAAGTTTCATCAAAAACAAAGAAGTAAATCAAGGGAAGTATGGAGACAATGTAGATGAAAGAATTTTCCTTTGATACTCAATGAAAAACAAATCCTAAAAGCATCTCAAAAAGTGCTTGGGAATGATTGTGGAAAGCAGCGATGTTAAGATCATTGAAGGGAAAATTGTTAATGCTTTGATAAATTCATATGATGATGTGATAGAAGATAAGGAAGAAAGTGAACATAGAGAAAATAAAAATACATAAATAGAGGAAGGTGTAAAAAATATCAGGATCCACATCATGATGTTGACTCGGAAGAAGAATATGAAGAGGAAACCATGGTTAGAGAGAATTCAGTTGAATCTAAAAGGGGGAATTGAAGAGAAGAAATTGATCAATCCAAAATTATTGGGGATTGGACCACACCCACATAGACAAGGAGAATAAGGAATAATACACAATTTTCATTTCTATCAGTTGTGGAACCATCCTCATTTGAAGAAGCTTCAAAGGATGAATCACGGGTGAAATCCATGAATGAAGAGTTAGATTAGATTGACAAGAATCAGACATGGGACCTAGTCAAGAGACCCAAAGTTCACAATGTGATTGGTACAAAGTGTATCTTTAAGAACAAATTTGGCGAGCATGGAAATGTGGTCAAAAACAAGTCACTCTTGGTTTGTAAAGGATACTCACAAATCGAAGGTGTTGATGTTGAAGAGACATTTTCTCCAGTAGCAAGACTGGTTTCAATCAGGTTATTTCTTTCAATGGCGATCCAAAGTGGCTATAAATTTTTTTAAATGGATGTCAAGACAGAATTCTTAAATGGAGTTTTGGAAGAAGAAATATACATTGAACAACTCGTGGGGTTCTTGCTTGTAAATGATGAACTGAAGGTTTTCAAATTAAATAAATCTCTCTATGGCCTGAAACAAGCACTATGGTCATGGTACTCTTGGTTGGACTCTTATCTGAGAAAGATTGAGTTTAAAATAAGTGGATTGGATCACAATATCTATGTGAATAACTCTCAAATGGATCGGTTCGTGGTATTGGTATATGTGGATGATATTATTTTTAGTGGAAGCAGGCAAGGATCGGTGGATGAATTTTCCAATCACATGAAATCATAATTTTAATTGTCTTTGATTGGTGAAATCACATAATTTATAGGGTTATAGGTGATTCAGAAGTAGGATTACACTTTCATTTCTCAAGAAAAGTATGCAATATAGCTGCTGAAGAAATTCAATATGAAAGACTCCAAAATAATGGAGACTCCGATTGTGGTTGGAAAAAAACTCAGAAATCATGAGGATGGGACGTATGTGGATCCCATGATGTATAGGATAATCATAGGAAGCCTACTCTACCTGATAGCGACATGGACAGATATTGTATTTGAAACATGATTAGAAACCCACTTTCAGAGTAATCCAAAGGAGGAACATATGGCGACAGTGAAAAGAATCATGAGGTACATTCAAGGTACTCATAGTTATGGGTTATACTTTGCTGCAGGAAGAGACAGTGAACTATCAGCATTTTCTGATGTAGACTGGGCTAGAGATGTAGTGGATAGAAAGTCCACCAGTGGTGGAACATTCTATATTGGTATGAAATGTATGTGCTGGTTATGCAAGAAATAGGAAAGTACTTCTCTTAGTAATGATGAAGTTGAATATATATCAGCTACCAAGGCATGCACTCAGTTACTTTGGATAAAGTAGCAACTAACTGACATAGGTGATGAGGTGAAACAACCAATGGTGATTTACTATGATAAAAAGAGTTCAATTGATCTTACGAAGAATCCTATTTAGGATTCTCATACAAAAACATATTGAGATCAGATATCACTTCATCAAGGAAAAAGTTGAACAAGGCGTGATCAAAATGGACCATGTAAGAACTGATGAGAAAGTGGCTGATATTATGTCCAATCCACTATCAGCGACTGTGTTTGAGAAACATCGGTTTAACGTTGGTGTTCATCCACCTCCCAGTGCATAATTAGGTTATGATATTCCCCTATCCCCGATTGTTTTAACTATGTTAATCTATTTGTGGAAGTGATGCAGGTTTATGGGGGAGATATGATTTAGGGGGAGCATCTTTTTGATCTCTTCAAGTCAAGATTCAGTTCATTGGGTTTATTTCTAATGGGGGAGAATGGATAAATTCAATGGAGAGTTTTCTGTTTCCTTCTGATACATGAAATATAGAGAATAGAAAAACCCAGAAATTCAACAATAGGGGAGAAAAAAATAATGAAAACTCAATTCATGTCCTATCTCTTGTTTTCTACACTAATAACTACTCATGTATACTTATAGTAAGGGACAATTTGTTTCTTGAAGGTTTAGGTTTTTATCATGGTGGGAACATTAGTGAATTTATCTGAATATTACCAACAAACTCAAAGGGGGAGATTGTTGGAACCAAGGATGATTTTTGCTGAAAAAGGGAACATGGTTTGTGTTTTTTGTCAATTATATCATGGATGATAAGGGATATTGATAGGAAATGTATCATATAGTTCAATCCATAAGAAGTTTTGAAGGTGACTTCGTTTCCTTGTGTTTTCCAAATTTTTAGGGTCCAAAATTTGGGGAATGGAAAACATTGAAAAAAAGTGGTTTTTTAAGGTCTCAAGAAAATTTGGAAAAGGCATGATTTTTTCAGATATGGGCTTCATCAAGTGTGTTTCTTGAATACATGAAATATTGTGATGATGTGCTCTATGATTATGAGACTTGATTTTTTAATGGTTCTTTGCGGTGGTGCATTGTGATGGTGCAAATGGTTTTGATGGAGAGCTATGCAGTTACGAAGAGCATTGTGAAGAGAGAGATGTGTCGTGAAGATGTTTTTTGGATAATCTAGATTTCACGCCTGAAGAAGTGGAGATCCACGTTTGACCGTACCTATAAATAAGAGGCCACCCCTCTTTATTCCAAATGATTTGAAGAGAGAAAATATAGGATTTCTTTGACTTTTTGAAACAAGGGGTGCTCCACAAATCAGATTGTTCTATGTGAGCTTGAGCTTCGTGAAGATACTTTTAAAGTCTTAAATGATGCCAATGCTTCTAATTCAGGATAGATCTGTGAAGATGGGGTGTTTCGCGTTGGCTCAGTGAGATTTGTGAAGTAGGTTGCTTTGCGAGGCAATGAGCTCCATGAATGGTTTTTCTCAATGAGGCAGAGAGATCTACGAAGGTTTGATCTTTTCAAAGTGATGTGTTACGATAAGGGTTGAGATTTTCAAAGGGGATTTTCAAGGTACTATTTTGAGTATCATTGTTGAGTGGTCAGGGATTTCAGTGAGCATCTACTCAGGTCTTTGATGTAAATAGTGTCTTATGTTGGATAAAGGCAAATACTTCAATGTCGATCTATTGAAGCAACCTTCACGTCGATAAACTGAGTTAGACTTCTCTCATAGTAGTGAGATAGGGGGAGTTTACGGAAGTGTTCTGAGGGAATCGGTGAGCCATCCCTAAACATTTGTAAGGGAAGTGTTCCAAGAACAGAGTGACTATGAGCAAACTCTTATACTCTACAACTAGTGAATATTAGTGGCTTTAGTTACAACCGACACACTGTCAGTGTATGCTACTTGAATGTATCCCTTTTCGGTGAACCAAGTAAAAGTGTTGTGTCATCTCCTTGCTTTCATTTTACTGATAGATTTAACTAGTTCCTACCAATGTGATAACAAGATCCACAACTTTAAAAATAAAATTTTAACACCCTGATTCACCACTACCCTCTCAGGGTTTTCTGGGGTCCTTCAAGTGGTATCAGAGGGAGGTTTCTAGTGTTTGATCTATCTTTTACCATAATGGAGAATTCATCCAATGTCCAGGGAGTCCCCCTCTTATATGAAAGTAATTTTCAGATTTGTAAGAACAGAATGATATTTCATCTAAGATCCCTTGGAATGGAATTCCTATTTTCCATTGTACAAGTAATACAAGTTACTGACCCAACAAGGCTAGATATGACTGATACAGACAGTAAAATTCTTGATGTAGATGCTAAAGCATATAATGATCTCACTACAGCCCTTTCTGATCATATCTATCTAAAGGTGATGAGTTTCACCTTAGCAAAGTCCATGTGGGATAAACTTGAAAATATTTATAAATAAGATATAAAAGTGAAGTAGGCAAAACTAAAAGTCTTGTATGATAGGTTTGACGATCTGAAGATGCATCCTAATGAGAATACAAACTCCTTCTTCAATCGAATTACTAAAGTAGTTTGAGAAATTTGAGGTCTAGACAAAGAAATCAAAGACGTTGATATTGTAAAGAAAATATTGAGAATACTTCCACCCAAGTACAATGAAAAGGTGTCAATCCTTGAGGAAAGAGATCTTTCTAAACTCTATCTGAATGGTCTGTTGAGTAGCCTGGTGGAATAGTAAATGAGAGTCAATCCAGATGATGCTACGACTCAAGTGAGCAAGGAAATGGCATTCAAATCCATGGAAAAATTGAAAATTTAAAAAGATATAAGTGGTAAAGATGATGAGGAAAAAATAAATTATTTCAATTATTACCAAGAAGTTCTAAAAGGGAAAAAAGTGAAATTTAAAATGGAAGTTACCTTTGGATTTCTTTCATTGTGGAAAAGTTGGGCACATTACCTCTCAGTGCTCAAGAAAGTTTTAAGATAAATAAAGTGAAGATGAACATGATGAGAAGCCTCAGAAAAGTTTTTTCAAAAAGGGAGATTTCAAATATATAAATAAAGTAAAAAAGAAGAGATTTATCTGTGAAGAGGAATATGATGATAATGTATTCTATGAAAAAGAAGAACCTGAATTTAAAACTGTAAACCATGCTTCCATGATGGATACCATTGAAAAGTTAGAACCATCAACAGATAAAGCTAGAGACAACCAGTTGAAAACTAATGTCAATCCCAAGTTAAAGCTTAAGAAATATTTTGGTAATCTTTAGAATAAGTTTAAGAGATTCCATAAGTGGAAAGAAATTATGGAAGAATCATTAGAATGTGTTGATCATATTGAATCTAAAATTGAATTACTGGAAGAACTGGTGAAAGTACAGTCATCAATCCTTGAAAGGGCTGATGATGTTTTGGAACTAAATCTTAGAATCGAATAATATGAAATGGTCATCAATGACCTTACCTCGAGAGTGTATGAGAAGTCCAAAACTATTATAGGAATCGAAGAAGAAGTTGTTACTCTTAGGAGTGTACTCAAAAGTGAATCAAGTTCAAATGAAGCAAAGAAAAAAATAAAATTTGGTAGGTTCTCAGGTGTTGAGCTACTGGAGAGAGAAAAATGAGAGTCTGATGGAGTTGAAATATTTTTAGTGATCAAATACTCACATGCATGGGAAATAGTGGAATTGGTTGTGATTTCAAAACATCAAATGCTACAAATAAAGTGAACCAGAATAAAGGAAAGATGAAAGCTGATCATGTTGAAAAATCACCAGAAGTGCTGAAAAAAATACCCTTAAATCAAACTGAAAGAAGAATAGAAGACCATCCTCAAGATTCTAGGAATGACATTCAGTCAAAAAAATCAAGGAATAAGGCATGAGGACCAATAGAAGTGAGAAGACATTTCTTCTCATGAAGTATTGGTTCTGTGGATATCTAGGTCATACAATGTCATATTTCGAAGATGCAAGGAGCTATCTTAATGGGGGAGAGCTAGGAGGTCAACAGAGGAGAACAAACTCATATCATACTACTTACGAAAGAAAAAATTTCTATAGATATTGTTTTCCTTGTTCTAACTTTGGCTATAAATCCATTTATTGTAGGCAGATGAGTGACATGGACACCTCATACCAAAGTCTAATACAAGTCAAATCTCATCGGCAAGATAATGTTACTCTTTCAAATATGTTTCTCCTCTGGAAGAAGATTTTGAATATGAAGAACCCATCTACATGGAAGAGATAATTGAAATTCCATCAGTTTCCTACACTCAATCCAATGTTTCATGGAAAGAAAAGAAGAAAATTAAGAAATCCAACCTTGCAGAGGTAGCCCTCAAAGCTACAAAAAGAAAAAGCACCTGGATTCTGGATAGCGGTTTTTCATATCATATGAAAGGTAATGCATACTTGTTAATGAATGTCAAGAGGAGGGTTAATGGAATTGTGTGATTTGGTAATGATGGAGCTCTAAAAATAAAAGTAAGTGGAAGTACTAAACTAGCTAATGGAGAGCTAAAGAAAACATAAGTCCTTTATATGGATGGCCTACGTCATAATCTCTTCAATGTGAGTCAACTCTGTGACTCAGGACTTTTAGTTACTTTTAATTAGAAAGGCTTCACTTTCAAGGGAAAGATAGGAAATTCACTTAGGAAAGGATGCAGAATAGAAGGCAACCTGTATCATGTTGATAGTAAAGAAAACACTTGCTACATGACTGTTGAAGAAGAAAATAACCAATGGAATCAGAGATTGCGGAAATTCAATCAAAAAGACATATATAAGATATCAAAATGGAATATTTTCATAGATATTATCAACCTAAAGTGTGAACGTGAAAAGTATTGTGATGCTTGCATTCGGGGGAAGCTGGTCTGCAGTTCATATCTTCCAAAGAAGAAAAGGGCATCTCATCTTCTTGATCTCATTCATACAGACATATGTGACCTGATAAATGTTGTCATAACTCATGGAGAAATGTATTTTGTCCTTTTCATAGATCATTGTAGTATAATTTCATGTTTAATGGTTATACACCAGAAATGACAAGTTCTTGATTGCATGAAAAAATATCGTCAAATCGTTAAGAATGATACTGTACGAACAATAAAACTATTGTGATCTGACAATAGATGGGAATACACATCCATTGAATTTAAAGATTACCCAGAGAAGCATGGGATACAACATGAGGTAGCTATTGTGAGAACTCCATAGAAAAATGGATTTGTAGAGAATAGAAATCAACAGGTGAACAACATAGCAAGAACTATGCTGATTGAGAGTCATATTCCTTGACATTACTAGAAAGAGGTCATTCAAGATGTAGTGTATATTAAAAATTGAAGAGGGATTTATATGGGTGAGATGAACACACCATATGAATTTTGGCATGGAAGGAAGCCCTCTTTGAAATAATTTTGTGTTTTTTAAGTAAATGTTTCATCAGAAACAAAGAAGTAAATAAAGGGAAGTATGGAGAAAATATAGGTGAAGGAATTTTCCTTGGATACTCAATGAACAGAAAATCCTATAAGTTTTTCAAAAAGTTCTTGGTAAGGATTGTGGAAAGAAATGATGTTAAGATCATTGAATAGAAAACTAAAAATGCTTTGAGGAATTCATATGCTGATGTGATAGAAGATGTGGAAGAAAGTGAACATAGAGAAAATGAAAATACAGATATAGAGGAAGGTGTAAAAAAACTCTTAGGATTCACATCATGATGTTGATTCTGAAGAATAATATGAAGTGAAAACCATTGTTAGAGAGAATTTAGTTGAATCTCAAAGGGTGAATCGAAGAGAAAAAATTGATCAATCAAACATTATTGGGGATTGGACTACACCCACATAGACGAGGAGAATGAGTAATAATACACAATCTATATTTCAATTAGTTGTGGAACCATCCTCATTTGAAGAAGCTGCAAAGGATGAATCATGGGTGAAATCCATGAATGAAGAGTTAGATCAAATAAACAAGAATCATACATGGGGCCTAGTCAAGAGACCCAAAGGTCACAATGTGATTGGTAAAAAGTGGATCCTTAAGAACAAATTTGACATGCATAGAAATGTGGCAATAAAAAAGGCGTTCTTGGTTTGTAAAGTATACTCACAAATTGAAGGCATTGATGTTAAAGAGATATTTGTTCCAGTAGTAAGATTAGATTAAATCAGGTTATTTCTTGCCATGATGATCAAAAGAGGTTATAAATTTTATCAAATTGATGTCAAGAAAGAATTATTAAATGGAGTTTTGGAAGAATAAGTCTACATCGAAAAACCTGTGGGTTTATTTCTTGAAAATGATAAACTAAAGGTTTGAAAATTAAAGAAATCTCTATATGGCCTGAAACAGGCACCACGGGCATGGTACTCCCGGTTGGACTCTTATATGATAAACTTGAGTTTAAAAGAGGAGGAGCGGATCACAATATCTATGTGAAGAATTCTCAAAAGGATCAATTCATGGTATTGTATATGTGGATGATATTATTTTTTTGTGGAAGAAAGTAAGGATTGGTGGATGAATTTTCCAATCACATGAAATCAGAATTTGAAATGTCCATGATTGGTTAACTCACATACCTTTTAGGGTTACAGGTGATTTAGAAGCCGGATTACACTTTCATTTCTCAAGAAAATTATGCAAGAGAGCTACTGAAGAAATTAAATATGTAATATTCCAACCCAACGGAGACTCCAATAGTGGTTGAAACAAAACTCATAAAGCATGAGGATGGGATGTCTGTGGATCCCACAATGTATAGGAGAATCATAGGAATCCTACTGTACCTGAAAATGACATGGATAGATATTATCTTTGCTACATGCTTAATGTCCCTCTTTCAGAGTAATCCAAAGGATGAACATATGGGAGTGGTGAAAAGAATCCTGAGGTATATTCAAGGTACTCATAGTTATGGGTTATACTTTGTTGCAGGAAGATACAGTTAACTATTATCATTTTATTATGCTGACTGGGTTGGATATGTAGTGGACAGAAAGTCCACCAGTGGTAGAACATTATATATTGGGAATAAATGTGTGGGATTGTTAAGAAAAAAATAGGAAAGTACTTATCTTAGTACTGCAAAAGATGAATATATATCAGCTACCAAGGAATGAACTCAGTTTCTTTGGATGAAGCAGCAACTGACTGACATTGGTGATGAGGTGAAACAACCAATGGTGATTTACTCTGATAACAAGAGCATAATTGATATTACAAAGAATCCTATTTAGTATTCTCGTACGAAAACATATTGAGATTAGATATCACTTCATCAAGGAAAAATTTGAACAAGGCGTGATCAAAATGGACCATGTGGGAACCGATGAGCAAGTGGCTGACATTATGTCCTATCCACTATCAGTGATTGTGTTTGAGAAACATCGGTTTAATGTTGGTGTTTATCCACCTCCCAGTGCATAAGGAGGTTATGATATTCCCCTCTCCCCGATTGTTTTAACTATGTTAATCTATTTGTGGAAGTGATGCAGGTTTATGTGGGAGATATGATCCAGGGGGAGCATGTTTTTTATCTCTTCAAGTCAAGATTTAGTTCATTGGGTTTATTGCTAATGGGGGAGAATGGATAAATTCAATGGAGTTTTTTCTGTTTCTTTCTAATATAGGAAATATAGAGAATAGAAAAAGATATAAATTCAACAATAGGGGAGAAAACAAAATAATGAAAAATCCATTCATGTCCTCTCTCTTGTTTTCTACACTGATAACTACTCATGTAGACTTAGAGTAAGGGATGATTTGTTTCTTGAAGGTTTAGGTTTTGATCATGGTGGGCACATCAGTGAATTTATCTAAATATTACCAACAAACTCAAAGGGGGTATTGTTGGAACCAAGGATGTTCTTTTGTTGAAAAAGGAACATGGTTTGTGTTTGGTGTCAATAATCTCATGGATTATAATGGAGATTTCAAGGAAAGGGATCATACAGTTCAAGCCATAATCTGTTTTAAAGGTGATGTCGTTTTCCAGTGTTTTCCAAATTTTTGGGGTCCAAATTTTGGAGAATGGAAAGCATTGAGAAAAGTGGTTTTTCTTGAAGGTCTCATGAAAATTTGGAAAAGAAATGAGTTAATTAGATATGGGATTCATGAAGTGTGTTTTGTAAAGACATGAAAGACTATGATGGTGTGCTCTGCAATTATGAGACTTTCTTTGTGAATGGTGCTTTACGGTGGTGCTTTACGATGGTGCAAAGAATTTTGATGGAGAGCTATGAGGTTAAGAAGAGCATTGTGAAGAGAGAGATGTGCCACAAAGATGTTTTTGGATGATACAGATTTTGTGACTAAATAAGCGGAGCTCTATGTTTGATTGTGCCTATAAATAAGAGGCCACCCCTCTTCATTCCAAATTATTTGAAGAGAGCACAAGAGCCTCAGCCCAGTTGGTGAGGACTCGCTAGGTGCATCCAAGAGACCTGAGATCAAATCCTGGTAGAGGCATATTTCTAGGGTACTGTAGCAGTACTATAGTAGTACTGTAGCAATATTGTAGTAGGAACTGTAGCAGGAACAGTTTGGTACTGTAGTAGCCAGAACTATTCATCCATCTGGGCCTTCGGGCTACCGGTTTGGTCCTCGGGTCCTGCAAGGCTTTCGGGCCACCCAAGGCCTTCGGGCCAGTTGATTCTCAAGGACTTTAGGCCACCTTAAGGCCTTCGGACCACCCCAAGGCCTTCAGGCCACATGAATGCAGGCCCCAGACACACTACAAAAAAAAGGAGCAGCCCCAGATGAGGATTCGGAGCTGGTGCACTCACCAGAGCAGAGCCAAATGGATCGTCAGAATGAGAGGGTATGGCTATGCCATCGGTACCAGCCTGTGCTTGCATGGGAAGCCTAGATAGATGGTCATGCAAAGTTGGAGAGCTACTATAAAGATGCAGATGTTGGGGAGGGGCAGTTCCTTGTAGATAGTCTGGTTGAATTCCCAAAGACCTTCGAGTCATGTAATCTCCTAACCCTATGGGCCATGTAATCTCTGAGCCTACGAGCCTTGTAATGGTTCCCACTCATCCCTTGAAATGGGGGTTATCAAAAATCAATAAAAATGAAGGCCTTAGGGCCATTCAGGACAAATGATTTGAAGAGAGAAAATATGGGATCGCTTTGACTTCGCAAAGTAAGGGGTGCTTCATGAAAAAGATTGTTCTATGTGAGATTGAGATTCTGAAAGATAATTTTAAAGTATTTAATGATTTTAATGGTTCTAAGTCATGATATATTCATGAAGATGTGGTGTTCCGTGTTGGATCAATGATCTTCGCAAAGTAGGTTGCTCTGCGAGGCAGTGAGCTCCATGAAGGGTTGTGCTTTGTGAGGCAGAGAGCTCTGTGAAGGGTTGATCTTTGAGAAGTGGTGTTCTCTATGAAGGGTTGATATTTTCAAAGGGGATTTATAAAGGGCTATTTTTAGTATCATTGTTGAGTGGTTAGGACTTTTAGTGAGCATCTACTCAGGTCTTTGATGCAAATAGTGTCTCTTGCGGGATAGAGACAAAGTCTTAAATTCCAATCTATTGAAGAAACCTTCAATTCAATAAACTGAGTTAGACTTCTCTCATATCAGTGATTTAGGGGGAGTTTATAGAATTTTTTTGAGGGAAGCATTGATCCATCCCTGAACATTTGTAAGGGTGGTGTTCCTAGTATAGAGGGACTATGACCAAACTCTTTTACTCCACAACTAGTGAAGATTTGTGGATTTAGGTACGACTAACACACTATTGGAGTATGCTCCTTGGAAGTAGCTCTTTGAGGTGAACCAAGTAAAGTGTTGTGTCATCTCCTTGCTTTCATTTGACTGACAAATTTAACAATTTTTTATCAATGTGGGAATAAGATCCACATCTTTAAAAAGAAAAAGTTGACATCTTGATTCACCCCTCCCCTCTTAGGGTGTTCCAGGGTCCTTCAATGACATATTTAACAACTAATATGAACAAACTATATTCAATAACTATTTTTATGATCATAAAATCAAAACAAACAAGGCCAAGGTAGATGAAAAATAAATTTTATATATTTATACCTAGAATGTGATTCTTGGATCTAACTCCAAGGGAAAGTTTAACAATTAAACTAGATCATAAAAAATATAAATATTTCTTAAACAATTTAATAAACATGAATATAACAAACAATAGAATTTAAATAAATAAACAATTCAATTATTTGAACATGATATAAACATTTATGAATATTTCAAAGATAAAATCTAACTATAAATATTTTATAAATTAGTAAAACATCATGGACATTATATAAACTTGAATATAGAAGCTTTATATTTATATCAATGTGAACTCTTTCATATATAGTATTATATGGAATTTATATGATATTTCATAAATTAAAAAAATATAATTCAATTTTTATTATATAAAAATTTTATATAATCTAAATTTTAGAAATATTTTTCATTATCTAAAACTTTGATCAAATCAACAATCAAAACATTTTTTTAATTGGTTTAAATAATGTCCAAATAAGGACCATTTAAATTTTAACAATTTTAAATTTGATTAATTATGAATTTTTCATAATAAAATATAAACATTTTATATTTTGGAGATATTTTGTAACTTATAAACCATTTATAAATTACCTTTATGATTTCTAAATAACATATTTATTTAAAGATCATAAATTTGATGATCCTACTTTTTGTTTCTGATGTATTTGTTATCAATGAGTTAGTAAGTGACGATTCACTTGATTTCAATATAAATTGAAGAAGTATACTATCTTGGAAGTGTGTTTTGGTGTTACCAAGCTTAGTAATGCATAAATATTGAAGTTTCCAATCAATTATGTGCATTTAATTGTGAATGAATTTATTAGGATCAAATTTTCCTCCATAAGGATTGGATATAGTTGAGGTTTTGAAGAAGTTCCATCTATAGAATTTAAAAGTTAATATATCATATTTTGGCTAAAGTAATTTTTAATTGTGATGATTGTTTAATTGGTTTTAATATCTTGGATATGTATAAATATAAATTGAATAAGTATGTGTTGTCTACTTTAGTGAAAGAGGAAAAAAAATATTCACTTATTGTATGAGGATTTTTTATAAAGACTAGGAAAATATTTATTTAGAGGAATATTGGAACATTAGTTTTGAAAGATTATTGAAGGCCATGAAAAAAAGAAAATATATTTATATTTTTTCATGATGGTACATTTGGAAGATGGTAGTTGATTGGATTGACATTTACCTACTTGATAAATTACTGAGTAAATTTCAGTGGGCCTTATTAAAAAAATGTGGCATCCCTTGGCTAACCAAGGAACCCTTCAACCACACATGTCAGACCCAATGGATATCTATTTAGGATAGGGTTTATCTGGCCATCTATAGGTAACAGGTGGTAGTTTTGGGCTTCCATATCACCCATATAGATCATGCACTGGGGTGCAAATGGTATGTGCATATGGCATGTGGGAGGGTTCTCGGGTGTAATGACCCAAATTTTTTCAATGGAAATTCCATTCTTATAATTATGTCATAAAATAACATGAAAACACAAAATAATGAACTATTAAGAGCTAAGTGACCTTTAAACATAATTTTGTCACTTCTGTATTGAGAATTTTGAAAATCTGACATACACGGTTGTGTTCAGGATGATTTTTGGAGTCTAATGAAACAAAAATAATTTTCGGGGAATAGCATCGTACCCTTGTGAATATTAACCTACCCTTATGAATAGTAATATGACCCTTATGAATAGTAAATCATTAAAAATAAGAGTAACCTCACCCATGAATAATTAAATAAAATTTAGACATCTTAGAAAGTGACAATTTGAACTTAGTAGACATTTTAGTATTTTGTAAGTCATAAATAATTAATTATAAATAATTAATTAATTTAAAAACAAAATTTATTTTCTTAAAATGTGTTCAATAATTATCAAATCAATGTCTTATAGTTTTTATATAATTTTATAATACCCTACGTAATTTTTGAAAGCACCATAAAAGCAGTTTTTAATCTTAAAAATTGTTTTTTAAAGTAAACTATGATTTTAATTAAATATTAAATTAATAATATTTAGAAAATTATTTTTGAAAAATGGAATTTATTTTTGGATTCTACACATCAATAAATGGTTGGGGTAAAATCTTGGGATTTTTCTAAAATACTTGAATTTTTGGTGAATAGTAAAATACATTAATTTATTGTATAAATACATTATAATTAAAACCCACTATTCCTGACATCACAAGTGATGTAAGCACCCAAATCTCGAACTCAAATGCCTTATTTAATATTATTGTTCATTAATGACTCACTATTCCTTATCTTAGGGGAAATTAATAAACTAATGAATTTTATATTAAGGAAACCCCTCTCCCCTCGACTATAAAAACCACCCTTCACACCCTCATTCCCTCACACCTCCCAAGCTCCAAGCCTTACCTAAACTCTACCCAAACATCCTCCCTAGCCCCTCTCCCATGTCCAAGATAATCTTGTCTCATAAAAAGACCAATCCTATCTTCCTTAAGGAGAATCTCAAGAGGAGGATTTAAGAGGTAATTTCTCTCCCTCTTCTCCTTTAATTTCTTTTCAAGTTCAAGTTCATTTTTTGATCTCTCCCCATCTATCTTCATAAAAATGGTATTTTAAATCCAGTATTATAAATTTAATTTAATTTTATGATGCTAATGGTATATTATATCATCCAACCCCCTTTCTCTCTTCCTTTCATTTTAATAAAGAGAACGTTGTTCGTGAGGTGTTAATTTTTCACCTTCAAGAACGACATGCTTTCTTCTTCCATTTCTACCTTCATATCTGGTCATGAAACCATTTTTATGGTTTAACCAGAACATTTTATATGTATTATATCCTATTTAAGGTTCTTGAACTAACTTATGACCACATTTCCTATGATAAAATAAATCAAGTTCATTATGATCAAAAAATCGCTCAAATTAACTCAAACAATCATCATTTAATTCTTATCTAATGATACATCCACATGGATATAATATGATTAATTATAAGATCATTAAAACTCTTTTAATATCATTAATTACATGTAATATCAGTTCTGTATATTTACCCATGTTCTACCCGAACTTCAATTTATGAATACAAGTGAACCACCCAAGAAAAACAATAAAAACAAGCATCCCCGAAAAATGTTTTTAAACTCTATAAGTCATCCAAAGGAACATAAAATGACATAATGAAACCAGAATGAACCCTATTAATGTATAAAAGGTTCTTTAATTTCTAATTAATTAATATAATTTCATTATACAGGACATTAAAGAGAAGGAATCATTCAGATATAAGGTAAGGGGAAATTCTCAAGCCCAACTTTCATCCTTCGGGTTCTTCCGCTTTCACTCCATTTTTTATATGGTTACTCCTTAAAGATAATTTTTTCATCATTTTATTTACTTTTCTGGGATATAAATTTTTTTCACTGGTATTTATGACAAACCAAATGTTTTCCAAAATAACTCTTCTTTTAAGAACTCACCTTTTACTTCTCATTCAAAGTTGATTGTTCTTGTATCAAGTATGTTATTCCCCCTTTGTTTTGGGAACCCAATATTTATGAATGTGTTCTTATGAGATGAAACCCATTCCTTTCTATGGGTTAGTTATGTTCATTATTGATATATGTTCTATGTGTCATGCATGTTAATGATAATGTTATGATGTGACGGGTGAGCCCGGAATTATATAGTGCAATATGAATGTTTCAATGTGACGGGTGCGCCCGGAATTATACAGTGCTCCAATGCATTGGGTAAAGTGATGAATCTCAAGAGTAAATTTTAAATTATGTGTGAACACGATGCTATCTTGGTTCACAAGTATGTGTGGTAGTTAACCACTACAACATGATGTTTCATTTTTATGCATTGCTACATTTCAAGTTTTTATTTATACTCCTCTCATGTTCATGATCTTTTTCCTATGTTATGATTATGCTCACCCCATGCTATATTATTCTTATATATACTCTTACTAGGATTTTATCTCACACCTTTTGATTTATATACTCAGGTGGCTACATGTACTAAGGAGAGGACAAGTGCCAATAAGAAGCTAGAGAAGAAGAAATTAAATAAATGTTTATGCTTGATGTTGTAATTATTATGTATGTTCCTAGTTTTCCCAAGACACTAAACTTTTGGATCCTCTATTTGTAGTACATTAATGTTTTTTATCTTTAAAATGATGTAATAGTAATGTAAGTAAAGGTGGGGTCGCTATAGTTGGTATTAGAGGAAAGGTTTAGTTAATTTAAGAATTAGGATTAGTGAACCCTAGAGAAAACCTATAGCATGATACTAAGTACAAATATGCATACAAGAATATTTACATAGGGATCCCACATTTCATGTTTTTAGTATAAATGGTTCAAATGAATAAGTTATGTATTCATGACTTGTTTACTTATGTTTTGTTTTAACCTTTTCTATTTTAGAAAATAGTGGGAACCAGGAGAAATCAGGACAACAACTCTTGTGAGGGCCAATGCAACGATTACCCAAATGACATCCCCAATGATTTGGGAGGTGGAGTTTAGAACTTCATGGAGATGCTTACCCAACTATCTCAAGTTATGAACAATAACCATAACAATGTGGAACGTCCTCCTTCAAAAAAGAGGGAGAAACTGGATATTGAATGTTTTATGCGACAATGACCACCGACGTTTAGTGGATCTTCCGATCCACTAGTTGTGGAACAGTGGGTCAACTCCTTGGAGAATATATTTTATGTACTTCACTATTCTGAGACGGATAAGGTGACCCTAGCCATTTATCATCTAGATGGAGAAGCTAATTAATGGTGGGCTTTGATTAAGAACACCATGACAAGGGAGGAAATTAAAGATATGGAATGGGAAGACATTAAGATAATGTTTCTTAATAAGTACTTCCCACTAACCCTTCGCACAAAGATGGAGAGAGAATTTATAGAGCTCAAGAAAAAAGAAGGAGAATCTGTCACAACCTATGAAGTGAATTTCACAAGGCCTTCAAGGTACACCTTAGGTTTTTTTATCAACAACGATAGAAAAATTGATAGATTCTTTAGTGGATTAAAACCACGCCTTATAAAGGCTCTTGCAATTCGAGACTTTGGGAGTTATGAAGAAGTTGTTTGGTGTGCTCTCAAAGTGGAGATGGAATTTGGATAATGGTCCCATTTCTATGGGGATAAGAAACGAAAGATAGAATTTCAAGTCGGTGGAACTAATGGAAAAAGTGGGAAGAAAACTCAAAGACCCACATGCCAAAAATGTGGGAAGTTGCACCATGGGAACTGCCTCAAAGGGATGGGAAAATGCTTCAAGTGTGGGAAAAAAGGACACCATGCTCAATATTGTTTAAAAGGCACAAAAAGGAAGGATAATGTAGCCGATTAAAGGAGAGAACCACTCATATTTAAATGCTACAACTGTAGGGAGATAGGGCACTATGAAAACCAGTGCACTAAACCTCGTGTTCTCGAGGGTAATCAGTGTAATCAGTCACCAAAGCCAAAGGAACAAGGGAAGTCTTATGCCATCACTACTGTGGAGGTGGATCATGATAATGAAGTCATACAAGGTACACTTCCTATTCACTCAAGAATGGAAAGAGTCTTATTTGATTCTGTTTCTACGAATTCTTTTATATCTTGCAAGTTTTCCAGAACTATAGAATCGAAGCCCCAAAACCTTGAGGTAGAGATATCTGTAAAAACACCAAGTGGTGAAATCATTGAAACCCAAGTGTTTGACTCTTCTCCCATTGGCATATGTGGGAAGATTCTTCTGAAAAATCTCGAAATACTTCTTTTGGTGGAATTCAATGCTATAATGGGAATGGATTGGCTCTCGTTATATAGAGCACATATCAACTGTCGGGAAAAGGAAATATCTTTTCATATTCCGAACCATCCCATGCTCCTCTACAAATGCAAGGAAGATCATGAAACTCATTTGAAAAATACTTCAATGGTGTGGGTGTTGATTCCCTATGAAGAAGCATACCTCACCCAAATGTTTGAGTCGAAGGAAAGTGCCAACCTTGAGGAAATTCTCATCTTGAGGGAATACAACGATGTATTTCTTGAAGAGTTACCCAGAATTCCCCCGGATCGTGGGGTAGAGTTCTCAATTGAACTCATACCCGGAGCTACACCTATCTCGAAGTGTCTCTATAGGATGGCTCCTATCGAACTGGATGAGTTAAAGAAGCAACTGCAAGAGCATCTGGAAAAAGGGTTCATATGCCCTAGTGCATCACCTTGGGGTGCGCTAGTGATCTTTGTGAAGAAGAAGGATGGAACAATGCGGTTGTGTATCAATTATCAGGAACTCAACAAGATCACCATAATGAACAAGTATCCTCTCCCAAGGATTGATGACTTGTTCGATCAATTAAGAGGTGCTCAATACTTATCAAAGGTGGATATTTATTCTGGATATCATCAGGTAAAGGTGAAGAAGGAATATATTCAGAAGACTACCTTCCGAACAAGGTATGGGCACTATGAGTTTTTGGTGATGCCCTTTGGACTTACTAATGCCCCTGCAATCTTCATGGATTTGATGAATAGAGTCTTTAGACATTATCTCGACAAATTTGTGGTAGTTTTATTGATGATATTCTCATCTACTTCAAGAGTAAGGAGGAACATGAATAACATCTAAGACTTGTGTTTGCGACATTAATAAATGAGAAGTTGTATGCCAAGTTCAGCAAGTGTGACTTTTGGATGAAGAAAGTCACATTATTGGGACATGTGATCACAAGTGAGGGAATTTCTATGGATCCTTCAAAGACAAAGGCGATTGAGGAATGGAACAGGCCCTCTAATGTCACGGAAATCCATAGTTTTCTTGGATTAGCTGGGTACTAATGACGTTTTTTGAGAAACTTCTCACGATTGTCAATCCCGCTAACTAAGTTAACAAGGAAAGGGGTAAAGTATTTCTGGATGAAAGAATGTGAGGGAAGCTTCAAGGATCTAAAGAGAAGACTGATCACTGCACCTGTACTCACACTACCGAAAAGTGGAGAAAGTTTTGTGATATATAGTGATGCTTCAAAGAAAGGCTTGGGTTGTTTACTCATGTAAAATGACAATGTGATAGCCTATGCCTCACGATAGTTGAAGATCCATGAGTAGAACTACTCGACGCATGATCTAGAGCTGGCAGCCGTGATTTTGGCCTTGAAAATATGGTGGAACTACCTTTATGGTGAGAAGTGTGACATATACACCAACCACAAGATCCTAAAGTATATATTCACACAAAAGGAGCTCAACATGCATCAAAGGAGATGGTTAGAGCTAATTAAGGATTACGATTGCTCTATTCACTATCATCCTAGAAAGGAGAACAAGGTAGCTGATGCTCTAAGAAGAAAAGAACCCACTACTCTATCCATGTTACAGATTGAGAAAGACTCTATCTTCTTGGATATTCAAAGAATGGATTTGGAAATCCTAAGGCCAGGGGATACATCCTACCATTCCCAAATGATTGTGCAACCATCCATCCAGGATAAGATTAAGGAAGCACAAAGGGATGATGTGGAGATATAAAAGAGGGTGAATGCAGTAAAGTAAGGGAATCTGTAGGAGTTCCATATCGATGATGATGGTGTGATTCGGTTTGGAACTCTACTTTGTGTGCCTTCATCACCCAGGATAAAGAAGGAGCTATTGGACAATGCACATAGCTCAATATTCTCTATCCATCCTGGGAGTACCAAGATGTATCGTGATCTTTGAGAACACTTCTGGTGTGATAACATGAATAAGGATATTGTGGAATATATATCAAGGTGCTTGGTATGTCATCAAGTTAAATATAAGCAACAAAAGTTCAAAGGTATGATGCAGCCATTGTCTATACCCATGTGTAAATGGAAAAATGTTACTATGGACTTTTTCACAGGTTTCCCAAAGATGTCAAAGGGAAATAATGCGATATGGGTTGTGGTTGATCGACTAACCAAGACTGCCAATTTTATCGCTATTCAAGAAGATCTATCTCTTGAAAAACTTTCAAAGATATATGTGAAGGAAGTGGTGAGACTACACGGTGTTCCACTCTCAATTGTCTCTGACCATGATCCAAGCTTCACATATAAATTCTGGAGGAGCCTTCAACATGCTTTGAGTAGTGAATTAAATTTCATCATGGCCTATCACCCACAAACTGATGGCCAGTCTGAAAGAACTATTCATATTCTTGAATATATGCTAAGAGACTACTCTCTAGAATTCAAAGGTGGATGGGTTCAGTATCTCCCATTGGTTGAGTTCTCATACAACAATAGCTTCCACTCGAGTATTCAGATGGCTCCATATGAAGCTCTGTATGGAAAGCGATGTAGAACTCCAACCTGTTGGGATGAAGTTGGAGAAAGAAAGATACTTGGACCCGATCTTGTTCAAGATATGACAGAGAAGGTTCAAGTCATCCATAAACACATCAAAGCTACTCAAAGTCGGCAAAAGATCCATGCTAACAACCGTCGAAGGGACTTGGAGTTTGACGTTGGAGATAAATTCTTCCTTCAAATATCTCCATGGAAGAGATTCATGCGATTTGGGAAGTAAGGGAAGCTAAGACCAAGGTATATTGGACCCTTTGAAATCCTTGACTACATAGGATCTATGGCTTATTGTCTTGAACTTCCCCCAAATATGGCTCAAGTTCAGTATTTTTTCTTGTATCACTACTGAGGAAGTACATACCAGACCCCTCACATGTACTAAACTCAGAGGTGGTGCAGCTGGAAGATTATCTCTTCTATGAGGAGCAGCCAGTAAAGATTCTGAATCGGAGAGATATGGTTCTACGCAACAAGACAACCCATCTTGTAAAGGTGTTTTGGAGGAACCATAAGTTTGAGGAAGCAACTTGGGAACCAGAAGAGGCAATGAAGGAGAAGTACCCTCACCTATTGGTGTAAAGTGAAATTTTGGGGGTGAAATTTCTTAAGGGGGGAAGAATGTAACGATCCAAAGTTTTTCAATGGAAATTCCCTTCTTATAATTATGTCATAAAATAACATGAAAACACAAAATAATGAACTACTAAGTTCTAAGTGACCTTTAAACATAATTTTTTCACTTCTGTATTGAGAATTTTGAAAATCTAACATACACAGTTGTGTTCAGGACGATTTTTGGAGTCTAATGAAACAAAAATAATTTTCGGGGAATAGCAACGTACCCTTGTAAATAGTAACCTAACCTTATGAATAGTAATATGACCCTTATGAATAGTAAATCATTTAATATAATCATAATCTTACCCATGAATAATTAAATAAAATTTAGACATCTTAGAAAGTGACAATTTGACCTTAGTAGACATTTTGGTATTTTGTAAGTCATAAATAATTAATTATAAATAATTAATTAGTTTAAAAATAAAATGTATCTTCTTAAAATTTGTTCAATAATTATCAAATCAATGTCTTATAGCTTTTAGATAATTTTATAAGACCCTATGTAATTTTTAAAAGCACCATAAAAGAAGTTTTTAATCTTAAAAACTATTTTTTAAAGTAAACTGTGATTTTAATTACATATTAAATTGATAATAATTAGAAAATTATTTTTGAAAATGGACTTCATTTTTGGATTCTACACATAGATAAATATTTGGGGTAAAATCTTGGGATTTTTCTAAAATACATGAATTTTTGGTGAATAGTAAAATACATTAATTTACTGTATAAATACATTATAATTAAAACCCAATATTCCTGACATCACAAGTGATGTAAGAACCCAAATATAGAACTCACATGCCTTATTTACTATTCTTGGTCATTAATGACTCACTATTCCTTGTCTTAGGGTAAATTAATAAACTAATGAATTTTATATTAAGGAAACCCCTCTCCCCTCCACTATAAAAACCACCCTTCACACCCTCATTGCCTCACGCCTATCAAGCTCCAAGCCTTCTCTAAACTCTACCCAAAAATCCTCCCTAGCCCCTCTCCCACGTCCAAGAGCTTCTGGTCTCATCAAAATAACAATCCTAGCTTCCTTAAGGAGAATTTCAAGAGGAGGATTTAAGAGGTAATTTCTCTCCCTCTTCTCCTTTAATTTCCTTTCAAGTTCAAGTTCATTTTTTCCCTCCCCATCTATATTCATCCGAATGGTATTGTAACTCCAGTATTATAAATTTAATGGAATGTTATGATGCTAATGGGATGTTATATCTTCCAACCCCCTTTCTCTCTTCCTTTTATTTTAATAAAGAGAACGTTGTTCGTGAGGTGTTAATTTTTCACCTTCAAGAACAACAAGATTTCTTCTTCCATTTATACCTTCAGATATGGTCATGAAACCATTTTTATGGTTGAACCAGAACATTTTATATGTATTATTTCCTATTTAAAGTTTTGTAACTAACTTATGACCATATTTCTTGTAATAAAATAAAACAAGTTCATTATGATCGAAAAATCGCTCAAATTTACTCAAAAAATCATCATTTAGTTCTTATCTAATGATACATCCACATGGATATAATATGATTCATTATAATATCATTAAAACTCATGTAATCTCATTAATTACATGTAATATCAGTTCTGGATATTTACCCATGTTCTACCTGAACTTCAATTTATGAATACAAGTGAACCACCCAAGAAAAACAATAAAAACAAACATCCTCGAAAAATGTTTTTAAACTCTATAAGTCATCCAAAGGAACATAAAATGACATAATGAAACCAGAATGAACCCTATTAATGTATAAAAGGTTTTGTAATTTCTAATTAATTAATATAAGTTCATTATACAGGACATTAAAGATAAGGAAGCATTCAGATACAAGGTAAGGGGAAATTCTTGAGCCCAACTTTCATCCTTCAGGTTCTTCTGCTTTCACTCCATTTTTGATATGGTTACTACTTAAAGATAATTTTTTTCATCATTGTATTTAACTTTCTAGGATATACATGTTTGTCACTTGTATTTACGACAAACCAAATGTTTTCCAAAATAACTCTTCTTTTAAGAACTCACCTTTTACTTCTCATTCAAAGTTGATGGTTCTTGAATCAAGTATATTATTCCCCCTTTGTTTTGGGAACCCAATGTTTATGAATATGTTATTATGAGATGAAACCCATTCCTTTACATGGGTTAGTTATGTTCATTATTGATATATGTTCTAAGTGTCATGCATGTTAATGATAATGTTATGATGTGACGGGTGCACCCAGAATTATATAGCGCAATATGAATGTTTCGATGTGATGGGTGCGCCCAGAATTATACAATGCTCCAATGCATTGGGTAAAGTGATGAATATCATGAGTAAATTTGAAATTATGCATGAAAAATATTCTATCTTGGTTCACAAGTATTTTTGGTATTTAAACACTAAGACCTGATGTTTCATTTTTATGCATTTCCACATTTCAAGTCTTTTATTTATGATCCTATCATGTTCATGATATTTTGCCTATGTTATGATTATGCTCACCCCATGATATATTTTTCTTATCTATCCTATTACTGGGATTTTATCTCACCCCTTTTGATGTATATCCTCAGTTGGATACATGTACTAAGGAGAGGACAAGTGCCAATAAGAAGCTAGAGAAGAAGAAATTAAATAAATTTTCATGATTGATGTTGTAATTGTTATGTATGTTCCTAGTTTTACCAAGACACTAAACCTTTGGATCCTCTATGTGTAGTACTTTAATGTTGTTTATCTTTAAAATTATGTAATAGTAATGTAAGGAAAGGCAGGGTCGCTATATTGGGGGACCGTTCAAGGGTGTGGTGTGGCTCATGTGGGTGAGTGTATGCAAGTGTGTTTGAGTGTCGACCCCAGTTCCATCTCAGAAGCTTAGTGGAATGATGATTATTTTATTGTAAAGGCTGACTGAATATAAAAATGATGTAGGATATGATCTTCGTGTGACACTAATCTTTTTTATTAAATGATATGCATATAACATATGTCATATGATTCAATCAATCTGCGTCATCTGATATCCTGTACCTTGTAGAATTTTGTATTTAACCTTCATTTTACCCTTACATGAGTAATGGAAGACTCTATTTACCCTTATGTGAGCTAGTATCGATCTTTACATGGGATTTAGAACTCACAGGTTACCCTTACATGGGTATAGGAAACTCTCTAGTACCCTTACATAATGGTGAGGATACCCTTAAGTGGTATATAAAAACATCCTCTTACCATAACACAAATCTGAAATTTCAAATTTGCCTTTATGAAATAGTTCAAAAAGTGGTTTTACTTTTGAAATCAATGTATAACTATCTCTACTGATCAATTTTAAGAAGAATACATTCTTGGTCATATGAATCCATGCATGAAATACTCACCTTTCATGTGTGCTTCTATTTGATGAACATGATATTGTTGAGGATAAAAATGAAGATATAGAGAGTTTAGCATGCATTCAAATTCATGGTTGAGTTCATATTCCTTTGATACAAAACATTTGATGATTATAATGATCAAATTAGGTGTTTCATTGAGGGAAGAGGTTTAGTTTACATAATAAGGGGTGCTATATTTTTCATCTTCATGAAATTCATGTGATAAGATGAAAACCCAAGTTAGAAAAATACTGAGATATTTGTTCATTCAAACTCGTTGATTAACATGGAATATTTTGTAGGATTGTGAATATTTCTTAACATTGTATAAAAATTAGAGTTTTAGGTGGTGCAGATCACCTATAAAATGAGATCTCCCAATACCAAGAGAGATGTTTCCATTCATGATTTTCATTGAGAGATCTTATTTTCATAAAATAGAGAATCTTTGAGCTTCCATTTACATAAATAATCAGGAAGATCTACGATACTTATAGGCTATAGTAGGAGGGAATAGGGTTTCACAAGGAACTCATCTTCACAAAGAATAAGTTTTGTGTAAAACTCTTTTTTGAAGAATATTTGTGTACTCTTGTATGTTCTAAGAACACTCAATGGTTATGTGAAGAAAATAAATATATATTTTCTTGGTGTATATACATTAAGATAGTATTAAATCAAAATTCCATGATGAATATCTTACTTTTTCAAAGAAGAAAAGGTAGTTCCATACTTGGTTTGTGTGATGGAGTAGATCTCATGTGCTTTGTTTTCATAAAGGGAAAGAATAATAACTCATGCAATTAACATCACATACCTATTTGGGTTTTCACAAGGAAGTCAGTTCATACATTAATGAAGGAGAATATGCAACTCATATGCATAGTTTGAGAACTTTAGAATCACATAAAGTAATAAGAATAATAAAATGGTTATGTGCAAGAGATTGATTTTATGCAAGGTTGATCTTGTATAAAAATAATATTAAAAGTACAATGTGATTAAATTGTATAAATATTTTCTACATCAAGAAGAATAGAGGATAACTAATACAATTATAATTGTTGATTTTGTGTATCGAGTAATTATGAGATATCCATTACACTAAAAATTCATATTATTCTAACTGAAGAAACAGATGTATTTATTTATTACTCCAAATTTGAGATAGAACTTTTATTTTTTTGAATTGTAGGTGGCCTAATAGATTGATGCATATAGAGGAAGTTGATCAGATTCCTTGAAATCTTGAGAATAAGACTTGTATTACATTTTTGGTCACTTTAGAAGGGACATACTGATATCTTGTAATATTATGATTCAAAGATAAATCTTTCATTTTACCTAGTCGGTGTTAGGAGAACATGTTCAAGGTCATGCCCTTGCCTATGCTTTTCTTGATAATAAAATTAAAGTTGTGTGTGAGTGGTATAATAACCACCATACACCATGGATATATTCATCCACATTATTGGTGAACCTCATTAACAAATCTTTGTGTTCCTTAAGATTTATTATTTTATGTGTAAACTTTCTAACTAATGGTGAATAATAAAAGATAATCATTCACTGAATAAGTGATAGTGGTAAAGAAAGGAACAAAAGTTTTAAAGTAGTAAAAAGTCATCCCACACCAATTCACCCCCTCCCCCCTCTTACTGTAGTCATCCCAAAGTGATCCTAATAATTACCATCAGAGGGATAGGTCACACCTCTAATAGGATTATATTTTTTAAAAGCTCGTTGAAGAGTTTATTTCTCTTCTCAATTCATAATGGTGTGAAAACTTGGAGTTGTTGTATCTACTATAGTTCATAACTATATCTTAGCCAAGAATATGGAGAATAGAAGAAATACATGGTTTACAAGGATAAATAATAAATCCCTCTTATACGAAGTGGTCGATGAATTAGTTCCCCATTCATTATTTATGAGTAAGATAATTCATGCATGGGATTAGAATATATGGTGGTATAATCTAATACCAATGAAAAGGAAAATAGTTCTACCTAAAATTTTGATGAAGATGTATCATGTATGTTTTTCCAAGATTTTCCAAAAAAATAACCAAGCACAAGTGGTGAAGATTATTCCTCAGATAATGATGATTGTACAGATTTGAGTAAGTCCTTACAAGATAAGATCACTCATCTTGAATAAGAATCTAAGAATAGAGAGTGTGTAGTGGTATAAAGGGTGATGAAATGTGTAGATATCACCAAGAAATGTAATTTAAAAAGTGTAAGAATCAATTATCTTAAAGAATCATGTTTTGGGATTAGGAAGGATCGATTTGAAGTAATTCATAATAAAAATGAAACCATTGAGATTATTAAATATAAGTTCCATTATTTAGAAGAAAATAAAAATAATATCATTAATTTCAAGAATTCCCAACTTGAAATCAAGGAAAATAGGAACAAAGAGATTGACACTTTGATATAGGAGAATAACAAAATTCATGATGATGAAGTTATAAATATCAAGAAATAATGTGAAGACATATTGAAGTTAGTGGAGGATGATAAAAACATCTTGAATATGAAAAGTATTTATATTTAAGTAAAATTTGTAAATTCAATAAATACTCAAGGTGAGTCTTCACAACAATATGAAAGAAGAGCAGATACTATAATAGTTATAGCCACACAAACTTTTAAGGAGGATTCTTATCCTAAAAAACATTCATCTGGTTAAAAGAAAATATTTAAATATTCTAATGACCAATATCAAGTTGTCTCTAAGAAAAAGGTATATCCACCTTTGTAAATAAATTTTGTACTAATTCTGGTTCTATGTATAGTTCAGTTTCAAAATCAAAACATTTTCACAAGTGGATGAAGAAAGGTGGTGAATTTCTTACCGATACATCTTTAGTGAATAAATATTAGGGTAAAATTGGTTATTACTTTAAATAATCCCAACTAAAGAATAAAACAACACAAAGGTGGTGATCATGTCAATTTATCTAGGCAATAATCTAAAAGAAAAGATCATGATTTGTCATCTACTCTTGGTGATGTGAAAGATTCAGGTGCATGGAATATTATTGTTGGTATAATATGTTTGTATCTAAAAATCAAAGGATTATTATATCGAGGGGAAAGATCAAGAAAATTGTAATAAGCATAGATAAAGGCAGATTCTAAAGGAAAGCAGAAGATTCCACATTTCATGAGAGGGTTTTAAAAAATGATGACCATAAAATCACAAAAAAATTGTGTGTAAGGTTCAATTAGTCTAGACACATCTTAGATAATTGCATGTTCTTAACTTCATCTCAAGAAGAGATGTGGAAAAATATTCAGAAAGCACTTGGTGATGAATGTGCCTTGATTTTTGGTGTGAAAATTAAAATTCCATGCAACTTTTTCATAAAATAAATTGAATATACCATGCTACCAAAAACATATAAGAAATTTAGTGGTCACTATGAATATTTTACCCTCACATATATTAGAAAAGAAAGTATTTTGATGGTTGAGAAACAATTCTCAGCCTTTTTTTCAATAAAAATCAATGTAGATCCACCTTATTTACATATACTTTGTGTTTTTTCATTAATTGCAAGTAATTGAAGGTGATGTGCATATTTTGGGGGATAAAAAAGTAGAAAATTCATATTTTCATATCTTCAAGATTGAATATTGATTCCAATATTTATGAAATTAACCATCCTGTTTTGATCTATCTAATTTTATCTTAAAGATTATTTGTTATCAAATTTCAAAGATCAATCTTTATATAGATGTTCAAGCTGCCATTGTTGATAGAAAAATTTAAATTCACCATCATGCATAATATCAAAAAAATTGATACTCACGTTATTTGGAATTTAAAAGAACAACTAAGGACAAGATCAGACTTCAATCAACATTATTATCTTTGAAAGGTACTTTTTCAAGAACTCATTGATGATGTATATTGTCACACTATCCTATCCTTATTTAAAAAAATGAAATTAAGTTTGATCTTAAGTGTGAGAACTTAAATGAATCAATGACATGAATAAAATTATCTTGAAGAAGTTCCAGGACTTATTTCATGAATATTTTCTACCTGTTATAATTTATTTATTTTAATCTATGTATTGATATGAGTGTCGGAATTTAATATTTAATGTTTCTTGAGAATTTCATTTATAAGTGGTATCATACAATTTCCACTTGCATCATATCAATTGGTATCAACTAACCATTATCAATTTGGAAAAATTTGAACAATATTTGAATCAATAATAAAGTTATACTATATCAATTGGTATCATGCTCTGAATTGAGAATGGATGACATTGATGTCTAAATTAGACCCTCTTATTTTCTACATTGATCATGGATCTAGTATACTTAAAGTAGAATAATTGATGTCACGTTTCATAAGAAATAAATGATACAATCCTCTCTTAGGAACTTTTCATTTTTTATTAATAAGGGGGGATAAAGAAATGAAAAGAAATGAATAACATATTGAAATATCATTTTCTACATTAGTATTGACAATAATTACAAAGGAGGATATTGATGATCCTACATTGTGTTTGTATTGTATTTTTTTCAATGAGTTAGTAAGTGATTAATCACTTTATTTCAATATGAATTGAATAATTATACTATCTTGGAAGTCTATTTCAGTGTTCCCAAGCTTGGTACTGTATGAAGATTGAATCTCCCAATAAATTATGTGAATTTCATTGTGAATGATTTTATGAGGATCCAAATTTCCTCAAGAAGGCATGGAAGTAGTTAAAATTTTGAAAAAGTTACTTATATTAAAGTTTAAAGGTCACATATTATATTTTGGATGAAGTAATTTTTAAGTGTGATGATTATTGAACTAGTATTAATATCTTAGACATCTGTAAATGGAATTTGAAGAAGTGCGCATTATTTACTTTAGTGAAAGTGGCCATGAAATATTCTATTATTACATGAGGAGTTTTTATGAATACCATTAAAATATATATTTTCATGAATATTGACACATTATTTTTGGAAAATTCTTGAGGTCTATAAAAAATGGAAAATATATTTAAATTTTTTTCATGATGGAAAAATTGGAAGAAAGCGTTTTGTTGGATTTAGAATTCTCTACTTGGTAAATTACTAAGTACATTTTATTGGTCCTTATTATAAAATGGGATAGCCCTTAGACAAACAAGGACCCCATCAAACACACATGTGGGACCCATGGGTCAACCACATGGGAGAGGTTCTTCCTGGATAGCCACGGGTGGAAGGTGGTAGTAGTGGGATTTCATAGTGCCCACAAGGAGTGCGCACTAGGGTGCATGTGGCATATGCACATGGTGAATAGAAGGGTGTCTGGGGGACCGTGAAAGGGTGTAGTGTGGTCTATGTGGGAGAGTGTGTGAAAGTGTGTTTGAGTTCCAATCTTGGTACCGGCTCAAAATCTCAATGGAATGGAAAGTATTATATTATAAAATCCAATAGAACATAATATTGATTTTGGATACACTCGCCATGAGATACTATTCCTCTATCATAAATAATATGCATATATCATATGTCATATGATCCAATCAATCTCTCTCATCTGATCTCTCATTCCATATAGCACTTTATCTTCAACCTTTGGTTTACCCTTACATGGTTAATAGAAAAATTGTTCAACCATTATGCGAGTTTGGATCAACCTTTACAAGAGCTTTAAAATTCATGGGTTACCCATATATAGGTATAAAAAATTCATTGGTACCCTTACACAACAGTAGGGATACCCTTACATAACATATAGAAATGTATTTCACCCTTACGCAACTCTGGAATTTCTAAGTACCTTTATGAAATAGTTAAAAAATAGGTTTTACCTTTATAGTTGAAATCTTTCTAAATCTATGAATCAAGGTGAAGAAGAAGACATGCTTAATCACCTGAATCCATGCATGAAATATTCATCTTGCATGTATTCTTCTATTCAATAAACATGATAGTGATTAGGATAAAAATAAATATGTGGAGAGTGTATCATGAATTCAAATACTTGGTTGAGTTTAGATTCCTTTGATATAAAACATGTTATGTTTATCATGATCAAATGAGGTGTTTCTATGAGGGAATAAGTAGATTTTTTCATAAGAAGGGATGCCATTTTTTCAACATCATGAAAGTCACGTGAAAATAAGGACACTCGTGTTTCAAAAATATCGAGATCTTAAGGAATTCAAACTCATTGATTGACATGAAATATTTTTTGGGATTGTGAATGTTTCTACGCATGACATAAAAAATAGAGTTCAAGGCAGTGCAACTCACCTATAAAACTAGATCACTTGAGATCAAGAGAGATGTGGTATTAGCATTTTTTCTTTGAGAGATCACATTTTCATAAAATAGGGAATCTATGAGCTTCTATTTATGTGAAGAATACGGAATATCTAAGATCCTCTTAGGATATGTGAATTGGGAAAAGGATTTTACGAGCCACTCATCTTTGTGAAGAATAAGTTTCACACGCAACTATTGCACAAAGAAGATCCAAATACTATTGCCTATTCTAAGAACACTCAAGGGTTAAGAGAAGAAGAAAAATATACTATATCATTGTATATTCATGAAGATGATATTGAATCATGATCCCATAAAGAATCTCTTACTTTAGTGAAGAAGAAAGGGTAGTTCCATGCTTGGTTTGCATGAGGGAGTATATCTTATGTGCTTTATTCATATGATGCAAAAGAAGAAGAACTCGATCAATTAATATCACATAACTATTCAGATTTACATGAGGAAGGTAGTGTATACATGCATGAAGGAGTGCATGAAACTCATATGTATGGTTTGAGAACTTGGGAAGCACATAAAATAATAAGAATAATATAATGGTTATGTGCAAGAGATCGAGTTTGTGTAAGGTTGATCTTGAATAAAAATAATATCAAAAGTGTAGTGTGATTCAATTGTATGACTATTTTTTTCACCAAGAAGAATAAAGGAGAGCCAATAAAATTATAATTATTGATATTGTGTATCAAGGAATTTTGAGATATCCAATCCACTACACATTCATATTATTCTTATTGAATAATAAGAGGTGGTTATTGATTACTACATATTTTAGACAACCATTCAATTGTTGTGAAGTAGAGGCAGCCCAATAGATTTTTGCATACAGAGTAATTTGATTAGATTCATTAGGTTCTAGAGAATAATACTTGTATTACATTGTTTATCACTGCAGAAGGGAAATATTGATATCTAGTAATCTTATGCTTCAAAAATAAATCTTGCATTGTACCTAGTCGGTGCTATGAGAATGGGTTCAAGGTCATACCCTTGTCTGTGCTTTTTCTTGATAATAAAAGGAAACCTATATATGAGTGGGAAAATAACCATAGTACATCAGGGATGTAGTCATCCACCATGAAGGTGAACCATATTAACAAATCCTAGTGTTCCTTGTGCTTTATTGTTTTATGTGCATACTTTGTAACTACAGGAAAAAGGAAAATAGAATCATTCACTAAATAAGTGACAGAGGTAAAGAAACAGATAAAAGTTTTAAAGTGGTAAAAGGTCATCCCACACTAGTTCACACCCCCCCCCCTCTAAGTGCGGTCATTATAAATTGATCCTAAAAAACATGCAATATAATTTGGTAAAATGTATTTTAATATTAAACCTACATATTTGTGAATAAAAATATTTCTTAAACATTTATTTGAATAATTATAAATATTTTATAATTATGTAATAAATTAATTAATTTATTATAAATTAGATATTCCAAAAATACCATTTGACATGATTTTAAAACATTTTATAAACCACAAAACCATTTAAAATGTTAAAAAAGTTAAAAAAAATCCTATTTACCATTGCACAGGTACCCAAACCTACGTATAGGTAACACTGGTTTACCATTACATAGAATCTCAACATAATAGTAAAACTAATGGTTTTAGTTTAATAATATTATGATTAATGGAATCAGATAAACAACCCAAAAAATAGGTGATCTATCTTCAAGAATTCAAATGCATAAAAATGTTGTAAAATAAGGATGAATAGAGCACCTGATATTTATCTATTACAGTAACCTCCACCTTCATCTTTGGTGGAGTATATGTAGATCACATAGAGCAGTTGAAACAAATCCTTCCTCTAAGTTCATACACTTGTTGAATCTAATATTGTATCATGAGGATACCCAAGCATTTGAAGGGGTGTTAACACCTTCTTGGGTGAAATAAATTGTGTTTGGGAAGAAGATAGAGCTTGTAACAGCTTTGAGTCAAACTAATGATCGTAATTTTTTTAAATGATCATGAACAACCACACCCACACAACCAGTAAACCTAATAAATAGACTGAAGGTCTTAACAACTGTTAAATTGTCATTTATACTCCTACACTAGCACAATAGTGAAGAGTTGAACCCAAGGGAAGGCTGGTGAGATGTTCTTAGGCTTTATTAATGTCATCTATACACTGAATTAATTTTTCTAGGCTCACTCTTGGACTTCAATCGGTGCCCCATCACTTTAACAAAACTCTCTAAACAACTCTTCCACCACACCCAATTTCATCCCCAGTTCATCTTCTTCAATCTGGACTCTCAAATCTTGTTCACAGTATATCTCAGTAAGCCTCATATAATGCATCACAAACCCAGTCAGCCTCCCTCCATTAATCTAAAATCTATCAAAGCTTCGACCATGGATTTTAGGTGTGGCTGAATTCAGCAGCTCGAGTCTTGGATTCTTTATTAGTGAATTTCTTCAAACCTATTAGGTCTCCCTTCTTCAATCTTTGGTTTGTATTTCATCTAATTTCTAAATTCAGCTTGGATTCTTCAATTTTTATGGGTTTAGTTTGAAGAGGATAAAGTTGAGATTTACTTACATGGAAAAAAATTATCTTACACCATTGGAAATTATCTTGCATTGAGGGAGTGAATTATCTTACGCAAAATTTATCTTATAGACATAAGGGAAAATTTAGTTGCTTGGCCTTCAAAAATTCTCTTACAGAAAGGTACTTCTCAAATTCTTGAAATTATCTTCTGCTAAATTTATATTATGCGCACCCAGATTATCTTAAGCAGAAGTTGTGTCACATCATAAAAAATAAACATTTGAGTAATTTTAAATAAAATAAATAAATTCAAGATAAATAAATTAGCACATTAAATTAGGATTTCAAGTTAAATAAAACTATTAAATGAAATAATTGGAAATTAAAATAAACATTAATTAAAAAATGGAAGAAACATAAAAAATAAAAGTTTTAAATTTATTTATCACCTAAAACAAATTTAAAACATTTAAAATAAAATTAAAATGAAATTTAAAATAAAAAATTCAAAGAATGGAAATTTTAATAATTTACACAAAAGATTATAAATTAAAACATGGAATTAAAATATTTTAATATTTGAAAAATTATATAAAAACATTCAAATTACCTATTTTACAACATAATTTAGCATTAAATACAATTAAAACACCAAAAGTGATGTATAAAAATGCATCAAATGAAAGTCACATCAAATTATCTCACACTTAAACATTATTTCTCCTCAAGAAGTCAATTAGTCAAATTCAATGGTAGAAAATAAATCTCAAAATCAAAAAACTGAAATACCATAAATAGTTGATTGAGAAAAAAAATTATTTTCCCCCATGGATCCTATAAGAAGAATGTGGGAATTCCTTTTTAAACAAAGTGGTTTTGGTGAAATATTTAATTACTCTTTTTACAAAAATGATTGTTATTAAAAAAAATTAATTTAATTAAACAAACATTAGTATGTATTTAACAGAAATTTGTAAACTTTTCTTTACCTTCAGGTGAACTGACATGCATATTTTAGCACACAAATAATTAGACATAATTTTATGGATGAGTGAATTCAATAATTACAAGGAGGCTTAAATAACTCATCCATGAATTTTAGATTAGAGAATCAAATAATGGAAGAATGAAGGAAAAGTGGTTCAACTTGTATTTGAATTTTCATTTCATAGCCCATGTAAATGCATATCTTATAAGTTTGATTAAATCAAAAAGTTTCAATTTAATTATAATTTTATAACATTCTCTCAAAATATGACCACGAACAAATGATTTATAGTGGTAAAAGAAAATATTTACTCAATTAAATCCATAGTATAGAATCTTGTTACCCTCTTTCAGTTATTTTTCATCTCTCTTTTAATTTCCCTTTTTATTTGGGAGTGTTTTGGAGATTTTAAGGGGAAAAATTACGTAAAATTAAAGGATGTATGTTTGTTGGAATTAATGATGTACGACTATAAATGTGAAAAGGACTTTAGAGGATGTCCTTTGGCATCTAGGTTGACCCTGGGGATTTTTTTAAGTGTTTTTGCAAAAAAATTCTGCCATATGGTTTCACATCGTGAAATGGTTACATGATGCGGATATGTTTTCGAGATGATGTTGTGAACTGGTTCAAAGCATGAAATGTTTACACATCGTTAGACCATTTCATGTCATGTAAAGGTCTATCAAGGTTATTTTTAATCTAAGGCAATGATTTTTTAAATTATCTTAAAAATCAAGGAATTTACATCATGAAAGGGTTTCACGTCATGGATGTTTCGAGATTTGTGATTTTAACCACGCTGCACATATAGTTTTATTTTCATTAAAACGCAACATTCTCTCTAGAAACCTAGGATTTCTCCCAAGAGATGTTTGGGAACTAAATTCCTTCCAAATCATTTCGTTTGGTGATTAATCTTCATAGTGGTTGTGTTGAGCCTCTTCGGTTAAGTTATCTTTCTACTTATTCATTTTCATTAGTCTCAATAGCACTATTGCACTACATTTTCAGATCTATTGGTCTTGTGGTGTTGATTCTCTTGATCATTTCTAGATCTGTTGTGTGATATTCCTTTGAAATTTTTCTTTTGTGTTGGTTGTGGGGAAACGTGTGGGTTTCTTGAGGTACATGTTGTTTTATCTTCTCTGTAGGTCATTTTGTTTGTTGAATTGATTCTGAGATATAAGGATTGATTCTAGGGCCTCCATTGTTGTCTTTGTGTTCTTATATGTTGGTGGATCCCATTACGGGCTTGTGAAACTTGATTTTGAGGTAGTTGGTTCCATTTATAGCCTATGTCGGATGAACTATATTTCTCTTGTTTTGATAAATTGTTTTATAAATAAAATGACATGATTGTGAAAGTTTGTTTTCAAAATTAAATTGGATATTTTAGTTTTTCCATGAAAAAATTGTGTTTTATTATTTTCATGAATCATGAAAATTTCTAGTGTGTTTTATTTTTTATTGTTATGTAATCTGGGTTGTTTTTTGCTTTGGCCTCCGTGCATGGCTTCCTATTTCACTGGGCTTCTAGATTGTGGCCTGCTTATTTTTTGGGCTTCCTGTTCACTAGCCCGCTTTACCTATGTGTTTCCACCGTGGCGATCTTGCTGCCCCATCTCATTCTAGTCATTGATGTTCTGTGATCCTAAGGTCTTCATTCATCTATTTTTGTTTCTTTGGTGATATAATCCTCACTGACCACACGTCTGTAGCCTTCCACATGGCCCGGTTTATTCAGAATTTGTTTTAACCATCACTTCTTCATGACTCTTCCATTCGTTGGTTGCTTGTCATGGGGACCTCATCTATTACGCCTGTCAGGGGAATCACTTTGGTTTTTTAGTCATCATTATTATGGGATGCAGTGTTTTTTTCATAGGGGAAGAGAGTGAGTAATCTTCTTCAGCTTCCTATCTCAAGATCTCTCTAAGAAGAAGAACCCTTACTGGTTTTGTGACCTTCCGCCTGTATGCTTCCATCTCGACATCGCTTTGGTGGTTTTCTAGTGGAGACTCTTTCATAAATCAGGGTATCAACCATGGTAGAGATCCATTTTCCTCGGTGATTATTTATTTTTGAGCCCGTTCTTTATTTTTTTTATTTGATCTTTTCATTTTATGTTCATGGTTTCTCTACTGGTATGATTAGTCAAGTCAGGGTTGTGTGCGTGTGTCTGTCCAGTTCAAAAAAGAACTCTGCTAACTCCGAGCCAGGATTCTTCACTGGCTCTTGGGGTGGAGAGGTATTTGTTCTTGAATAGTTTTTGTGGTCTATGTGTGTGGTATGTCTTTAATACTTCTCTGCTTGAATTTTCTCTGTTGCTTTCTTTTTGCATAAGAATAAAGAAATTATGTCAGTGTTCTTATCATGGAGTAGGATAATAAGGTCTGAACCATGTAAATTCTATTGTCCATTTTACTTTCTTAAAAGTTTCATTTTATATTCTTCTACTTTGTTAATAAAACGTTTTATATTCATTTGTGTTTACTTTGTGTAAATCTCTATAAATCGCAAATATTCTATAATAAGTGGTATCAGAGCTTGCTACTCATTTTATTTTACAATTTCTTTCAAGTTTGAGATTGATAAATTTGATGGAGAAAATGATTTTAATTTTTGGAGTGTTAAAATGTGCAATTTACTTATTCATAATGGTCTTTCTTATGCCTTACATGGTAGTAAGAAACCTATTATGACTGTCACTACTGATGATCAGTCCACCACTACCTTTGTTGATGTTGATCCTGGTATATTAGAAAAGGCTCATTGCACTCTACTATTAACTTTAGGTGACAAGGTTTTGCGTTAAGTAGAACATGAAACCAAATCTAAATAAATTTGGGTTAAACTTGGACATTTGTATATAACTAAGTCTCTACTCATGTGTCTATATAAAAAATGTGAAAATTTTAAAATGTCGCCTGGTTCTTCTATGAATGTTTATGTATACGAGTTTAATAAGATTCTATTAGATTTAGAAAATATAGACATTGAAGTTAAGGAAGAGGATCAGGCTTCAATTTTTTTAACTTCACTTGATGATTCTTTTAATTCATTAAGATATTTTATGACGTATAGTCAGGATTCCATTATGCTAGAAGAGGTTAAGTCAGTTATCCTATCTCGTGATCTTCAAACGCGTAGTTTGAAGTAATAGTTGAGTTCTGTTAAGAGTGAACCTCAAATATTGTATGTTAAGGTTCCTGTGAAAAATATGGGTAGGAAGGATAAGAACTAGTTTAAAGGATTTTTTTGTTTTGAGTTTGGTAATATCGGCCACATAAAACATTATTGTCCTAATCTGAAAGTAAAATATTGTATGTCCCAGCCACATGTGGTATGTCCAGATTATGAGTCTGATGAAGTTCTTTAGTTTAGCATCCCCTTCGTTATAACTTGACCTAGGTTCTGTGTAGTTTATTCTTGCATTCCTAGGACTGGTTCCACTTGTCTTTGTGGGGGAATCATAGTTAATAAAAAGGTTTTCTATGGGCTAGTCTAAGCCGTTCAAGCTTAGGTGGAGAAATTTTTATCCTGATGGTTTTCTGTTCTATGATTACTGTGTTTAGTTTTCTATTATTTTGATTAATGATGCATTGTTTTAAGCTTTTTTTTATTTTATTTTTTCATTATATTTTACCCCTGGGATAGGCTGTTTGAATTGTAGGTAGTTGGTGCATATAGAACCTACTATTCTGGGATGAATCAAAGGTAAATATTGGGTATGTTTGTTAAATTTGGTTTCTTAGTTTAAATTTTTGAGCATGTTTAATCTATTTAACAGTATAATTGCAGTGTGGGTTGAACATGTTCCATTACCGGCACATGCTAGGTGATGTTCATATTGGGTGAATATTGGTAGAATAAGGGTTTTCTGTTATAGAAAATATGCCCATGATAATGATAGTTTTTTAATGGTAGGTATTTGTTTGGAAGAACACCATTAGTATAGTTTTGTTTTTATTTTTGAAAAGGTGGAGATTTGTGAAAGTGTTTTTTCAAAAGTAAAATGGATATTTTAGTTTTTCCATGAAAAAATTTTGTTTTATAATTTTCATGAATCATGAAAATTTCTAGTGTGTTTTATTTTTTATTGTTATGTAGTCTGGGTTGTTTTTTGTTTTGGCCTATGTGCTTGGATTCCTGTTTCACTAGGCTTTTAGATTGCGGTCTGCTTATTTTGTAGGATTCTTTTTCGTTGTTCTACTTTACCTATGTGTTTCCACTATGGATATTCTTCTACCTTGTCTCATTCTGGTCGTTGATGTTCCGTGATCAAGTAGTCTTCGTTCATCGAGTTGTGTTTCTTTGGTGATCTGATCCTCATCACTCGCACATCTGTAGAAGTCCATGTGGCCTGGTTTGTTTGGGATTTTTTTGAATTTTCATTGCTTTACGACTCTTACATTCATTGGTTTCTTGCCGCATGGACATCATCTATTACGCATGTTAGGAGTGTCTTATTAGTTTTTTAGTCTCCATTATTATGGGGCGTGGTGTTTTTTTTCATTAGGGAAGAGATTTAGTTGTCATATTCAACTTCCTATCCCAAGAGCTCCGTGAGAAGAATAACCACTGCTGGTTATGTGACCCGCCGCCTGTACACCACTATATCGATGCCGCTCTGATGGTTTTCCTATGGATACTCCTTCAGAAATCAGGGTAGCAATCATAGAAGATATCTTTGTTCCTTGGTGCTTATGTATTTTTTATCCCATTATTTATTTTATTGTTTGATATATGTGTTGTATGTTCTTGGTTTCTCTGTTGTACTGATTAGTTGATTCGGGGTTGTGTGCATGATTTCGTCCAGTTCAGAAGATAACTTCACTAACTAGGAGCCAGGATTCATCACTGGATCCTAGGACAGAGAGGTCTTCGTTCTCAGATAGTTTTCATGGTCTCTGTGTGTGGTTTATCTTCACTACTTCTCTTCTTGTATGTGCTCTGTTGCTTTCATTTTTCATAATAATAAATAAATGATGGTGGTGTTCTTGTTATGGACTAGGACTATAAGGTACAAACCACATAAATTTTGTTGCCCATTTTACTTTCCTGTAAATTTTGTTTTCTGTTCTTAAACTTTGTTAATAAAACGTTTTATATTTGATTGTGTTTACTTTGTGTAAATATCTATAAATCTCAATGATTTTGCAACAATGATTGATTGATTGATTTGTGTTTTTGGAAATGGGTTTCTGAGAAAACACATTTTCCCCTTATTTTGGTAAAATGAAAGGTACTTTCAAAGCATTGTGAAATGAATTTATGAAATGTCTTTCAAAGCATGTTTTTTAGAAAATGGTTTGGAAAAATATAGCACATGGGAATCCTTTGGTACTTAGGTGGAAGGTTTATTAATGGGCCTCGTCTATTGATACTATCATGGGGTTCCCTCATGGGGTGTTCCTCTGCTCCCTAGGCTCATTATTATAGGGACTTGTTTGACCTTTTGGTAGGTTCACTTTTCAAGGTATTCTTTTTCTCTCTAGATTCAATGCATATATATAGGGACTTGATGTGCATGATTGTCTATGTTTGGGTATGGGTGTTCTAGCTAGCCTGACCTATTGTGATCCTTGGTGTGATGTTGCCTATGATTTAGTTTGGACTTCTTTGTATTTTATATAATATGTGATTCATGCTTTGATTTGACTTCTTCAATATATGTGATGTTATTTGAAACTATTTTGCCTATATTATTTGAAACTTTGGAAAAATGGAAAAAAATCCATGATTTTGATATAAAAATTGTTTAATTTTTTTTCATGACTTTTTTCTTTAAATTTTAGCATGTTAATATTTTTGTACAAAGACTTGATATGAAACACCTAGGTGAGATCCTACTGAGCCTATTTATCTCACACCCTACACACCCCTTAGGCAGTGCGTAGACCTTGTTATGTCTTTTAATTCAGAGAAAGGAAAGGAATTGTATTGAGGAGAAGTGGTTTTTTAATATATTTCTAGGTAGCTAGTAATGAAACGGTGGGATTTTTCCCATGATATCACATGGAGTAGCTATTTTTTTGTTTTAGTTTTCCATTTCTGTTGGACTTATACCTTGGAGATTGTGTAGCTGATTTTGAGTTGTATCACTTCTATTATTTCCTTTTTGTTATGGAATATTTCTTTTATGTTATCTTTTTTGTTATTTCTATATTCTTCATAAATTTATGACATGTTTCATGCTTTAGGTTGGGTGAAATAATTCCCTCTAATTTTTGTTGATGTCTGGGTTCTAGTTTTCAACCTGTGGGAATCGAGAATGCCCTTTGGGTATGTGACGATTTAGGTTGGGTATTGGTTTGAGAGGGTATCTAGGTCAGTCTCATTATATTTTGGTATCAGAGGAGGTTGTTCTCAGTTTTGAGAAGTTGGTAGACTTGAGATATTATTTTTGGGACTTCAGAGGTAGGTTGCGATAAGTACATGACCAACTCTTGTTGTGAAAATACTCAAGTTACCATGGGATGTTGGGATGTGTGTCTCTGGTTCTTAGTTCTTGATCTTAGTCTCATATTTTTCTTATATTTTTATGGTTTAAACTTAGAATATCTTATTATCTAATCATTTCATCTATTTCGGTGTGCAACAATATGCCTCTAAGATGTCTTCCACGGGTTTCTCAAAAGGGTACATCAGATTCTCCTCAAGGGAATCCACCTCTAGATCACAAAATTATAAAGGTTGTCATGTGGGTAGTTCGTGTTGTGTACAAAAATGTACTGCAAGTCTAGAATGTGGTTTTCAAGGTATAACTAGAAGTTTTAGGAGAAAGGTATTGATCACGAGAGTTATTAAATGAGAATTATCCATCCTTTAAGGGTATGAATGAACCTCAAGAGGTAGAGAACTAGCTGGAAAAGATTGATCAGATCTTTGACTTCCTAGATACACCTAATAATATCAAGGAAAATTGTGTGGTGTTCATACTCGAGGGTCCCAGCAAGTTATAGTGGGATTCCATGTTGTAGGTGGATAGACACATGGGCTTAGACTAGAAGGGTTTCAAGACCCACTTCTTTTGGTAGTTTTGTCCAAAGTCACTAATGATGGTGAAGTATCTAGATTTCCTCTCCTTGTATTAAGGGGAGTGTTTTATTTTGGTGTACACCAATTGATTTGTGGATTTGATTTGTTTTTCTCCAAAGGTAGTAAATAATGACTATATGGAGGCTCAAAAGTACCTATAGGGGTTGTAATTGGATATCAAACTATAGGTATTTATGATGAATTTTTCAACCTATGCAGAGACGATAGACAAGGCAATGATGGTGGAAATTGATAGGCTAGGAAAGGTTGGTTCTTCTTCCCCTTATCTTCCACCTAGAAGCAGATTGAGTGGTGTACAAGGGAGGGAGAGTAATTGGCATGATCATCTCAAGAGTGGTGGGGGTGGTTTCTAGTAGCGGTCCTCATCCGCACCTTTAGTTATAGCCAGTAGTGTGCCCCTATCTTGCTATCTGTGTGGTAAGGTTGGGTACACCTGACATTCTTGTTTTTTACCTATGAAGATGTGTAATAGTTTTGGATGTTATGATCATATACATCATTTCTTTCAGGTTGTGTCTAAGTCTCATTATGGTTAAGGATTTCTATCTCTAAAGGCTATCGCAGCACAGTCAGATGCTAAAAAGACTATAGGGCCCCATCCACAAGACTCATGAGTGAAGCACCTTCACATAGTGGGTGAGTTTCCAGTATAGATATATGTGGGTCCAACAATAGTGATAGGTACTATATTTATTGAATCTTTAGTAGCAACTTATTTTTTTAATATAGGTGCCTCCCAATTATTTATATCTAGTAGTTTTTTTTTTTGGATATTCTTAAACTTCCAATAGAACTCATTTCCTTTATTATGGAGTTAGTGATACCTTTTTGAAAGTTGAAAGAGTAGGGGTTTCAAATTACTTCTTGTTCACTATTTATAGATGATATAGAGTTAGTATGGTATTTCCTCATTCTCAATTTGGATTTATGTGACATTATCATCAGGATGGATTGGATTATCACTCATCATGTTGAGATTGTTTTTTATCATAAATGTATTTTTTTACCACTTACGGGAGATATAGGATGTTTTAAGGAGAGTGGGCTATGATGTTAGGTCATGTAGGACCTTCCCAACCAGAGCTTAGTATTCTTTTGTCTATTGTTTTAGATGATCTCAATGATGCTTCTTTTGTGGGTAATATTCCTTTGGTTGTCATTGATTTTTTTGATGTTTTCCTAGATGATTTACCTAGTCTTCTTCAAGAGAGGGATGTAGAGTTTATTATTGATCTAGTGTTACATATGTAGCCAATTTTGATACCCTTGTATCGTATAGAACCAGTGTAGCTAAAAGAGATCAATATTCAATAGGATGATCTGAGGGAGAAATCTTTTTTCTACCCTAGTGTTTCACCTTGGGAAGCCCATATTCTCTTTATGAAGAATGTGGATGGTTTTCTCCAATTGTGTATAGACTATAAAAAGTTTAAATGGGTAAAGGTTAAGAATAATTATCATTTTCCCCAAGTGGATGACCTATTTGACCAGTTAAAGTGGGAAAAGTGGTTTTTGAAGATCAGTCACCAATCAGGTTATCATCATCTCTGAGTTATGGAGTCTGATATAATGAAGAGTTATTTCAGGAGAAGTTATGACCATTATGAATATCTTATGATATCATTTGTTCCGACTAACACTCCTATAATTTTCGTGGCTTTGATGAACCAGATATTCGAGATCTGAGCACAAGCACCATTTGAGTTTGATTATAGAGATATTGAGGAGTCACCATTTTTATGGAAAGATTTTGAAGAACATTTTATGGATCTAAGAAGTGAAGTTATTGGGGCACATGATTTCTAAGCATAGATTATTAGTTTATCTAGATAAGATGAAAGTTGTATTTTCATGGGAATATCCATGGAAATTCATTGAGATTCATAGCTTTCTTGGTCTTACTGGATACTACCAATGGTTCATCAAGGATTTCTCAAAGTTGGCATCACCTTTTAAAGATCTTACCAAGGAAGGGGTAAAATTCATATAGAATGAAAAGTGTCGGTCTTCTTTTGATGAGATAAAACAACTTCTAACATCATCTCTTATTCTGATATTACCTAATCCCAATAAGAGGTATGTGGTTTTCTATGATGCTTCTAGTAATATTTTGGATTGTGTGTTTATGAAGAATGATCATGTGGTGTCTGACATCTCTTGATAGCTTTTACCACATGAAAAAATTACCCCACTCATGATTTAAATCTAGTTTCGGTTATGTATATGCTTAAATGTTGGTGACATTGTCTTTTTGGGGAGAGTTTCACAGTATTTTATGACCATAATATTCTAAGCTATATATTTTCTAAAAAATACATGAATCATAGATAGAGGAAGTGGGTGGAATACCTTTATACATTTTACATTAATATTACCTATACCCTAGGAAAAGGGAATGTCATTGTAGGTGCTCTTGGAAGAAAATTACCATTATAGGTTGTTCTAGAATCGAAGGAGGAGTTGAACCTTATGGGGATCTTTGTTTAGTTAAACCTATATGATCAGGAGGATTTTTCAAGTATGATTTTTACCGATTTTTTGTTGTCATCATCTCACCTTGAGACTATTATTCAGGATCAACATAGGGATGAAAAATTCAAAGTAATTCAAGAAACCATATATGGTGGGGATACAATTTCTGGTTGGTCTCTCCCTTCATATTTTCATCCCAGTATCTATGAGGAGCTCATTTTTTTTGGTTATCATAATTATTCATGGTTCATTCATATAGGCACTATGAAGATGTATTATGACATAAGATGGTGATTTTTGTGGCCAAGTATGAAGTTTTAAATTATAGATTATGTGTCCCACTATTACACCTTCCACCAGATAAAGGCAGAGCATCTAAAACCTTCTAGGTTGCTTTAGCCTCTTCCAATTCTAGTTTAGAAATGAAATGAGGTGTCCATGGACATTATTTTTGGATTACCACAGACTCCTCAAGGGAAAAATGTTATCTGGGTGTTGATTTATTAGTTGAAAAAGTTGAATTACTTCATTCTGATCAGGGACACCACTAAGATGAAGACCTAGGAAAGTTGTATGTGCAGGAGGTTTTGAGGTTTCACAGGGTTCCCTCTACCATTATTTTTTATAGGGATCCTAGTTTTACCTCATGGTTCTCAAAGATTCTCCATACAATGACCCATACTTAAACATAACTTATTCTAGTGACTTTTGAATAGAATTTATTTTCATTCATTCCCAAAGATCTTTTAAGTATAGATTTTTAGAGAACTAGGAAAAAATATTACATAAACTTTCAATATTATAAAGTAGATAAGTATACACACCATCCATTTTTTTATAAACCAAAAACTATTAAAATGAAACATGGTTTATTTTTAAGAAAAATCTTCAAATACTTTCATCATAACATCTTCTTTGTCCTTACCAATATTAAGACCTATAAAAACATTTAGAAACTTGGGGTGAGAAAAAAAAATATTAGTAAGGGAAAACAAGGAAAATAGTTTACATATGATATTGAGAGATATAAATAATAACATGAGGACTTTCATAAAGGAATTAGAAAAAGAAATATAATAACAATAAGAACTTGGATCATAACTTGAAAATTTGGATAAAACATTTAATTTATGCATTCATAATCATATCACCAAGGTCCATCCCCAAGATTTCATATCACCAAGATCCATCCCTAAGGTGTCATAAAAATTACCAAGGTTATTCACCAAGGTTGCGTAAAACTTTCCATCTCTAGAGATTAATTTCCTTACCCAATGCATTGGAGTGATATCAGGTCACACCCTTAATATTTATTTATTTCCATGTGATCCAAATAGATCATAATAAAACATTTTATAAATAACCCAAAGATAATAAAAGAAATGGGTTTCATATCAAAATCGTGATGTTTTAAAAAGTGCTTAAAACATGATCATTATGTCATTTATAACCCATGGAAAAGGAATTAGGGTTTTATTTATGTCAATTATAGAATAAAATATATCATTTTTATTTATTTATGAATACCACTGTAAATTAAATAGGTTTTTTTATTCACTTAAATAAAATAAGATAATTTCTTGAGAAAAAAAAGAGATATTTTGAGACAAAAAATTTACAGCATAACTACTATAATACATGGTTTTAGAAAACATTAAAAAGATAGGGTACAATGGTCTACCATCCATAAATGAATCATAATAAAGTAGAGGTGCGGATTAAATATAAATAATAACATGGTATGAAAATTTAAAATATATACCACATAAAAGAGAACTTGAAAGGAAAAGAGAAGTGGAGAATTCTCTTACCACATAAGAAACACTTGAATACATATCATTAAATAATTACGTTATGAAAAACAATAAATATAATGATAATATATTAATTCATGATATAATGAGTCAAAGGGTATTATATACACCTTATATAAAAATAAAGCTCCATAACATCAAGATATTCCCCAAAGAAAGGAGATTGAGATGAAGTCCCTCACAAAGATCACATCATTAGATAAAGGATAAATTAATGAAATAAATATGTGTGAAAAATATAAATACACCTAATATAAGTCGACATTCAGTGTAAAACAATCATAGGTCATTCACACGTATTCTTGGAAAAACAAAACCAATGACATGGATATTTAACTTAATGTATGGAGATTGAGTTAAGATTTCCCTTACCTTGAGTCCAACTCGTCACGTTTGTTCCTTGTTATTCCTGAATAATAAACTTAAGTTAATTTATACTTGTTTGAAAAAAAATTATTATTCCTTTTATATCACTTATTATCATGTTATAATAGTCACTTAATTATTTTAGTTCATATCGGACATTTTGTTGATGTTTGGTACTTGAGTCAAAAATGAACTTGTTTTGATGTAAAATATCCATGTGGTCAAAATTCCACTATATCCAGAATTATATTAATGATTTAAATAACATATAAATATCATATATATATATATATAATAATCCATAACATTTGGTGGTAATAAATTAAATGCACCATTCATGGAGATGGTAGGTCGTGCGTACACATGAACGCTACTTTCATTTCTTTGTCATATTAAAGGAATGAAAACTAAATTATAAAAAGGTATATTATAATTAAAATGTAATATATATGTTATATATGTTACATAATTTTATTAACACCATCCTTTATAAGTTACATTTATGGCATGAACAAGTCATATCACTTTGAGGGGGCGGTAGTCCACACTTCCTCAAATGAAATTATTATATTTACACATTATGGAAAGCATAAAGGTATGTTGTAAATAAAAATTACAAAATCATAGATAAAATATAAATATAATATATATCATATATCATATATAAAAATAGTTTCATCATTATGGCCACCATGAGAGGTGGTAGGAGAAAATTGAACAATCATCGTTTCATGAGGTAATAGTTCGCCGTTCACAGAAACAGTATGTTCTATATCCATTAGATGGAGGTGTGTGTAAGTATAGGTATAAAACTTAGCATAAAAATATAATATTATATTTATGATATTTTTTTTGTTATAATATAATGTAAATAAAATAGGTTAGGTGGTTGGATAAGGAAAATAAAGGAAAGGATCTTGAGAGGAGACGTTACCTCTAAATCGGGTAACTCCCTTTGATTTGAGCCAAAAGGATATCTTGAATTGCCTTATACCCAAGGAAAGTATTACAGTAGGAAGGTATGTATTTTGGGATATTATTTTAGTATAATTTTTATGATTCAAGGTGCTTTAGAGGTGTGACTAAGTGGGTAGATGTGGTAACCTTTTATAAAAGGGGGGAGGGGCAATTTAGGAATGTCTTGAAATGTTATTTTATTATAAATTGATTTTAGAGTTATAATAGTTCAAATTTGATAAATTTAGAGTATAATATTATTATGGTTCTAACTCATATCAACCAATAGGTTTTATAAAAGTTTAGATCATAAAATTAATCTTATCTTTTAGTTGTAACCCTTAGTTAAAAACATTAACTCTTACCATCTCTTCTTGTATTTTAATAATATATGGATACTATAGTTACTATAAAATTCCAATAGAATCACAAGTGGATCATTAATGACATTTTTAACATTATATAAGTTTATTTGGACAAATATTATATTTTTATAACTATTATATCATTTAATAAAATAGTATTTTTTTTAAAAACTCATTTATGTCAATTTTGACACTATTTAGTAATTTATTTTTGTTAAAGTCATAAAAACTTGATTCCTTTGAACTAAAGTCATTAAATAATCCCTTACATTTCAATTTCATCCAAAAAAAATTTATTTCATAAAAATGTTCAAATTAAATTTAATTTAATATTTATAATATCATTTATTTGAATCTTTCATTAATAAGGCAATCATTGCATCATCAGTGTATCATAAATAAATTTATTTATTTAATGTATAAAAATTATAAATAAAATGCCATGATGTATGAAATATTTTTATATTTATAATTAATATTTATAGTTGAAGATATCATTTATATAAACCAAATTAAAATTTTTTTAGTTAGGAGATACATGTTTATGTTATATTTACCTTTTTCATTAAAATAAATATTATAAAAGGTTATTATCACACCCAAGTGAATCCATGGGATCCTAAATTCGAACCAAGTATTATCATGGTTGTAAATATCTCATCCAATATGATAAGTTCATGTGTTATGGTAGTTTTATATTATTATAATATTATTTTTTACCCTTATTTACCTGATTTACCATTTAATCATGGTAAATAAAAAAAAATTACTGAAGTTACTATCCATACTATCCAAAAATAAAAGGTACCTATTTAAAAAATTTGTAAATTATGGTTAAAAATATGGAATCCATTTTTATAAATTGAAAACACATAATTTGCAGTAATTAATTTAAAATTAATTCCTGTTGTCAAAACTAGAAAGCGGCTTTTTGAGAAGTAAAAACTATCAAACGATTGACATGTGTTTATGTCCAATTTAAATGTGAAATTACTTTCAATGGACATAATTAGATTAAATGATAAAAACTTAATCCAATTACACTTTAAAACCAATTAAAATGACAATATAACTATATAAATAAATTAGATGAAAATTTAGTTTTGAATTAAAATGTAGTATTTTTTATTATTCATAAAAATATGTATTTTATAAGAAAAATACCAAAATTTCAACCGAAGTAAATTTTGATGTCCATATTCTAAATAAGAATTTTATTTATCAAATAGAAAATATTAAAGTTACAAAGAACTATTTTTAAAAAAAATTCATCATCAAAAGGCGGTAAAATGACCTTTTAAAAATATTAGAGTACTTTATGCTTAAAATTGGATTCATTCTCGTTTTAAGCCTCTAAAATTCATTTTATAAATGTAAAAACATTTAAAAAATATGTAAAATCATAATATAGTTAATTATTTTCATTCCCTTCAATACAATGGCTAGGCGTTAACTACCATTTAAAATGATAATATTATTGTTGTATTATTTTTCAGTATAACTCAGTGTTGTGTGCAACATAAGATTTCAGAGAAATCTATTATTGTGTGTCCGGTATACTATCGTACATAGTTCCCCCTTTAAAATAAAATTAATATTAAATTAAAAAATATTAATATATATGAAAAATTGTTATTCTATAAATATTTGAGATGTTACATCATTCCCCCCTTTTGGAAATTGCATCCTCGCAATTTTAAAATTGGGCTTGGAAACTTCATTAAAAATCCCACATTGGAAAAAGAGTCAATAAAATTATCACTTTAAAAGAAATAAAGATAAGTAAAAAGGTCACCCAAGATAATACATACTAGGATTCCATGTAGGAAAACATGTATATGGAATAAAAACTAACCATATTGTTCTAATGAAGAGTGATAGAAAACATGATCAGAATAAAGTTAAAAACCAGAAAACCATAAACTTGTGATGGGTTAAACGGTCTTTGATTTCACAATAGTAAAAGTAAAGGAAAATGTTTTTGTTTTAATATATTTTTCATAAATATGGGGAATTTATTTATTAACTTGACTAATAACATAGGGAAACATACTTACTTTTCAAGTGGAGTTTCATCCTTTAATAAATATCTACCACAAACTCATATTTTCTCCAGATGATGAGTATTCAATATGACTTAGTATCACCTAAAGTGCTAGAATAAACATCTTGAGAACCACATAATCCAAAAAATATGAACTATATATTTCCTATATCTTTAGAAATTAACCAAAACCAAAATGGTTAGTACAAGATCATATAATCCACAAAAAGAATAATCATTTATAAAAAGAAATATTACTATTAATCTCCAAAATTCAACAAACAATAAACAAAGATCAAAAAATACCATTCAATAAACAATTGTCCTTAAAATTATTAAAAATATTCCAAACTTATATTAAAACCCAAAATTCATAAGGATTTGATCACATAGTCTTCCACATTAAATCTTAACATTTATCTCCAAATAACATTGACTACTCTTAAAGTCTCATACTTAAAATTAATTAACCTAATCACATGTTCTATAAGATGGTATAATCATTTCCTAATTCCAATAATTCAATAATTTAATAATTCAACCTTTAATTCTCAAATAAAAACTCCATAGTATTCTATTTACCTTAATCATATAAAGTTCCCAAAATAGTGAAAATATTCCAAAATAATATTTATCAGTTAATCCCCAAATCCTTTCCCAATCCCATGGTTATCTATTAGATAAAATATATGCCTCCAAAATCAACTTATTATTATTTAATAAACTCATTTAACTAAAAATAATTAATTTATACTAACCAGGGACTTCACGTAGGACAATGGTAGGTAATAAAGGCCTATCACACTTCGGTTATGGGTTTGATTCCTACAGCCTTGTCCGACATGATGGGTTGTCACACGGTCTGCGTGTTGTCCCTTTTTCTAAAACTATATAATTTTTATAACATTCCCAAAATATGATAACATCATAAAAAATAACCATATGATGTTTTAACCATAATTTTTATCTCATACCTTTCATTTGATATTAAAAAAGTAATAACTTGTAACTACCTAAAAAATGTATCCAAAAATATTGTTAATCACCTTAAAATTTCAGAACATAAGCCTCAAAAGGGTTTTTAAGAAAATAAAATTAGTATCAAAAATAAACTTATAAACCCATAAGAATACATCCTAATCTTAAAAGTTGTCTAAAACCTGCTCTGATACCAACTATAAGGACCCAACCTTAAACATAACTTATTGTAGTGACTTTTGACTAGAATTTATTTTTATTCCTTCCCAAATATATTTTAGGTGTACAGTTTTATATAATTAGGAAAAAATATTAAAAAAACTTTAAATATTAAAAATTATATAAGTCTACACGCCATCCATTATTTTCATAAAACAAAAACTATTAAAATGAAACATGGTTTCTTTTCAAGAAAAATATTAAAATAATTTCATCATAACATCTTCTTTATCCTTACCAATATTAAGACCTGTGAAAAACATTTAAAAAATTGGGGTGAGAAAAAAAAAGATCAGTAAGGGAAAACAAGGGAAATAGTTTACATGTGATATTGAGAGATATAAATAAGAACATGAGGACTTTCATAAAGGCATTAGAAAGAGAAATATAATAACAATAAGAAAATGGATCATAACTTGAAAATGTGGATAAAACATTTAATTTATACATTCATAAGAATATCACCAAGGTCCATCCCCAAGTTTTCATATCACCAAGGTCCATCCCCAAGGTGTCATAAAAATTACCAAGGTTATTCACCAAGGTATCGTAAAACATTCCATATCTAGAGATTAATTTCCTTACCCAATGCATTGAAGTGTTATCAGGTCACACCATTAATATTTATTTATCTCCATGTGATCCAAATATATCATAATCAAACATTTCATAAAAAACCCAAATATAATAAAAGAAATTGGTTTCATATCAAAATCGTGACATTTTAAAAAGTACTTAAAAACATGATCATTATGTCATTTATAACCCACGAAAAGGGAATGAGGGTTTTATTTATGTCAATTATAGAATAAAATATATCATTTTTATGTCTTTATGAATACCCCTATAAATGAAATAGGTTTTTTTATTCACATAAATAAAATAAGATAATTTCTTGAGAAAAAGACAGAGATTTTGAGAAAAATATTTTGCAGCATAACGGCTATGAAACATGGTTTTAGAAAACATTAAAAAGAGAGGGTACAATGGTCTTACAAACATAAATGACTCATAATAAAGTATAGGTGAATATTAAATGGAAATAATAACATGGTATGAAAACTTAAAAGATATACCACATAAAATAGAACTTAAAAGGAAAAGAGAAGTGGAGAATTCCCTTACCACATAAGAAACACTTGAATAAATATCATTAAATAATTACATTATAAAAAACATTAAATATAGTGATAAAATATTAATTCATGATAAAATGAATAAAAGTTTTTTATATACACCTTATATGAAAATAAAGGTCCATAACATCAAGATATTCCCCAAATAAAGGAGATTGAGATGAAGTCTCTTACAAAGATCACATCATTAGATTAAAGATAAATTAATGAAATAAATATGTGTGAAAAATATAAATACACATAATATAAGTGGATATTCAGCATAAAACAATCATAGGTCATTCACACCTATTCTTGGAAAAACAAAACCAATGACATGGATATTTAACTCAATGAATGGATATTGAGTTAATATTTCCCTTACCTTGAGTCCAACTCATTACGTATTTTCCTTATTCTTCCCGAATAATAAACTTAAGTTAATTTCTACTTGTTTGAAAATAAAATCAATTTTATTATTTCTTTTATATCACTTATTACCATGTTATAATATTCACTTAATTATTTAAGTTCATATCGGATATTTTGTTGATGTTCGGTACTTGAGTCAAAAATGAACTTGTTTTGATGTAAAATATCCATGTGGTCAAAATTACACTATCTCCAAAATTATATTAATTATTTAAATAACATATAAATATAATATATATATATATATTAATAATAATCCATAACATTTGGAGATAAGAAATTAAATGCACCATTCATGGAGACGGTAGGTCGTACGTACGCATGAACTCTACTTTCATTTCTATGTCATATTAAAGGAATGAAAACTAAATGATACATAGGTATATTAAAATTCCAAAATAATATCTTCTTTATATATGTTACATAAGTTCATTAAACTATCATTTATACATTTAATGTATGGAATGAATGAGTCATATCACTTTGAGGGGGAGGCAGTCCACGCTTCCCCGAATGAAATTATCGTATTTATACATTATGGAAAGCATAAAGGTGTGTTTTAAATAAAAATTATAGAAGAATAGATAAAATTTAAATATAATAAATATATCATATATAAATATAGTTCTATAATAATGTCCACCATGAGAGGTGGTAGGAGAAAATTGAACAATCATCATTTTGTTAGGCAGTAGTTCACTGTACACATAAACAATATGTTCTATATCCATTAGATGGAGGTGTGTGTGAGTGTAGGTAGAACCCTTAGCATAAAAACATACTAGTATATTTATTATACTTATTTTTTTATAATATAATTGAAATAAAATATTTTAGGGATTGGATAAAGAAAATAAAGGAAAGTATCTTGAGAGGAGATGTTACCTCTAAATCGGGTAACTCCTTTTGATTTGAGCCAAAATGATTTCTTGAATTTCCTTATACCCAAGGAAATTATTCTAGAAGGAATTTAGGGATGTTTATATATTATTTTATCATAATTTTTATGATCCAAGTGGCTTTAAAGGTGTGAGTAAGTGGGTAGAGGTGGTGGCCTTTTATAAGAGGGAGGAGGGACATTTTAGAAACGTCTTGAAATATTATTTTATTATAAATTGATTTTAGAATTATAATAGTTAAAAAGTGATAAATTTATAGGATAAGATCAGGATGGGTATAAATCCTCTCAACCAATATATTTAGACAAGTTTAGGTCACAAATTTAACCTTATCTTTTATCTTTAACCCTTAGTTAAAAACCTTAACTCTTACCATGTCTTCTTGTATTTTCATAATAGTTGGTTACTATAGTTACTATAAAATACCAACAGAACCAAAAGTATATAATTAATGAAATTTTTAACATTATATAAGTCATTTTTTTAAATATTATATTTTTAGTACTATTATATCATTTAATAAAATAATATTTGTTTTAAAAAACTCATTTATGACAATTTTTTACTCTATTTAGTAATTGATTTCTAGTAAAGTCATAACAACTTGATTCCTTAAAAAATGCATTCAATCATCTATTACATGTTAATTTCATCCAAAAAAATCTTTTATGGAATAAAAATATTCAAATTAATTTTTTTAATATTTATAATATCATTTATTTGAATCTTTCATTAATAAGGTAATCATTGCATCATCATTGTGTCATAAATAAATTTATTTATTTAATGTCTAAAAAATATAAATAAAATAACATGATGTAGGAAATATTTTTATATTTATAATTAATATTTATAGTTGAATATATAATTTATATAAACTAAATTAAAAAAAATTAGTTAGGAGATACATGTTTATGTTATATTTCCCTTTTCTTTAAAATAAATATTATAAAAGGTCATTATCACACCCAAGTGGCTCCATGGGATCTCAAATTAGACCCAAGGATTCTCATGGTTGTTCATATCTCGTCCAATAGTATTAGGATATGTGTTAGGAGAGTTTCATATTATTAGAATATTATTTTTTACCCTTATTTTCTTAATTTACACTTTAACCATAAATAAAAAAATTTACTGAAGTTACTATTCATAATGTCCAAAAATAAAAGGTACTTATTTAAAAAATTTGAACCTTCTGAATCCAAATATTTAATCCATTTTTTCAAATTCAAAACACAAAAGTTTCAATAATTAATTTAAAATTAATTCCCGTTGTCAAAACCAAAAAGTGGGTTTTTAAGAAGTAAAAACTATCAAAAGATTGACATGTGTTTATGTCCAATTTGAATGTGAAATTACATCCAATGACCATAATTAGATTAAATGATAAAAAATTAATCCAATTAAATATTAAAACTAATTAAAAGTAAAATCTAACTATATAAATAAATAAAATGAAAAGGCATTTTTGAATTAAAATGCAGTATTTTTCACTATTCATAAAAGTATAGATTTTGTCAGAAAAATACCAAAATTTCAACCAAAGTAAATTTTAATGTCCATATTCTGAATAAAAAGTTTATTTTATCAAATATAACATATAAAAGTGAAAAAACTAATTTTAAAAAGGGTTCTCCATCAAAAGGTGGTAAAATGACCTTTTAAAAATATTAGAGTACTTTATGCTTAAAATTGGATTCATTCTCATTTTAAGCCTATAAAATTAATTGGATAAATTTAAAAACATTTAAGAAATATGTAAAATCATAATATAGTTTATTATTTTCATTTCTACCAATACAACCGCTAGAAATTAACTACCATTTAAAATAATAATATTATTGTTGTATTATTTTTCGGTATAACTCTATGTTGTGTGCAATGTAAGATTTCAGAGAAACTCGTTGTTATGTGTCGGGTACACTATCGTACATAGTTCCCCCTTTAAACTAAAATTAATATTAAATTCAAAAATATTAATAGATATGAAAATTCTTATTATATAAATACTTGGGATGTTACACTCCATGAGGTAATGAGGACTTAGTTCATGTTAAGTATAACTTACCGTCCACATACAGATTTCCAGACAGAGTGTTCTATTCATATCCTGGAGGATATGCTATGTGCATGCATCTTGGATTTTGGTGGATTATGGGATAACTATCTAGGACTATTTGAGTTTTCTTATAGCAACAGTTTTCAATTGTCGGTCGAAATGTCTCCCTTCGAGTATTTTTATGGTCTCTCGTGAAAGTCACCTCTTTGTTGGGAGGAGTTGGGTGAGGCCTCACTTATAGAATAAATTATAATTAGGTATATAAATCAGAATCTATTTATATCTCAGAGTTATCAAAAATCATATGTGGATCATTGGTGCCATCATTTGGAGTTTTCCATTGGAAACTAGGTTTTCCAGACAGTTTCTCCTTGGTTAGGTCACCATCGACTTGAAAAGAATGGAAAGTTTTATTTGAGATATGTTGGACCATTTGAGGTCACTGGGCAGATTGGAAAGGTTGGTTATCAGTTTATATCGTCATTTTAAGTGGTATGTATTCATGATGTGTTCCACATATCTCAGCTTAAGAAGTACCATCTCGGTCCCTCTCACGTTCTGAGTTGGGAAGAGATCAAGTTGGTGTCAGATGTTTCATTATAGAGAATCTAGTGGATATAATTGAATCTTTGGTAAAGTTCTTTAATGGGAATTATATTCTATTGGTTAGAGTATTATGGTGTCACAAATCATATTTTCACAATACTTGGGAGCACGAGTTGTTGATGAGGGAGTAGTGGCCTCAACTATTTCCATACATAATTCTTCCACATGACTTCATAAGGATGGAAAGTATTATGGTGAGGAGTTTGTAACATCTTGTAACCCTCTTTCAAGTGTTTCTAATTACTATTTTCATTTCTCTCTTTTTTTGGGTTCATTTTGGGGCTTCTGAGTATGGAGAGTCTTTACTAAGGAAATTAACTAAAGTTCATGGATGTATGTTTTTTATAATTAATAGAGTTTGGGTATAATTGAGAAAAAGGATTTAGAGGATGTAATTTGGATTCTAGGTTGACCCAGGTTTTTTAAAGTGACTCTGTATAACCTTCTTGTTGAATGGTTCACATCTTGAAATGTTTACACTATGTAAATATATTATTGGTCTGATGTTTTGAACTAGTTTAGATCATTAAAAGTTTACACTTCCTGAGACCGGTTCACATTTTGTAGAGGTTTATCAAAGTTTTTTTTAATCTAAGGTGATGTTTTTTATTGTATCTTAAAAATAGAGTAATTCACATTGGTAAAGGGTTTTACATCATGAATGTTTCATATTTTTTGGTTTTAACCACATTTCACATATGATTTTATTTTTATTTGACCACAACCTTCTCTCTCAAAACCTAGGATCAATCCTAGGAAATTTTGGGGATCTTAATTCCTTTTAGATTGTTTCATTTGGAAATTGATCTTTGTTGTGATTGTGATGAGTCTCTCCAGGTAAGTGATCGTTCTACTTCTTCATTTTCATAGGTTGTAGCAGCACTGTTATGCTATTTTTTCAGATCCATTGGTATTCTGTTGTTGATTATCTTGATCATTTCTATATCTGTTGCATGATCTTCCTCCCAAATTTGGCCTTTGTGTTGGTTGTAGTGCAGCGTGTGATTTTCTTGAGGTGCATGTTGTGTTATCTTTTCCACCAATTTTTTTTATTATTGAATTGATTCTGATATGTAATGATTGATTCTAGGGCCTCCATTCTTGTCTTTGCATTCTTTTGTGTCTGTGGATCCCATCATGGAAATGTGTGGCTCAATTTTGAGGTAAGTGGTCCCATATCTTTCCTATTTTGGATGAATTTAATTTCTCTAGGTTTGATAAATTATTTTATACATAAAATGGAATTATTGATTGAATAATTTGTGTGTGTGGAAATAGATTTTCGAAAAAATGTGGTTTCCCCTTATTTTGGTAAAAGGAATGGTATTTTCAAATCATTTTGAAATGTATTTATGAAATTATTTTCAAAGAATGGTTTTGATGAAATGGTTTAGAAAATGTATCACATGGGAATCCTTGGGTACTTATGTGGAAGGTGTAGTAATAGTTCTTATCCGTTGATATTTTTGTGGGGTTTAATCATGGGGTGTTCCTCTACTCCCTAAGTCCATTGTTCTATGGGATTATTAGACCTATTGGTAGGTTCAATTATTGGGTTTTTCATCTTCTCTCTAGATTTGATGCATATATCAAAATACTTGATGCATGTGATTGTACATGTTTGGGTACAAGTGTTCTAGCTAGTCTGACCTATTATGATCCTTGGCATGATGTTACCTATGATTTGGTTTGGACTCCTTTGGATTTGATATGATATGTGATAAATGATTTTATTTGGATGATTGGATATCTGTGATATACTTTTAAACAATTTTACTTGGATTATTTGAAATTATTGTAAAATGTGAAATGTTTTACCTTGATTTTGATATTAAAATCATTAAACTATTTATCATGACTTGTTTTATTTAAATTTGATAATGTTAAAATTATTTTACAGAGACTTGATATGGAACACCTGGTTGGGATCCTATTTAGAATGTTTATCTCACACCCTGGGCACCTCTTCGGTGTGCATAGAACTTGTCATGTATTTTGATGCAGGGAAAGGGATGGCACTGCACTCAGATGGTGAGGTTCTTTTCAGCTATGTTTGGGTAGTTTTTGGTGAGATTACGGTATTTTGACCACACTATCACATATAATAGATTTTTTTAGTTTTAGTTTTAGTTTTCCCTTGTTTTTGTACTTGTTCCTTGGATATTGTGTAGCTACTTTTGAGTTGTATCGCTTCTATTGTTTCCTTTTTTATGAAATATTTCTTTGATGTTATCTTTTCCACTATTTATCTCTACTTTGTACATGTATGTCATGTTGTATGATTTAGGTTAAGAGAAATTATTCCCTTTAGTTATTTTTGATGTCTAGGTGCTAGTCATTAACCCATGGGTATCGAGAACGCTCTTCGGGTATATAATGGTTTGGATTAGGTACCGGTTTGAGAGGGAATCTGGGTTGGGTTTATCAAGCATGGTTTAATATAAGTTAACCTTTTCAAGTGGCATCACAAATTTTAAAATTTAAAAAAAAAATCACCACTAAAAAAATCCTAAATGACTCTTAAAAACTCATAATTTTTGAAAAAATTAAAAGCAGTTTTTTGTGGGTTATATTAAAGAATGGTTAAGCTCGTTTAAGAAGACCCCCTCTCCCACACTTAAAACTCAAAATTATCCCCAATTTTGATGTTCAATTTTAAAGCAAACAATTAATAATTTTGGTTTAAAATAGATTTTGAATTGAGTATTTAAATGAAATGTTCAAGGGACACAATGAAATTCAAACAACATTTTCTACAAGTTTCCATCACTTTTCCAAAATAAAATTTAAAATGTACATATTTTTATATTATAACAGAATAAATGTTTTTCAAAACATATAAAAAATGTGCATGTTGAATATTGATTTCACTTCAAATAAATTATTGAGTCCCAAGGTATTTTAAGGATGCCAAGTAAGTTTTTTTTAATTTATTTTCAAACTAGTTTTCAACAATAAATATTCAAGAAAGCATAACACCCAACATTTTTAACCAGACTAAAAAGATAAATTTCAAACATCAAATTATTCCCCACCCCCACACCTAATTTCCAATAAAGGTAATATTTTAAAAATCATAAAAAAATTGAAGTTTTAGGGAGGAATTAAATGAATTTAACAAGTATATATTCATGAAGAATGAAAGATAAAACTCCCCTAAAATTTTTTACTTCATTTCCTCACTATTTGGAATCATAATCACCCTCCTTTGTCATAAAATCTATACTTGGTCTATCCCATAAAAAATCTTTAAATTTCAAATCGAAGAAACATTAAGCTTGTACATTGAGAATTAAAAAGATAAAACCAAGCAAAAAATAGAGTGTGATAGTAAGCATCAAGCCAAGAAATCAATATAGAAGTGTGAAAATTCAATAATCCAGTAGATGAGTAATTTTTATTACTAAGAACAAAAAAACAAATGAAAAAAAAATTATTCATGGGTTTCCTCTCATACAATTCTAGATTTATAGTCTATGGTCCAACTTTCCTAGTAACTAATTGTAGTTACTGGGTGGATGTGTTTTTTCTTACATGAACCACCACATGTATTTTTTCAATTAACCTTAATTGAAAATTTATTTATATGGGCCTTAATATTTCTATAAATTAAACTAATTCCTTAATAGTCAAAAAACACCCCTGGAAACACTCTTTATCATCACTTCACTTCCCAAAGGAGTCTACAAGTAGAGTAGAAAATTCATCACCCAATCCCACTCTCTTAGTAATTTCAAGAAACTCATACTCGGGTGTAAAATAAGTAACTCCCTTGAGCTCTACTAAGAAACTATTAAACTAACTAATAGAAAATGAATCATCAAAATTACTCTTGGAAGCAGTGTTATCCACTTTTGAAATTATCTCATATTTGACACTTTTTAAATTTTCATAAAGGGAAAATAGTGAAATAGATGTTCCTAGAGGTAATACATTATCCTCACAACTCTCAACCTCACTTCTAAACTCCAAACTCTTAAAAATATTCATTCAAATGGGTGAGTTTTGGAAAAAATTTCTAAGAAAAAAATCCAAGAGTATCATGCACAATTTTTGAATTAATAATCAAAAAAGATTCATATTCCAAATTATTATCATTTTAAAATTGAAATTAATAAAGCAAAGTAGTGTTTGAAAAATTATTAAAAACATCCATTTCAACCTCCTTCAAAACAAATTTCATAAATAGAAAATCACAAACTTCGTTTTCCACTACTGTTTGTGTGAGGGATTCTTTAACCTTAAAGAAATCAGAATAAAACTCTAGAATTTTGATAAAGTGACTATACTCCATTAATTTTACTTCTATTATTTAAATTTTTAAATTTTCTCTTGATAAATATAAATGATATAATCTCTAAAAAAATTGTTTGTAAAGTCCCTTTTCTCAAATGTTTTTCCTAAAATGAAATCCTGAGAATATATCCACTGAACATTCTCTTGAATCACTTTTTGAAACTGATTTTCTATTAAAACCATTTATTTATGAAGAAAGTTCACATATAACACCAATCCATCAAGAACTACTACACATATACCCTTTAACAACTTGAAAAAACTATTTTAAAAATGATAAAAAAGTGTTGTTAATCTTAGCACTGATAAAGGCCTAGCTGGCTAAAATGTGTTATTAATATAACAACACACCCAGCAAAAACCTATAATTTCAAACAATGCCATATAAATTTAACAGAAATTAAGAATACAAAAATTTCCTCCCATGGTAGATACAAAAAGACACTTCTATATACATTTCAAAAAATATTTTATATAATTACATTTATAATTATCCAACAAACATTTAAAAACATTAATATTTCACCTTTTGACACCTGTGATCCCCTCTCAGAAATGTCCGCCCATGGTATCAGTAGCTGAACAAATCATCTCAACCAGATCAAAAGATTTCTTCTATATATGAAAGGAAATATTATGTTATTAATACTATAAATAAATAAATTAAACATTAATATGAAATAATACACTAATAAAATGTCAATATTTAATAAAAAAGACACATTTGGAGTGATACCAGCCACACTGTGCATCGTATTGAGGTGGGGTTGATTCCTATACATCATAAATGAGTTATGGATCATTTTCTTAAAATATTAAAACAATTTGAATGTGTTTTATCAGTTTTGAGTATGTCAATTTTTCTTTTACTAAAAGTAATGTCAATTTTAAATAATGATGCATTTGGAGTTATATCGTTCACACTGTCCATTGGATTAAGGTGCGACTGTTTCCTACCTATCACAAATTACTGATGGATCATTATCCAAAATTATCAAAACAATCCAAATATGTTTGCTTGGTTTTCATTATGTCAATTATGTTTTTTTACTAAAATTTCATTACAAATTGGAAACATGCATTTTGAGTCATATTGGTCGCATCATGCATCATTTTGACATGAGACCACTTCATACACGTCACAAATGAATTATAAATCACTATCCTAAATTATCAAGATAGGAGAATCAAATTTTCTTGGTTTTCACAAATGAATCATGGATAATTTTCCTAAAGCATCAAAACAATCTGAATTCATTCTCTTGGTTTTCAGTATGTAACCTGTTATTTTTACTTAAATTAATGTCAGTTTTAAATAAAAAGACACACTTGGAGTCATAACAGTCACATAGTTCATCGTATTTAGGTTTGGTTGACTCCTACACATCATAAATGTCTCGTGTATTATTTTCCTAAAATATTAAAACAATCTAAATGTGTTCTCTTGGTTTTCAGTATGTCACTTGTTCTTTTTACTAAAATTAATGTCAATTTGAAATAAAAAAAGACAATTTGAGTTATATCAGCCACATCATGCATCATATTGAGGTGAGGTTGATTCCTACATGTCACAAATGACTTATATATCATTTTTATAAAGTATCAAAACAATCTGAATGATTTTGATTGATTTTTAGTATGCTAGTTGTGTTTTTTTATTAAAATGTCATTTCAAACTAGAAACATTCATTTTGAGTAATATTGATCGCATCATGCATCGTTTTGATATGATAATACTTCATACAAGTCATAAATGACCTATGAATCATTTTCATAAATTATCAAGACAATTGGATCACATTTTCTTAGTTTTCAATGAGGAACATGTTTTGAACTAAAATGTCAATTTTAAACTGATAACGGACACTTTGAGTCATATTGGTCACACCGTGCATCAAATTGAGGTGTGGTTGTTTCCTACATGTCACGACCCATCCTCGGGGCCCGTGCCATGACTACCCCAAGCCCATCTTCCATAGGCCAGGGGATGGCGACTAGAACCAAGGCGTAATTCCCGATAAAAAGGGAAGGCATTGCCTTTGTAAAGTAAACAAAAACACCGAGTAAGCAAGCAGAAGTAAACACTGAGTAAAAACTGGGTACAATAGTAAGTGCGGAAAAGTAAGTGGGCTAGAATACAAACCCAAACTGAAAGTAAAGTAGAACTGGAAAGAAAGTACAACAACTGAAAATAAAGCCGCAATGTCGAGTCGTCCACTGGAAGTCCCACCTGAAGGGTGGGTACAGATATCCTCCTCAGCTTCATGGGTCCAGCCGTCCGCTCCATGTATGTCTCACCCAGTGGTCCACCTCCAGGTACCGACTTTCTCCACAAGCCACCACCACGATTAGCGTTGTCCGTCATCTACATCCAACACAACGTAGTGCGGGCATAGCCCGTGCAGGGGTGAGTATAAGCTACTCAGTAGGGACCCCAAGACCCCCGAAGGTCTCCCAGATTCCACAAAGGATAATCCACAAAGGAAAGATACAATCACGAAGTAACATTCGACACTACTTAGGTATATGCCCATACATATACCTAAGTCACCAATTCCAGTTCAGCTCCAACATCTGAGCCCATGTATAACCCATTCCACACAGGAAAACACAACGTCATCCACACAGGATATCGAGTCAATCTTATCAAAGATAAGATATAAAGTCAAGACTCATCTCACACAGGTATACTTCTTCGTAAGATAGAGATGATCAGTTGTAGCCACTGATTCATCTAAGTCGTCGGACCCACACAGGATCGATAGGTACTAACCCCCGCAATGACCCACACAGGATCTGATCATGATGTCGAAACCATAGTTGTTGTAGTACTCCACCTCTATCGAGTACATTGGGCCTGCCGCTACAACCAAGCGCTTCCCACTAACCTTGGACTGCTGCAGTACTCCACCTGTCAAGTACTGTGGGCCTGCTGCTACAACCAAGCGCTTCCCCCCATGGGTCTGCCGCTACAACCAAGTGCTCCCCCTCATAGCCTCCAGAGGTACTCCTTCTGTTGAGTACCGCAGGTTTTCCACTACAACCAAGCGCTCCTCCGTCGTGGGTCTGCCGCTACAACCAAGCGCTTCCCACTGGGTTATCCGTAACACACTGATTCGTTCGATCAGCAGTCGTCAAGTCTCAACCATCTCTAAGGTTTCCGCACAAAGCATGCTCGTTCAGGGAGGGTCCACTCCACGAGCCAAGAGGTTGATACATCAACTAACACGTAGTCTGGAGTTGTTGTATCCCAAAAAGTACCGTAGTGGTCACCACCGAACTCTCGGAGGATTACCGTACGGTTGTTCCCGTCGTCGAACCCACAGAGGATTCCAGTACGAAAGTCATCGTCATCACAGTCGCAGCCAGCTCTAGGGTTCCCGCACACAGCAAGATCATTCGGGGAGGGTCCGCTCCACGAGCCGAGGGGCTGATACATAAACTGACATGAAGTCTGAAGTTGATGTATCCAAAAGTTCCGTATCGTCAACAAGAAATCAACGCGACAGACGGCGCGTCAATCGGACGCCCGGTCTGAGAGTTATTGTCTTTTTCGTCCCAGGGGCCCGGTTGGTTTTTAAGTCAAAACCAACCCGGCCGTACTCCAACTGCGTCCAAACCTCGAGAAAAGTAAGCCAAAAGGTCCATCTCACTAGGAGGAATCCAACAAAGTTGACGGCACGTCATTCGGACGTCCGGAGCTCAAGTTATAAGCGTTTCCGCTCCGAGGGCCCGGTTGGTTTCATGCTCGAACCAACTTGGATGAACCCAAAGTACTCCAAAACCTTGAGTGTAATATACTGAAATGACCATCTCGATCCAATGATCACATCGCAGCTGACGGTACGTCGATCGGAGGTCCGTATCCCAAGTTATGGGCAAAAGACCAAAAGAGGTCCGAAAATGGGGGTTTCGTGCCCGGACCGACCCGGCCTGAGACCCCCTGGGTCGGCCCGAACCGGGTCGACCCGAAATGGGTTTGGGTCCGGCCCGATTGTGCTCGTCCTGGCCCAGCTGGTGCAGCCCGGCGTGCTGGCGGTCCGCTGGCCAGCTCGGTGTAACCGAGCTGGGCGGCCAAGGGGGCGCGCGGCTGCCCCCCTGTCTAAATAAATGCAGCCCCCCATGTGGGGACCGCTGCTGTTCGGCCAGCCGGGGGTTACGAACACCTATCTTCTCCCCTGACTGGCCGGCCCGCTCCGACCGACCGGCTGGTCTGGTCCCCCTGCTCCGACGTCGGCAGCCGGAAACCGGCCACTGCTCCCTGCTCCGCCGCGGCCTAAAGCTGCGGCCTTGGTCCGTCTGGAACGGTGCGACGACATCGTGCCCCTCCATCGCGGCCCCACTCCGGCCGCAGTGTTTTCGTGATTCTCCGGCGCGGCGCAATGGCGCCTCAACCTTCTTCGACTTCAATGGTGCGGCGCGACGGCGCCGTGCATCCTTACCGCACGATCTCGCGCGGTGCGAAGGCACCGCGTCACTTTCCTTCGAACCACAACAACACAAAGATAAGGGAGGAGGGTCGACCGTGTTTGTGCGGTCCGGCCCCCTCCCGTTAATCGATAGCAAGCGGTCCAATTTGAAATGAGGAACGACGGAGAAAGATTTCATGAATAACAACAACAGTAAATCCCCTACCTCGAGCGTTGTTGAACAAAGGCTCGTTGTGGAAGAAGGCATCACAGAAGAGGGTTCCGTACACGCTTGACAAAGATCGTCTGAGGTGGGGAGGCGTCTCACACCGGATGCGGAGATGAGTAGAAAGACACATCGTCTTCCTTTGGTGTTGGCGTTCTTCGTTAGAGTGTGGCGTTCTTCGCGTTCCTCAACGTGGAAGATAAACTTCTTCAGAGGAAGATTTCTCCCTCTCTCAAAAACCCAACACCACGAAATAACCCCCCAAATAAAATAAGTGTTATGCTTATTTTATTATAACTTTCCATGCATTTAAATTTTAAAATTCAAATGCTTAACTCCCAAAATAAATGGCATGCATTAATGTGAAGGAATTCACATTATTTAATACATGGGGGTTTAAAGGGGAAGAGTTATGGGGGTTTAGAGAATTTGAAGAGGTGGAGTTCGTGTGGGCCCCACCACCCTCTTAACCTCTCATAGATAGTTTCCCAACTTCCACTCAAAGGATAAAACCACCTTAAAAGAAATAAAATTGTAGCTCAATTTTATTTTACCTTACACAATTTTTAATTACTCCTCCCAAGAAAACGCAACCCTAGTAAAGGTCTTCTTAAGAAATTATCGGCGTTGTGGTTCCATCGGTGTCCTCAGATTTCGATTCCGAGCACCGATTCAAAAGTTTAAAAAACCCGCTCGTTCGTTCACTGAATGTACCTGAGCTAAACTTCAGAAAATGATTCCAGGCACACCAGGCCTCGGAATCAGGTGTCATCAGAGACTACGTTCTTGTAAAATCCCAAAGAAAATTAAGAAAAAATTTCCCTTGAATTTTACAGGTCTTTACATTACTCCCACCTTAGGGCTTTACGTCCCTGTAAAGATACATCATAAACTAGGGGAACAAATGTGGGTACTATGCATGCATCTGAGCCTCCCGCTCCCAAGTGCTCTCCTGGAAGTTCCTGTGCTGCCATCTGATGCGCACTAGAGGAATCGATCTTCCACATAGGACCCGCTCATGTTGATCCTCAATCTCCACTAGGACCTCTGCAAAATTCGCCCCATAATCAATGTCCAGCTCCCCATGGTTAATGATATGCGTCGGGTCATGCACGTATCTCCTCAGCTAAGATACGTGGAAGACGTCGTGCACCCGGTGCAAATGAGGTGGTAGATCCAGGCGATAAGCCACCTCGCCAATCCTAATGAGGACCATGAATGGTCCGATGAAGCGCGGAGATAACTTGCCGCCTCGGCCAAATCTCCGAAATCTACGTCGAGGTGAGACCCGCAAGAAGACGTGGTCGCCATCCTCAAACTCTAGTGGACTCTGCCTCCTGTCAGCATAAGACTTCTGCCGGCTCTGAGCTATCCTCATCCGTTCCTGGATGAAATGGACCTTCTCTGGTCCTACAAGGGTTGATGAGATTTCTTCTTTTCCGATAAGAGAATTCTGGTCTCATCCCTTGGATGAACCACGTTCTCTGCCTAATACAGTTAATCCCGACATAGATGATACTAATCCATACCAAGGATGATGTCGTAAGGCCTCGACGCCACTACCAAGAGATCCAACCGTTACTCTCGCCTCCAAGGGTTGAGTCACACTGTCGGCATCAGCGTGTGGTCACTGGGTCTCCTCCAGTAGGTATCTCAAAGTGAGGGTCAAGTCTATAGTTTTTAAACTGGAACCTCTTAGTAACAACATAAAGAGAGGACAGGAAGGTAAACGCCACAAGAAATGTGTCTTTTATTACTGCAGCTCAAAGTACAAAGACACAAAGCATCTACAAACAAACATCAACAAAGATAGAAGAAACATGAACAATAGTCTTCAGGTCTGAAGCTAGTCCTGCTCCTGTCCATCTGCTCCCGGAGCTCCATGATCATAGGCCTCAGCTGCCTGAAGCTGAGCTCTCCCATGTCCACCTATTCCCTACGGTCGGGGTGGACCTCCTGGTGGTGGTGGTGGCAACACCTCGAAGCGTCGTCCACCTCTAGATGCACAGCCAGCTCCCCTGCCACAGTCTCCTGCTCCTTGCGGTCTGCCTCGATCGAACCTCTGCCTCTGCCTGGGAGGTCCTTCGTTTATCTGCTGATCATCAGTATGGCAGGTGGAACAGTTACGAGCCATGTGACCAACCCCACCGCAGGATTAACACCATCTGCGCATGGTAAGTCGTTCTCCTCCTCGGGTGCCTCGCACAAACGATCATGTGTCATGCGGTCGACCACCTATAGGTCTAGTCCTTTTGGACCTCTGTGTCATCTATCTACTGCCCGCTGAAGAAGACTCTACCGCATGCCAGCTAGTGGTGGGTCCTACTGCTGGAGACTGCTCGGCAATAAAAACTCTCAATGAGAAGGGCTCGTTCTAGTACCCCCTACCTGTGACGGAATGCTGAGGGAGATCAGTGATGCCCTGATCTCATGCCTCAGTCCCTGCTCAAAGGTTCGGGCCCAGAAGAATGGGTCCCATACCATTTCCTTCGAGTAGCGTGAGAGATCGGTAAATCTCGATGAGTACTGGGCGACCGTCATGCTGCCATGCCGCAGCTGTAGTAGCTCCTGGATGCGCACCGCACGGTGGGTGGCTGGGAAGAACTCCGAGCAGAAGAAGCTCTCAAAGTCCTTCTAGAGAAGAGATGACTCGTCGTGCACCTGGAGAATCAAGCTCCTCCATCTGCCTACTGTCGCGTACAGGAGGCTCGTTGTGAGGATCACCATGAGGTCAGCTGGTGTCCCCACTAATCTGAAAACTCACACTACTTCCTCCAGCCAATCCTCGGCTGCTTGAGGGTCCGTCTCCCCGTGGAACCCGGGCGGTCTCTATCACTGGAACTCATGCAGTGCACTAAGGCGATGTGCACTCTCAGCGGATGGGGATGGTGGCATCGGTGGCTCGGCGGGTAGTGGTACCTTTGGTGACTCCACAGTAATAGGGCCCTACACCGAGGCCTCGTCACTCGGTTGGCTGCAGTCACGCACGAAACTCGGAACCCTAACTGGCTGCCATTGTGGGACCATCCTGAAAAGAAACAGGTGTGCTACGGTCAATACAGTATACCTGGTGAGCTGACACAAAGTAATCACAAAGAAAACCTTTAAAACGCACATGTAATCAATTTTTTCGTGCACTAAGTCGGAAATCAGAAGTCAGGGACCTGATGTACGGATACGTCGGCCGCCGCACCAACACTGGACTCCCTGGACTGATAACCACACTCAATACTCATAACATTATTGCTTCACATAGAAAAAGATCAGAGTCCTGAGTTCTATGGTAGAACAGAACTCTTCTAATACCAATTTGTCATGACCCATCCTCGGGGCCCGTGCCATGACTACCCCAACCCCAACTTCCATAGGTCAGGGTCTGGAGACTAGCACCAAGGCGTAATTCCTGATAAAAAGGGAAGGCATTGCCTTTGTAAAGTAAACAAACACACAGAGTAATCAAGAAGAAGTAAACACTGAGTAAAAACTGGGTACAATAGTAAGTGTGGAAAAGTAAGTGGGCCAGAATACAAACCCAAACTGAAAGTAAAGTACAACTGGAAAGAAATTACAGAAACTCAAAGTAAATCCTCAACATCAAGTCATCCACTGGAAGTCCCACCAGAAGGGTGGTTACAGATAGCCTCCTCAGCTCCATGGGTCCAGTCATCCGCTCTGTGTACGTCTCGCCCAGTGGTCCACCTCTAGGTACCGACTTGCTCCACAATCCACCACCATGATCAGCGTTGTCCGTCGTCTGCATCCAACACAACGTAGTGCGGGCATAACCCGAGCAGGGGTAAGTATAAGCTACTCAGTGGGGACCCCAAGACCACCGAAGGTCTCCCAGATTCCACAAAGGATAATCCAAAAAGGAAAGATACAATCACAAAGTAACATCTGACACTACTTAGGTATATTCCCATACATATACCTAAGTCACCAATTCCAGTTCAGCTCCAACATCCGAGCTCATGTATAACCCAGTCCACACAGGAAAACACAATGTCATCCACACAGGATATCAAGTAAATCTTATCAAAGATAAGATAGAAAGTCAAGACTCGGCTCACACAGGTATACTTCTTCGTAAGACGATAGATATGATCAGTTGTAGCCACTGATTCATCTAAGTCGTCGGACCCACACATTATCGATAGGTACTAACCCCCGCAATGACCCACACAGGATCTGATCATGATTTCGAAACCATAGCTACTGTAGTACTCCACCTCTATCGAGTACAGTGGGCCTGCCGCTACAACCAAGTGCTTCCCACTAACCTTGGACTGCTGCAGTACTCGACCTGTCGAGTACTGTGGGCCTGCTGCTACAACCAAGCGCTTCCCACCATGGGTATGCCACTACAACCAAGCGCTCCCCCTCATAGCCACCAAAGGTACTCCTTCTGTTGAGTACTGCGGGTCTGCCGCTACAACCAAGCGCTTCCCACTGGGCTATCTGTAACACACCGAGTCATTCGATCAGCAGTCGTCAAGTCTCAACCAGCTCTAGAGTTTCTGCACAAAGCATGCTCATTTTGGGAGGGTCCAGTCCATGAGCCAAGAGGTTGATACATCAACTCACACGTATTCCGGAGTTTATGTATCCCAAAAAGTACCGTAGTGGTCACCACCAAACTCTCGGAGGATTCCCGTACGGTTGTCGCCGTCGTCGAACCCACGGAGGATTCCAGTACGAAAGTCATCGTCATTGCAGTCACAGCCAGCTCTAGGGTTCCCGCACACAGTAAGCTCGTTCGGGGAGGGATCACTCCACAAGCCAAGTGTCTGATACATCAACTGACACGAAGTCTGAAGTTGATGTATCCAAAAGTTCTGTATCGTCAACAGGAACTCAACGCAACAGACGGCATGTCAATCGAACGCCCGGTCTGAGAGTTATTGGCTTTTTCATCCTAGGGGCCCGGTTGGTTTTTAAGTCAAAACCAACCCATCCGTACTCCAACTGCATCCAAACCTCGAGCGGAGTAAGCCAAAAGGTTCGTCTCACTAATAGGAATCCAACAAAGTCGATGGAACGTCATTCGGACGTCCGGAGCTCAAGTTATAAGCGTTTCCGCTCTGAGGGCTCGGTTGGTTTCATGCTCGAACCAACCCAGACGAACCCAAAGTACTTAGAAATCTTGAGTGTAATATACAGAAATGACTGTCTCGATCCAAGGATCGCATCGTAGCTAACGGTGCGTCAATTGGAGGTCCGTAGCCCAAGTTAAGGGCAAAAGACCGGAAGAGGTATGAAAATGGGGGTTTCGGGCCCGGACTGACCTGGCCAAAGACCCCCTGGGTTGGCCCGAACCGGGTCGACCTGAACAAGGTCCGGGTCCGGCCCGCTTGGGCATGGCATGGCCCGACTGGCACGGCTAGGCTCGGTGCGCTGGCGGTCTGCTGGCCAGCTCGGTGTAACCGAGCTGGGCAGTCAAGGTGGGGTGCGGCTGCCCCCTGTCTAAATAAACGCGGCCCCCCATGTGGGGGCCGCTGCTGTTCAGCCAGCCGGGGGTTACGAACCCCCGACTTCTCCCCTGCCCATCCGGCCCGCTCTGGCCGGCCGGTTGCTGCCGCCACGGGACTGGCCGGTCCGGTCCCCCTGCTCCGACGCCGGCAGTCGGAAACCGGCCGCCGCTCCCTGCTCCACCGCGGCCTAAAGCTGCAACCTTGGTCCGTCCGTCACGGCGCGACGGCGTCGTGCCCCTCCGCCGCGGCCCCGCTCCGGCCGCGGTGTTTTCGTGATTCTCCAGCGCGGCGCGATGGCGCCGCGACCTTCTTCGACTTCAATGGCGCCGCGCGACGACGCCGCGCATCCTTACCGCACGATCCCGCGTGGTACGACGGCACCGCGTCACTTTCCTTTGAACCGCAACAAAACAAAGATAAGGGAGGAGGGTCGGTCGTGTTTGTGTGGTCCGGCCCCCTCCCGTTAATCAATAGCAAGCGGTCCAATTTGAAACGAGGAATGACAATGGAAGATTTCACGAATAACAACAACAGTAAATCCCCTACCTCGAGCGTTGTTGAACAAAGGCTCGCCGCGGAAGAAGGCGTCGCGGAAGATGGTTCCGTACATGCTTGACGAAGATCGTCCGATGTGGGGTGGCGTCTCACACCGGCTGCGGAGAGGAGTAGAAAGACATGTCGTCTTCCTTTGGTGTTGTCTTTCTTCGTCGGAGTGTGGCATTCTTCGCGTTCCTCAACATGGAAGATGAACTTCTTTAGAGTAAGATTGCTCCCTCTCAAAAACCCAACACCACGAAATAACCCCCCAAATAAAATAATTGTTATGCTTATTTTATTATAACTTTCCATGCATTTAAATTTTAAAATTCAAATGCTTAACTCCCAAAATGAATGGCATGCATTGATGTGAAGGAAGTCACATTATTTAATACATGGGGGTTTAAAGGGGAAGATTTATGGGGGTTTAGATAATTTGAAGAGGCGGAGTTCATGTGGGACCCACCACCCTCTTAACCTCTCATAGGTAGTTTCCCAACTTCCACTCAAAGGATAAAACCACCTTAAAAGAAATAAAATTGTAGCTCAATTTTATTTTACCTTTCACAATTTTTAATTACTCCTCCTGAGCAAACGCAACCCCAGTAAAGGCCTTCTTAAGCAATTACCGGCACTACGGTTCCATCGGTGTCCTCGGATTTCGATTCCGAGCACCGGTTCAAAAGTTAGGAAAACCCGCTCGTTCGTTCACTAAACGTACCTGAGCTAAACTTCGGAAAATGATTCCGGTCACACCGGGCCTCGGAATCAGGTGCCATCAGAAACTGCGTTCTTTTAAAATCCCAAAGAAAATTAAGAAAAAAATTTCCCTTGAATTTTACGGGTCTTTACACTACATGTAAAAAATGACTCATGGATCATTTTCCTAAAGTATCAAAACAATATGAATGTGTTAGCTTAGTTTTCATTATGCCACTTGTTCTTTTAACTTAAATTAATGTCAATTTTAAATAAAAAGACACACTTGGAGTCATACCGGTCACACCATGCATCGTATTGATGTGAGGTTTACTCCTGCACATAAAAAAATTACTCATGAGATATTTTTCTAAAATATAAAAACAATATGAATTCTTTTTCTTGGTTTTCAGTATGTCACTTATTCTTTTTACTAAAATTCATGTCAATTTTAAATAAAAAGATACACTTTTAGCAATATCGACTACATTATGCATCATATTGAGGTGAGGTTGATTCCTATATGTCAAAAATGAGTTATAGATCATTTTCATGAAGTATCAAAACAATCTGAATGTGTTTTATCAGTTTTTAGTATGTTAGTTGTGGTTTTTTATTAAAATATCATTTCAAATTGGGAACATGCATTTTGAGTCATACCAGTTGCATTGTGCATCATTTTGATGTGAGACTACTTCATACATGTCACAAATGAATTATGAATCTCTTTAATAAATAATAAAGACAAACTGAGTGAATTTTCTTGGTTTTTAGTGAGGAACATGTTTTGAACTAAAATGTCAATTTTAAACTGATAACAGACACTTTGAGTCATACCGGTCACACTGTACATCGGATTAAAGTGTCATTAATTCCTAAATGTCAAAACTAAATCATGGATTGTTTTACTAAAGTATAAAAACAATATGAATGTGTTTTATAGGTTTTTAGTATGTCACTTGTTCTTTTTACTTAAATTAATGTCAATTTTAAATAAAAAGATACACTTTGAGTTATACCAATCACATCGTGCATCGTATTGAGGTGTGGTTGACTCTTACATGTCACAAATGACTCATGGATCGTTTTCCTAAAATATCAAAATAATTTGAATATTTTTTCTTGGTTTTCAGTATTTCACTTGTTCTTTTTACTAAAATTAATATCAATTTTAAATAAAAAGAGACACTTTGAATTATACCAGCAACACCATGCATCATATTGAGGTGAGGTTGATTCCTACACATCACAAATGACTTATAAACCATTGTAATAAAGTATCAAAATAATCTGAATGTGTTTTCTTAGTTTCCAATATGCCAGTTATGTTTTTTTACTAAAATATCATTTCAAACTAGAAACATGCAGAGTCATACTGGTCGCATTATGCATCAGTCTAATGTGAGACCACTTCATACAAATCACAAATGATGTATGAATCATTGTCCTAAATTATCAAGACAATTCAAATGCATTTTATCAGTTTTTAATGAGGGATAAATTTTAAATTAAGTAGTCAAACATTCAATTTAGATTATGTTAATTTAGTGTATATCATATAATATTATGAGGAAAAACATATTATATTAAAAAAACTTTACCTTCTCATTGAATTTTGAGTTGCAGCCTCGAATCCCAATCTCTCACAAGCATTAGCGGCCTTGAACATACCATCTCGACTCGAACAAAGGAATACACATGTATAAGAAAATAATTCTTATGTGATTAATATTAAAAATAATAAAATTAAACATAAATATGAAACAATACACTACTTCTATGGAAGTCACATCTTCATGTTGTTTATGTACATTCTTCCATTAGGTATGGTGCCCATTTATTTCTAATTAACTCTATATCATCTTGTGAATATGATTCTTTTCTACAGTCATAATAGTACTACAAAAATATAAATACACAAAGGATTAATAAATATTTTAAATGAAATAGTAATTATCTTTGAAAATACTTCTTCGGGGATTCTATTGTGTTGATGGAATATGATCTCTCTCATAAATTTACAAACATAATAACCAAAATATTTTTTATTTGTCTATTTCGTACACTACAGAAACATTGAGGAGAATAAGTAATTTGTTTTGATATGTGTTTGGATAGTGAAATGTTCTTATATATACCCTAATATTTTTCCATTTGTACAACTTTTCATGGTTCTCGTTCTTAGCCCCTAGCCTCATTCCTTGTTTTTCATGATATTTATGCATCACCCTGTCATAACAGAATCCTCATTAAAACATAATATAAATTATACAACATGATGTTTAGTTATAAAACATTGAATGTAGTGTATTAAAATTTTAAAAACACTATCATATGCGGTCAGTTTGTTGGATATCCATCCATTGAATCCAGTAAATAATTCTTTGGAGTATCCAAATTGACCACAATGATCATCCAATGTTGCCTAAAAACTCAAAAAGGAATAAGTAATTAAAGAAATGAAAATATATTTTATATTATTAAATTGTAGAGTTTTACCCCTATATCATTGGTATTAAGAATATTTTATCATCAAAAATATTTATTTCAAATTATTTGACCAGGACTTCCACTATTTCATCCTTTTTTTACTCTATTTTTGGTTGTTCTATAGAGGAGTGTGAGGACTAACGAGTCCAAATTTTTTTCATGGGGAAATCCATTAAATTGTTTTATATGTATATATGTCTATAGAAAATATGAAATGTATTTAGTCATAATTAACATAGTATATCAGCTTTTGGAAAATCAAATCATGAAAACATACCTCTTGTATACATTTACAAATGAGGCACTAAGACAATCATAGTTTAGGATTTCACTTATAGTCTTGACACCAATAAAGTCTTTAACTTCCTCTCCACACATATTTTCTTCAAAATCAATTGTATGACTACAACCACTTTTTAACTTAGTATCCACATGAACCTTGAATGGTAGTAAATACGGATATAGAATGGTCAGTGTAAAGGTGCTTTTGGTAGATCTTTTTGATCGGTTGGTCGATCCTTTAGATTATTTTGAGTTGGTATTTCATTTCATCCTCTTACATTTTTCCATTTGTAATAACATTCATTAGTTCAGACCTTTTTTTAATTAATTGTTAAAGGTTTATATTAAAAAATAAATTAGAAATTAATACCTCCTTTTCGATATGTTTTCTTACAAGATTTGACGACCTTGCAATGAATGTTTCAACAGCTTGTTAGACCTTGTGAATATCTTCCTTGTCAATTAGAATAGGTATCTCAGCACTCAACTCATGGGATATACTAATCGAGACTCTCACATGATCTGTTGTAAATGGTCTATTATGTAGCATGTCATTTTGGATATTGAACATTTTAGCCCTCACTACAAGGCGATGGGTGGGTGTTGACCCATATAAATCACCATCATTATCACCTTGTAGAATATTAGTGCAGGAAAGGTATCAGTGTCTTTCTAATTCATATTTCATAGAAACAATTATTAGAACATTGATTACCACAATGAAGATATCTCTTTGAGGGGAATGGCTTGCCTCAAAGCTGGTGTGGGTGGGGGATCATCAGGCAATGGTTGTTCTTGAGTTTTTTATTCTCTTTGTTTCTCCTATAAAAGTTGTTAGCATCTCTCTTAGCCACTGGAATTGTTCTTCAAGGGTATCTAGTCTTTCTATAATCAATTTAATTTCTTCACCTTGATCCTCCTCTTGTTTTTTTCCTCAAAATATGTTCAGGGTGTCACCCCAAAACTCGCACCTCTAATGCGGTCATACTGTTCTGGCATCTTTTAGGCCACTGATAGTATGTGTTCATCTGGTATAGGTGTTACTGATTCCTATGACTATGTCAGATAGAAAATATAGGAAAATAAGTAATTATTTGTAACACCCCAATATTTTACATTATGTCTCTTTTAATATTTAATCTCTTTGATAGCTTACATTGCACACAACACCGAGTTCGAGCACACCATGATCTATCAAACTAGCTATTTAGAAAGCAGTTATGAATAAAATTAACCACATTATAAAATTTAGAAAATTTATTTTTTAAAATAGACTTCATTTTTAAATTCTTAATATAAAAATTATCTTAGGGTGATTTTTTGGTATGTTTCTGAAAAGTTTCATTTTTTTATGAATAGTGAACAATACTGCATTGTTGTTAAAAAACGACTTTTTCATTTAAATAATGATTTTAATTTTAATTAATTTTAAAGTCACAATAGATAAAAATAAATATATTAATCTAATTTAATTTATTGGAATTTTTTTCATAATATAATTAGATATAAAAGTTTATTTAACTTTTTAGTGTCTCTTTTACCCGCCTTCTCACCACATCTGCGGGATTAATGTTAAACTTAATTTTTACATTCATGTGAATTGAATTTCGAAAAATGAACATAAATGGTTGTAATTATAATTAATTTTTTGGTCTAATATGATCAAATTAATTTTATGTTGAATAGTAACTTTAGTAAATTTTTAGTTATTTACCACAGTTAAGGGTAAATTGGGTAATTAAAGATAAAAAACTAATATTATACTATTATAAAATAACCCTAAAAATTGTCCTAATTTCATTATATGATTGGTATTTGACCAAAATCAACCTTAGGCTGAAATTATAACCTTTTTAAACAACTTGGGTAAGAATATGAAATTTATTATATTTTATTTTAAAGATAAGTTAAAAATGTCGTACTCATATTTTTAATAAGTAAATAATTTTAAATATAGGGTTATGTAAAAGTTAAATTAGACTAAAAATATTAATTTGAAATATAAAATTTTTATCTATATAATGATAATTTATTTATATATTTTATACATTAAATAATTAAATTTAATTATGACATATGATGATAGAATAATTGATTTATTAAAGGAGGAATCCAATAAATAATATTAATAATATTAATAATACTAAAATAAATATAATTTGAAATATTTGATGTAATAAAATAATTTTATGGATGAATTTGAAATGTTAGGGATGAGTTAATGTAGTTTTTTTTAATTAATAAAGTTTTTATGATCTTTTAAAAAATCCAATTAATAAATAGTGTCAAAATTGAGATAAATGCGATTTTAAAATAAATAATATTTTATTGAATTATATAAAATTCATAAAAATAAATAATTTGGAAAATTTACTATTATAATGTTAAATATTTCATAAATGATCCAATTGGGTTTCATTTGGTATTTTATAGTAAGTATGTTAACCCTATAGTGTAAAAAAGACAAGTTGTTGCAGTAAGAGTTAAATTGTTTAACTAAGGGTTAAATCCAAAAGATAAGGTTACTTTTGTGACATAAACATGTCTAAAATTAATTTTTTGAGATTATTTAGACTCATACTAATATTATATTTGAAATAAATAACTTTTTATCTATTTTAAATCGAAAATAAATTTATAACAAATTAATAGTTTTGGAGTTTCCTAAAGTGCCTCCCCCCTCTCTTATAAAAGGGAATCTCTACTTATCTTTTATTCACACCTATAAATCCCTCTGGATCCAGAAAAACCTACCCATTTCTCCTAAAAACATCCCTAAATTCATCCTAGAGGCCATAATTTGGGTATAAATCCAACCTAAGGAGTCCTTTTGTGCAAATAAGAATGAGACACTAGAAGAATAGGTAATTGTTATATCAACTCTTTCAAATTTATTTTCTTATTATACTTCCTCTTCCTATGTTGTTTCCATAATAAAGTAATAAATAAATTGTCATATATATTATTATATTTTATTATAATTATTTTACAACCATATTCCTCTGTTTATCTATTCTACGAATAATAATATCACTATGTGTGCGTATGTACAGTTTACCGTCTCCACATTGTGGTGTAATTTGTTTTTCATTACCAATTTATTTGGATTGGAATAATTATGGATATAATGGATAAAAATAATCAATGTGATATGATATTTATTCTATATAATTAATATATCATCCAATTCTATACCATTTAACCATTAATGGAATGATATCGTCACTCATGCCTACGCACGGCTTACCGTCTCCACAGCTAAATGAGATTCATATTCCACGTTAACCATTAAAAAATGATTATAAAAAATATATATATATAATAAATAAGTATTAAATATATTAAATAATAATTCTACTGGAATAATATATATATATATACACATATATTTCATTTACTTTCTTCCATTCAATACGATAAGAAAACAGAAACGACGTTCATGCGTACGTACGGTTTACCGTCTCCATGAACGGTGTCTTCCATTTCATATATATATATTTTATATATGTTTATATAATGAATATATATGATATATAGATCATTTTTAAATTATTTAAGTAATTAAATCATAATATAATAATAGGATCAAGAATAACAAGTCAAAACACATATGATTAACAAAGTGGTTATTACTCAAAATGTTGATTTAACTTAGAATTATTGATAAATGGGTAATATAAAGTCATAAATGAATCATATATAATATCATAAATATTATTATGACTCTGTTACAAGTTAATAATATTTTTAAAACCACTATATGGGAGTTTTGAACATGTAAGTAAGGAATCGGACCTACGGTAACGGTTAATTTCAAAATCTCATTGCTATCTAAGATTGTTTATACATAAGTATTTAATGGGATATATTTATCATAAATGTCCATGTTTATTAAAAAATAAAAAGGAATATTTTTAAGGTTTTATTTAAGTTACTCTTTAACTAATACATAATTTTAAATGTTTCTAAGATATATTCCTCTAAATATTTCTCATGAGATTTATGGATTTATTTATAAGGATGTGAATATTTTTAAATGTTACTTTTTGAATTTATCTCAAATTTTTCAAAGTGGTATGGGACACTTTTATTCAAAAATATATTTTTTAAATGTTTTATTTTATAAATTTGTGGCTTTTAAATAAATTATTTTAAATAAAAAGGGTATTTTTCTCAAGATATTTCAAACAATTTTATTAGATTATTTTCATCTATGTCAACATCCTTTGTTGAATTTTATGTTTGATTGAGTTTGATATCTTATGATACAATAAAACTTATTTTATTTAAGGGTTTGTGATATGTTTGACTGTGGATGTGATATCTTTGATACCATTCATGGTTTATGGTTAAAGTATTAACATTTCATATTCTAGTTTTAATGCGAATGTTTTATTGGTTATGTTTTACCCCTTTCATAAGAGGAATGCATTAGACTTACTAAGTGATGGTCAGGGCTCTCTATAGCCCCTCGATGCATCAATAGGTATCATAAAACAAACTAGTTTGGGTTTTTACCCATTTATGTATGTTCTTGGCACAAGGCCTTAATGGTATGGTTATAATGTCCGACATTATGCATTACCACATTATGAGATTATTTGACTAGTAGAATATCCATGTATATGTTTAAATGGAATTATTTGATTTATTCTTTCCATATTATTCTCAATATTATTTTTAAAAGGTTTGTGATTAAGTTGTATACATTTCTTTAAAAGTTTATGCTTATTTCTGATAGCTTTTGTTGTATTATTTACCCTTACTGAGCATATGATCTCACCTTGTTCTTATGTTTTATTTTCCCAAGATTCCAAGATGTGTATTATGATTGATATGTAGGGTTAATCTAGGAGAATAATAGCATTCTCAAATAATTATCTATGTTTTATTTTATGTTTTGAATTGTAATGTAAGGTTAATGTATGTAATCTATTATCCAAAAATAATAAACTAACCAGTCCTTCGTGATTTGATTCCTTGTAATCATGCCAATGTATTAAAATAATGCACCGAGTCCAGGCTTCTGGGGTTGATGCATTGCATCATTATTATGTAATAGTGATTTAAATAAAAAAATTATTATATCATACTTACACATGTTTCCAACACTTTTCCTGTGTTTTCATCTATTAGCATACCATATTTATTTACATGTACCTCCTTCTATAGCACATCGTGTGAGATGGAAGTGGATTTGTATTTGGAGTCATAAATATACATATAAATAAAGGAACAAAATTATACTATTGTTTCATGTTACATAAAATTATTATGGTATATTTAAAATACGTGTCAATTTTTTTCAAGTGGAGTGTACCTCATCCTTACTTTATGGTAGGGGTATGTTGGTTTTGATGCATGTTCCTTATTTTCAGCACTCAGTTGTTGTTTCATGAATAAAAAATTGTCAATAAAAGTAATGAATACATGTATCATCAAATAATGTATTACTAGACCCAATGTACCTAAAAAACGCATTTGCATGATGGACGGTAAACGCATCTCACGCTTCTTGGGTTATCATATGTGCATAGATAAGAAATGAGTGCAGTTTTATTTTCCCTTCAGCATCTTTAAGATGATGTCTCATTATAATTGTGTGAAAATCTATATGAATCCTTCCAAAAAAGAATTAGTATATATTTATTATAGGATTCATCTACTATAAATTCACTTTGTAAGGGATAATTAAGAGCAAGTCAATGTTTCATTATTTAATTTTTTAGTAAAATAAATAAATGATGTCATAATGTTACCGTAATCTCTTCCCACATCTGGGTCTTAAGATCGAGCACAACATGGTGCCATGAATCAACATAAATCGGCCCATATTGATGATTGATTATTCCAATTTAACTATTGAACATTGCCTTATTAGGGTTAACAAACTGTCCTTGCACATTCCATCTGACCTCATATTTTATGCCTTTGATTTTCACCTTAATGATTTTTGCTAACACCATCAAACTATGGCACTTCTGTTTTTTCTACGTCGTAGGTCCTTCGTCACATACCATTTACTCATATTCAACATCATCAATATGTTTCTTTAGAGCGGTAGCATTGGAATGTGAAAATGGTTGTTTTACCTCTACACAGGGAGTAGTAATAGGTTGATAAACCTGTTGCTCCTTGAGATTGGGAGCACCAACATGTGCGAAAGGTCGTTGTTCCTATGCACTGTGAGTAGCAGTAGGTTGAAAGACCTATTGTTCCTTGAGATTGGGAGCACTAACACATGAGTAAATCATTATCTGTATAAGTGGTTTAACATTTAATTCATAGTACATAAATGCAATAGTGAACAGATAATAATATGAGGTAACATGATGTGTATTACAAAAATATATATAACCTAATTATTGAACTCTTTTTTTAAGGATGAAGAGATTTTAATCCTCTATCAACTATCTAAATCCCTTCATTGTGGTCTCCTCTGACATACAAAATTTTGTCTATATTGATACCATTGAGAAATTATTATGGAATTGTTTCCGATGCTTTCTCTGGGGCACGCGAGTCCGTCCCATTCAGGGATGAGGGACGCGGTTTTTGTTGCCCCGCATTCCCGCTTTCCAAAGGCGGGCGGCATCCACTCCTTATTCAGGGACATATTCTCCTTGATCGAAACGGGACGATGGGATTTCGGTTCTTCCTTCTATGGATTCCTCCTCAGAACTCATCACCTAGTCTGGGTCTCCCTTATATACTTAAGATGTTGTTCATGAAACTCTTCCTGGCGCCATATCTTCATGGACACCAGTTAATTACGTTGCTTCTGTCAGGACATTCCAAGGGGTCCAGTCAGGTCAGCAACCTTCAGTTAGGGGAGTAGTCATGTAGGGAATCACTGGCATGTCTAGATGCTAGGGGATTGACGTGTCTGTCTTATTTCCCTTATTATAGGGCTTCTCAAGGGTGCAGAAGCCTGAGGCATCCCACATCGAACGCGGGAAATCGTATGCCATGGGTATGTATCTGAGGTTTTCGTCAACTTCCCATGTTTAACACAGGGTATGCCGCAAGTTTAATGTCTGGCGGAGATGGATTGAGCTAATCAAAACACTGACTAGAGTGGATCAGATGGAGGAACCCCCTGAAGGGAACACCGATATTGGGGCCAACATGTGGGTGGCTTCCCGAATGCTATTAAACGGAACGGGGAATGGGGTGGCGTGATTCCACTGGGATGTGGCGGCCCGGGTAAGAATCAGGATGGCTGATAGAAGTTTTTGTGAGGGGGGTGGTGAATGGGATGGAATCATCATGAGGATGATAATGGTTTTGTGCTTGATCCTTGAGGAGGCTTTCTACATATCCTTGTGGTAGGGAATCAAAGTCCACATAGTTCATCTGATGACGGCTTACCGCCGATTGGGGTTTTCAATGGCTTACCACTGGATGAGGTCACAATGGCTTACCGCTGGATGGGGTTTCAATGGATTACCGTTATAGTGCCAACGGCTTACTGCAGAATGGAGTGACAACGTCTTACCGCTGCAGTGACAATGGCTTACTGCTGAATGAAGTGACAGTGGCTTACCGCTGAAAGAGATCCACAGTTTAACATCGTGTGGGACGGGGGTGAACCGACGTGAAGGGGGTCGGAACTGCTAGGTGTTGGGCTTGAACCTCATGGAGGATTCCTATGTACCTTACCTTGGCAAGGATCAAAGTCTATGTAGTTCAGTATATGATATCATTTAGGGCCTATGCTCAGAGGTAGCCCAAGGTGTTGGTGGATTGACGTGAATGGGGTCGGTGCGACCAATGGGTGGTGGGCTTGAACCTCATGGAGGATTCATATGTACCTTGACTTAGCAAGGATCAAAGACCTCATAGTTCAGGTTACGGGGCTTGGCACACCGACGTGAAGATGGTCAGGACCAATGGGTGGTGGTGGCCTTCAACCTCGGGGAGGCTTCCTACGTACCTTGCCTTAGCAAGGATCAAAGTACACATAGTTCAAGTTATAGGGCTATTGAACCGACGCGAAGGGGTTTTGAGACAACTGGATGTTGGTATTGAACCTCGGGGAGGCTTCCTACATACCTTACCTTAGTAAGGATCAAAGTCCATGTAGTTCAGGTGGAGGGTGTGGGGCTTACACTCTAGGCTGCCCAGGGTGTCGGTGAACCGACGTGGAGGAGGACCTGGGGTCCAATAGATTGAGGTGGGATTGAACCTCGTGGAGGCTTCCTACGTACCCTAACTTGGCAAGGATCAAATTCCTTGTAGTTCAGAAGTGGGTGTGGGGCTTACACTCTAGGATGCCCAGGGTGTCGATGAACCAACGTGGAGGAGGACCTGGGGTCCAACAGATGGAGGTGGGGTTGAACCTCGTAGAGGCTTCCCACGTACCCTGCCTTAGAAAGGAACAAATTCTTCTTATTTCGGAAGTGAGTGTGAGGATTACACTCTAGGCTGACCAGGGTGTCGGTGAACTGACGTGGAGGAGGACCTGGGGTCCAATAGATGGAGGTGGTCTTGAACCTCGTAGAGGCTTCCTACGTACCCTGCCTTGGCAAGGATCAAAGTCCTCATAGTTCGGAATCAGGTGTGGGGCTTACACTCTAGGCTAGCCAGGGTGGATGTCATAGTCGGTGCTCACTCTAAGCCCACGTGAGTTATGCTCAGTGTGAGAAACAAGAGATAGAAAAGACCCGAATATCACGTCGCAAAAGGTGCGTCTGTGGGAATTGAAGTGGGGATTACACGTAGTTAGTGGACCAAAGAGGAAACAGGGGGGATTATACATGGTTAGCATCCCAAAGAGTCGGGACTTACTCCAGGATGGAGGCCCGATGGAGAAAAAGCATAGTGGGAGAGGGACTTGGGACCGAAGAAAGGAGAATCACCATTCTGTACCGTGCCCTTTGCTGGCCCTAGGGACCGAAGATTAAAGGAGGAGAAGGGATGTTTCCTCCTACGGGAAATCTAGGGGCTTACACCGAGATGGCAGCCCTTATCCCGTGGATAAACGCCACTCCCATAAGGAGGATATCATCCCACGTGGGGACCAGTGGGCATGCAGAATGTCCAATGTGGGGGCACCCTGCGTGCGAGGCATAAAGAAAGGTCACAATTTAACGTCATGTGTTGAGGATGAGGGTGCTTGGCTGTTTAACATCCTACATCTTGGACGAGGTGGGTTTGATCTGCATCCCTAGGACTTACATAATCGGTACCCTTTGCTCCTTGGTGTAGAGAGGGGACCGGCAAAGCCGTGGTGAGGGGGTTTCATGGAGAGAACCATCGAGGGGCCCACATTAGCATGGTTATACGAAGAATCAATATCCATTAGTGTGCCTATGTGAAGAATCATGAGGTGAAGCAACGCAACGGGTGATATCTTCCATGGGACTTTGAAGTCACATCGTGTAAACCTAGAGGGTCGCACAGGAAAAGTAATTTCCAATCACTTTGAAGTCACATCGTGCAAACCTGGAGGGTCGCACGGGAAAAGTAATTTCCAAGCAGAGGGGTTCATAGGAAGGGGCCTTGTGAAGCTCTATTGTTCTGTGTGGTGGAGGGAACTTGCAAAGGGGTGTGATTCACGAAGTGGGGTGCCTTATCCTAATCATAGGGCAGAGGTGCATATGGGAGGTGCTTCGTGAAGTGGAAAGGCATTCATGGATCACTGCCTCATGGAGCAAAGGTGCCTCACGAAGCAAGGTGTCGTGAAGCAATATGCTTCATAAAGTACAGTGACCCTGCCTTAGCATGTGGATCATGTGTACATGAAGGGTGTTTCGCGAAGCATAAATGCTCTGCAATGACCCGGGTCCCCTTGGGGATCCCCTTCCTTCACAAAGGCCCTTAGGCTTCATGAAAGGAATCCCTCTTAGAAGAGGGGATCAAAACGAGACAAAGGGGAGACACTTCGTAGAACAGAAGTACCTCGAACAACCCATGATTCACAGAGCAGAAGGATTCTTCACGATTCAGGAGCTGGGAATTCAAAAGGTCAGATTTTCTGTCCTTTGGGCTCAAGGGGAGTCTGGTATTTATAGGCAAGAGGCGCTGCAAAGGGGAGATTATTCGGCGTGAATAGGGACTTCGTTGCTTTACGGCAGGCTCACAAACGTCAAGTTCATTCGCAGAGCATCCCACCTCTGTGATTCACAGCGGGCTTGCAAACGTCAAATGCATTCATGGAGCATCCTGCCTCCTTACTTCGCGGCGGGCTTGTGAATGTCAAATGTGTTCACGGAGCGTCCCACCTCCTTGCTTCATGGCAGGCTCACGAACTTCAAATTCATTAGCGGATCAGCCCACCTCCTTGCTTCACAGCGGGCTCACAAAAGTCAAATGTGTTTGCAGAGCATCCCTCCTCCTTTCTTCACGGCAGCCACGGTGCTGGGGGGACTCCGTGAAATAGATTCATGAGGCAGTCAATGGTGCCTTCGTTTTGGATTCTTCTTTGTCCCAAATTTTGGTGCCAATAAATGCCCCCCCCCTCATACTTGGAACCGCAGAGAGATAAAGGGTTGAAGTCTGAGGTTAATAACCAAAATCCTTGGTCGTTCGCAATGTTGGCTTGCAAAAAGGGCTCACAAGGCGAATAGGGGATGCGCGGGCCTAGTGTGTTGTGAATCTAGGCACGAACTATATGCGCCGCGAAGCTCCAAAGGCCATCGCCTATAAATAGGGGGGTTGTCATCTCTTTTTTCCTTTCCCTTCCTCATGAATTTGTCCTTTTGAACTATCTATTAGAGAAGCTTCGCGTACTCTGCGAGTGTTCTCTGTGAATTGAGTCTTTGTGGTGCACAGCGAGTCCTCGACTCCATGTTTGTGCTCTGCGATCCGACGCTTGAACGCCTAGGTAGCACTCTACGAACAGTCTTCGCGAAGAGTCTTCGTGAATGCGCTCTGCGAATGAGCTTCCTGAACCAACCCGAAAATCATCCAAGTTCCAGAACTGAATGGCCCACCAAGAAGCTTCCCATGGGGTCCTTGAGGATGTCGCTTGGAGGGATGAGATGGCGAGCAGTCTGGGACTAAGAGATTTGGTCTGTAGCCACTCGGACCATAGTTCATTGGTGGAGCTGCTATCGGAGATCCATAATAACTACCCTTTGTGTAGGAGGTTTCCCATGTATGGCTTCGGGTTAAGGTATGACGTCGTCATCCCTAAAGCAAGTAGGGATGAGCCAGCTTACTGGTTCCAAATCATATTGTGTCAGCACCGTTGGTTCAGGGCGGCTGATAGCTATGCCTGGGAGGACTTCATGCCCATCATTGTTGACTTCTTATAAAACCATCTAAAAAACGTCGATGGGAAGTCATTGCCGCTGGAGACGTCTCATCCTCTGTACCGAACTATCCTCAAGGCGGCGTTGGGGAACCCGAAGAAGGGGTGGTCTAAGGAATGGGACCTGTGCCAGGGTAGAAAATTCATGGATGATTGGGCCTGAGCCTACTGGGTAGGCACCTTGTGTGAGGAGTTCAGAGCAGATCTGAGAAGAGTGGGCCTGTATGAGGCTGCTTGGGCTTCCCAGTTTCGCATCTACCATCCAAAGCAGCTAATGTTGGAGTTGTTGAGCCAGTGGTCACCGGGGACCAACACCTTCCACCTGCATCACAGGGAGGTTGGCATCAGCTTATGGGGTGTGCATCAGATCTCGGGGGTTTCGATACAGGGGGAGATGTACGAAAAATTCCTCCCTACTATGGGTGTGTGGGAGGACCCGGAGCAGATGTCGTGTATGGCGATGGCATTGATGGGGCTCGTGCCAGGGGAGGATAAGGAGGCGGTGAGGGATGTCCACTTCAAGAATTGGTTCAAAAAGTTTCTGAACTTCCCGGTAGACCATCAGTTCCCAGAGAGACCTTGAACTTGCCCAAAGGGGGCCCAGAGTAAGGAACACTCATACTAGTGGCTGTTGGAGAATAGCTAGTGGAAGATCTGGGGGTTCAGTGTCATTATGGAGCAACAGCCAATAGTCAGGCTGGTAGCATTCATCGCGACTCTTATCTATGGTTGGATCCTGCTGGTGAGGGATACCAACATGGGAGTGCGACCAAGAACTCTCATCATGGTGTCCACATTGGTGATAGGAGGGCGGGTCAACCTAGGGATTCCGATGCTCGCCAAGTTGTATAAGATGTTGTGGCACATCAGCGAGGGGAAAAGGCCGTAGAGGGTATGTGGGTCATTCCACCTTCTGTACGGGTGGATAGCGTCACATATCAAGGGGGTTTTATGAATACTCGAACCCTATCTCTCCTCCAGGGTCGAACTTCCGCCCATCGATCTTGAATGCCATGGGGAGCTTTCTGGCCAAGCTGACCGCATCGTCGGTTCTGAACCGGGTGTGGAAGGTGGATGAATTCAATTTCCACCTATTCTCGTTGCCAACGGGGGCCTTCACGGATGATGGTCGGGAAGCAGAAGAGCATCGGGCCTACCTTCTGGCCTTTCAAGGTGGAGTCTTGGTGGACAGGGTAGACCGCGAGCATCTCTGCGAGCCATACACCCCACACTGGTTTTCAAGACAATTCTAGTGCCTGTAGTGACTGACCCCACAGGTCTACCTAGAGGTGCGTCACGAGGAGCACCCATATGTGATGAGGTAGATGTGGCTCATGCTCACATGGGAAGACGAGAAGATGTGGAATAAACTACCTCCACCGACCACTGTCTTCAGGCTGGTAAAGGAATATGCCCAGAGCTAGGAGGCGACCTACCTAGGGGAGATGCTAAAGCGACCAACCATTCTAGTCGGTGATGGTGAGCCTCCCCGACCTCAGGGCTGAGGCCGAAAGGCGGCAAGGGAATCCCACAGTGGCGGGGATGCTGTAGCGGCGACGCCCACACCAGTTGAGGGGGAAGCAGTGGTATCTGATCCGGTAGCGGCATCAGACCCGGTGGTCCCAAGAGAACAGAGTCATCCGGAGGGGTGGCCACCGAGAAGATTCTGCATGATTTCTACTCAGTCCCTGAGAAAACGGTTGTTCCATATTGACATGTTGGAGAATGCTATCTTCCCAGAGGCCTGGGACATCTGGGAAGTCAACCGAAAATTCCTCGTCCCATCTGAGTTATGGCAGCACCTTAACTGCCTCAGGATGGACTTTCTAGGGATTGGCCCTATTAGAGCCAGTTTTTCAGTATCCCAGGTAGAGGCGGAGCAATAAATGGCTGAACTATAAGACTTTATCTACTCCTGGGGTGCCTTACACCCGATGATAGACCAGGTCAGGGTGTTGTTGGATCGTACGGTCCCTCCACAACTGTCAGCTGCTGACCTGAGGGAGCGCTTCCCTCTGCCAGAAGAATAAGACGAGTCCTCTTGGGGAGATGAGGCCAGTAGAGGGAGTCCATTAGAGGAGGTTAAAGTCAACAATCATTCCTCGGATCTAGAAGATTTCTCGGAGGCCCTCGAGGTAAAATCCCAAGTTTTTTCCTCAGGGTCTGCTCTTAGGTTACTCTGGATTCCTTATCAGCATCTGTATTGTGCATGAGGACCTTGTGCATAGACCTCATTCTTGCCCCTCAATGGGTGTCGACACGGGACCTTTGGGATCCGCACCTGTGGCTGCATCAACTTCCGTTTCTGGTGGGGCTAGGACACTTGAGGCGGCTCCCCCGGAGTCTCCAGACCTACCAACCATATACGGGGGGCCACATCTCGGGGTCCTAATGACATCATCCCAAGAGTGAGACCAAGGATTTGATCTCTGTAAGTCTCCTCTACCAAATTTATGATTGCCATCCCATGACCACATTAACTGAAATTCACATCCCCTTTTTTGGTGTGTACAGTCCTTCAATTGGCCTTGGCCACTATGGTGAAGTTGGTCAGGTCTTCTGGTGGTTCCCTTCCTAGAGGCATGCCAATGGTTGTGGCGGTGGACATCCAACCTGACCGAACTGTAGTGCTCCCGATCACTAGCAAGGATGCCTGTGGGACTGTCCCTGAGGTTATTGAGGTGGGATCTAATGATTAGGATCAACTAGATAGTTCAAGCCTCACCACGCCTGATCCAACGCCAGACGTGGACTCGGATGAGGAGTTCCTGGGGGAATTCCCTGCATACGATCATGCCAACTGCACCGACAGGGATGAGATGGACTCTGACGAGGAGTAAAAAAAAATAGTTTGTCACCGATTGTGGAAGATGATCACGTGATTTATCAATGACACCCCCCAAGCACTATGGTTGGATGAGATTGATAGACTTCGCTCGCGACTGCATGAACTGTGTGTTGGGGGAGTGGATGCCCAGTGTCCTCACATGCTCATCCGAGATCTTATAGCGGAAAAGATTCGGGAGTATGATCGTGGCCTCGGTGTGGGATGGTAGTGGAGGAAGGCAGTAAACATCAAGAGGCTCCATGAGGCTGAAGATGAGGTCCAGCGGTTATAGAATCAAGCGGAAAATCACTCGACCTCCCTCAACACGCAATCTGAGCTAATATTGTGATTGAAGGCTCAGATGGAAGAAGCCGAAGAGGTCCTAAAGTGAGCCTCTAAGGGGATGACCTCCATCCGGGCTGATGTGGAGCGGGCCCAAATTGCGGCCAATGAATTGTGCCCTCTCACTACCGAGGAGGAGCGGGAGATGAACAGGCGGAAGCAACTCCTGGACGCCACTAGATAGAGGGTGGCGAAGCAGCTACACTCTTTTGATGAGGTCAACCCGTCCATGGGGGGAGTCAATCTTCGAGTACCGTAATGATTACAAACCCTCTAACATACTTTCATGATTTAATTATTTGATGTCATAGCATGCATGAGTTCCATTGTTACATTGGTTTATTGCATCCTTGTGATGTTCGCAGAGCATCCAGTGATCATTCCCTAAGCTCACGTGGGTCGAGCCCGATGTAAGAAATAAGGGATGACCACCTTATCACCCCATCCAAATGTAGGAGTGCAAACCAAGCTTCAGACATCAGGGTTTTGAACAACCGGTTCAGATTTCCAGGAGGAAATGGGAGAGACCTGACTAAAGAATGAAGTTCTCAGAACAGCCGAATTACCATTTTCCCAGTGTGCTCTTGTGCACAAACGGGGTAACACCAGGGGCATTGAAATCAATCTGAACAAATGGGAATGGGAGGTGTAAATTACGATACCCAGGATTCGGAACATTTTGGGGGTGGTGGGACAATAAAAAATAAATTTTGACCACATTTGAAACATATTATTATTATTGTATTAGCCTAGAGTGGGGATAGAAAATGAGGGTCGACCACTGACCATGCTCGAAACATGGCGCCTGACTCAAAATTTCATCCTTTAGTCTTCTGAAATATTTTCCAAGGACAATAGGCAGGCCATAGGCCGAGCATCCATACTGTTAGGGGGTTCCCTTAGACATGAAAGAGGACGAGGGTTAAAATAAGGGGCATGAAAAGCGTGGAATGTGGAGTGATGGTTTGTTCGAACGGAATCCAACACTCTCAAAATTATGCCACCATGGTGGAAGCACATTAGATGGACGCATCGGTCTGATCATGGATCGTTCATTCTTTTAGACAGAACCTCTCTAGCGAGGAAGTAGTCACTTCCCAATGTCATATTGGGGCATCCCAAACTTGTTCAGGGAAAAATTGTAGTTACATGGTTCCCCATAAGGGGTCATGCCAGTGGATGGAAATGAGGAGGAATAGGATTTACGATTCCTGGGGCTAGACCCTAGGTGAAATGCCTGGGTGTCTCTATGTATCCCATGAGGATGGGAATCAAGTTGTATGTAGTTCTGGAAGCACAGTTTAACATCATGTGGGACGATGAAAATCCTGGCTGCACCGGTGAACATCCTACCAAAACTACTAAGCCCACATGAGTCATGCTTGATGTGGGAAACAAGAATTAGTGGTGGGACTTTCCCGACATAGGAAGGAACATGTTAGGGTGAAGGGACGCTCGGTGAATGTCATCCCAAAGATGTTAACCTGTCTATATAGCGCACCTAGATGCATGAAGAAGTAAATCCGAGTATGTCGGAATTCCACTTGAACATGAGGAAGTGGAAATGTGTGAATCAAGATGCTCAAAATCTAGATCACAATGATGGTGACGTGATGATGGAGGGATAATTGTTGACCATGTTCAAAACATAGCATCCATATCATGTTAGCCTAGAATGGGGACAGACAAATGAGGGTCGATCGCTGACCATGTTCGAAACACAAGACCTGTCACAAGTTTCATCCGGGATCTTTAGGGATGTTGGCCTGAAACAGTAGGTTATCCAAGGTGGCATAAAACCAGACCGTGAAGGGGGTCCCTTCAGATGTGTAAGAGGATGAGGATTCAAATAGTGAGATCACAAAGCTTGGACATGGGATGAGGGGAATGTCCCCATGAAAATCCCACACTTCGGGATCTTTGTCAAAACGCATCTGAATACTACAACAAGACGTATTAGATAGAGGAAGTCAAGTCCCTTCCTATAGGGAGATCTTAGTTTAGGGTCGTAGAATTCAGAACATGGATGGTAGGAAATGCGGGAGACACATGGTGGGGTAATTATAAAATCTGATGTGAATGGGAACCTAGGGTTCCGACCACCATGTGTTCTCTAGGTAGATTTTGGGTCAAGTGACCAGAAATGAGAGTTAACCTGAGCCCAAGGCAAGGTGCAAGGATGTTTCTACATACCCCATGAGGATAGGGATCAAGCTGCACATAGTTCTAATAGGTTGCACGGTAAGGTACCAGTGCTAGGGATCAAAGGGGAGTGTGGGTATGGCCCTCACACCAAAAGAAGCGGTATTTGATGTATCTTGTTTATTCTTTAAGGTGAGTGGTTGTTGTTTTTTTTTTTTGAGGCGACAGGCCTAAGATAGAAAGACCCAGCATCGCCACAAGAATCAAGCCGTATGCAGTCATTAAAAAATGGTATGGCGTGTGACCGATACCAAGCATGGTTTCCCTTTGAGTGAGGAAATCACGACGCAGTGCTATTTTTAGTCATGCGTCAAAGACGATAATGTCACAGTTTAGGGTCATGTGATGGGACCAGGCATGCGTTTTAACATCGTGCGGCATAGACGTAGTAGAGACGATTCTAAGTGAGGAATGTGTACGGTGCAATAAAACATTCCCAACGTGAATGTGGACATAATTTCATACCACATCGTATGCAATTCCGTGAAAGGAACCTCAGGCCAAGGGGCCAAGATAGAGGTAAGAGGGTAAGGGGTAAGAGAAACTAGCTCCCAATTGAGCTGGACCCAAAAAAGAGATGTTTGGCTGGTCCTACGTATCCCATAAGGATGGGAATCAAGCTATACGTAGTTCTTATGAAGGGGCGATATGAAAAGATCTTAGTTTAAGGTCTTAGAACTCAGACCATAGAGAAGCGGGACTATCCCAAGTAAAGTTGTACCTTAACCTAATCCCTAAGCCTACTTGAGTTGAACTCGGTGTAGGAAACAAGGGTAGATAAAGTATTCACAATACGTGAAATACTAGCAAAGGGGGAATTGATGAATCCCTGAGAGATTGCCTTATCATGGATTTTTTCCTCCTAATGTGTGGATGCGTATTGAGGAATAGTACTAAGATTTTAGAAGTTCTAATTGGACATGATGAGGTGGATAAGTATGTGAATCATGTAACTGACATTTTGGGCTTAATGGGGTTGGCGTGACGATGGAGGATGACTGTTGACCATGTTTGAAACACAGCATCCATATCGTATTAGCCTGAAATGGGGACAATCAAATGAGCGTCGACCACTGACCATATTTGAAATGTGATATTTGTATCTATTTTTTGTATGTGACCCTCGAGGAAGTTGGTTTATATTGGTAGGAGATCCCTTAAGCTTAGCATCTATTCCATTTGGGGGTCCTTTTGGGTGTGAAAGGTGATGGGAGCCTTAATGAGGGAGAACATGAAGCCTAAAAAATGGGTGGAAGCATGTCCGAGTAGAGTCCTACATTCCGGGTATTAAACCAGAGTACCCTTAGGCACATTGGTGAATCGCCGAAGAGGACTGAGGGGCTCATCTTGGGAGCGGCCAATTTGAAAAGACGAGGATAGTACAAGAGGATGGAAAACTCTTAGGGGAAATAGGTACACAACATGGTTGTTAAAAACCCGACGTGAATGAGGATATAATCCCACACCACACCGTATATCCCTTTCATGGAAGAATGCAGGCCTAGGGTCCAAGATGGGGCTGGACCTGAAGATGAGATGCTTGGGTGGTCCTACGTATCCCATGAGGATGGGAATCAAGCCATACCTAGTTCTAGAACCGCACATAGGGGTAGGATACCCTAATGAGGGGGGGTGTATGGCGTGAACCCGACGTAAATGGGGACATAATCCCATACCACACTGTACAACCCTAAAAGGGAACTTGGGCCAGGGGCCCGAAAAGGCCAAGGGGCCTGAGGCAAGACCTCTGTCGAAAAGGCCCCACTAGTTTGTAGTTTAATGTCTTGCAGTGAGGATGAATAGGGGAGTAAGATGTCTCACACAAGGGAGGTGTATGGCACGGATAATAACCCGTCATGAATGAGGACATAATCCCATACCACACTGCACACTCTGGGTAAGAACTTGGGTTGGGGCCCGAGAAGGCCAAGGGGCCTGAGGCTGGGCCTCGGTCAGGAAGGCCCGACCAGTTTTCATTTTAACGTCTTGCAATGAGGATGAGATGAGGATAAGGTATCTCACCCAGGTATGTGTACGGCATGGAAAGTAACCCGGCGTGGATGAGGACATAATCTCATACCACAACGTACAATCCCATAAGAGAGAACCTGGGCCGGGGGCTCGAAAGGGCCAAGGGGCCTAAGTCTGGGCCTCGGATGGGAAGGCCATATGTCCTCTTGTACGGTTTCCGCCTCATCACAGCTCTTAAGCCCACATGAGCTATGCTCAGTGTGGGAAACAAGGAGCCAGTCGCGGCTCCCCCCGTCACATGGGGCCTAATAGCTGGCATTTCCCGAAGGGAGTTCATTGCTTGGAGATACAACATGGAATAATGAACCACTACACTCAATGTTTGGGACATCTTGGGGTGGTTCCAACATTACAGGATAGCTTTTGACCATGTTCAAAACATAGCGTCCCTATAGTGACCTAAAATGGAAGCAACAAATGAGCATCGACCACTGACCATATTCGAAATGCGGGACATGTATCGGCTTGTTTCTCAACATCTATGAGGGTGTTGGCCCGAAGTGGTAAGAGATCCCTTAGGCCTAGCATCTATTCCATTTGGGATCCCTTCTGGATGGGAAGGATAATGGAGTCCCAATCAAAGGAGTGGGTGAATCATGGTTGTACCCATCTATGAAATAGGCGGGTGTCTCCAGGGAGCGGGATGTATGGCCATATCAATATTAGATCGACGTGAATTAGGTAAAAAGTCTGCACCCCACCATATGTCTTTACCCAAGGGGAAGACTCTGGCGTTTGGGCTGGGCCAACAAACGAAATGTTTGGGAGTTCCTATGTATTCCATGAGGATGGGAATCAAGCCATACATAGTTCTTGAAGGACATGGAGTTTAATATCATGCGGTGAGGACGTGGGAGAATAGAATAATGGGGATCAGGCACATGGTGTGACCGTTATAATCCTGGTATGAGTGAGGCTAAGGAAGCCTACACCATATCATTCCAAGATCCTCCGAGAGAACCATACCTAGGGGGTAGTCAAAGAGAAGATTTCGGGGGATGGGCTCAAGACAAGGCATCTGAGCATTCCTACGTATCCCATGAGGATAGGAATCAAGTCATACATAGTTCTAAGGGTGAAGTTTAACATCTTGTGGGACGATGCATAGTTTAAAGTCATATAGGACTGAACAATTTAAGGTCATGCGGGGCCAGCATGCAGTTTAGGGTCATGCGGGACCAAACAGTTTAGGGTCATGTCGGACCAAATAGTTTAGGGTCATCTTGGACCTGCTGGATCAGGAAAATTATTGCTTGAGAAACTTGGCATTGGTGGGAGTAGTTATATGCTCACCATCCATGGTCACCATGGTCACCAGGGAGTATGCTCCATTGGGGTAAACCCTGTGGATTATGTAAGTTCCTTCCCATTTAGGCTCCAACTTGGGTGGTTTCCTACCAGGGATCATTGGCGACCTAAGGGACAATAACAAGTCACCTTGTAGGAAATAGCAGAGGTTAACCTTCTTGTTGAAGGCTCTAGATATCTTATTCTGATTCCTTTCTAGATTGTGCAGGGCACAAAGCCTATTCTCGTTAAGTGCTTCCAATTCAGCCAGATGAATTTCGGCTACCCTGTCAGGTGATTGCTGGTCATAGACTGTTGTTCGTAATGAAGGCAGCTGGATCTAGATGGGAAAGACAGCCTCAGTTCCATACACCAGGGAATATGGGGTCACCTAGGTAGAATTACGAGTCATCGTCTAATAAGCCCAGAGGGCATTGGAGAGCTTGTTCGGCCAACTCTTCTTGTTCTGGCCAACCATTTTCTGAAAAATTTTAGAGAGTGTTTTGTTGAATGCCTCAATCTACCAATTTTCCTGCATGTGATAGTGGGAGGTATGGTTCGAATGGATGTTGTACTTGATGTACAATTTCTTCAGCTCGGCTGCTTGGAAGTTGGTGTCGTTATCGGTGAGGATGGCATGAGGGACCCCAAATCGGTAGATGATGTTGGAGATCACGAAGTCAATGATAGAATGGGCCTTGACCTCCTTAAGAGGAAATGACTCTTCCCACTTAGAAAATAAATCTGTGGCAGTCAGGATAAACCTGCACTGGCGACCTGTCGCCGGTGGGTATGGTCCCAAGACATCGAGTCCCCACACCGCAAACAGCCAGGAGTACTTGGTGGAGTGGAGAGGTTCTAGAGGCTGATGCATGAAGTTAGCATGGATTTGGCACGTGTGACATCTCTTGGAAAACTTGATGCAATCATGGATCATGGAGGGCCAGAAGTACCCCAGTCTCCGGATCATATGGGACAGCTTCGGCCCAACCTGATGGGCACTGCAGGAACCAGTGTGAACCTCCTGCATAACCCGAGAAATCTCGACTCCTTGGATGCAATGGAGGAGAACAACATCAAACCCGGGGACCACTCTGGAGGGTAAACAGAAATGCACGGCGTCGGATTCACTCACACTTGGCCCGATCATCCAGGAGGCAACCATTTTGGAGATACTCGACAAAAGGGCCTCTCTAGTCAGGAGTCACTTCAACCACTATATTTGAAGAACCTAGGGGTCCTGATGTAGAGCATCCTGTGGTAAGATGACTTACTCACAGGTCGTCGTCATCCTCTGGGGTGATGGGGGAAATGACTCTCTGGTGTGCCACGTGTATAATCAGATCATCCTGTTAGGGTTCTTCAAGTGATGCAGCTAGGATGGCCAGGGCATCAGCTCGACCATTCTGAGATCGAGGGACATGAGTAACCTCCGGCCGAGATGGAAACTAGGCCATGAGCTGGAGGGTGCGCTCCAACAATGGTACGAGCTCTGGATTTTTGATGACATAGTCACCGTTGACTTGCTTGATGACTAGTTTGAAATCCCCTTTCACGTGTAGGTGGGGTACATCAATCTCGAGGGCCAGCTCGAGGCTAGTGATGAGAGACTGATACTCTGCCTCGTTGTTGGTGCAGCCTTCCAAAAACAGGAATGAATACGGCAGAATGTCTTGCGTCGGGGTAATAAAGACAATACCTAGGCCCACTCTGTTGAGTCTCCTGCTGGTGGGGCTCCAGGAGGCACCATGAAAGTGCATCTGCCAACATGGGATAGCAGTATCTACTGAGAGGATTGCCTCATCAGGAAAATCCAAGTCCAGGGACTGGTCTGCGAAGGTCGAATGGGCAGCAAGAAAGTCTTTCAATGCTTGTCCCTTGATATATTTCTGAGGGATGAACCTGATGTTGAACTACTGGAAGATTACTTCCCACCGTGCTAGATGGCCGGTTAACATGGGGCGGTTCAAAATGTACTTCATCGGGTCTACCCGAGACACCAGTTATACCTCGCGGTGCTGCAAGTAGTGTCGCAATTTTTGTACTGCGAATATCAGCGCAAGGAAGCTCTTTTCGATGGGGGATTATCTGGTCTCCATGTCAAGGATCATGTGCCTGAGGTAGTAGATAATATTTTTGTAACACCTCAATATTTCATAGTATGTTATTTCTTCAAAGTAATTCAATAACTTGCACTACATGCAACACTGAGTTCAAGCGCACCATCACTTACCAAACTAGCCGTCCAAAAGTGGTTATGAATAGTATTAACTGAATTTTAAACTTTATATAATCCTTATAATTTTAGAATCCATATTATGAGTTTCTTAGACATAATGTAAGAACAAATACATTTTTTCAGATAAAAGAAGTATTTTTCAAAAAATGTAATTTTACAGCCTTTTAATGGAGAACCCTTTTTAAATACAATATTTGAAACTTTTATATATTCATTTTAACAAAATAAACTTCTTCTTTAGAATTGGGACATAAGAATTTAGTTTCAATAAATTTTTGGTGTTTTTCTGATAACTTCCATATTTGGGTGAATAGTGAAAAATACTATATTTTAACTGAAAACAACTTTTTTAATCAAAAATAATTTATATTGTTGAATTATACATTTTAAAGTTTTGGAAGTATAATTAGATTAAATTTTTACCCTTTAATCCAATTTTGGTCATTGTAATTAATTTCACATTGAAATTATACATAAACAAGTGTCAATCTTTTGATATTTATTGTTTTTTTAAAAACACGCTATTTGTTTTGACAACGAGAATTAATTTTAAATTAATAAATGAAACTTCTATGTTTTGAATTTGGTAAAATAGACTTCATTTTTGGATTTGTAATATCTAAATTATTCTAGGGTGAATTTTTGGTATTTTTCTGAAAACGTTCAATTTTTTATGAATAGTGAAAAAACACTAAGTTATCATTTAAAACCGAATTTTTATTTAAATAATTATTTATTTTATTTAAATTTATTTTAGGTCAAAATAAATACATAATATATATATAAGTTCAATTTAATTCACTGGAGTCAATTTACAATAATTTTATATATATATAAAAATTTATAGAACTTTTCACCGTCTTTTACCCACCTCCTAGGAGAATTTGCAAATTCACATAAAACTTAATTTTACCGCTTCTGTGAGTGGAATTTAAAAAATCTGAGAGACATAGTTAACCTCATTAAGTAAAATGGGGTTCAATAAGATGAAAATAATTTTTGGTGAATAGTAACTTTTGACTTTTATTTACCGCGGTTAAAGGTAAATAGGGTAATTCAAGGTAAAAAGAATATTGTAATAATTCAAAATTACCTTAACACATGTCCTAACCTTATTGGATTAGTAATGGCCGACCATGGAAACCCTTGGGTCGATTTTGGGACCCCATGGAGCCACTTGTAAATGATAATGACACTTTAGATTAATTAATTTAAAGTAAATACAAAATTGACATAAACAAAAATATTTTAGTAATTAATTTTTATATGGTGTTATATAAGTAATATTTTTTAATATAAATATTATTTGGAAATATAAAAAGATTTACTACATCATGGTATTTTTTTATAATTTTTAGGCATTAAATAATTAAATTTATTTATGACACAATGATGATGCAGTAATTACCTTATCAATGAAAGAATCAAATAAATGGTATTATAAATATTAAAATAAATATAATTTCAAAGTTTTTATGACATCCACGAATTTCTAGGTGAATATTACATGTTATGGATGATTCAATGTATCTTGTTCGAATTAATCAAGTTGTGATGACTTTCACAAAAACAAAATACAAAATAGTGTCAAAATTGACATAAATTAATATTTAAAATAAATACTATATTATTGGTTGATATAATATTCCTAAAAATTTAATTTTTATCCAAAGGTCTTAAATAATATTATATATGTCATTAATGATCCACTTGAGATTCTCTTGGATGTTTAGAGTAATTTTATTAACCATATAGTGTAAGAATACAAGAAAACACAGTAAAAGTTAAACTATTTAACTAAGAGTTAAATATAAAAGATAAGGTTAAAATGGTAACCTAAACTTGTCTAAAACCTATTGGTTGAGATTATTTCGACCCATAACCACCTAAGTCTCTAAATAAATTCATTTGGAACCATTATAAACCAAATATGATTGTATAATAAATTAATACTTTAATCTTTTCCTAAAGTGACCATCACCCCTCTTATAAAAGGGCACTTCCCCTTCTCTCAAAATCACACCTCCAAAGCCATTTAAATCAACCAAACCCTGCCCAAATATCCCCCCAACTATACTACCTTCATCCTATAGGCCTTATTTTGGTCATAAATCCAACCTAAGGATCCCTTTTGATCAAATCAAAAGGAAGAACCCGAAGAAGAGGTCATGATTTCACCAACCTCTTTCAAGTTCTCTTATTCTTCCACTTACTCTTTCTTTGTTGTTTCAATTATAAAATAATAAATCCAGTATCTTATTTATAATGTGATTTTATTATAAATATGTCACAACTATATTCATTATTCTATCCATCTTATGAATGATAATGTCACCATGCGTGCGTACGTACATCTTACCGTCTCCACGTCGTGGTGTAATTTTTTATTCAACACTATGTTATTTGGATGGATATAATGATGAGTAATATGTATATAAATAATTAAAATAACATGATAATGTCTCTATAAAATTAATATACCATACAATTCCACACCTTTGAGGAAATGATATTGTCGCTCGTGCGTACGTACGGATTACCGTCTCCACGACGCGATGAGATTCATTTCCACATTCACCATTCATCAATGATTATAAAAATATATATTACTAATAAGTATGTAATATATGACATAATAATGCTACTAGATATATATATGTGTGTGTGTGTGTGTACTTACATATATCTTATTCACTTTGTTCCGTTCAATATGATATGAAAATGGAAACAGCGTTTATGTGTACGTACGGACTATCGTCTCCATAAACAGTGTTTTTCATTTCATATATATTTCTATTAAACATATTTATATTCTAAATATATATGATATATAAATCATGTTTTATATTCTGGAAGTATTTAAATCTTGATCTAAGTGATACAATCAAGAGTAATAAGTTAAAACACGTACGATAAAGAAAACGATTATTACTTGAAATGTTAATTTAACATGGAGATTATTATTAAATGGGAAGTATAAAGTCATAAATGAATCATGTATGATATCATAAATATTAATATGGTTCTGGTATAATTTAATAACATACTACGGTCTTCTTATAGAAGGTTAAATGTACCCTCGATGAAAGGAATGTTCAAGGTAAGGGTTAATTCCGCAATCTCATTATTATCCGAGATTGTTTATGTGTAAGTATTTACTAGGACATTTTTATCATACATGTGCATTTTTCATAAAAATTATTTCAAAATGAATATTTTAAGTATTTCTGAAAGGTACTCTTTATCGAGATCAGAATTTTAAATGTTTTAAAGATTTATCTTTCTAAATCTTTTTAATTAATGTCCATGTTTTCAAAATGATTTTAAGGATTTATTTATATGGACATGAATGTTTTGAAATGATAATTATTTTTAAAAGTTTCAAAGTGGTATGAGACACTTTGATTCAAAAATCTCTTTTAAATTACTTCCTTTATAAATGTGTGACTTTTAAATGATTTTATAAAAAGGATATTTCTCTCAAAAAATTTACTCATCATTTTCAACTATGTCAGCATCCTTTACTGGATATTATTTTTGATTGAGGTTGATTTATTATAATACAATATTCCATGTTGTATTGAATGAGTTATGATATGTTTGACTATGGATGTTCTATTTTTATACCACTCATGGTTTATGGTTAATGTAATTACATTTCATATGCTAGTTTTAATACGAATTTTTATGTTATGTTTCACCTTTTTCATATGAGGAATGCAGTGGACTTAGTAAGTGATGGGTGGATCCCGCTATAGATCCTCGATGCATCAGTAGGTCTCATGAGACAAACTAGTGTCTTGGCATAAGTCCATGACAAAATTTTATTTGTAGTCTTGGCACGAGGCCTTGACTATGTGGTAATGATGTCTGGCGTTAGGCATTCTCTCATTATGAAATTATTTATTACATGTGATTATTCGACTAGTAGAATATATATGTGCATGTTTATATGGTAATGTTTGATTTATTTTTTCCATATTATGTTCAATTTTATGTTTAAAAAGGTTTTTGTTTTTATCACATATCTTGCCTTAAAATTTTATAGCTTCTGCTAAATTATTTACCCTTACTGAGCATCTGAGCTCACCCCTTTCTTATGTTTTATTTTCCTAGGATTCCAAGAAGTGTATTATGATTGATAAGTAGGATTAAGCTTGGGAATTAATGGCATTCTCAGAGGATAATTTATGTTGTTTTTTATTTTCTAATGTGTAATGTAACGTTTCTATATGTAATCTATTTTCCAAAACTGCTAAACCGATCGGTCCTTCGGGACTTGATTCCTTGTAATCATGCCAATGTATTAAAATAATGCACCAAATCTGGGTAACTGGGGTCAGGTAATTAAAGTTGGTATCATAGGAAGTTTATAAATAACCTTGGAAACTAGATTTAGATAAAATCTGATTAGAGCACATTACCCTAAGATAGACATTGAGGATTGGTATAGAAGAACTTCCTAGAATTTTGGTAATGTAGAGATTTTGTGATTTTTTCAAGAAAATACATCCCTGTCTGGATACGATCAGGTAGAGGTGGATGTGGCACAGATGTACTAAGGGGTAAAACCTGAAAACACTGCTTTAAGCTATACTCGAACGGGAATCGGTGCACGACAACAGGCCTTGTTTCACTCTTGGTTACAACACTCCTGGGGGATATGCTTCGGATAATTCTCATTTTCTTTAAAAAAACATTATGAAGAATTTATGAGTATATATCTCCTCAAAAAAATATTTTTATGGATTATATCCATAAACTGTTCAATTTATGTTAGGTATTTTACAAGTTTGTAATTATTCATTGCAATTCATAAACTGACCTACTGTATGCCATTGTATAGAAATGGCACCCAGTAGAAGGAATGTGAACTCCAGCAAAACTTATGATCAAAAGAGTAAGAAGGATCATATCTTTCATAGTATTAAGCCAACATTTAGAAGGGAAATATTCTACCATGTATTCTCAACATATGAAGAAATAGTATCATGTGTTAATAAGATAAGTAAATAATTCTCTGAGTCCTATGGATTTTAAGGGAAGCAAGAGAAGAAAATGATGGAAGAGAGAAAGATGGATAAAGGGAAGAGGGAAAAGAAGGATTTTATAATATATGATAAATGTGGAATGAATCAGTTTGGTAAATGCTTGAAGGGAATGTGAGTTTGTTATAAGTGTGGAGAAAAAGGACGCCAAGTACATGATTGTAAGGGTAAGAAAAAGTTTTCAAATGTAAAATGCTTCACCTGCAAGGCATTGAGACACTACGCGAATCAATGTCCCATTCATAAGAGTATACCACAAATGATGTTATTGGATAATAATAAAGTTATGATACTACCTCAAATGAAGAGGAATGACTAGTGTTCTTATGTTATTATAGAATTATTTCATTTGAGTGTTGTATCAATAGTATACTGGTTACATGAATTATGGAGATAAATAAGGATTGTACTGCAGTACTATTTTATTGAGTATTTGAGATTATATGGTTCTAAGAAAAGTGACTTAATAGTAAGCTACACTTTTTGGAAAATACATGGTTGAAGGAAATGTAATTCTTAATATGGTCCTGATAATGAGGTAGTGATTTTGGAATAATACATGATTGATTTGGATAAATTATATTGGATATTCTTGACTATCTTGGAACTGGTTAATGGTTTGTTTATTTCATGATTGTTAGAATATTCAAAAAATTGGATAAAAGTAATATATCCAGTATTATATAAAGGATAAGGGAGCATGAATGTAATCAATAAGGTTTTATGGTAATTCGGGGTGTTACCATGTTTTAAAATAATGCATGATGAAGGCGGTCACATGTTATTACATGGAAAAAAAGGATATTCATTGTGTTTACCTTCCTTATAAATTTTGGACTCTGAGTATGGACAGAAGTATTTTGTATAATTCTAGTTTGAGATTATTTTTGGATTTCCATAAAAAGGACAACCCAGAGGTCGGGCGACAACCCGTCACGTCTGGAAAAGTCACGAGACTTGAACCCGCAACCGAAGGGAGGCAATGGTGTATCACCTATCACTGACCCAAGTGATTTCCTGGATTAAATAATGTAGTTTTTATAAAGGCTCTGATATGTGAATTATAAATTCATTATTTTTGGAACCCTTTATGATTAAGATAAATAGAATATATTTTTTCTTGAAATATTTTAGATTGAAAGATGAGTTTGTCGTAGGAATTATTTGAAGGATAAAACTCTAATTGTCGAGTATATATATATATATATATATATATATATATATACATATATATCCCTCTTATTTTATGGGTAAATTAATTATTAAACTTTGTTTAAGGGATCTTAAAACCAAAAAATGTGTTATCCTAATACCTTACATTTTGTTGTACCGATGGTATTTTAAATCATCATAGATTAGTGGCTTTGAGGCCCATAATTCTACAATTTTTTGTGATTGATGACCTCAATCACTCCATATAAATATTTACATTTTCCCTCCAATTATGTGTCTCTAATTGCCACCAATTTTCTCTTAATAGAGATCATAATTTGGTGGTGACTTTTTCATTCACCTTTTCCTCTTGTTAAGAATAAATTTTATTAACCCAATTTTCGATGTGGGTTTTCCCACAAAGGTATTTTTAATTTTCAACCTTTTATTTTTGAAGAACAATTTTAAATTGTAAGGATGCAATTTATTGAAGGAGAGAAGAATGTAACACCCCAAGATTTCATAGTACTTTATTTCTTCAAAGTAATTTAATAACTTGCACTACACGCAACACTGATTTCAAGCGCACCACGACTTACCAAACTAACTGTCCAAAAGCGGTTATGAATAGTATTAACTGAATTTTGAACTTTATATAATCCTTATAATTTTATAATCTATATTATGAGTTTCTTAGACATAATTTAATAACAAATACATTTTTTTCAGAAAAAAGAAGTATTTTTCAAAAAATGCAATTTTACCACCTTTTAATGGAGAACCCTTTTTAAATCAAATATTTGAAACTTTTATATATTAATTTTGACAAAATAAACATCTTCTTTAGAATCAGGATATAAGAATTTAGTTTCAAAAAAATTTGGTGTTTTTCTGATAACTTTTATATTTGGGTGAATAGTGAAAAATAATGTATTTTAACTGAAAACAACTTTTTTAATCAAAATAATTTATAGTGTTGAATTATACATTTTAATGTTTTTGAAGTATAATTATATTATATTTTTACCCTTTAATCCAATTTTTGTCATTGAAATTAATTTCACATTGAAATTATACATAAACAAGTGTCAAACTTTTGATAGTTATTGTTTTTTTTTAACACGCTATTTATTTTGACAACGAGAATTAATTTTAAATTAATAAATGAAACTTTTATGTTTTGAATTTGATAAAATAGAATTTATTTTTTGATTCGTAATATCAAAATTATCCTAGGGTTAATTTTTGGTATTTTTCTAAAAACGTTCAATTTTTGATGAATAGTGAAAAAAACACTAAGTTATCGTTTAAAACCGAATTTTTATTTAAATAATTATTAATTTTATTTAAATTTATTTTAGGTAAAAATAGATACATAATATCTATATAATTTCAATGTAATTCATTGGATTCAATTTATAATAATTTTAGATATATAAAAAATTTATAGAACTTTTCACCGTCTTTTACCCACCTCCAGGAGAATTTGCAAATTCACATAAAACTTAATTTTACCGCTTCTGTGACTGGAATTTAAAAAATCCTAGAGACACAGTTAACCTCATTAAGTAAATTTTGGTTCAATAAGATGAAAATAATTTTTGGTGAATAGTAACTTTTGACTTTTATTTACCGCGGTTAAAGGTAAATAGGGTAATTCAAGGTAAAAAGAATATTGTAATAATTCAAAATTACCTTAACACATGTCCTAATCTTATTGTATGAGTAACGGCCAACCATGGGCATCCTTGGGTCGATTTTGGGACACCATGGATCCACTTGTGAATGATAATGACACTTTAGATTAATTAATTTAAAGTAAAGACAAAATTGACATAAACAAAAATCTTTTAGTAATTAATTTTTATATGGTGTTATATAAGTAATATTTTTTACTATAAATATTATTTGGAAAAATAAAAATATTTCCTACATCATGGTATTTTTTTTATAATTTTTAGACATTAAATAATTAAATTTATTTATGACACAATGATGATACAGTAATTACCTTATCAATGAAAGAATCGAATAAATGGTATAATAAATATTAAAATAAATATAATTTCAAAGTTTTTATGAAATCCACGAATTTTATAGTTTAATATGATATGTTAAGTCTGATTCAATGTATCTTGTTCGAATTAATCAAGTTGTGATGACTTTCACAAAAACAAAATACCAAATAGTGTCAAAATTGACATAAATTAATATTTAAAACAAATACTATATTATTGGTTGATATAATATTCCTAAAATTGTAATGTTAGTCCAAAGGGATTAAATAATATTATATATGTCATTAATGATCCACTTTAGGTTATATTGGAAGTTTGTAGTAATTTTATTAACCATATAGAGTAAGAATACAAGAAGACACGGTAAAAGTTAAACTATTTAACTAAGAGTTAAATCTAAAAGATAAGGTTTAAATGGTAACCTAAACTTATCTAAAACCTATTGGTTGAGAGGATTTAGACCAATAACCACCTAAGGATCTAAATAAATTTATTTATAACCATTATAAACCTAATATGATTGTATAATAAATTAATACTTCAATCTTTTCCTAAAGTGACTCTCGCCCCTCTTATAAAAGGGAACTTCCCCTTATCTCAAAATCACACCTCCAAATCCATTTGGATTGGCCAAAACCTGCCCAAATATCCTCCCAAATATCATAAATTTATCCTATAGGCATTAATTTGTTCATAAATCCAACCTAAGGATCCCTTTTGATCAAATCAAAAGGAAGAACCCGAAGAAGAGGTAATGATTTCACCAACCTCTTTCAAGTTCTCTTATTCTTCCACTTACTCTTTCTTTGTTGTTTCCATTATAAAATAATAACTCCAGTATCTTCTATATATTTTGATGTTATTATAAATATATCACAACTATATTCATTATTCTATCCATCTTATGAATGATAATGTCACCATGTGTGCATGCGTACGACTTACCATCTCCACGTCGTGGTGTAATTTGTTATTCAACACTATGTTATTTGGATGGATATAATGATGAGTAATATATATATAAATAATTAAAATAACATGATAATGTCTCTTTAAAATTAATATACCATCCAATTCCACTCCTTTAAGAAAATGATATTGTCGCTCGTGCATATGTACAGATTACCGTCTCCACGACGCGATGAGATTCATTTCCACGTTCACCATTAATCGATGATTATAAAAATATATATTACTAATAAGTATGTAATATATGACATAATAATTCTACTGGAGATATATATATATATATATGTGTGTACTTACATATACCTTATTCACTTTGTTCCGTTCAATACGATATGAAAACAGAAACAGCGTTTATGTGTACGTATAGACTATCGTCTCCATAAACAGTGTTTTTTATTTCATATATATGACTATTATACATATTTATATTCTAAATATATATGATATATAAATTATTTTTTATATTCTAGAAGTATTTAAATCTTGATCTAAATGATACAATCAAGAGTAACAAGTTAAAACATGTACGATAAAGAAAACGATTATTACCAGAAATGTTAATTTAACATGGACATTATTATTAAATGGGTAGTATAAAGTAATAAATGAATCATGTATGATATCATAAATATTAATATGGTTCTATTATAATTTAATAACATACTACGCTCTTCATACATAATATTAAACGTACCCTCGACTAAATGAATGTTCAAGGTAAGGGTTAATTCCTCAATCTCATTATTATCCGAGATTGTTTATGTGTAAGTATTTACTGGGACATTTTTATCATCCATGTCCATTTTTCATAAAAATGATTTCAAAATGAATATTTTAATTATTTGTGAAAGGTAATCTTTATCAAGATCATAATTTTAAATGTTTTAAAGATTTATCTTTCTAAATATTTTTAATTAATGTCCATGTTTTCAAAATGATTTTAAGGATTTATTTATATAGACATGAATGTTTTGAAATGATAATTATTTTCAAAAGTTTTAAAGTGGTATGGGACAATTTTATTCAAAAATCTCTTTTAAATTACTTCCTTTATAAGTGTGTTACTTTTAAATGATTTTACAGAAAGGATATTTCTCTCAAAAAGTTTTACTCATCATTTTCAACTATGTCAGCATCCTTTACTAGATATTATTTTTGATTGAGGTTGATTTATTATAATACAATATTCCTTGTTTTATTGAATGAGTTATGATATTTTTGACTATGGATGTTCTATTTTTATACCATTCATGATTTATGGTTAATGTAATGACATTTCATATGATAGTTTTAATATGAATGTTTATGTTATGTTTCAACTTTTTTATATGAGGAATGTAGTGGACTTAGTAAGTGATGGGTGGAGACTTCTATAGCTCCTCGATGCATCGGTAGGTATCATAAGACAAACTAGTGTCTTGGCACAAGGCCTTGACAAAAATTTTATTTGTATTCTTGGAACAAGGCCTTGACTATGTGGTAATGATGTCCGGCGTTAGGCATTCCCTCATTATGAAATTAGTTATTACATGTGATTATTCTACTTGTAGAATATCCATGTGAATGTTTATATGGTAATTTTTTATTTATTTTTTCCATATTATGTTCAAGTTTATGTTTAAAAAGGCTGTTGTTTTTATCACACATCTTACCTTAAAAGTTTATAGATTCCTCTAAATTATTTTCCCTTACTGAGAATTTTTGCTCACCCCTTTCTTATGTTGTATTTTCCCAGGATTCCAAGAAGTGTATTATGATTGATAAGAAGGGGTAAGCTTGGGGATTAATGGCATTCTCAAAGGATCCTTTATGTTGTTTTTTATTTTATAATGTGTAATGTAACGTTCATGTATGTAATCTATTTTCCAAGACTATTGAACTAATCGGTCATTCAGGACTTGATTCCTTATAATCATGCTAATGTTTTAAAATAATGCACTGACTCTGGGTAACTGGGGTCAGGGAATTACATTTTTCCATCCCCTCATTGTTCTTATGGGAAAGAAGGGTGTCGAGAGATCATTCTAGGGCAGTCACATACAAGATCAGTGGTTTTCCAAAGACGGGTGGCATCAAGACCGGAGGCTGGAGCAGATACTACTTGATTTCCTTGCATGCGGTCTGTCACTCTTCATCCCATTCGTAGGTAGAGCCTTTCTTCATGAGCCGAGAAAAGGGCTTACATTTTCTGGCCAGATTCGTAATGAATCGGTGTATGTAGGATAAGTGGCCTTGGAAACCCCGAAGCTCTCTAATATTTCTTGGGGGAGGCATCTAGATGATTTCCTTGATCTTATCTGGGTTGATCTCGATGCCTTGGTACCTGACAAAAAATCCAAGAAGCTTCTCGGAGGTGACCCCGAAGGCACACTTCAATGGGTTCATCTTCAAGTGGTGAGAACAGAAGAAGTTGAATAGATTCTCAAGGTCCTTGAGATGGTCCTGATTCTAGTGGGACTTGACCACCAGATTTTCCACATATCATTCCACCAATGTCCCAAGGATCAGCTTGAATATGCAGTGTATGGTCCACTGATAGGTGGCACCTGCATTCTTCAGGTCGAAGGGAATAACCTGGTAACAGAAAGTACCTTGGGGAACCCTGAAAGTGGTGGAATCTTCATCCTCAGGGTCCATCTAGATCTGATTATATCTAGAGTAACCATCCATGAAGGAGAGGTCTTGGAACCCATCCATAGCATCGATCAACAATTTTGTCATTGGAAGGGAAAAATCATCCTTCAGACAGTGAAGGTTGAGATCTCGGAAGTCGATGCAGACTCTGATCTGTCCGTTCTTTTTCCTGATTGGAACAATGTTGGATATCCACTTTGGGTACTGTAACTCCTTGATGAAGTTGGATCTAATGAGCTTGTCAACTTCAGCCTCGACCATGGCACCATGAGAAGGGTGCATCTTTCTGGGAGGCTTCTTGAACCCATGATGATTTGTCGGGAGACCGAGGCGGTGGATGGATACCTGAGGATCTAGTCCAGGCATCTCGTAATAACTCCAGGAAAACACGTCACAGTTCTATTTAAGGAAGTCCATGTACCACAGCTACTCTTTGAGGGGCATGGCGACACTGATCAATGTGGGTCTTGGATCTGCCTCACTACTAAGGTTCACCTGTACCAATTCATCGACCATGGTGGAAACGCCTTCTTCAAAGGCTGGGGGAGCATCCTCCAAATCCTCTTATTCACTTGCAGAGGATGGATTCCCAGTGGGTGAAGCTTCCTCTGGGTCGGAAGAACCTGATGGGAGGCTGGTAACAGCCTAGATAGTAGTGGACAACATATCAGAAGATTCATGTTCCAGTGAGACCATAGCGATGAAGGCAGTCGATCTAATCCAATCTGGTCTTTGGACCAAGGGGCCAAGCTTGATGATATCAAAGCAATAGTTGCGCGTTGGCTTGAGATGGTTAATTCCAGCCCGGAGAAATAGACATGTATGACGTACTACCATTTCCATGGGGCGGACATCCCGATATCGTACAGGGGTAGGAGGCTCCGGGATCACCTGAGCCTGGTTTGTGTAGGAGTACGAGGTGATTTTCTGTCGTCGCTTGGACTTGGGAATATGCCTTTCTCTTATACTAGATACAAAAAATCATTGCCCCAGGTCAGGGGTCGTAGCCTCCAATCCATGGATCAGGAAGATGTAGGCGTCATCTAGACCTACCTAGGGGTCAGTTGTGACTGTGGCAGGCTCAACCTCACTTACCAGAATCTACTTATCCTTGCTCTTGTAATAGTCAGCATCCAGGTAATGTGCTTCACAAGAGGCGAAAGGATATGCATCACCTTGTAGTACACCTACTGAACCATTTATGGAGTACTTGAGGCACTGGTAATACGATGATGGGACCGCTGCGTGCAGGTGGATCCATGGTCTGCTCATCAATGCATTGTACGCGGTGTCCTAGGAGACAACCATAAACTCAGTATTGGCAACTAGTCCACCGAACTAGGTCTTCAAATGGATCTTGCCGACCGGGGTCTGCTCTATCCTGTCATATCCATAGATTCTTAAATCGGAGGGAGTCAGGTCATCTTCGGATAACCCCAGCTTCCGCAGTGTCTGCGTCGGGATAAGGTTGATCCTGGAGCAGGTGTCAATGAGACAGTGGTGAACCTCCACACCGTTAAATTGGTCGGTGATGTACAGTGGGAAGATATGCCCCTGTATGGGAGAGCCTTCATCTTCTCCAAAGAAATAAATGATGGCCTGGAATTTGGCATTCTCAACTGTTTCAGTATGAAAGGATTCTGCAGTTGCTACCTCCATCTTAAACTAGAGGGGGCTTCTTAAAGCCTCAGTGAGGGCCTCGCGCATATCTGACAACAGGAGAAGGGCTTCAAGTATGGAAAGACTCACTGGGATGCCGGCAAGGTGCTTGAGGATATCGTGCTTCCACTCTAGGCACGAACTTCTGCTTACAGGAGGTCGCTCTGCGATTGGAGGCATGGTGGGCCCTACCGGCTGGACCGGCGACTGGCTTGTCACGACCCGACCCTACCCGGGCTCGAGCCGAAAATACCCCAAGCCCGCCTCCATAGTTCAAGGGCTGGCGACCAGCGCTAAAGGCACAACAACTCGGGGAGGCCTTTGCCTAAGTACCTGTACACACCCACACGCAGCACACTCAATGAAAAAGTGCAGAGTAAAAGAAAAGACAAGTAAAGAAAAGGGGAAACTACTATATAAATACCATAGATGTGCATCGAACTCTAAACAGTACAAGGTACAAGCTGAAAAGAAAAGGGGAAAAACACATGCCCAATCAAAAAGTGCCACAACCCGGCAACAAGTAAACGAAAAGAAATAGCTGAAGGGTCTGCCACCTGGAACCCGGCCACGACCACCGCACGCGGTCCAAGCTACCAAGCTCCTATGCTCCACTGAAGTCACGCTCCACCTGTCCGTCGTCTGCAAGGGCACACCAAGTGCGGGCAAAGCCCAAGCAGGGGTGAGTATAAAAATACTCAGTAGGATACCCCGAAGGCTTGAGGGAGCAACAAAGGAGGTACCGAAGGGTGAGTAGTAGAGCGAACAAGGAAAGTAAAGGAGTGAAACAAGGAGTGAAGTAAAGAGTACATCTCAACCCAACAAGAGAAAGGAAGTAGACTCGTCTAGGCACAAGGAGCTAGAAACGGTGAGAAGATGAACTTCCCTTCGAGTCTTCGCTACCTATAGCAGGAGAGTATACTCATCCAACCATGAGAAGCTAGACAAGGAAAGCACGTGGCATACCCCGTGTTTCTTCACCTCTCCTGGAGGGAGAGTAACCAGGCCCAAGAAGTGGGTACTCGAACAAGGTATATACATATATGTATGATCGACAAGAAGCCCGAACAAGCTCGTAAGGGGATCTCCGTCCCGTAGCTCAGCCCAAGAAAAGAGTAGCCAACAGTCCCAGACATAACCCCATCATCGATGCCCAGCATCCCGCACGTCTGCCCTGAACCACAAGCCAAGGGGCTCAATCACCGCACCTTGACACTATACGCTTTGGGCGGCACTGACTCGCCCGCACGGTTTTAGATCGCGTCACAAGAACGCGTCTCGGTGGGGAAAGAGCCCCTCGAACCTGAGAGTTCTATGGAAAGTCAAACAACACCTCGTCACTGCCTTGCAGTCGAGAGGTCTCCTCAAAGTCAAAGTCGTCACAACATTGACCCGTATAACCAAGGGTCCCGCTCTGGTAATCACGGAGGAAAGCCTCAGACTAGCCTAGTAGAGAGGACTGAGTCTGGAATTCCAACCGGTGTCCCCACTGCCCAGCCCTACTGGAGGGTAATTCATAACCAGATATTGGGAGACCCACTGCCCAGCCCTACTGAAGGGTAGACCCTAACACATCATCAGGCGACCCACTGCCCAGCCCTGCTAGAGGGTAAACCATATTAAGATACTGGGTGACCCACTGCCCAGCCCTGCTGAAGGGTAAACCATAACACATCCTCTGGCGACCCACTACCCAGCCCTGCTGGAGGGTAGACCTTAATACATCATCAGGCGACCCACTGCCCATCCCTGCTGGAGGGTAGACCTGGAATAAGTCGACAGGTGACCCACTGCCCAGCCGTGCTGGAGGGTAGACCTCGAACTAGACAACGGGCGACCCACTGCCCAGCCCTGCTGGAGGGTAGACCTTAAGAGGTCGTCGGGTGACCCATTGCCTAGTCTCTGCTAGAGGGTAGACCCTAAGAGCATCGGGTGACCCACTGCCCAGTCTCTGCTGGAGGGTAGATCCTAGAAGTCAGCGAGCAACCCACTGCCCAGCCCTGCTGGAGGGTAAGCCCGAGGAAGTCGATGAGTAACCCACTACCCAGCCCAGCTGGAGGGTAAAACTCAGAACCACTCTGCCCATCTCTACAGGAGGGTACAACACTGGCCAACCGAACACGGAGTGGGTGTCGCGCAACCACCCAACTCCAGAACAACTCTCCCCAAAGAGGTGCAGCGTCTGCTCCAACACTGGGTGTCACTAGCACCGCTACCGGCCAATCCATCACGAGCGAAACCAGGTGGAGACCACTCAAACCTGCTGGTCAAACAAACGATCACAAAGCCAGGGGAAATAAACTCCACCCTGCTAGCCAAACAAATGAGCACAAAGGGATCCTCTACGCTGCGAGAGGACCAAGTACGCGAAGCAGAACACGGCATGCACGTGGGGCCCACATAACGTGTGGCCCCAAGTCAACCCCAACCAACCGCACAAACGTTCTCAGGTAAAAAACACACGTACCTCTAAGCACTCCTGTATACTCCCAGAGTATACACAGTCTCATCCCAAGGGTCATCGTGCACACAGCACCCAACGTCAACGCGAAGGCGTGACATAACAACTCCAACTTGCCACCTCATCGGCTGAGGCACAGCCAACCACATCTCATGAACCATTATATAACTCTTCCAAGAGTGTGCGATCGCACGCCAAGGGTTCTCTACAAACAAGGTAGGGAAAACCACCACTGGAGAACCTTCCATGCTTCCACATTTAACAATATCGCGCAAGAGGCTCTGCCCGACCAAACGGACCACACTGTTGTAATCCTCACGGAAACACACGTGAGATCGACTACTTACTCACCTCCAACGGATATCTGACGGAAAAGTCGCCAACACCGCCTCACGCCCGAACAGCGTCCCGCGATCTCGAGCCTCGGCTCCGAAAACAATCGGGTGCATCGCACCATTGCGATCCCCTCGGAAAAATACGTCAAAAGCACTACTCACTTGAGTGAAACGGATATCCGGAAAAAAAAGGTGCATCCCGGCGCACCGCACACAAGCGGTGCCATGTGGGACCCGCATCCTGGTCCCTAAACTCAGCGAACGGATCGCACCTTTGCTATCCTCTCGAAAAGGTACATGAAATGGACTATTCACTTGTCCAAAACGGTCGCCCGGTGATAAAACTGGAAATCACTGTCAACTCCCGAAACGGCCCTCACGGGGCCCACACCATCGTGCGGAATTTCAGCGGGAAAACTGCGCCAACACGATTCCCTCGGAAAAACACCCAACATCGACTGCTTGCACGCCCCGAACAGACAACCGAGGAAAAAGTTGCTAAAAGCTGCACGCAGCTCAAGGACGGGCTGTGGGGCCCACGCCTCAACTCAGGTTTCAACGCCCGAAACCTACCTGGAAAGCTCCGCCCCGGTTCCATGGTTCCAACGCCACTGACGGCGCCCAAAATGGATGTCGGATGCGTCCGCGACGTCCAAAACAAGGTTTTTCGGAAGAACGCTCGTCCACTTAAAGACGGATCGCGTCTCCGAGACCCCTCGTTTCGGGAATTAAAAATTCCCAAAACCATCTTAAAAACTACTCCTTGACGCAATCTCCCCGCTTCCATAGACGACGCGCAAAACGGATGCCCGTAGCCTGAAATACGGGCGTCCGAAGACTGAGGGGCAAAGCCCCTTGGGCCGGACCGGCCCGGTCCGGCTGGTCCGCCCTGCTTGGGCCGGCCCGCGCCGGGCGGCCCGCTGGACCGCGGCCCAGCAGCTGGGCCCGGTCCAGCCGAGCTGTGGGCCTCCGCTCCACAGCCCGCTCCCCTTCACACCCGCGGGCCCACCGCGCGGGATTCTCCACCGACCGGCCACGAGGGTCGATCGCACCTTCCACGCAACGACCCGCAAAGTGCGGGTCGTTGTTGCGCCGCACGGGGCCACCGCCTCGTGGCCCCTCTCCCTCTCGCCAGCACCCTGTCAGCGCCACCGGCCTGCCGTCACCGCTCCAAGCGCTGTCGCGGCCTTCCGAAGCTTCGGCCACCCCGCCGCCTGCCCGGAGCCGAACCCCTCCGCCGCGCCAACTCGCCGGACCGCCCTGCCGACCGCCGGAAACCGAAAAACCACCCCCAACATCGTCGGGCCGCTGCGGACGCATCGGAGCTCTGATTTCACATCCGAAAGGTGCGTCGGAAATCTTAGATCGAGCTCTACTAATCTATTGGCTTTGTTCGAAGATCAGGAGGCAATTCGATGGTATAAATCGGGCTCAAAAAAAACGGGAATTTAAAAACAGAGACAAAATAAAACTTTTACCTAGTGGGGCTTCGCCCGATGCTTCCCGTGTGATCCGCTCTGCGCCGTTGCCTCGCCGGAGTTGGATCGCCGGAGCTCGCCTCACCGGATATCGCCGGAATGGAGGAGGGAAGGGGGGAGGGTGTGAGGGAGGAGAAGGAGAAGAGAAGAGGGAGGGGGTGCGTTTAAGTAATAACACTTAAACACCCCCGCCCGGCACGCCCCCGACCCCGCTCTCGAAGCAGATAAAAAGGAAGGTGTCCCTGGGGTAAACACGACACTCTGAGCACAACGGAGGTCTCGGAATTTTAATCCGAGACCCCGTTCAAAAGTTATTAAACTTAGCGCCCGAGGCCGCCAAATTACGAAAACGCCCATGGGCCCATTTTTCACAAACGGGCCGTGCCTGCAAAACTTATACCCCTCCTAGGGTAAACGGCATGCTCTGAACTCAACGGTGCCCTCGGTTTCCCAATATGAGCCACCATTTAAGAGATACCTGTGTTTCACCATTAAACGAATAAATTAATTAATTAATTTATTCGTTTAACATTCCAGAAGCAGGCGAGGGGTCCAAACATCCTACGCCGACAAGTTTTATGTCGTTCCTAGGGTAAACACCCCATTCCAGACCCATCCGTACACTAGGATATGTGATCTGAAGCTCCGTTTAGGAGTTATCCCATTTATTTAGCATTTCCAGTGTGAACGCACTGAAAATTTAATTTCGGCCACTCCGGGGCTCGGAATCGCATGCCGTCCGAAGGCGCTACTCTGGAATATCATCAAGAATATTCCAAAGTATTTTGTAGCAAAAACTGGGTTCTTAAATCATTCCCTCCTTCAAGATTTTCATCCCCGAAAAGCAAAACTAGGGAGCAACACAGGGTAATAAGCCCACACCTGGCTTTCCCATACCCAGAAGAACCCACGCACAGCTCTGCGTCACCGCACACAGACGAAAGGATTGACCCGTTCACATGAGGTCTGCCCTTGCCGACGTCGTGAACCCACTCCAGACTTTGGGGTTAGGGTAAGGCGGTAGGGTACCTCGTCATCCCTTTGCGTGGTCTCAAACGACCCGAAGGCTCTCGGGGGTAGCTCACCTCCCCGAACAAACCTCTACGTCGCATGTCGCGACTGGAATCACCGCCCGCACCTGAAACAAGGCCCGGTGATTCCCTCCTTCAGAATATCCATATGGTGAAACACCCAAGGATATCTGGTCATGCAAGATTCCACAGTCGATGCTCTCTTACACGCTCAAAAGGCGAAGGAGTCAACACCATCGACTAAAGGAAAAAGTCTCACGCCTTTTTCCTCACCAACACAGGGTTACACCCGACGCCCTGCGTCATCCTGGTAACACCTCAAACAAGGAGCAGGGAGAAAATCCTTTCACATGCAGAGCCTAACAATTCTACTGAAAAAATTAGAAGAGTCGCAAGGGGTGCCTCTCACCATCCCATGCTCTGCAGGATCGTAGACATCCAAAGCTCGCGGCTGTCCGTGGTCCCAACCGTCAGCTCCTGGAGCCTGACGTGGACCGCCGAGTGGTGATGGGGGGATCTTGTAAAGTCGTCCCCCTCTACCAGCTCCTCCTGCTCCTCTGCTAGCACCACCTCTCTGGGTACTACCCGATCACGGCGCTGCCTCTGCCGTGGTGGTGCGCCTGCTGCCTGCCCGAAGCTCTCAGCAACTCGGGTCGGGCAGTCTCGTGCCAAGTGACCTCGCCCGTCACAAGCATAGCACCGGCGCTCTCTGGGCTTACCTGGTGCCCTCCGGCGCCACTGTGGTGTACGACTACGGCCCGGGATCCACTCACGGAAGGGCATCCTCGGCTGAGGCCCTACACCTTTTCGCCACAGTGGTATATGACCACATCTCCGAAACCGACTGTGGGAAGGCCACCTGCATCGAGGTCCTGTCCTCCGGCGCCTGCTAGCTACGGCAGACGTCCCGGCTCTGTCGCGCCCACTGCCACTACCAACCGAAAAACCTGATAGGAAGCCCTCTGTCACCAACGCCTTCTCTATCACCCCGGCATACGTGGAAATGCCCAAGGGAACTATGACAGCATGGATCTCTCGGCAGAGACCCTGCTCAAACTTCCGCGCTCGGATATTGTCGTCACGGACCAAGTCCGGGTAAAAGCATGCACGATCTGCAAAACTAGTCGCGTACTCGACCACCATCATCCCTCCCTGTTGAAACTACAGGAGCTCCTGAATCCGAATGGAGCACAAGAAGGAGGGGAAAAACTCCTCATGAAACAACAACTGAAATTAGTCCCATGAAAGCGACAACTCGTCAAGAAACTGAGTCACCGGACTCCACCAACGCCAAGATTCTCCACAAAAAGGGGTGGTTACCAAAGCCACTCTCTGATCTGTCGGCGACTGCACAAGCCTGAAAAGTCGAACCACTGCCTCGAGCCAAACCTCTGCTGCCTGAGGGTCTGGCTCACCACTGAACCTCAGCGGTCTCTGCTGTTGGAACTAACGGAGAGCGCTCAACCTGCGCTCAAGCTCAGCCTGCTCTGCTGAAACTGCCTGCTGCTCAACAGGTGGGGGGGTGCTGCTACCAGCCCACCCGAAGAAAGGGGCTCGCATGATGGGTCCGGGACTGTGGCCTCGTAGCTCACAGGTTCTTCGTCACGAACCAGAGCTGCTATCCTGGCTGGCTGTCTTCGCGGAGACATCCTGAAAATTTTCAAGGAGTGTCGCGGTCAGATGAGCATATATGTATATACCACAACAACAACGATGGGGAGCTGACTCAAGAAGGACCGTCAAAGACTCTATCCTATGTGATGCACAAACCAAATTTTCCATGCAACAAGTGTCTCAGCATGCTGAGTTGACAAGCGGGTTATCAAGGTCCTTGTGAATGGATACGTCGGCCGCCGCACCATCACTGGACTCCCTGGCCTGAGATCCGCTCTCGAGACACGTTAACACCATTTCCCTATATCCCAACCAATTCCCCTTTTAGGGACGTTCGCACAACGTCCCAAGGAACGAACCACCTCTAATACCACTTTGTCACGACCCGACCCTACCCGGGATCGAGCCGCAACTACCCCAATCCCGCCTCCATAGGCCAGGGGCTGGCGACCAGCGCCAAAGGCACAACAACTCGGGGAGGCCTTTTCCTAAGTACCTGTACACACCCACACGCAGCACACTCAATGCAAAAGTGCAGAGTAAAAGAAAAGACAAGTAAAGAAAAGGGGAAACTGCTATATAAATACCACATATGTGCATTGACCTCTAAACAGTACAAGGTACAAGCTGAAAAGAAAAGGGAAAAAACACACGCCCAACCAAAAAGTGCCACAACCCGGCAATAGGTAAACAAAAATAAAAAGCTGAAGGGTCTGCTATCTGGAACTCGGCCACGACCACCACATGTTGTCCAAGCTACCAAGCTCCTACGCTCCACCGAAGTCACGCTCCACCTGTCCGTCGTCTGCAAGGTCACACCAAGTCCGGGAAAAGCCCAAGCAGGGGTGAGTATAAAAATACTCAGTAGGATACCCCGAAGGCTCAAGGGAGAAATAAAGGAGGTACCGAAGGGTGAGCAGTAGAGCGAACAGGGAAAGTAAAGGAGTACAACAAGGAGTGCAGTAAATAGTACAGCTCAACCCAACAAGAGAAAGGAAGTAGACTCGTCCAGGCACAAAGAGCTGGAAACGGTGAGAAGATGAACTTCTCGTCGAGTCTTCGCTGCCTATAGCAGGAGAGTAGACTCATCCAACCACGAGAAGCTAGACAGGGAAAGCACGTGGCAAACCCCGCGCGTCTTCACCTCTCTTGGAGGGAGAGTAACCAGGCCCAAGAAGTGGGTACTCTAACAAGGTATATACATATATGTATGCTCGACAAGAAGCCCGAACAAGCTCGTAAGGGGATCTATGTCCCATAGATCATCCCAAGAAAAGAGTAGCCAACAGTCCCAGACATAACCCCATCATCGATGCCCAGCATCCCGCACGTCTGCCCTGAACCGCAAGCCAAGGGGATCAATCACCGCACCTTAACACTATCCACTTTGGGCGGCGCTGACTCATCCGCACGGTTTTAGATTGCGTCACAAGAACGCGTCTCGGTGGGGAAAGCGCCCCTCGAACCTTAGAGTTCTAGGGAAAGTCAAACGACACCTCTTCACTGCCCTGCAGTCGAGAGGTCTCCTAAAAGTGAAATTCATCACAACACTGACCCGTATAACCAAGGGTCCCGCTCCGGTAATCACGGAGGAAAGCCTCAGACTAGCCTAGTCGAGAGGACTGAGTCTGGAATGCCAAACGGTGTCCCCACTGCCCAGCCCTGCTGGAGGGTAATTCATAACCAGATATCGGGTGACCCACTGCCCAGCCCCGCTGAAGGGTAGACCCTAACACATCATCAGGAGACCCACTGCCCAGCCCTGCTGGAGGGTAAACCATATTGAGATACTGGGTGACCCACTGCCCAGCCCTGCTGGAGGGTAAACCATAACACATCATCCGGCGACCCACTGCCCAGCCCTGCTGGAGGGTAGACCTTAATACATCATCAGGTGACCCACTACCCAGCCCTGCTGGAGGGTAGACCTGGAATAAGTCGACAGGTGACCCACTGCCCAGCCGTGCTGGAGGGTAGACCTGGAACTAGACAACGGGTGACCCACTGCCCAGCCCTGCTGGAGGGTAGACCCTAAGAGGTCATCTGGTGACCCACTGCCCAGTCTCTATTGGAGGGTAGACCCTAAGAGCATTGGGTGACCCACTACCCAGTCTCTGCTGGAGGGTAGACCCTAGAAGTCAGCGAGCAACCCACTGCCCAGCCCTGCTGGAGGGTAAGCCCGAGGAAGTCGATGAGTAACCCACTGCCCAGCCCCACTGGAGGGTAAAAATCAGAACCACTCTGCCCATCTCTACAGGAGGGTACAACACTGGACAACCGAACACGGAGTGGGTGTCGTGCAACCACCCAACTCCAGAACAACTCTCCCAAAAGAGGTGCAACGTCTGCTTTATCACTGGGTGTCACTAGCACCGCTACCGTCCAATACATCACGAGCGAAACCAGGGGGAGGCCACTCAACCCTGCTTGTCAAAGAAACGAGCACAAATCCAGGGGAAATAAACTCCACCCTGCTAGCCAAACAAACGAGCACAAAGGGATCCTCTATGCCACGAGAGGCCCAAGTACGCGAATCAGAACACAGCACGCACGTGGGGCCCACATAACGTGTGGCCCCAAGTCAACCCCAACCAACCGCACAAACGTTCTCAGGTACAAAACACACGTACCTCCAAGCACTCCCGTATACTCCCATAGTATACACAGTCTCAGCCCAAGGGCCATCGTGCACACAGCACCCAACGTCAACGCGAAGGCGTGACATAACAACTCCAACCAGCCACCTCATCGGCTGAGGCACGGCCAACCACATCTCATGAACCATTATATCACTCTCCCAAGAGTGTGCGATCACACGCCAAGGGTCCGCTACAAACAAGGTAGGGTGAACCACCACTGGAGAACCTTCCATGCTTCCACATTTAACAATATCGCGCAAGAGGCTCCTCACGACCAAATGGATCACACCGTTGTAATCCTCGCGGAAAAACACGCGAGATCGACTACTTACTCGCCTCCAAAGGATATCCGACGGAAAAGTCGCCAACACCGCCTCACGCCCGAACGGCGTCCCGCGATCCCGAGCCTTGGCTCTGAAAATAGTCGGGCGCATCACACCATTGCGATCCCATCGGAAAAAACACGTCAAAATCACTACTCACTTGAGTACAACAGATATCCAGAAAAAAAAAGGTGCATCTCGGGGCACCGCACACAAGCGGTGCCACGTGGGACCCGCATCCCAGTCTCGAAACTCAGTGAACGGATCGCACAGTTGCGATCCTCTAAAAAAGGTACACGAAATGGACTATTCACTTATCCAAAACGGTCGCCCGGTGATAAAACTGGAAATCACCGTCAACTCCCGAAACAGCCCTCACGGGGCCCACACCATCGTGCGGAATTTCAGCGGGCAGACTGCGCCAACGCGATGCCCTCGGAAAAAAACCCAACATTGACTGCTCGCACGGCCCGAACGGATGACCGAGGAAAAAGTCGCTAAAAGCTGCACGCAGCTCAAGGACAGGTTGTGGGGCCCATGCCTCAACTCAGGTTTCAACGCCTAAAACCTCCCTGGAAAGCTCCGCCCCGGTACCAGGGTTCCAACGCCACTTATGGCGCCTAAAACGGGCATAGGATGCGTCCGCGCTATCCAAAATAAGTTTTTCCAGAAGAACGCTCGTCCACTTAAAGACAGATCGCGTCTCTGAGACCCCTCGTTTCGGGAATTAAAATTTCCCAAAACCATCTCAAAAACTCCGCCTTGACGCAAGCTCCTCGTTTCCATAGACGGCGCGCAAAATGGATTCCCGTAGCCCAAAATACGGGCGTCCGAAGACTGAGGGGCAAAGCCCCTTGGGCCGGACCGGCCCGGTCCGGCTGGTCCGCCCTGCTTTGGCCGGCCCGCGCCGGCCGGCCCGGTCCAGCCGAGCTGCGGGCCACCGCTCCGTAGCTCGCTCCCCTTCACACCCGCGCGCCCACCGCGCGGGATTCTCCACTGACCGGCCACGAGGGCCGGTCGCACCTTCCACGCAACGACCCGCAAAGTGCGGGTCATTGTTGCGCCGCACGGGGCCGCCGCCTCGCGGCCCCTCTCCCTCTCGCTGGCTCCCTGCCGACGCCACCGGCCTACCATCGCCGCTCTAAGCGCCGTCGCGTCCTTCCGAAGCTGCGGCCGCCGCGCCGCCTGCCCGGAGCCGAACCCCTCCGTCGCGCCAACTCGCCGGACCGCCCTGCCGACCGCCGGAAACCGCAAAACCACCCCCAACATCGTCAGGCCGCTGCGGACGCCTCGGAGCTCCGATTTCACATCTGAAAGGTGCGTCGGAAAGCTCAGATCGAGCTCTACTAATATATGGGATTTTTTCTAAGATCGGGCGGCAATTAGACGGTATAAATCGGGCTTAAAAACGGGAATTTAAAAACGGAGACAAAATAAAACTCCTACCTCGTGGGGCTTCGCCCGACAATTCCCGCGCGATCTGCCCCGCGCCGTTGCCTCTCCGGAGTTGGCTCGCCGGAGCTCGCCTCGCCGGAGATTTCCGGAATGGAGGAGGTAAGGGGAGAGGGTGTGAGGGAGGAGAAGGGGAAGAGAATAGGGAGGGGTGCGTTTAAGTAATAACACTTAAACACCCCCGCCCGGCACGCCCCCGACCTCGCTCTCGAAGCAGACAAAAAGGAAGGCATCCCTGGGGTAAACACGACACTCTGAGCACAAAGGAGGTCTCGGAATTTTAATCCGAGACCCCATTCAAAAGTTATTAAACTTAGCGCTCGAGGCCGCCAAATTACGAAAACGCCCATGGGCCCATTTTTCACAAACGGGTCGCACCTGCAAAACTTATACCCTTCCTAGGGTAAACGGCATGCTCTGAACTCAACGGTGCCTTTGGTTTCCCAATCTGAGCCACCGTTTAAGAGATACCTGTGTTTCACCATTAAACGAATAAATTAATTAATTAATTTATCCGTTTAACATTCCAGAAGCGGGCGAGGGGTCCAAACATCCCGCGCCGACAAGTTTTATGTCGTTACTAGGGTAAATACCCCATTCTGGACCCATCCGTACACTTGGATCTGTGATCTGAATCTCCGTTTAGGAGTTATCCCGTTTATTTTTCATTTCCAGTGTGAACGCACTGAAAATTTAATTTCGGCCACTCCGGGGCTCGGAATCGCACGCCGTCCGAAGGTGATACTATGGAATATCATCAAGAATATTCCAAAGTATTTTGTAGCAAAAAATGGGTTCTTACATGGCTGGTGCTGGGCATATCTCGTTGTTCACTAGTCGAAGCCTAAAGAGTAGCTACCAGATGAGGACCGGATGACTGAGATCGGCCTGTAGCCGGGCGAGGTTGGTCGCGGCCTGGATGAGGTAGCTCTGCCTGATCCAGTAGTACAAACGGTGATGGAGGTAGTCCTGAAAATACCGGATGAAGAGGTTGTGCATGCTGAGCTCTGCGTTGGGCCTGCTGTCTAGTCTTAGTGGCATGCATGGCCTGGCTGGAGGTGCCAGCTGATGCACCCCGACGACCCATATGGTTGTGGCTTCGCTGACATTGGCGTTGGCTGAGGACGTTTAGGAAGTTCACCTGGTGCTCCCCTTCATTGGGAGTCATATAGGGATTTACCAACTCCACGGTATTAACTGAAGTGTACCCTTGATTGTCACTTGAAGATTCATCCACTACTGGGTGGATTCTGGGAAGGATCCCCATCTCAGGGGGCATGAAGTCACCGAGAGTGCGGGATGACAATGGCATTGGCGGGGCGCATTTCTTTTTCTTGTGTCGTCGATGCTTGCTTTTCTGGGAAGTGGTCGGATGAGATGATGATGCAGAAGTGGTGGCCGCAACTTCTGAAGGCCCCGGTTGATTCAAGCGTGCCCGAATGATGCCATGGGCATGATCAACCATCTTGCAAGCCATCCAATCATCGTACTTCTGGGACCCATGGTTAAAAATCTGGTGCCACTCACCTTCGCTATCACTACCACTGTCTGTACTTACAAAAACACCTTCCACTTGTGTCGGGGCTAGACCCAACCTGACTGTGTTGTTATCGACCTGGTCTTGAAGCCAGTATTTGAACACATAGCACTGCTTTAGGGTGTTCCCCAGAATCTGACGATATGGGCGGTAGTTGGTGCGATCAGTGAGATTCACCTCTTCCAGCCTTCTGCACTCAGGAAAGCATACAATCCTTTGCTCTAGGGTGTTACGGAAGTAACTGGGGACCTGATTCTTGCAGAATGAGTAAGTCTGGTTTCTTCTTTCCGGAAAGGGGGCCCTTGGATTCTGGCCCTAACGAGGAGCTGGAGGGGCCTGTCGAGGAGGTGGGCCCTGATTGTCCCGCCTAGGCGGTGGTGGTGCATTCTGCGGGGGCACCTACCAATTCTGAGGCGGAAACTACTGAGCCAGAGGCTATGCCTAAGGAGGAGGGCCTTTGCAAGGCTGCAGGGTTGGTTCTACTAATAACAACTCTAGTTGTCAGGGGGATTCTATTTGGGCCACCACGGTGGGCTCGACTCTGGAAGCTCTCCTCGCTGGAATTACATGGGGCAACGGACGTGCCTGGATGGCCTATTGAAGGGCTTCCTCTAGGCGCTGGGCCTTATCAGAGAAGTCTTGGAATCCTCCAGGGTAGTTCTGGGTGATCAGAGAAGAAACCAGTTCCATATTGACGTTACCTATGCACATCGTCAGTAATTTCTCCTAAGTCAATGGCATGTCAAGGGAGTATGTAAGCCCCTTACACCAAGTGATAAAGTCCACGACTCGCTCATTAGGCCTTTGTTTTCACTTTAAGAGGTCTGCGATGCTGGTTTTTTGGGTGTTAGAGCTAAAATAGTAGATTAATTGCCTAAGAAGGTCCTCCCAGTTGGTTACGGATCCGACGGGGAGCTGGTTGTACCAGATAAATGTCGTCCCCTCCAACGTCTGGAAAAAGCAGCAGATTTTGGCAGCCTCTTATTGCGTCGGATTCCCTAACATGGGCCCACACCTTGAGTTAATGTGGGTTAGGTGCTATGGCAGGTCCCCCATCCCGTTAAAGGGGGAGAATGTGGGATTCATGAAACCTGGAGGTGTCGGCATATCATCCACACATGCCGGGTATGGCTTACCATCTGGTGGGATTGTCACCTATCGTGTTTCCAATGCCTCAAGGTGGTCTATAAGCACCGTCATAGGATCATCTCATCGGGGCTCCCTATATTGATGGTTATCCCTAACTATGAGTGTGTTGTCGGGTTCTTCAATGCGGTAACCAGGCCTAGTGGCTCGTGGAGCGGCTAGTGGAGCGACCTGCAGGGAAGCTACGGGAGCTCGGGATGGATTCCTTGTATTTTCGCACTGTTCAAAAGGGTTTGGTGAGACATACCATGCCCTCTTTCCATGAGCTCCGACATCAGCCCTGTCTGTAGGAGCGGTATGATCAGGGTTTCCTGTGGGCATCTCGCTGAGGGGTAGTTGTTCCTTCCCCTATTGTACTGGCCTAGGATCATCGTAGTCGGGTCGCCGCTCTGCAGCGCATTCAGCCAGGAGTTCGTCGACCAACCTCTTCTGCTTAGCAAGTTGCTAGCACAATGTGGTCTTCTCAAGGTCCTCCTCCATCTTTTTCACTGAGGCAGACAGGTCAGAGTGCTTGATAGCTCTGAAATGCTCTTTTCCCTTACTGGCATTCCTGCCAAGTACCAATGCCTCGGTGGGCATAAGGAGACCTAGGAGGTTCCTCTACTGATGAGTAATCCTCCCCGATGGGTCTAACTGTGGTGGCACAACCTCATGGGGTAAGTCCCCATTGAGAAGCTCTAGGTCGTCCTTCTCGTCCACTATATCGGCCATGTTGACCGTGACCCTTCCTAGGGGAATGTCCTCGATTTCTCCCAGTAGGTCGGGCTGCCACCAAATAAAATTAAATAGGGGGATATCATACTTCCCCCGATCATGGATTTTCATGTGGGGGTAGCCTCCCTGATAATTTTTCGGAGTACCTTGATACTCTGAACGCATTACTGCTGGAGAGCCTCATAGAGACCTAGTGACTCGGGGTGTTGGGCCACAGAGAGTGCGGCCAGATCGACTAGACAGCACTACTCACTAATGTCTTCAAAATGCGTTTGACTCCTTGGATAAACCACATGCTGATGAAAAAGACTGAAATGTGTCACCCAGAGGGTGTAGCGGAAACACTCAACTTCCTTTGGAGTGAGGGATTCCGGTATGCAGAAATTTTGCGCTACCACGGGCCAGAACTTCTTAGGGAAGTGGTCCACTTCAAGGATGCTTCAGAATCTCCTTATCACAAATTCGGGGTCTGGACCTTGATTTACCCACTCTACAAATGGGGGTGGTTGAGGAACTGGTAGCGGTACTGAGGCAGACCATTGGGACGGCAGGCTGGCCGGTGAAGAGTACGGCGAGCGGGATGACTGGCCACCGATTTTTGGGTTGTCCTCTAAAGAGTGTAGCGACCTAGCCACTATGTCGAGATAAGAGGGGATGATGGCTGTCATTCCTGGATCAGGGGCCAGGGTTGCTGGTGATAGGCTGTGATGTTGCTCGCCTGCCATTGGTCCCCAGAATAACTCTCTGTGATCTCTTGTGGAGGTAGAAATCACATCTGGCGATGAAGGTGGTGATTGCATGATCGTAACCTACAGGGTCACCAGATTTTCATCCTCCTGGATATACCTGCGGAGGGAGGTGGGAATCCTGTGGACCTCACATTCCAGGAGCACCAGGATGATGTGCCTCGTCCCTACCCCGGCCCTTGACTCGGATGAGTGAGGGGAGGGTTCCCGAGATGAGTCATACTCCACTTTAGAGTCTGAGAAGCAGACCGGTTTGATTCCTGTCTGGTCCTTCCTAGGATTCTTCTTATGTCAATGGCCTGCCTTCCTGCCCCTGGGTGGCTCCTCGGGACAGGGCTGATTTCTAACATGGGGTCCTTCGGCCACACTGGTGCTTGGGCGGAGAGGGTTTCCACCCGAGAAATCCGGGGTGTGAGGAGCACCAGGACAAATTTCGAAGGGTACATGGGGAGGACCTCCATGGATAGAATTAGAGTAGAAAAAATATCCGCTGGGACTGGCAGGAGTATGGGGAGGACCTCCATGCTTAGTGCAGGTGGAGTGAGGTTGGCCTTCACCCCTCTAGTTGTCGGGGCGAGGAGGACCTTCACCAGCTACAGAGAGGACGTAGGGAGGATCCCCACTTTGGAGAGAGACCGGATGTGCAATGTCCCTACACCGGTGCTTGGGAGTAGGGGGAGCGACTCCACATCCAGTGTAATGGGTACGGAAGAGGCTTTCGTACCCAGTATCACTACCACGGGGTAGACCTTCATTCGGACTAGGGGTAGCATAGGGCGGACCTCTATGTCGAGCCTCGAAGCGGGGAAGGCCCACACTCTCTGTGGTAGTGGTACGGGGAGGACCTCCGTACGAGGTGGCATCGCTATAGGTTGGTTCATGGTGACCACTGCTTGTGCCTGCGACCAGAAGAGTTGACCCAGCCTACCTGTGGGGCGGTTGGGGCCTCAATCCCAATTGGGAGTATAAGAACCCTTGCTCAGTGTGTGTAGAGACCTGATGATATGCGTCGGCAGTGGATCAGGCCACAGTAGCTGTCGACATTGACACCCCTTGGTGGGTATCCTCCTCAGCTCGTGTCCGACGTTGGCGTCAGGTCGGATGAGTCGGGGATGGTGGTGCAGGTGCATAGCTTACATGCTCCTCCTCCAGCAAGATCAGGTGGCAGTGCTGACGCGGCCAGGTGGGAGCCCTTACTGGGAGCCCCTGGATCGGGACTCTGACCGGGCTGGGCCAGACATCGCCTACCTCATCAACGTAAGGCAGGGAGTCGTCAAAGCGCTCCGAGGACAAGCTCCCGAAGCGTTTGTATGTTGGGGTGGGGAGTAATGGTTCCCTGCATGGCCCTCGGGGGCAGTGTTAATGGTGAGGCACGGACGCCTCCAGATCCAGGTGGTCCATATCACGGGTTGGGATTATGCCCTCCTCCTCATAATGATGCACGAGGTTGTTAATTACCCTTTGTTGGATAACTTCCAATGGGGATATGGGGCGTAGGAACCCCACGGTCATGGATGCAGAGTCCGTCGCAGAAGTGGTGAATCCACGCGGAGTGGCTATGCTGGAGTTTCTCCTACCCCTGCATAGACGGGCGGGTGGTGATCATGTTCCTAAGGCAGCAACCTGATTCCTAAAAAGCAGGGAGATGAATTCATCAGTGCTGAAAGAAAAATGAATCGATGACCAATTCCCCAGTGTCATCATGTATTCTCTGATCGGTAAGAGGGATCCATTCTGACAATGTCATAGAATGGGATGTCCAACATTCTACTGCCCCAACTTCTGGTGAGTTTCATGTCAGGCCCGCTATTTTCTTGGCGGGACCCAGTGATGGATGTCTGGATCCGGTGACACGTCAATCCATTTATGTCTCAAGCGCTACTAATCTCCATATTGAGGAGAATAATTTCACGTCGGGTTCACCATTTCTGTTTCTGATGCTTTCCCCGGGGCGCACGCGTCCGTCCAGTTCGGGGATGAGGGATGTAGTTTTTTTGCTTCATATTCCCGCTCTCCAAAGGCGGGCGGCATCCGCTCATTATTCAAGGATGTCTGCTCCTTAATCAAAACGGGATGATGGGATGTCGGGTCTTCCTTCCATGGATTCCTCCTCAGAACTCCTCACCTAGTCTAGGTCTCCCTTATAGACTTAAGACGTTGTTCGTGAAACTCTTCCTGGCGCCATATCTTCATGGACACCAGTTAATTACACTGCTTCTGTCAGGATATTCCAAGGGTTCCGGTCAGGATAGCAACCTTTGGTTATGGGAGTAGTCACATGGGGCATCACTGGAATGTCTGGACACTGGTGGATTGGCGTGTCTATATTCTATCCCTTATTATAGGTCTTCACGAGGGTGCGGAATCCTAAGGCATCCCACATCGAATGCGGGGAATTGTATGTCATGGGCATGTATCTGAGGTTTTCCTCAGCTTCCCATGTTTAACATAGGGTATGCCACAAGTTTAACTTTCGGTAGAGACAGATCGGGCTTATCAGAACACTGACTAGAGTGGATCAGATGGAGGAACCCCCTGGAGGGAACACCGATATTGGGGCCAACATGTGGGTGGCTTCTCGAATGCTGTTAAACACAATGGGTAATGGGGTGGCATGATTCCACTGGGATGTGGAAGCCTGGGTAAGAATCAGGATGGTTGATGGAAGGTTCTGTGAGGGGGTGGGTAATGGGATGGAACCGTCATGAAGATTCCAATGGTTTTGGGCTTGAGCCTTGAGGAGGCTTCCTACGTATCCCTGTGGCAGGGAATCAAAGTCCACGTAGTTCATCTGATGACGACTTACGGATGATTGGGGTTTTCAACGGCTTACTGCTGGATTAGGTCTCAATGGCTTACCACTGGATGGTGTTTCAAAGGCTTGTTGTTGTAGTGCCAATGGCTTACCGCTGAATGGAGTGACAACGTCTTCCTGCTGTAGTGACAATGGTTTACTGCTGAATGAAGTGACAACGGCTTACCACTGAAAGCGATCCAAGGTTTAACATCGTGTGGGATGGGGTTGAACTGACGTGAAGGGGGGTAGAACCGCTAGGTGCTAGGATTGAACCTCATGGAGGCTTCTTATGTACCTTACCTTGGCAAGGATCAAAGTCCATGTAGTTTAGGATATGGGAGAATTTAGAGATTACGCTCAGAGGCATCCCAAGGTGTTGGTGGACTGATGTGAATGGGGTCGGAGCGACCAATGGGTGGTGGGATTGAACCTCATGGAGGCTTCCTATATACCTTGCCTTAGCAGGGATCAAAGACCTCGTAGTTTAGGTTAAGGGTCTTAGCGCACCGATGTGAAGATGGTCGGGACCAATGGATAGTGGTGGGCTTGAACCTCAGGGAGGCTTCCTATGTACCTTACCTTAGCAAGGATCAAAGTCCACATAGTTCAGATTATGGGGATATTGAACCGACTTGAAGGGGTGTCGTGACAACTGGATGTTGGGATTGAACCTCGGGGAGGCTTCCTAAGTACCTTACCTTAGCAAGGATCAAAGTCCACGTAGTTCAGGTGGTGGGTGTGGGGCTTACACTCTAGGTTGCCCAGGGTGTCGGTGAACCGACGTGGAGGAGGACTTGGGGTCCAATAGATGGAGGTGGGTTTGAACCTCGTGGAGGCTTCCTACGTACCCTGCCTTGGCAAGGATCAAATTCTTCATAGTTCAGAAGCGGGTGTGGGGCTTACACTCTAGGCTGCCCAGGGTGTCGGTGAACCGATGTGGAGGAGTACCTAGGGTCCAATAGATGGAGGTGGGCTTGAACATCATGGAAGATTTCTATGTACCCTTCCTTGGCAAGGATCAAAGTCCTCATATTTCAGAAGCGAGTGTGGGGCTTACACTCTAGGTTGCCCAGGGTGTCGGTGAACCAATGTAGAGGAGGACCTGGGGTCCAATAGATGGAGGTGGGCTTGAACCTCGTGGAGGCTTCCTATGTACCATGCCTTGGCAAGGATCAAAGTCCTCATAGTTCGGAAGAGGGTGTAGGGCTTACACACTAGGCTGTCTAGGGTGGATGTTATGGTCGGTGCTCACTCTAAGCCCAAGTGATTCATGTTCGGTGTGATAAACAAAAGATAGTAGATACTCGACGATCACGTCGCGAAAGGTGCGTCTGTGGGAAGTAAATTGGGGCTTACATGTGGTTAGCAGCCCAAAGAGGAAAGAGGGGGGCTTATGTGTGGTTAGTAGCTTGAAGAGTCGGGACTTACTCCAGGATGGAGGCCCGATGGTGAAAAAGTGCAGTGGGAGAGGGACTTGGGACCGAAGAAGGGAGAAACATCATTCCCTACCACTCCCTTCACTGGCCCTGAGGACCGAAGATGAAAGGATCAGGGATGCTGCCTCCTATGAGAAAGATAGGGTCTTACACCGAGATGTTTTCCCTTCCCCCGCGGAAAAATGCCACTCCCATAAAGGGGATATCATCCCCTGTAAGGACCAGTGGGCGTAAAGAATGTCCAAGGTGGGGGCACCCCGTGTGCGAGGAACGGGGTGAGGTCACAGTTTAACATCATGTGTTGAGGAAGAGGGTTCTTGGTAGTTTAACATCCTGCAGATCGAATGAGGTGGGTTTTCTCCGTACCCCTAGGACTTACATAACTGGTACCCTCTGCTCCTTGGTACAGAGAGGGGACCAGAAAAGCCGTGGTGAGGGGGTTTCATGGAGCGAACCATCGAGGGGCCCACGTTAGTGTGTCTATGCGAAGAAGAAATAGCCATTAGAGTTCCTATGAGAAGAAGCATGGGGAGAAGCAACGCAATGGTATATATCATCTAGGGGACTTTGAAGTCACATCGTGCAAACCTAGAGGGTCGCACAGGAAAAGGAATTGTCAAGCATAGGGGTTCATAGGCAGGGGCCTTGTGAAGCTCTGTTGTTTCGCATGGTAGAGAGAACTTGCGAAGGGGTGTGCTTCACGAAGTGGGGTGCCTTACCTATGTATAGGGAAAAGGTGCATATAGTAGGTGTATCGTGAAGTGGAAAGGCATTCACGGAGCACTGCCTCACGAAGCAAAGGTGCCTCACGAAGCAAGGTGTTGTGAAGCAGTGTGCTTCACGAAGTACAGTGACCCTGCCTTATCATGTGGATCATGTGTACATAAAGGGTGTTTCATGAAGCATAAATTCTCCATGACAACCTGGGTTATATCATCCAGCCTTTTATCACATTAACTTTCATTACATTATACAAAATCGAGGATCTTTAAGGTTTAGTGTCTTGGAAACCAGGAACTTAATACATGACAACATAAAACATTATTCTTAAACACTTGAAAGGGTTCTTCATTGTTTATCCTAAGTTCATTACAGCATCTCATAACCTGGGAGCATAAATAAAAGGAAAGGGTGAGCATAAGGCCTAGTAAGGGAAAAAAGGGAAACATTTTACATGTGAACTTGAGATACATCAAAAAGTCATAAAAAATAACTTTAAGGCATGAGAAAGAGATCATGAGGCATATAATAATAAAAATAATGTGTTTCATAACTTGAAGATGTAGCTACAACATTTAACATAGACAATCATTTCCGTTTCACCAAGGTCCATCCCCAAGGTGTCATTAAAAATTACCAAGGTTATTCATGAAGGTATCATTAAAAATGGTCATCTCTAAAGATTAAGTCTTTACCCAATGCGTTGGAGTGCTATCAGGGATCACCCTTAAATTTTCCTTTATTATCATGTGATCCACATATATCATCATCAAAAATTTCATAAATAACCCATATAGCATAAAAAATGGGTTTCATTTCATAATCATAACGTTTTAAAAACTGCTTTAAAGACATGATCTTTATGTCACTTTAAACCCACGGAAAAAGGAAAGCGGGTTTCATGTATGTAACTACCAGAATTTAAAATAGAAAATTTTGGTATATATGTGAATACCCCTGTATAATAAATAGTTTTGAATATTAACTTAATAAAATAAAATAATTTGAGAAAAAGCGAGAGACATTTTGAGACGAAAATTCTGCAGCATAACGACTATGTTATAGGGTTTTAGAAAATATTGAAAAGAAAGGGGACATGGGTCACCCACTCATAAATGATCCATAAAATAGTATAGGGACAAAATATAAAGGATATAAGAGTATGGTAATGAAATTTGAAAGACATACCATATGAAATGAAAAACATGGAAGGAAGACAAAAATAAGATTTCTCTTATGAAAATTCGGCAGCCTAACGGCGTCACTTAAAACTTAAAAAAAATGAATTGATGAGATCAAATAGGGTATCTCATCATAGAACATAAAAGATCAGTATGATATATATAGGGATCATACCCCAACATAATAAAAATGAACATAAAATACTTGACATGAAAATAGATCTTGAAAACGAGAAGGGTGAGAGAATCCCTTAAAAATTCGGCAGCCTAACGGCGCCACTTAAAACTTAAAAAAAATGAATTGACAAGATAAAATAGGGTCTCTAATCATATGAACATAAAATATAAGTATGATAGATATATAGATCATACCCCAATATAATAAAAAGGAACATGAAAGACTTGACATGAAAATAGATCTTGAAAACGAGAAGGGTGAAAGAATCCCTTAAAAATTTGGCAGCCTAACGGCGTAACTTAAACATTTTTAAAATAAATTTATGAGAGAAAGACGGGGTCTATCATCATATGAACATGAAAAGGAAAGTATTATTAATATAAAATAACATCCTCCAACATAATAACATGGTGCATAAAAGAAATGACATAAAAGAGAGTACTTGGAAAGAAAGAGAGAGGTAGGATCCCTTACCTTGAAGAGTAACTTCGAAATCTTGAATTTTGGGACCTTGGGAGGCTTGAGGGAACCTTGGGAGGACTCCTTAGGAGGTAAGGAGACCATAACTTCGTTGAGGAGGATTTTGGAATGGAAATTATGAGATAATGGCTTGGTATTTATAGGGAAAGTGTGGGGATAAGGCATTAATGGCCAAAGGACACCTCATTGGTGGTATTGGAAAGAAAACTGGTATTTACTCATGGTATTGGCCACATGGGACACCTCATACCTTATCTTACTATTAATAAGTCGACCATACCTTAAAATATCTCATGACATCATCATGATGCAGTTATAATGTCATTAAACATACTGAAACCCTAAAACTATTTTTTTACTATTCACTGAAAATTCAACTTTTTCAGAAAACTCCCAAAAATTAACCTTAACATAATATCAATTCTCTGAATTCAAAAATAAAATCCATTTTATAAAAATAATTTTCTAAATATTTTTAATTTAATTTTTAAATAAAAACACTATTCATTGAAAATTCATTTTTTTCAGAAAATTCCCCAAAAATTACCTTAACATAATATCAATGTTCTGAATTCAAAAATAAAGTCCATTTTATAAAAATAATTTTCTAAATATTTTTAATTTAATTTTTAATTAAAAAATACTATTCACCTAAAAAAACTAATACTTGACTAATAATTTCTGAAACATTTATTTACCTATTTTATTGAATCACATTACTTAATCAAGGTACCTATATTATATTAATACATTCTTTAAGTGAGATTACTAATCCATTTGGTCACATTACTAATCCTAAGCGTAAAATCACTATTCATAAATTACTATTCACCAAAAATTAAGTTGATCTTATTAGACTCCAAATTTCTTACTGAACTCATTTGTAGAAGATCATTTTTTGAAAATCATTACACATCATTAATTGATTAAGGTTTACAAAAATATTTTAAAATATCCTTTTTTTAAAATTCAACAATAATATACATCCTACATTTATCCGGACATTTGAAAATTTACAAACTTAACCATAAGAAGAAAACACAATTTTATTTATCTCAAAGGATTACACAAATCAGTTACAGTCTCCTTACATAGCCCCTTATAACCCCCGCATAGGACCTAAATTTAAGGTGTGCTAAGGTGGGAGAATCTGAGGGCGGCTCGGCCAATATCGCACGAGTAGTAATTTCTATCATTTTGAACTTCTCATGAAGGCTATTCCTTTCTAGCATCACACGATGAATTTTGGCTTGGGTTTGGTCCAGAGCAAAGCCCAGTGGTGCTACCTCCTTCCCAAGTTCTGTTAGATGGGCTTCGATTGGCTCGAGACTACTAGATGAGGCCATCGAATCTTCTTTTTATATTAATTAACCAAGATCACCTGTATTTAAAGATAATAATCACAACATTAAGTTTCCAACAGTCATATTGACCAATGGTCATATAACAGTCGAAACCCAATGGTCTCATTTTAATTATACTCATGTTATCAAATGAAATAGTTTTGTTGAGTATAAAAATAAAATAACACACAAAATTAGGAAACAAGATTTATTCAAAATTTCGGGTCGTTACAATCTTTCCCCCTTAAGAAATTGCATCCTCGCAATTTTTAAAACTGGGCTTGGAAATTTCATTGAAAGTCCCACATCAGAAAAAGATTCAGTAACACTATTACTTTAAAAGAAAGAAAGGGAATTACAAAGGTCACCCGAGTTAACCCATACTAGGATTCCATGTAGGAAAACATGGATATGGAGGAGAAAATAAACGGTCAAGTTCTGATGGAGAGTGATAGAAAACATGTCTAAGAGAAAGTTAACCACCAGAAAATCACAAAATTGTGATGGGTTAAACGGTCTTTGATTACCCAGTAGGAAAATTAAACCAATAACATTTTTGTTTTACATTTCTTTTAATAATTTTTAGGAATTCATTTACTACATAGAATAAGCACACAAGGAAATATACTTACCTTCAAGTAGAGTTTCATCCTTTAATAAGTTTCTACCAAGACTAATCTTTTCTCCAAATAATGAGCATTCAAAAATACTTGGTCTCGTCAAATCACAAGAATCATCTTCTAGAGAATCACGTAATCCACAAAAGAATAACTATTTATCTTTAAACATTTATTCCCAAAAATAGAAAGGGTAAGATAAAACAAATCTTCAAAAAGAAAGAACCCCATAGGAAGGGAAACTTCTTTAAATCTTCAAAGTTACATGGTACTACCCAAAGTTCATCATAGACCATTCCATAAATAATTGTCCTTAAAATTTCTCAAAATAAACCAAACTAAGATTGAAACCCAAATATAAGAAGGATTTGATAACATAGTCTTCCAAGATAAACTTTATCGTTCATCTCCAAACAATATCAACCACTCCTAACATCTTATAACAAAAGCAACTAACCTAAACATATTTTCCCCAAGATAGGTTAATAATTTCCATAAGTAAACTAAATTACTATAAGCTCACCTTAAATTCATCGATTCTTCAAAAAATAATTCAACCTTTACTCCTTAAAGAAAATACCGTAGTAATATATTTACCTCGATCATATAGGGTTCCCAAAATAGTGAACATCTTCCAAAATAATAATCATATTTTAATCCCCTAATAATCTTTTTTTTAAAGAAGAATAGCTCCACAACATCAACATGTGGTACATAACAATAGATGTTTTTCTTAATGATATAAAACCATATTAGGTAGTGACTCCATGTTCTTAGAAAACATTAAAGATATGCTCATAGGGCATGAACTAAAATACAACATGACATAGACAATTATTGTGAAGAAGTTACATGTACTTTAGTCATCACAATCCATCTTAGCATAGGACTTTCATTATTCCCTTGTCCTTGAAGATTGTTGATGCTCATCATGCTTCTCATCCCTTCCAAGAGATCATTGCCTTGGATAATTTCCAACTTCTCCACATTTATGACATTGAAAAGTATAAGGTACATTAGATCGAACCTTATCTCCATTCATCAAATTATCCATTTTTTTAAAGCAATTGGATACTTTATGCCCTATCACCCCACACATAAAACATATCCCGGTTCCTTTGTGACATTCTCCTTAGTGCCCCTTTCCACACTTTTTGCACAAAGGAAATTGGGTCTTCTTTCCCTTATCAACTTTATCAAATGAACATCCTTGAGACTTCGTCTTCTTCTTTCTTGATGAATTTGGGCATTCAACTAGGTACCAATTATTAATTGTGATTTTTGATAGCTGGCTTGAAATAATCACAATATGTTCAACTTGATCTCTCGTCATCTCTGTCATATTAATAGGGCAATTGTCACATTTCCTATCACATTGGTTTTTGGGACATGTTCTTCCATTTCCCGCCATTAACTAAGAAAAGAAAGTATAATTAGGGGGATTAAATACTTAGCCAATAATCATGAAAAGGAAACTTAAAGCATAGAAGGATAAACTTGTAGAAGAAAAGTATACCCTAACTTGTGATCTAGTAGGTTCCAATCTAGGTTATCCATGATCATATATTCTTATGTGAATCTTTATTTTATTTTATCTTTGTCCCTTTAATAATGTTTCATACAAAGATTATGAATTTACCAAAGCATATCCCTCGGGAGTGTCAAACCAAGAGTGAAGCAAGGCTCGTTGTCGTGGAGCAGGTTACCCCGGGTCAAGCCTGAAACACCTTGTCAGAGTTTTCACTCCTAGGAACATTTGAGCCAGAGCCACCTCTACTTTTTCATATCCAGATAGGGATTTATTTGTTTGGAACCCACTTACTCAATACTCACCAAAATACCAGGCAGATTTCCTATATTAAAATTTTTCTATAGGGTTATTCCTAAAGTTTTCATATCCTAATATCCACAAATAACTAAACCTTCCTTTGATACCAACTATAGCATCCAGTCTTTTTTATGACATTAACTTTCATTACATTATACAAAACTGAGGATCTGTAAGGTTTAGTGTCTTGGAAACTAGGAACTTAATACATGACAACATAAAACATTCTTATTAAACACTTTAAAGGCTTATTCATTGTTCATCCTAAGTTTATTACAGCATCTCATAACCTGGGAGCATACATAAAAGGAAAGGGTGAGTAGAAGGCCTAGTAAGGGAAAAAAAGGGAAACATTTTACATGTGAACTTGAGATATATCAAAAAGTCATGAAAAAATAACTTTAAGGCATGAGAAAGAAATCATGAGGCATATCATAATAAAAATAACGTGTTTCATAACATGAAGATGTGTCTACAACATTTAACATAGACAATCATTTCCGTTTCACCAAGGTCCATCCCCATGGTGTCATTAAAAAATTACCAACGTTATTCACCAAGGTATAGTTAAAAATGGTCATCTCTAGAGATTAAGTCTTTACCCAATGCATTGGAGCGCTATTAGGGTGAACCCTTAAATTTTACTTTATTATCATGTCATCTACATATATCATCATCAAACATTTCATAAATAACCCATATATCATAAAAGAAATGGGTTTCATTTCATAATCATAACGTTTTAAAAACTGATTTAAAGACCTGATCTTTATGTCACTTTAAACCCACGGAAAAAGGAAAGCGGGTTTCATGTATGTAACTACCATAATTTAAAATAGAAAATTTTGGTATATATGTGAATACCCCTGTATAATAAAGAGTTTTGAGTATTCACTTAATAAAATAAAAGAATTTTAGAAAAAGAGCGAGACATTTTGAGATGAAAATTCTGTAGCATAACGGCTATGTTATAGGGTTTTAGAAAATATTGAAAAGAAAGGGGAAATGGGTAACCCACTCATAAATGATCCATAAAAAAGTAGAGGGACAGAATATAAAGGATATAAGAACATGGTAATGAAATTTTAAAGACATACCATATGAAATGAAAAACATGGAAGGAAGACAAAAATAATATTTTTGTTATGAAAATTCGGGAGCCTAACGGCGTCACTTAAAACTTAAAAAAATGAATTAACGTGATCAAATAGGGTCTCCCATCATATGAAAATAAAATATCAGTATAATAGATATAGAGATCATACCCCAACATAATAAAAAGGAACATGAAAGACTTGACATGTAAATAGATCTTGAAAACGAGATGGGTGAAAGAATCCCTTAAAAATTCGGCAGCCTAACGGCGCCACTTAAAACCTAAAAAAATGAATTGATGAGATAAATTAGGGTCTCTCATCATATGAACATAAAATATCAGTATTATAGATATATAGATCATACCCCAAAATAATAAAAAGGAACATTAAATACTTGACATGAAAATAGATCTTGAAAACGAGAAGGGTGAAAGAATCCCTTAAAAATTTGGCAGCCTAACGACGCCACTTAAACATTTTTAAAATGAATTGATGAGAGAAATAGGGGGTATCTCATCATATGAAAATGAAAAGGACAGTAGGATGAATATAAAATAATATCCTCCAACATAAGAACATGGAGCATAAAAGAAATGACATAAAAGAGAGTACTTGGAAAGAAAGAGAGAGGTAGGATCTCTTACCTTGAAGAGTAACTTCAAAATCTTGAAGTTTGGGACCTTGGGAGGCTTGAGGGCACCTTGGGAGGACTCCTTGGAAGGTAAGGAGACCAGAAATTCGTTGAGGAGTATTTTGGAATGGAAAGGATGAGAGAATGGATTGGTATTTATAGGGAAAGTGAGGGGACAAGGCATTAATGGCCAAGGGACACCTCATTGGTGGTATTGGAAAAACAAGCGGTATTTCCTCATGGTATTGGCCACTTAGGACACCTCATACCTTATCTTACTATTCATAAGTCGACCATACCTTAAAATATCTCATGACATCATCATGATGCAGTTATGATGTCATTAAACATACTGAAACCCTAAAACTGTATTTTTATTATTCACTGAAAATTCAACTTTTTCAGAAAACTCCCAAAAATTTACCTTTACGTAATATAAATTCTCTGAATTTAAAAATAAACTCCATTTTATAAAAAAAAATTCTAAATATTTTTAATTTAATTTTTAAATAAAAACACTATTCACCAAAAATTCATTTTTTTCAGAAAACTCCCCAAAAATTACCTTAACATAATATTGATGTTCTGAATTCAAAAATAAATCCCATTTTATAAAAATAATTTTTTAAATATTTTTAATTTAATTTTTAATTAAAAAACACTATTCACCCGAAAAAACTAATACTTGACTAATAATTTCTGAAATAATTATTTACCTATTTTAATCAAGGTGCCTATATTATATTAATACATTCTTTAAGTGAGATTACTAATCCATTTGGTCACATTACTAATCCTAAGCGTAAAATCATTATTCATAAATTACTATTCACCAAAAATTAATTTGACCTTATTAGACTCCAAATTTCTTACTAAACTCATTTGCAGAATACCATTTTTTTAAAATCATTACACATCATTAATTTTTTAAGGTTTACAAAAATATTTTAAAATATCCTTTTTTTTCAAATTCATCAATAATATACATCCTACATTTATCCGGACATTTAAAAATTTACAAACTTCACCATAAGAAGAAAACATAATTTTATTTATCTCAAAGGATTACAAAAAGAAGTTACAGTCTCCTTACATAGACACTTATAACCCCAGTATAGGACCTAAGTGTAAGGTGTGCTAAGGTGAGAGAATCTGAGGGTGGCTCGACCAACATCGCATGAGTATTAATTTCTATCAGTTTGAACTTCTCGCAAAGGCGATTCTGTTCTAGCTTCACATGATGAATTTAGGCTTGGGTTTGGTCCATAGCAAAGCCCAGTGGTGCTACCTCCTTCCCAAGTTCTGTTAGATGGTCTTTGATTGGCCCGAGACTACTGGATGAGGCCATCGAATCTTCTTTCTATATTAATTAACCAAGATCACTTGTATTTAGAGACAATAATCACAACATTTAGTTTCCAACGGTCATATTGACCAATGGTCATATAACAGTCGAAGCCTAATGCTATCATTTTAATTATACTCATGTTATCAAATGAAATAGTTTTTTTGAGTATAAAAATAAAATAACACACAAAATTAGGAAACAAGATTTATTCAAAATTTCGAGTCGTTACACGGGTCCCCTTGTGGATCCCCTTCCCTCGCGAAGGCCCTTAGGCTTCATAAAAGGCATCCCTCTTGGAAGAGGGGATCAAAATGAGACAAAGGGGAGACACTTCATGGAGAATAATTACCTCGCACAGCTTATGGTTCACAGAGCAGAAGGATGCTTCGTGATTTGGGAGTTGAGAAGTCGAAAGGTCGGATTGTATGTCCTTTGGACTCAGGGGGGGTCTGGTATTTATAGGCAAGAGGTGCCGTGAAGGGGATCTTATGTGGCATGAAGAAGGACTTGGTTACTTTGCGGCGGGCTTGCGAATGTCAAGTGCGTTCACGGAGCATCTCACCTCCTTGCTTCGCAGCGGGCTTGCGAATGTCAACTGTGTTCGCGGAGTGTCCCACCTCCTTGCTTCGCGGCGGGCTCACGAATGTCAAATGTGTTCGCGGAGCGTCCCTCCTCCTTGCTTCACGGCAGGCTCACAAATGTCAAATGCATTTACTGAGCATCCCACCTCCGTACTTCGTGGTGGGCTCACAAATGTCAAATGCATTCGTGGAGCGTCTTGCCTCCTTACTTCGCAGCAGTCGCGGTGCTAGGGGGACTCCGTGAAATGGCTTCACGAGGCAGTCAACGGTGCCTTCGTTTTGGATTATTCTATGTCCCGAATTTTGGCACCAACATGCATCCCAATGAAAGGGTCATCCTCAGTTGAATTTTCATCTGACCCTTTAGTGGTTATGGTCAATAACAGAACAATTGACCAATTTAAATTTGTGGGATCTAAAACATAAAATACTTTTATTGTCTGTGATTTCATTATAAATGGTTTTTCTTTGTCCCTTACCTTACTGAAATCAACTTTCATGAATTACAACTCATATATTATAACATCACTCATGTTATCAACCCACTTCCTCCAAATCATTTTTTAAAATTTCCATAAAGCCACTTTTAGGGTTAGTGGGAACCTACACATCATCACACAGAATTCAACATAACATAGTGGGGAAATTCAAATTTCAAAATCCTACCAAAAATTAAAATTGCAAGCTGTTAGAAATCACTTCAACAAGATCACCACGAATCTCGTGATCCCTGCATTTGCATTCCAGAGAAAATGTTTGAAATTCAAATCGTGCTTTGATGACTCCTCGATTCCGGTAACACTAAATCAGGCCACTCCACCATGTGGAATGAGGCCTGACATGTCGGGTCACAGCATGTCAACATCCTGACACCATCATCGCATCCTAGCGCAGTAAACACATCTTGTTTCCATCATCATCGTCTCATCACCACCATCCACATCACAGTTGTCCTCTACTCTAAGTGGTGGTGTTGTCTCTAGCATTGTTTTCGACCAGAGTAAATGTCGGTCAGTATTGGAACATTGAGAAAAACAATTCACCATCTCCATTAACACCGAATGAAAAAACCAACTATCAATACGCTAAAAAAAACCCTTGAACATTGGTTGAACACCGTGCCTCCATAAAAACCATCAAATCAGATCAAGACATCAAAACCTTCATCAAGAGAGAACATCAAACGCCATTCGCCCACCCGGATACCAAAGGCTGCTCAAACAACACCTCTCAGAACCTCCATCAAGTCCATCGCACCCGATTGACTGGGAAGGGAGCGCAGGACGCCAAAGCAGAGTTGAGTGTAGGAGGCCTCGGTTGGGGACCATGCTGTAGATCACATTGTCAACACTAGGGGAGAGACAAACACATACCGCCATCAACCATAGAACCAAAATCAGACTAACAAGAAGAACCATCAACATAAAACATGCTCCCAGAAAAAGAACGATCCTATCAAAACTCCAATCTGACCTCATAACACAGCTCAGAATAACCAAACACAAAAAGTCCAAAAGACCGATGAAGAACACGAGATAAGAGAATTTTTGGGCCCCCTCCAGCATAATCCCAAGTAGGCCCAGATCCCGCATCGAGATCGACCAAATGTATTTAAAACAAGAAGGGATGGCCAGCAAGGGTAGTGGAGAAGAGAGACATCAGACGCCGCCACCGACGATGACCCAAACCATCTAAAACACCAACACACAAACCTAGAGTGGAGGTCTGATGCATCGAGTTAGATAGAAAGAGGGGCGGTGATCAACATGTGATATCCCACCAGAAAGTTGGATCAGTCGAGAAGGAGGGAAGGGGAAAGAAAGAGAAGGAAGATAAAAAACAGGTGATTTGAGGAGCATTGTCACCGTCGATGAGACCCATAAAACCCTAGGAGAGGCCTCGAGAGTGTCGGGAGCTGGGAGTCGGGTGAGTGTGGAGGCATCACTCCCTGTTATCAACCCAATTTCATTGAAAAATCATTACTTGAAATGTTGTATAATCCAACTCCCATATTTGTTTGATGATGTCAAAGTATAACATATTTATGTAAATTGGATTTTTGTCCTTAGTACCTAAAACATGAATCGCTTCAGCCACAAATGTATATCCACTATTTTTCATGGTACTATCTTCATCATGTTTATTTTTATAGAATGTATAACCATTAATTACATAACCATGTAAGATAATACATACAAACTTGTTCCTCTAGTTATCCATCAAAGTCCTTCTAAAATTGAATCCAGATTTTCATATGACTCCTTAAAAATATGGTCATGAAACCATCCTATAAAATATTGATTATATGTTTGTGATATCCATATTTCATCCCTTGATAGATTCAAATGCTTAATAATTTCCTTGTGGGTTTCAACATATGGGGAAACTGTTATACAAAATATAAAGGTGGGACTCCTCACAATATGTAATATTGATTGTGACAACATCTCTTCCAAAAAAATCCTTTACCCAGAAGCCATCCAGTGTGATAAGATTTTGGTAGACCAATGATTTCCACACTGGATAGGTATTCGGTACAGAATTCAACGTCTTCCTCAACAATATATCAATCTACAATACAACCCTCTAGATGACTTTGATTTTTGAAATACCCTTTCAAAATATTCATATACCATTCAATGGGGTACATCTATCTATTATGTATAGAACCACGTAGTCAAATCTCTATCACCAAGTAAATCACCAAATGAACCATTATATCAAAGAATATTAGCGGAAAGAACATTTATATTTCACATAATATAACGACAATTTCTCTTTCCATAGTCAGAAATTTCACCAGGTCTATAACTTTGTTGCATATATATTTGAAGAAAAACAGAGCTTGGTTAATATATAATGGACATTATTGGAAAAAATTTAATGTAGAGATATAGTAATTAGATCTTGTATAAAAAAATTGTAGTCATGTGATTTAAAATCCTTTAACTTTAAACTGGTCATTGAAACAATGTTCTTGATATTCGATAAATACCCATATGGAACCTTTACATAATTCAAGAAGTTGAAAAAATGATATCTCTCCTTCTTGGAAAGAGTGTAAGTATTTGGAAGAAGAAAAGTTCATTTCTCACCCTTCACTGGCACCAACTCTTCTCATATTCTCATGTCAACCATGTCCAACCTAGCCTTAATTCCATCCTTTGTTTTTTGGGTGCATTTAGAAATGTGTCAGTAACATTATCACATGCAATTTTTTCAACATGCATAACATCAAGAAAATTTATGACGTACAGACAATTATATTATGGTAATTCAAAAAAAATATCTCTTTTTTCAACTAGTTTTCGTAAGGTTTTTTTAAAAAAGTTTACCAAAAGCAGTATACACATCTTTTACTTTCTCAAATAGTTGATCACCTATTTGTGGATATAGTGTTGTATGTTCTTCTAAACTTCCATCGAATGATGTCATCCAATATCGTTACTTATTTTATCGGGGTAAAAATCTATGATGTCCTAAAAACACGGTTTTCGATGAATGTTTCAACCTAATTAATTGTGTACCTTGTTCGCAAATAGGACATGCTTGAGTTCCTTTAATGCTATATCCTAAAAAATTTACATGAGTATAAAATTCATTTATCATACCATACAACATGGATCTCAACATGAAATATTCATTTCTATAAGCATCATACAACATAACACCTGAATCCCACAATAATTTCAAATCATTAAGCAATGGATCCAAATAAACATCAATATCATTACTCAGTTGTTTTAGTCATCATATAAGTATAGATAAAATGATGTGTTTTAATTTTATGTATAACCATGGTGAAAAGTTATAATTTACCAATATAACCAATCATGTACTATAAGTGATGCTTTGAAAACCAAAATAATTCACCCCATATATAGATGATGCAAGACGAAGGTTTCTTGGCTCATTTCCAAATTCAGAATACTCATGATCAATTCTCTTCCATTGAGGAGAGTCTTTCAGGTTTTGTAGTTTTCGATATTTAATTCTTTTATTTATGTGCCACGTAAATTTCCCTATAGTCTCATCACTTCCATATAGGTGCCTAAACCTTGGAATGATTGGAAAGTACCATACAAATTTCATAAGACCTGGTTCACCTTTCTTGTATCAAGAAGTACCATAGTTTTTTCATTATGTAAGTGATTTATAGTCCTTGAGAAACAGTATATGGTCATTCAGGGAGGCATTTATTCTTTCAAAGATCATACCCATCGAGCATGGCATTCGTTTGGCATCATATTTTTTGATCGGGAGATCATTATCTTTTGGGAGCATGTCATTCAAGAGAGCAAGCGGTTCCATAAAACTACCATCACTCCATTTGTTTCCTACTTTCAAATTATATAGCTTTAGTATAGCTGAAAATTATTTATATTTAGTGCAACCAGTATACAATGGAATCTTTTCACAACTCTTTAACTTCTCAAACAATTTTGGGTAATCACAAAATTCATCTTCAACTACCCTTTTCATTTCCTCAATACAATCTTTATAGTCATTCACATATGTAATCACATTCTCGATATGGTATTATTTATTGTCCACACTTTTAATCATATCAGATGATCCATAAAACGTAGTGTTATCTTGACCACTAGATACATTCATTTTTTACCCATTTTTATTCCAACATTTATAACTTCGATCTATTATGTGGATGATCAAGTATTCTTCCAACTCCTTTAGACTAATTAGTCTTGAATAAAAATAGCGTAAACATGGACAAAGGATTTGAGAAGGTTCATATGCATGATCTTTTATAAACTTTATGAACTCTTTGGCTTCATCTTTATTCCCTTTTGTTAGATGATTTCCATCCATCCATTATTTATTCATATCCATCCTATTTGATTTGGTAATATTAATATTTAACAAAATAAATACACAAAAGGGGCCTTTCAAATAAAAGGAAATCAACATTTGAATGATAATAATTATTTCTTTTTTTTTTGCATGAGACTCATCCCCTTAGAAGATAACACCAAACTATAAAGAAGATATAATTGTAGAGGACTCCCATAATTTAAACCATGTAGGTGATGTTGGATGAAAAGTAGGTTTAGAAGTTGCAATGGGTATAAACATTAATTCACCTTTTGTGGGATTGAGGTAATGATAAATATCCTATGGTTTGGATAGAGTTAATGACATGTCCTTACCATGGTGTTATTATAAATCTACTTGTCTTCCCTATATGTAATGGTTTTCCTAATTCTATAAAAATCTAAACTTAAAACATTATGAAAAAAACTACATTTCAGATGTCTGTTGAAAACTATTTATAAAATCATACTTGAAATCCCATTAAACAAACCAACCATTTACACAAATTTCTAATTAAAATAGTATACCCTTTTTAAAATAAACCAATAAATTCCAAGCACCCTTTCACAAAACCACAATTCCTTTTTTTAATGCATTCAAGGAAACTTCATGACCCAATAGACTTAATCATTTAAAATGAGTGAAAACCCTCTATATTTTATAAATTTTCATTTAAAACTTCACACAGACCTTGTTAAACTGAAACCAGTATTAAATGTGATTTCAAAACATTCACATCCCTTTATGAAAGCTAATAGGGTGAGTTGACAAACACTTGGTAGGCAATCTAAGTCCATGGAAAGTGTTTAAATCATTTTAAAGTTATTTAAACCCAAAAAGGGTATATTTAACACATATATTTTTTTAAGAAACATTTCAAAACACTTGAATCATTTAAAAAGAGACACTTATGCATTTTCATAAAGACATAAATCCCAAGAGAGTCACTTTATAAAAGATACATGAATCAAAAATAACCAAAATTTTATAAAATATAAATCTATAAAAGGTTTACACATGATCAAAAATATAAAGGTAAACCGAAAATAAATTTATTTTCAAAAGAGTAATTTTATAGTAAATATATTAAAATAACACAAAATGAATATTGTCTCTTTATTCCCTATGGTGACCTCTACATCCCATTGTCATTATATCTTTAACAAGTGATTATGGAATACCACTATAAAAGTGTGACCCTTTCCTTTTACTTTTATCATAGAAAACTAAGTCTATATATTCATCAATGTTTATATGTATGGTGTGAGAAAAGAGCCTAGTAGGATATTGTCAGATATTTTATACCATTCATTTTTTAAGACAAACAAAAAAATTATAGTTTTATGGAAAATAATTAAAATAATTTTATTACATAGGGTTGAGTAAATAAAACTAAAAATATATATATTATTCTTTTAAAGCAGATATAATTTACCAAGATACATCCATAAGATAAAATAATGATAAAATATCAAGCATCAACCATTAAGGGGTACCTACCAAAGGCCTAAGGAGATAATTTAATTTGAAAAATTAAGAGAATCATCACACTAGAATATTGTTGAAATAAAAATGCAACATAATAAATTCACCATTAATGGCCTCATCGAGAAGGAAATTCCAGTAGCTGGTGTGATACCTAAGATAAGGGTACTATAAATGTGTGATCATAATATTATAACTCATGTCTCTAGAATTCTCACATCTCTGCCAAAATATTCCCATGATGTTTTTATAAAATCCCAACACTAATAATCAATGAAACACATTTATAAAACTATCATGTCAACATGGTATAACATCCATTGATGCATCCACTTACACATCAACACACATAATTAAACATGATAAAATTTCAAATATATATTAGAAAATCATACATAGAAAACACCTAGATTCATCCCAAATCAACCATCAAAATGTTAATCAAAACCCAAACACATATCTCACTTTCACTATAAGTTACAACTCAAAAGTGTTTTATATTATTTATCCATTGAAAAAATTATATTTTAACCAGAATAATCACCAGAATCACTCCATTATAATACCAATCATGATACTTTTCACCTAAAAAAATCCTTATAATTTTTCTAATATATCAAATCACCTCATCCAAACATGTTCTGACATTTAGATCAATACAAATCCAGCAATTTTAATTGTACCAAAGTTCTATACAACTGTACATGGAAAATTATCAAAAGTTTCATAGAATATTCCCAAAAAACAAATCAAACACTTTACCAATAAAAAAAACCATTGTCTCGCACTAATGAATCAAACTGAACACATAATTCATAAATCAAAAAGATTTCAAACACTAAAACACTTTAATTAATCTTTCATTATCTAATCATTTAAAATCAAATAAGAACATACCTTATATTTGGAGGTCTATTGGTAGCAGTAGGGTCTGGTGGTGGCAGAGTCGGGGTAGGCGGCGGTGGTGATGATAGAGTCTACGAAGGGGTTCACGGAGGAGGTGGGGTTCGCAGCGAAGGTGGGTTCGTAGCGGAGGAGGGGTTCACAGCAGAGGTGGGGTTCGACGCGGGATAGAGGTGGGTTTTGTGATGAAGGTGGGTTCCCAGAGGAGGAGGGCTTCGCGATGATAGAGAAGGGTTCGGGGTAGAGGAGGGGTCAGTAGTAGAGGAGGTTTCGATGGCAGTAGAGGAGGGGTTGTCAGCGGTAGAGGTTGGCTTTCGTGAGAGCTTAAGGTGTGAAAGAGAAGAAGCTGACTGTTAGAGTTCATTTATAAAATTGGGTAAAGTTTTTATCATCACTAGTTAAAAAACCCTAATAAAGGTATGTTTTATCAATGCTAAAATAGAAAATGTCGATAAAACATGCTTTTATCAGCACTAAAAAGTACAGATAAAGCTATAATGTTAATAATTTATTTACATTATTATATATATATTTATAAAATTATATATATAATAAATATATATTTATTTATATTTATATATATAATAAATATATTTATATAATTATATATATTTATAAAACTATAAATATTATATATATATATAAGGTACTTGGGGTACAATTATATTAAACATACACACACCACACATGCAAGCCAGAAAGGCAAGTCATAGCCCCCAGGGGATAGTCCACCCATCAAGACTTATTTATTCAGTAAATAACCTGAATACTGAGTATGCATTAAGCTCATTACATGGCTCGAAGGCCTAGTACAACGTCATGACAGCATCATGACTACGTCACTGTCTACCAGTGAAAATTCACTCCCACCCAGATTTGAACCCGGGTCTGATGTAGGATTACAAAGAGCCTTTACCACTCGGGTAAGCTCCCAACTGCATATAAATATTTTAAATAAATAATATTTTATTTATAATTATAAATTTATAATAAATATATTTATTACATTTATAATTATATATAATTAATATATTTATTATAAATAATTATAATTATAAATATATTTATATTTATAACTATAAATTTATATATATTTATTTAAATAATTATAAAATTATAAAAACTATATTTCTTATATTTATAATTTTATAAATATATATAATTATTATATTAATTATATATATTTATAAGATTATAAATATAATAAATATATAATAAATACATGAAAAATATATATTTATATAAATATATAATATAAAATTTTATAATAAATATATATTTATTTATAGTTATAATTCTATATATATATATATATAATTATAAAATTATAATAACTGTATTTATTATACTTATAATTTTATAAATATATATAATTAATATATTTATTATAATTTTATAATTATTTAAATATATCTATATTTATTTAGAATTATAATTATAAATATTTGTATTTATTTATAAATATTTTTATTTATTTATAAATATTTGTATTTGTTTATAAATATATTTCTTTAATTATATATATTTTTAACATTATAATTATAATAAATATATTTATTATAATTTTATAATTATTTAATTATATATATATTTACAATTATAAGTATAAATAATTTTTTATTTATTTATTACTAAACAATTATAATAAGTATGTATTTATTTACATTTATAATTATAAATATTTATTTATTTATTTATTTAAATAATTATAAAATTATAACAAATATATTTATTATATGTATAATTTTATTAATATATATAATTAATATATTTATTATAATTTTATAATTATTTAAATATATCCATATTTATTTATAATTATAATTATAAATATTTGTATTTATTTATAAATATATTTATTTAATTATATATATACATATATTAGGTGTTTGGGGGTACAATCACATTAAACACACACACACCACACACATAGGTTGGAAAGGCAGGTCAGACTCCCCAAATGGATAGCCCACCCATCAAGCCTTATTTTATTCAGTACACAACCTGAAGGCTTAGTGGGCATGAATTCCATTACAAGGCTCAAAGACCCACAAACTGACCTGAATACCTAGTGCAACGTTGTGCTTGTGTCACCGTCTGCCTAAGTCATGCATGCGTCATGCATATGTCACTGTCTGCCTGCGTCACCGTCAGTTAGTGGAAATTCTCTCTCACTCGGATTTGAACTCGGGTTTGATGCATGATTACGGGGAGCTTTTACCACTCAGGAAATCCTCCAACTACTTTATTTAATTATATATATTTATAACATTATAATAATAATAAATATATTTTTTATAATTTTATAATTATTTAAATAAATTTATATTTATTTGTAATTATAACTATAAATAAATTTATTTTTATTTTTAATTAAAAAATTATAATAAATATATGTTTATTTATAATTTAAAAATCATTGGAGGATAACATGGATGGTGAGAAAGGATCATGTCTTCCAAAAATATGGAGATGATGGAGGAACCCCAAAGGTCGTGGTTGAGGGCGTGGGCGTGATGAGTTTTCATCACAGGGGTGGTCCACCAGGCATTCTATAAGGATCAACTTACACCGAAGTATCAAAGGCTTAGAGAGATTTATATTGCGCTCCTTAATCAAAAACATTCACGATCTGAGTGGGAGTATGGTGCAACCTCTGACTATGGTCATGATGATGACATTAATCCTTTTGATATGTAACTTTTCCATTTGGACGAGAATTTGTCTTGTTTATTTACCCCGTCTCTTTTATGCTTTCTTGTTACTTTTCTTTATATTTTAATAAATAGTCAGGAGCCTAGGATTATGGCTAGACCGACTTCATATAATTATAAATATTTGTATATATTTATAAATATATTTATTTCATTATATATATTTATAACTTTATAAGTATAATAAATATATTTATTAGAATTTTATAATTATTTATATATATATATATAACTTTATAATTATAACTATAAGTAAATATATTTATAAATATTTGTATATAATTATAAATTTATTTATTTATTTATTTATTTATTTACAAAATTATAATAGATTTATTTATTTTAATTTTATAATTATTTTCATATATATATAGTTATAATTATAATTATAAATAAATATATTTAAAAATAATTTATGTATAATTAAAAATGTATAATTATAAATATAGTGAATATTGTAATTTTATAAGTATTTATGAGAATAAATTCATGGGTATAACATAAATGAATCATATACCTAGTAAAGTATATAGATAATAAAAAATAAGTCATCACATGTGGACAACATGAATAATAATAATAAGGGTGTAATGTATAAATGAATATTAATTCATGATGAATACATAACATATGCACGTCAATTATACTCACACATCATTATATTTATTGAAAAAATTCATTGGAAACATATATTTATTTAAATATATATATATATATAATTGTAATTATAATTATTATATTAGGTGCTTGGGGGGTACAATTACATTTAAACACACACATCACATACACAACCCTAGAAGGTAGGTCATAGCCCCCTAAAGGGATAACCCACTCAACCAGCTATTTTTATTACATTATATATTTATGACTCAAAGTCCCAGTGGGTATGAAGCTCATTACATGGCTCATAGGCCCAACATTGGATGTCCCAAAGGCCCTTCTTGTACCATGTCTTTGTCACTACCTGCACGTCATGCCTGCATCACCGCCCCCTTGATGGGCCAAAGGTCCAGTGGACTGCTACAATACCTATTATAGTACCTGTATCTCTATTGTTCAATAATACCTGCTAGACTACTGTTGTAGTACCTGTGGAAATTCACTCTCACCAGGATTTGAACCCAAGTCTGATGCAGGATTGCAGGGAGCTTTTAAAACTCAAATAATCCCTTAACTACAAAAAAGTATGTGTGGGTTGCACACCTGGGCACATTGGGGACTCCACCAAGCTAGTGTCTATCACATGTTCCCCAGCTAGGAAAATGGCGTTGAATGACCCTATTCATAATATGAATAGTGTCTGAGTATGGTAGGACTTGAGTCTATGCCAGTTCCCCTAGACAGCAAAATGTGGGTATGAGTCGCACGCCTAGGTCCATTGTGGGATCTTCCAAGCCAGTGTGTGTCACACATTACCCAGTTAATTAAATGATGTTGAATAGCCCAATTCATAATATGAACAATGTCTGAGTTCGATGGGACTCAAGCATGTGCTAGTTTCCCCAAACAGCGAGATGGCCCAACCAGTGAACCACTCGACTTATGCCTTGGGGGATAATTATAATTATATATATTTAAAAAGTATTTATATGTGAATATAAATATATAATTACAAATATATAATTACAATTATAATAAATATATTTATTATTTAATAAAATTTATTATAATATTATAATTATTTAAATATATATTTATAATCTTATAAATATTTTTTAAAACATTATATATATATTTAAATTATTAAAAAAATATTAATTATAAACATGCATTTTTTATTTAATGTGTATAAATAAACATTGTTTTTTAATGTAAATATAATAATTTTATATAAATTAATAATATTTTTTATTAAAAACTTTTATCACTCCTAATAATAACACTAATAAAGGGTAGATTTATCAGCGCTTTTAGCTAGCGCTGATAAAGACCCCCTTTTATTAGCACATTTTTCTGAGTACTGATAAAGGTCGTCACTTCCCTTATGCCAATATGTGGTAGTGAAGCTCAAACATTTTTTTTATTTTTTATAACCCTAGTGATGTGGTCATATTTGTTGCATTTTTTCCACACTAATTTCAATGAATTAATATGTTTTAATGGGGAAATATGTTCTTATATTTGACATATTTTTTTAAAAGTTGTAATTATATTAAATAATAATTGAAAATGTTAATTATGTTCTAATGTGGTCAATTTTAATGTTTTGTTTATTTTAAAGCTGAAATAATAAGTCTTTGAATTTTTTGTTATTAATGTGTGTGTGTTTTTTGTTTTTTTGTATCATTTTATCATTCTTTATATATTTCAATATTTTATTTTCAAATTTCTTTTTAATTTAATAACTTTATTTGTTTTTATTTATTCTATGTGGTTAGAAAATTTAATATGTTAATTTTTATTCTTTTGCTAAATTTTTAATTGAAAATTATTTTAATTTAATTTTCAATATTGTTTGTGATCTAAAATTTTAATTTACTGTATTAAAATAATTTTAGAATTATCTTAAATTTATTTTTATTTTTATTTTTAATTATTGCATTTAATTTATTTGTGATGTATGATATAATTTTATCTGGACAGTGCTCGTGCATAAGATATTTTGGAAAAGGGTCGCATGTAATAGAGTTTCACTTAGTAAAGGGTGTGAGATTATTTGAAGTGACCATGAATTTTTTGAGTAAGAAAATTTTAGCTCCATATTTGAGGAATTTCATAAAGTAATAGAATAATTTTGAGGCATTCCACATGACATAATTTGTGTGGGCATAAAATAATAACTAGCATAATTCTATTTCAAAACCATGATTTCTCTTATAACTGAACCAAAACCAAAACTTCCCGAGGAAGCTTGAGGTCGCCACTGTCGAGCCGATTTATGCCGTAACCACCTGAGTTCCTCACCATTTATTAATGAAGATGGAGTTTTATAGACCATCCAAAAATAGATCTAGGATTTGAAGGCCCCCGCTGTCAATTAGGAAGATGGATGAAAATCTCAACTCAGAATTTCCATCAATGAAGATTTTCCAAGTTCGAAGATCAGTCATCGTTGTCATCGATGAAGTTGAGGAGTCGAACCACCATCGAGATCGAAGTTGTCTCTGTGTACCCGCTCGAACTTGCGCCTGAAGAAGCGAAATGAGCTTGGTGATGAACTTGATTCAAATCTAGATGAAGATGAAATCCAAAACCCAATTATACCTGTGGCAATCATCAATATTGATGGAGATCCTTACTGAATCCCTAAAAGCCAATGAAACCACACACACACACACATATAATATAAAAATATAAATAAACATAAAATATAAACACACATATATATAGAGAGATAAAATATAATCATATATACATATATAATATAAAACATAAACATATATATATAATACAAACATATATTTTAAATTTAGTCACCCTTTTAAGAAAATGTGGTTATTTTAGTGACAAATCTACCAATGTTTTAAAATGTGCCTAATTATATAATTATATATATGTATACATACACATATATATTTACACACACATATAAACATATATATATATACACATAAAATATAGAATATAAAGTATAAACAAATATATATATATATAATATTAATTTTTTAAATACTGAAATCTATTTATATATATATAAATAAAACATAATACAAATAAATATTTAAAAGTAAAATAGGTGAGTTGTTATGCTGTTCCGGTTTGAAGGTGGAGGTACATTGTTTGATTCCTTATGATGGCACCTTTCAAGGCATGTGGGTCATGTCGTGTTCAGCGTCCTGGCATTGCGGGGAGGAGAGGTCAGGTCGCCTAATGGGTGTAGGTGGGGAGGGGGCATAGTGGCGAATCTTGAGGGTTATGTCATATTTAAAAAAATGTTTTTAAATTTTAAAAAATGTAAAATAATTTATAATTTTTAAAAAATAACGACTATTTTTAGAAACGGTGTTAAATAAGGTGTCACTAAAAAAATTGTCGATGTTTTTTAGAAATTTCGGTAAATGATGTGTTGCTAATTTAATGGTGTTTATAAATGTCGATAAATTAATGGTGTTTATAAATGTCGCTAAAAAACTATCGAGACTATACCCAAGTGGTAAAGGCTCTTTCTTGGAATCCAGGAGGTCCTGGGGTCAAGCCTTATTGGGCGTAGGTACTATTTAACACTATGCATGTGGTAACTCAGGCGGCAATGCAGATGATGACATAGACATGACCCAAGCTTGGTGATGTGGACATGATGATGCAGGCATGATGTTGCACTGGGCTTTTGGGCCATGTAATGAGTTTTATGCTCACTAGGTCTATGGTCCATGTATTAAATAAATAAGGCTTGATGGTGGTCTATCATCTTAGGGGAGCTATGGAGTGCCTTTTCGGCATGTGTGTGTGTGGTGTGTGTGTGTGTTTGAATGTAATTGTATCCTCAAGCACAAACTAAATATATATATATATATATATATATATATATATTGTTATGAAACATTATTAATGGATGTCATAATTATGACAATAATGACGACTACTAAATTTCTAATTAATTTCTCTCTTAATGAACAACCTTATATATTCTCAAACCATTGGTATTCTAGCCATTGGATTAAATATTGTAGGGATTAATCTCAACCGTTGGATCGGGTCTCATATACTCTATAAATATTGTGATACGTTAATCAAATGATATAGACTTTGGGATCTACATTGTGTTCTTTACTTTTTTTATTTTTCTTGTATTTGTATTTCCATTTTTCATTATCATTGTCATATGAAAATTCATTTCTTACTTCATAAATGATGTGTTTTTCCTATGATCAATCTTACATTTATGGTTTCGAAATGCTTTACAGTTTTAATCGGTGTTCGATCAATTTCAAAATGTGTTATTAGCATGATCGCCTTCTCTACATTACGTATCGTGACGTCGCTGCCTTCATCCCCATCATCAACATAAGAAAAACCTCATAGGAAAAAGGTATGTCACATGTTTTTATAAACATTCTTCTTTTGATGTACTTTTTCATGTGTGTGTCGACTTCACTCATTCGAAGAGCTACATCAAAAGATGAGTCTTATTTTACATGTAAGATATTGTTACATTTATTTTTCCCCTCTTGATAAATCTGAAAATAACAAATGATTTTCTTATCTTTTTTTGTGGGAAAAATAATGAGCTCCTGAAGAGTTGTAACGACCCACGATTGAAAATTTTCACTCCATTCCTAAAAGAGAATGTGTTTGATTAATAACTAATGTGTTAAATGTCTAGAAAAACATAATTCATCAAATTAATAAAAAAACTGCACCACTAGAAGTGGTTGAATGATGAACATTGCATACCCGTCGTACATTGAGCCGAAGTTTGATGAACATCGCGTACCCATCGTATCTTGAGCTGAAGTTTTATAAACATCACTTACCCATCGTACATTGATCCAAAGTTTGATGAACATCACGTACTTGTCGTACGTTGATCCAAAGTTTGATGAACATCGCGTACCCATCGTATGTTGATCCAAAGTTTGATGAACATCACGTACTCATCGTACATCGATCCAAAGTTTAATGAACATCGCATACCCATTGTACGTCGAGTATAAGTTTATTGATCATTGTATACCTACCGTACGTCAATCCAAAATTTGATAATCATTCCATGAACCATGAAATTTCATCTCACTTGTTCCTTTGTTCACCCTGAAGGTGAAAAGTTTGATTATGATATATAAAGGCTCCTAATGAAGATGATATTTACTTTGAATATTTTCAAAAATATTTTTTTATTTATTTTATATTTATTTTATATTTATTTTATTTCTTATAAAATGTTTTAGAGAAATTAAATGTTCTTGATGAACAAAGCGTAAATATAGTTTATATATATTAATCCCCCTAAGTGGATGAAATTGATGAAATTGGTGAATTGAATATTCAGACAATTGTATTGAAGACACTATAAAACTTGAACAAATAATTGTATTATGTTCCCTAGAGTGAATGAAAATATTTATTGAAAATGATTTATTCCCCTAAGTGAATGAAAATATACATGATTTTATTATAAATCAAGTTCGTGGAGAATATGATGTTGTATGAATGATCATTGTGTTGTATTTTCTTATAACAAATAATAATAATATAACCACCTGAATTGGTTTGATGACAATAAATATTTACAAAGCACGATAACTTTTATTTATAAAATAATGAATCCATAAAGTATGATATGAAAATAATGTCCTTTGACATTATATTGAAGAATATATTCATTTATCATTTATTGTTCCTACAGCAACAATATCAAGGGAAACATTTTTATTTATCATGTTCTTATGGATTATCAATATCATTTCATGTAATTCATTTATCCTTTAAAGTGGATATTGTTGTTCACATAATTCATAAATGAAATGATTGAATTACGTAGTTTTGATAATCTGATATATATTATGAAAATGATTTTACCACCTAAAGTGGTTAAAGCAATGATCATCATAATCAATAAAATTTATATTTTATTCAAGATGATCATTATTGATAAATAATAAATTATCATTCATGAATCATGAAATCCAAATAATGAATGAATTCCCTGATGTGAATATAGTATTAATTGCTATATCTCATTCCTTAAAGCGAATGAAATTATTCATGATTTTTTTTGATATGATTTGTGATATCATGAATATTTGTGAGTTTATGAGGTTTGATCAAATGATTTATCCTTCATTTGATAAAGTGAATGTTGTTTATGAATTATAATTTTGGATGGTGATAAGGTGTGTGTTGTGAATCCAGAAGATTCTTTCACATTGGATCTTGCTAGCACATTCACCAGCTTCAAAAGACATGGGGGATCCTATCCCAGGTAGATGTATTGTAAAATAATATTTGGGTCTGAAGTTACAATATATTTTGGTCATAAGTTCTAAATTATGCAATAATTATCTTGGTGATGGGCCTAACCCATTATGATTATATTATGAATTCATCAACCACCATAAGTGGAAATTTTATCGAAAAATATGAGTTTTCACAATGAAATATCTTGGAGATATTATATGCTTTGATATTGATGAAAAATATTTATAAAAAATATTTTGATTAAATGGTTCAAAAGAACTCATATATTTGTTAGTATATGATCATATAAGTACATTTACTGGTAGATAAAATTAATTAACTAATCCAAATGAGAAAATATATTCCCACCTGGTAGTATAAATTCTTAATGATTTGTTATATTTTAAGTCTCAATGAGATATATGAATGGTATTCTTGAAAATGAATATCATATGGAGACATTTGATAAAATATATACCTTGATATGAAACAAGAATTCATAAAAGTGATTATAAATAATTTGTTATGTACAGTCGAATCAATAATGGTAAACTATAAGTTTATCGATCCTGACACTTAAAATATATGACATGATGATTTAGGACATCTGGGATCAATTATAATGAAAGATATTGATTCATGTATACATGATCATCGATTTGTTGATAACATAGTAGACATCCATCAGAGGGAGAATTATGAATTTATTTAATGGGTGCATGTCTACTAAATTATTAATAAATTAATTCTCATTATGTTATTATGAATTCCCCCTGTATAATAATTTACCATGAGGTACCCATTTTTTTAGGTGAATTATTTATATCATTAGCAGCTATTATGGAAATAAATTTCTCATATACTTATGAAGAAGTATATATGGGAACTCCCACCTAACATGTGACCATATATATGAAAGATGCATCCAATAAATGATCATGTGTGTTATTTGCTGCTGGTGAGTATACATTGCATGATATTCATTTTGATTAAAATAAATATTGAGTATCATATATTATATGGTCCTTCAGAACCATTGACAAGATGCTCACAACACTTACATGAATATAAAGTGTTAAAAATCAACAGTTTGATTATACACACCTGAAGTGTGGTTGAACTGATTGTATAAAATCATTATTAATCATGATTAGAAAGCAATAAATACATTTTCCCTTGAAGAGGAAAATGAATATATCTACAACATTATATATTTTTAGATATTGTCCCTGAAGTGACACTAGTACTAGAAAAAATTATTAGATCTCAATCAAATGTTGTTGATGATATATTTTCTTTGAATGCTTTTAAAACTCATTGATGAAAATAGATTTTGATAGATTTTGACATCATAATAATTGGACAAAATTATTAAAGGAACTTATGAAATGATTAACATATAATGTTATAAAATGATTATCCAAACTACCAATACTGTTGAATATCAATGATCTTATTATAAGAAATGTTCTTCTTTTTATATTTGGATATTTATATATGAATCCTAGAAGGGTTCAAAATGCATGAAGTATATTAAAAAATTATGAAAGTTTCACCCAATCTGATAAATTATGGGGTGAACTAAACAATATATATCCATATTAAGTTAAGGAAAAATGTAAATTGAATTTATTATCCCATGGTTTGTATGAATCATTTTATTCATCGTATTATTAAGGTGTTTTGAAAAACATCTAAACTCTTGAAGATTTTTCTGAAATAAATGAATTATTGGGAATGTCCTTGTATTTTTAATTAATCATCCTGAAGATGAAATAGTAAATTTTGGAATGGTTTTACCCTTAATGAATAATTAAATATCTTGCTTCCAAGAGTGATAGATTTCATACATAAAGGGTTGATGAAGAACATTGTTATCCTAGAAGGATTAAATATAAATGAAAATTTTATTTATCTATGAAGGATATACATGTGCATGTGCATATGTACCTTGAAAATAAAAATAAATCATATTATGATTCAAGGTAATGTTCTTCCCTATTCATTGAAATCTAAAGGGTATAAGTTATTATTATTCCAAAATTCAAAATTGAGTGTTTTGGTTATGAATTGATCATGGACATTCTATGAGTTAAATGTAGTAATGATCATTATGAATGGGAGATGTAACTATTGTACTCTTTTTCCCTTATTCAAGTTTTTTCCATTGAGTTTTCTTGATAAGGTTTTTAACGAGGCAACACTCTGGAGACTTTATGTTGTTGTACTCTTTTCCCTAATCAAGATTTTTCCCTGAAGGGTTTTTCCTTGATGAGGTTTTTAATGTGACAATCATCATAACAGATATCCAAGGGAATGTTATAAATTATTATGGATATCTATAATTAATGGAAATTGTTGGCCTTCCCCATGAGTTATAATTTTCAATGAGACCATTTATTATTACTTTTGGTCGTCCTCCCATGTCCCTAAGACATAATTAAATAATAATATTGATTGATGTCCTGAAGACACAATTAAATGATATAATCAGGGGGAGTTGGGAACATTGCACTCTTTTTCCCTTAATCATGTTTTTTTCACTGAGTTTTCCTGATAAGGTTTTTAATGAGATAGCATGACATGAAATTATTTTTTTTTTCTTCACTTATTTTTCCCGCGGGGTTTTTTTAAGTGAAGGTTAAATAAGGTTCCATGAAATTATGACATCCAAGGGGGGATTGTTATGAAACATTATTAAGGGATGTCATAATTATGACAATAATTATGACTCCTAAATTTCTAATTAATTTTCCTCTTAATAACCAACCTTACATATTATCAAACCATTGGTATTCTAGCAATTGGATTTAATATTGTAGGGATTAATCTCAACTGTTGGATCAGATCTCATATACTCTATAAATATGGTGATATGTTAATGAAATGATATAGACTTTGGGCTTTACATTGTGTTCTTTACTTTTTATATTTTTCTTGTATTTGTATTTCCATTTTTCACTATCATCATCATACACAAATCCATTGCTCGCTTCATCAACGATGTGCTTTGCCTATGATCGATCCTACATTTTCGGTTTCGAAATGCTTCGCGTTTTCAATCGGCATTCAATCGATTTCACAACACACACACACACACACACACACACACACATATATATATATATATATATATATATATAACTTTATAAGTATAATAAATATATTTATTATAATTTTATAATTATTTAAATATATTTATATTTATTTATAATTATAACTATAAGTAAATATATTTATAAATTTTTTTATATAATTATAAATATATTTATATATATATATATTTATAAAATTATAATGGATGTATCTATTGCCATTTTATAATTATTTAAATATATATATATAGTTATAATTATAATTATAAATAATTATATTTAAAAAGTATTTATATATAATTAAAATTTTATAATTTTAAATATAATAAATTGATTTATTATTTAAATATATTTATTATGATTTTATAAGTATTTATGAGAATATATACATGGGTATAACATGAATGAATCGTATACCTAGTAAAGTATATAGATAATAAAAAACGAGTCATCATATATGAAAAACATGAATAATAATAATAATAAGGGTGTAATGTATAAATGAACATTAATTCATGATGAATATATAACATATGCACATCAATTATACTCATGCATCGATATATTTATTGACCAAATTCATTGGAAACATATATTTATTTAAATATACATATATATATATATATATATATATTTATAATTATAATTATAATGATATATATTTAAAAATTATTTATATATAATTATAAATATATAATTACAAATACATAATTATAAATATATAATTATATTTATATTTATTATTTAATAAAAATTATTATAATCTTATAATTATTTAAATATATATTTATAATCTTATAAATACTTTTTTTAAAAGATTATATATATACATATTTGAATTATTAAAAAATATATATTAATTATAAACATGTTCTTTTTATTTAATGTGTATAAATTAACATTATTTTTGAATGTAAACATAATAATTTTATATAAATTAATAATATTTTTTATTATAAACTTTTATCAGCGCTAACAATATCACTGATAAATATAAATTTTTTCAGTACTAAAAAAAGCACTGATAAAGGGTGCACCTTTATCAGCATTTTTTTAGCACCAATAAAGGGTAGATTTATCATCCCTTTTAGCTAGCGCTGATAAAGGTCCCCTTTTATCAGCACATTTTTCTTAGCGCTGATAAAGGTTGGTGTTGCCCTTGTGCTGATATGTGGTAGTGAAGCTCTAACTCCTCAGTCTCAAGCAGGTCCCTTAAAAATTATTTCTTTATGAAATCACCAAAAACAATGTTTTTGGATTTTTTATTTTGATTTTTATTAACTTTTTTTCTAACCCTAGTGAAGTGGTCGTATTTATTGTATTTTTGTCACACTAATTTCAATGAATTAATATGTTTCAATAGTGAAATGTGATCTTATATTTGACATATTTTTATAGAAGTTGTAATTATATTAAATAATCATTAAAAATGTTAAATTATGTTCTAATGTGGTCAATTTTAATGTTTTGTGTATTTTGATGTTAAAATAATAAGTCTTTGAATTTTTTGTTATTAATGTGTGTGCTTTTTTGTTTTTTTTTTTGTATCATTTTTTCATTATTTATATATTTCAATATTTTATTTTCAAATTTCTTTTTAATTTTTTAACTTTATTTTTTTATTCTAGGTGGTTAGAAAATTTAGTATGTTAATTTTTATGCTCCTGATAAATTTTTAATTGATGATTATTTTAATTTAATTTTCAATTTTGTTTTTGTTCGGATTTTTTAATTTATTGTGTTAACATGATTTTAGAATTATCTTAAATTTATTTTTATTTTTAATTATTTAATTGAATTTATTTGTGATGCGTAATATAATTCGGTTTGGACAGTTCTCATGTATAAGGTATTTTGGAAAAGCGTTGAGTGTAATAGAATTCCATTTAGTAAAGGAAGTGACCATAAAGTTTTTGAGTATGATAATTTTAGCATCCATATTTGAGGAATTCTAGAGAGCAATAACATAATTTTGAGGCATTCCACCTGACATAATTTGGGTGCGCATTGGTTGGCGTTGTCACAACCCCTCCCACCAAAGTTGCCCTTATCGAGCTGATAATGGAGAAAGAGAGATAATGACCCCCGAGTCCCGCCTCCAGTAGGCCCTAGGGTGGCGACCAGCACCAAGGGTATACAAATCTCAAAAAATGGGAGGCATTACCCTTTTTATAGTAACCAAGATCGGGAGATAAGATGTATCAAAATCAAACAACTTTGAGACATGTATATATGAAAGAAAACCAAAATAATCCCACATGTATGTTTCAAAATGTAACTAATACAAAAGCAGGAGTCTCCAAAGTAGATACCAAAAGAAAAGTTAAGTAGGGACAAAAAACTATCCCCAACACCTGATCTAGCACGGCTCCACACTGTCCACATAGTCCCCCTAGAAACCTGAAATCATTTTTACAACATAGGGTGAGCATACAAGTATAATCATTAGGAAAACCAAAGTCTCTCGTTCACAAGTGGGAGAAGCATACTAATGCCCCAATGAGAAAACAACAGAAACCAGCAACACCTAACAAGGTATACTAGCCACCCCAACCTTGCTAAAGGAACGCTCACCAAATAACGCAAGTCAAATCAATTAATATAGTTCACATAGATGATAGGGTACCCCACACCACTTTCCCAATGATTAGCTACTCTCAAACCCTAACAAAAAATGTCTTGGAGCTCCCACCTCTTCCGAAACCACCATGTCACAACCTGTTGCACACACCTGGGACTCATAGCTAGTCCCACAACCTGGTCAAATGAATCTCATCACATCCCACCCACACACACTCGGGACTCACAACCACATCCTGCTCATAGACACCTGGGCCACATACCACGTCACATTCTGAAGACACATGGGAAAGCACAACGCATCTCATCCCGAAGATGCTTGGGAAACCACAACTCATATCATCCTGAAGACACCTGAGAAAAAACAACTTTCCCGCACACACATATTCCTCACAAACCACTACCTTCCCGAATAAACTTGGGCTATCATGACCTAGAATAGGGAGCAGGGAAGAGCGGGTGGCCAACCATCCATCCTCCCACTGGGATGTTTGGGAAAGACACCCTCCCCCATAAAAATGGGGGTGTTCTATATATGGTTCTCAACTAGGGTGGGGTTTGTATAGAAATCACAAGAAATTTAAAGTATATTCATATATATGCATCAAAAACTCATCCCAACCTATGGGTTTTCAATCAAACAACAATCCCACAAAACTACCTTTTATGCTACCTCTAAATGCACGTATTAGGACAAACGACAGTCACTTCCAAAGTTGATAAAATAAGATGCTTAACACACAATAATCTTGACATTATTAAGAATTTACCGGTTATTATATCCCTACTGAGTAAACTAACAACCACAACACACAACCATGCTCACAAACAATCCAAACAGAGGAAGAAAACTATGACAAAACACCCTACTTCACACTTCCTCACCACTTAGCACTCAAGCCAACCATTTCCATTATCATTTTTCAAAGAAATGCTGCCCAACCTAAGGAAAACCCCCAAAATCACAATATAAACCTCCAATATATCACATCACAACCATACTCGGTAATCCCACTGCATATCAACACCATTCCCAACAAAACACAACTTGATTAAAATCCCATTACACAACATCGTTCACCCATTCCATAATCAAACAATCTCTCAACCTAAGATTCCATTACACCACCTGTACCATCCCACCTTACACCTATTATCTCAACCCTATCACCACATGACCACATGTGAAATAATATGGAACAAAACCACACATAGCACACAGCCACACCAAATAAGGCAGGGTGTATTCAGGTTTAGTAAACACTCATTCTTTAATTCTACTTTGATAATTCATGGGTGATCACAGAAGGTGTATAATCCAAGGGTATCCATTTAGTTAAACGAATATAAGTGGTTAATAATTTTTATGTAAATACATATTTTCAATATAAAACAACAGCAATTATCCATTAGTCATCACCTATACGCAAAAAAAGGCCACCAACAACCATGACTTTTAGTAGGCATATAGCCTAAAATAGATCACAATATTAGTAACAAATAATTCATAAGCATGGGTCACTTTTCCCTATCCCCTGTATATAGATATTAAAAATATTCTATTATCTTTATTTATTCAAAATTCTACTTTCTTTTCACAAGAGAACATTCATACACTCACCCCACATGATACACAAATTAAAAGAGATGAAGGGATCCTACTTGGAACAACTGTTGATCAGAAACTCATCCTTGAGATAAAAGAGGGGGTATGAAATTAGTAAGAAATACTCTAAGGGAAGATTGGATCAGAAGGCCACAACACAACACACGACTCCATGGGGAAGAAAGGCTTTGGGCTCACCAAGAGAAAACAGAAGGGTTCAAGTAATAGAAGATATCAGATTTAGATAAAGTTCATATCCTATATCAAAATAAGAGAGATGATTTAAAATTACTTAAAATTTAGGTTGTGTCCAAGACAACGTGGCTTGGACATTTCAAATTCTCAGGGGCATTAGGAAATTAAATATATAATTAATATCCTTTGAAATTTATTTATAAATGGTCAAACAAGGTTTTAAACTCAATATATTTCAAATAAAACATAAGAGGGGTGAAACTATAAAAAACCTGGGAAAAGAAAGAAATGACTCACCATTGGGTGAGTCACCGACGCCACCTACCAACGCCACTCACCAATGGCACTCACCGATGCGACCCACCGACTACGAGTCACTGATGCAACCCATAGGTATCAAGTCACCGACGTGACCCACTGACGTGACCTGTCATTAGGGAGGCACTGATGCAACCCACCAACATGACCTACCAACAGTGAGTCGCCAATGCGATCTACCGACGCAAGCTACCGACACCACTTACTAACTCCACTTACTGTTGGAAAATTGGATTTTTGGAATACTCTTGAAATGAGTCACCATTACACCCAGAACACCTTAAACACTAGATTTTTGTAAATTAATGGACTAGGGAGGTCTGATCCATTACATCAAATACCTCTCAAACAATTCTTGCCCTTAAGAATCAAAAACCAACCGAGAAGGAAAAGTGGGGTCCAAAAAAAACACCCCATGATATACCTCATAAGTTTCCTATTATACTTGAAAAAACTCTACGACGTCAAATTTCAACTATGAACCACCCTATGTTGTTTGAAAGTTGGAGTGAAACCTCAAAATCCAAGAAAACCTCCTTTAAAATTGACTAAACCAACTGACCACAAGACACACCACACAAGCACAACAACCATGACATCCCGAACACATTAATCATGGAATTCCTTCCTCCATGTTAATATACTATCCACTCTGGGTGGCACTGACTCTCCCGCATAGGTTTAATCGCATCCTTGTTAATGAATCTCGATTAGGAATCAGGTCATCCCCTCTTCATATGTCGGTATTTTATCACACATTATAGAATAAGGAAACAAATTATCTTATAGTGAACAAGTTTTAATCATCACATTATAAAGTAATACATAACAAGAATAAACTCAAAACAACTCCATGTACTAGGCATGCATCTATGCTTCTCACTCCCAAGTAGTCTCCTCCAGGCCACCATGCCTCCACAACACGTGAACCAAGGGAATGGTCCACCCACAAAGCACCTTCTCTCGATGATCCTGGATCTCTACTGGTCATTCCAAAAATGTCACATCATCCTCGATATCTAACTCTCCCCAGTCAAAGACATGGGAGTCATCGTGTAGGTACTGATGAAGCTGAGAGACGTGAAAGACATTTTGGAATCTCTTCAACTGCAATGGTAACACCAACTGGAATGCCACCCTACCAACTCTCCCCAATACCTCTAAAGGTCTGATGAACCTCAGAGAAATCTTGTTCCCTATGCAAAACCTCCACTTCCCACATAAAAGGGAAACCTTCAAGAACATGTGGTCCCCTACCTTGAACTCTAAGGGCCTCCTCCTATGATCGACATAAAAATTCTTCTGGTCTTGTGCTACCTACATCCTCTCTTGAACAAGATGCACCTTCTCGATTGTACTTTTCACCACATCCATACCAAGAAAAACTATCTCCCCAACCTCTATCCAGAACAAAGGTGAACGACATGGTCTTCCATACAAAGCTTAAAACAAAGCCATTCCAATGGAAGAGTGATAACTATTATTGTAAGAAAACTCAACCAAGGTCAAGTGTCACACCTAATACCCACCAAATTCCAAGATGCATGCTCAAATCATGTCCTCCAATGTCTGGATGGTCCACTCTAGCTACCCATATGTCTGAGGGTGTAAGGAAGTGCTAAGGCGTAATTGAGTGCCAAAAGCATGTTGCAATCCCCTACAGATTCATGAGCTAAAGCATATGTCTCAGTATGAGAAAATGGACCTCAGAACTCCATGCATCCATATCACATCATCCACATACCTATTAACCAAGGAATCCACTATGACCAACTCCTTAATCGCTAAGAAGTGAGCTGATTTCATCATCCAATCCACCACTGCCCAGATTGCATCACATCCTCCCTGAGACCTAGGTAATCCTATGACAAAATCCATCAAGGTGTCATCCTAATTACAATCGAAGACATATAAGGGATACAACAAACCACCGGAAACATGATGCTTAGCCTTCACCTAATGGCACACTAAGCACTTCGCTACAAAATCCTCCACTTCCCGCTTTATTTCAGGCCACCAAAACTACATCCTCAAGCCATGATACATCTTGTAAACTCCTTAGTGTACTGCTAAAGGTGGGCTATAACACTCATGGTGAACTCCCTCAGGTATCGCTACTAGAACAAATAGCCTCCCATAGAACAACATCCAATTCTGACCATCCTCATACCATCCTTCCAAAGTATCACCATGGTTAATGTGATCATGCATCAACTCTGCCTCCAAGTCTCCTGACTGAGACTCCTCCACCTGCTGTATTAGAGAATACTACACCATTATCTGAAACAATCGGCCTCTACCTCCATCCTTCATCCAAGTGAAAGGCATATAATTACTCCATCACCTTCCAAGCATCTGAATATTCCCGAACTACTTCCATTTGCATCTTCCTATTCAAATCATCATCCATGAAATTTACCTTTCCTGAGGTGTAAGAGATTTTGAATTCATAGTCTTATAGAAACTCCATACACCTCCATTTTCATAAGTTTAGGTCTCGTTGTAAAAATATATACCTCAATATCTTGTGATCAGTGAAGACCACAAAGCACTTTCCAATGAGGTAATGCCTCCATAACTTTATCATGAACACAACTAATGCTAGCTCCAGATCATGGGTGTCATAATTACATTCGTGGGGACATAACTTTCTAGACCCATAAGAGATCACTCCCTGTTGTTTCTTCAGTACGCATCTCAATTAGAGATAGGAAGCATCACAAAACACCTCGAACGTCACCCCTTCCTCTAGAAACTGGAGCACTGGAGCACTAATCAACATCCCCTTCAGATAGCCAAACACTACCTAGCACTACTCACTTCACAAAAAGCCTAGTCCTTCCTGGTCAAAGCCATCAATTAGGTTTCAACTCAAGATAAATCAGGTATGAAACTCAAATAATATCTTATAAGACTAATAAAACTATGAACTTCCATAACATTCTTGGGTACTACCCAAGAAAAAAATTCCTCAACCTTTGACAGGTTCACTACTACACCCTTCTACGACACCACATGCCCAAGGAATGTACCTCCCTTATCCAAAACTTACATTTGGACAACTTTCCATAGAGATGGCGGCGTTGAAGAACCTCTAAGATATTTCTGAAATTCTAGGTATACTCCTCCTCTGACTTTCAGTAGATCAGGATTTCATCGATGAATACGATGACAGACCGGTCCAAGAACTCACAAAAAATGAAGTTCATCATCCCCATGAACATGTCTAGTACATTTGTAACACCGAATGTCATAACCATGAACTTGAAGTGCCCATACCTGCACCTGAAAGTAGTTTTTGGGATATCACCTTACTTCACCCTCAACTGGTGATAACCAAACTGCATATTTATCTTAGAGAACCAACTTGCTCCCCTCAATTGGTCGAAAAATCATCTATTCTCAAGAGAGGGTAACGGTTTTTGACCGTTACCTAATTCAACCCCTGGTAGTCTATGCACAAACTCATACCACTAATAAAACACAATTTTATTGAATATTTTATTGATAATAAATGAAATAATTTCCTCACATTGTGATAAATATGTTAATTTATAGAATATTTGGGATTAGATCGTTCATTTGAAAATTTGATGGAAATTCCAGTTTTATTATTTTAAAATTCACTGTAGTATTTTGGGTATAAATTTATTTCCGTAAATTATTTTGAATTAAAATTTTGTAAATGTGTTCCTGAATTAATAAGATACAAATTATATTTAGTACATGGTAGTTGTATCATGCATTGGAGTGGAGTAAATGGGCCATGAAAACAAAGTTAGAATGAACTATCCAGATTAAACATCACTTCACCATTTGGGCCATATCTTCTTCATCTGAACTTTTATTGGGCTAAAATTTGGAGGAAATATCGGGAATATTATTATTCACAAATAATCCTTCTATATTTCCAGCCAATTCTCGAGTTTTAGAGGTCAACTATGCGGTGTAAGTGGGATTAAAAAAAATCCGAATTTCCATTTCACATTTAAAAAAAATTAACCCTAGCCCACCCCAACTCTATTTAAAGTATTTGTTTCACTCTTTGGTAGGGTTTTTCAAGTATTTTGGAAGGTTTGGATGAAATGGTGACTCTTAATAACACCTCACAACCCTTGGAAGAAGTAATCCCTTGTGCAAATTTCTCTTCCAAGAAGGCTCTCCTCTCCCACCTCCACTTTGTTTTTCCTTGTTTTTATGCTTTTAATGTGAATTTTATTCAATAAATATTCTGTATTATTCTATTTTAATATTTATATTTTTATTCTTGGGCTGGAATCAAAGAGTGAAGATGAGATTGGGTGTTCCCCAATCAATCCATCACTTATGAAAAACATCTCCACGGTGACAACTCCACCCATGGAAGAGTGATTTCTTTTGTAGTTGATCTAATACTTACTCACTTAATTTATTTATTTTGAATCCATAAACATACTGTAATTCATAAATTGTGATCAATTAATTGGGTTTTAATTTCTAAGTTACTCGATCAACTTTCACTTGACCACGTGGTCGGGCTTGTGTAAATCGTGTGAGTGAAACCTCAATCACAAAATCTAATCAACTAGGGATAGAATTATAGGGTTCAAGTATCATACAAAAATAAATTAATTCTCCACTATAGATAGGATATGCTGCCTTAATTTTTCATAGAACATAAGTTGGATTTTGGATCACAATCAAGGCAGGGTACTGCGATTGGATGTCCCGAAGTTAACCTAGGGACCATTTTTTTAAATATTTGTGGTACTGTTAATTTACATAGGGTTTGAAGGTTGACAAGATTAGGGGATCATAATTGAATGAATTATAATCATATGGAATAATGATAAATGAATGGCGAAGGGGATATATTAGATTAACTATGTCTTCTCATATAAGTTTTTTTAAAGAAATTGTGTCATTGATTGTTCTTGTTTCTTGTTTAGTTTATTGTCTGAAAGTCACAAAACCAACCCTCATCTTGTGTTTCATTTGTTTTAAATTATTTACCTTTTTTATTTTCTTCAAGCCTATTAAGGTTTGTTTAATTCACTTCCTCCTTGATAGAATGACCTAAGTCAGCCATTGTGCTGCACTTAGTTAAATCACAAACATTTTTTTAGAGCGTGTATGAAAATACTCATCAACCACCATCCTAATTTTTTGAAAACAAGACTGGATAACCCCACAGAGACTCACTGGGAAGGATAAATCCCCTATTCATCATATCATCTATTTGTATCCTCATCTCCCACAACTTTGAAGGTTCCATCTGATAAGGATCCATCAAAATCGGATAAGCACCGGGTTGCAAGTCTATCCTGAACTCAACATCAAGTCACGAGGGTAGAGTCACAACCTCCTTGGGGAATACATCCAAGAACTCCATAAAAATTCTAGGAACCTCCACCATCATATAATCCACTATTTACATTGATAGTTTTACCAATAAGGAAAGAAGAGGCTTCACCCGTCGACTGCCCATCTGACTACTCTGCTCACCAACGAAAGCCACATGTTGGCCATCCACATATGAAAACAAAACTATCATAAAGAAGTAGTCGATAACAACATGAACAGAGTACAAAAATTCTATGCCAAGTATGACATCATACAGTTACATATATAATAAGAAAATATCACTATAGGACTGATGCGGCCTCATCATCAGTCTACATCCTCGGCATACATCAAACAAGCTAGTCTAACCTCCGACTGGAATACTCAAAAACAAGGGAATATAAAGTCTCTATATGCCTAGCCCCATATAATGGGATAGAATGGGTTAAAAAGAGGAGTGATAAGCTCTTGAATAAAACAAATCAAAAACAAGAGTACTAAAAAAACTGATCGTACCTCAAACAATCTCCAACCCTGTTGTAACTGTTGTCTCCATGGTGTGAAACTGACCACACCCAGATCTTCTTCTCCTTTGTTGATGACCACATCCTCAACCATTCCCAGGATGAGCTCTATGAGGAATTCCTTGAGGTTGGCTTCTACCTACCTCGTCTCCTCTTAGTGGAGTAGGAGCCTGTTGTCCTTTCTATTGAAACGGCCTAACTAGAAACTATTGTTGAGGCAGGTGAAGGACCTACCCACCTCCACCATATTGAGATCGAACGAATGTTGGTAAATAACTCTGGATATGTACACATACTCTATATATAAAACACACTAGACCTATAACCACAAGATAGGCCCAAGAACTAGAAGGTCAAAATGGAAACTGCTAGGGTCACCTCCCCACTAGTCGGAACCTCAAAGGCTCTGGCGCTTGAGACCTATTATTGATAACCTTTCCCTTAGAAGAACTAGGCTGACTCCCCTACTTTAGTAGACCTCCTCATGAGTGCATCCTCTCAACTGCCTCTACCTTTTTCTAAAACTATAATTATTTTGGCAAGGTAAAGGGAGTAACCGCGTATTTAAGGGAAGGATGAAGCACCTCCTCGAGGTGTCTCACATGAGACTCCTCATCTAAAAAGAGATCCAAAGCAAAATGAAGGAGATCCTTGAATTTGAACCCCATATCCCGTATCGACATACTCCCCTACTAGAGAGAGAGTATCTCCCACCTCTTCTCATCCTTCATAGTGGATGACAGGAATTCATCCCGGAACTCCTTCTCGTAGTTAGCCCACAAAACATTAGCCTCTTTCCTCTATCCTAAGTATAGTATCCAACGCTGACGCGTAGCTCTGCTCATCTAACTAACTTCCAATGGAACCCAATACTCTATAGAATCCTGGATCAGGCTGAAGGTGATCACAAGCTCCTTGATCTAACTCTTTATCTCCATGTTCGAAACATGGCCCTCGTACTTTCCCAGAGTCTGTAGATGGAAATCACATGGAGTTTTCTGCCACTGTTCATCCTCCTCCACTAGATCAACCCTTTTCCAATCAACCGGGTAGGCCTTCTAAGCCTCCACTGCATGCAATACACATGGATGATTACCGAGTGCCATAGAAAAAAAAAAGGTAAACAAGAAACTCCTAATCCTGAGTAGTATGGAATTTTATTTAAGATTCATTTTAAATCACTTAACTCGTTTTTTATCCATTTCAAATTTCCCCAAGACACTAATTTAAATAAGAAACACAAATCATAATGATGAATGTACCTTTCCTAGGGTCTCTACCCTATAAATGGTGTAGCCTCACTTGGTTATCCAGTAGGATCAAAGTACTTGTGTCGGGTCATGGGGGGCCCTAAAATCCTGTGTCCTAGCCGGCCTTCCCTAGCCTATGTCACGCACCAAGATTACCTAATGATGTTTCCCTACCAACCCATGAAATAATTAATGTTCTAAACTTAAAAATCCATCCCATATCTCAACTATCACCTTTGATACCATTTTTCATGACCCCCTCCATCCAAATATTCCCCTCCTGAGCTAGTAATGAAGAAAGAGAGATAATGACCCCTGAGTCCCTCCTCTAGTAGGCCCTAGGGTGGAGACCATCACCAAGCGTATACAAATCTCACAAAATGGGAGGAATTAACCTTTTTATAGTAACCAAGATTAGGAGATATGATATACCAACCTCAAAAAACTCTAAGACACGTATATACAAAAGAAAACCAAAACCATCCCACATGCATGTTTCAAAATATAACGGATGCAAAAGCAAGAGTCTCCAAAGTATATACCAAAATAAAATTTAAGTAGTGACACAATAATTGTCCCCAACACCTGATCTAGTACAGCTCGACACAGTCCACGTAGTCCCCCTGGAAACTTGAAAGCATTTTTACAATGTAAGGTGATCATACAAGTATACTCAGTAGAAAAACCAAAGTCTCTCATGCACGAGTGGGAGAAACATACTAATTCCCCTATGAGAAAACAATAGAAACCAAAAGCACATAACAAGGTATAATAGCCACACCAACCTCACCAAAGGAACACTCACAAAATAACATAATTCAAGTAAAGTAATATAGATCACATCGATGATAGGGTACCCCGCACCACTTTCCCACTGATTAGCCACTCTCACACCCTAATGGTAAACATCCTGGTGCTCCCACCTCTTCCAAAACCACCACGTCACAACTCATTTGTACACACTTGGGACTCATAGATAGTCCCAAAGTGTGGTCAAGAAAATCTCATCACATCTCTTCCACACACACCTAGGACTCACAACCACATCTCACTTGCAGACACATGGGCCACATACCACATCACTTCCCAAAGGCACCTGGGAAATCATAATGAATCTCATCTCAAAGACGCCTGGGAAACCACAATTCATCACATACCAAAGACACCTATAAAAACACAACTCACTCGCACACAAATGGGCCTCACAAAACACCACCTGCCCGAAGAAACTTGGGCTATCACCACCTGGAAGAGGGAGCCGAGAATAATGGGTGGTCAGCCATCCATCCTCCCACCAGGATGTTTGTGAAAGACACCCTCCCTCATAATAATGGGGGTGTTCGGAACATAATTATCAACTAGGGTGGGGTGCGTATAGAAATAAAAAGGAAGTACAAGTATATTTATATATAGGAATCAAACACTCAACCCAACCTATGGGTTTTAAATCAAACAACCAGCCCACAAAACTACCTTTGTTACTACCTCTAAATGCACTTATCAGGATGAAATGATGATCAATTCTGAAGTTGATAAAAGAAGACGCTTAATACCCAATCATCTTTACATTATTAATCATTTACCCATTATTACATCCCTACATAGGAAACCAACAACCACAAAACACAACCATCCTCACAACCAAGCCAAACAGAGGAAGAAAACTATGATAAAACACCCCACTTCACACTTCCTCCCCACTTATCACACAATCCAACCACTTCCATTATCATTCTTCAAAGTAATTCCACCCAACCTAAGGAAATCCCCCCAACTCACAATATCACCCTCCAACATATCATGTCACAACCATACTTGGAAACCCTGCTGCATATCCACACCATGCCCAGCAAAACAAACAAAACACAACCTGGTTATAGTCCCACTACACAACACCACTCACCCATTCCATAATCAAACAATATCTCAACCTAAGATTCCATTACACCACTTGTAACATATCACCTTACACCCATTATCTCAACCCTAGAACTACATGAAAACATGTGACACAAGATAGAACAAAACCACACACAACCACACCAAACAAGGTAGGGTCTATTCTGGTTTAGCAAACACTTGTTCTTTAATTCCACTTTGATAATTTAGGGGTGATCACATAAGTTGTATAATCTAGGAGGATATATTTAGTTAAACTAATATAAGTGGTTAATCGGTTTTATGTAAATACAGATGTTCAATATAAAACAACAGTAAGAATCCATGATTCATCACCCATACGCAAACAAAGTCCACCAACGACAATGATTTTCAGTAGGCATATAGCCTAAAATGGATCACAATATTAGTAACCAATAAATCATAAGCATGGGTCAATTTTCCCTATCCCTTGTATATTGATATTAAATAGATTCAATTATCTTTATTTATTCAGAATTATGATATCTTTTCATAAGAGAATATTCATACACCCACCCCGCATGATACACAAATTAAAAGAGATGAAGGGGTCATAATTGAAACAACCATTGATCATAAATTCATCCTTGTGCTAAAATAGGGGGTGCACGATCGGTGAGAAATAATCCAAGTGAAAACTGGATCTGAAGGCCACAACGCAACACATGTCTCTACGGGGAAGAAAGGCTCTAGGCGCACTAAGAGAAAATGGAAGGGTTCAAGGAAGATAGGATCTCATATTTTGAGAAATTATAGATCCTATATCAATGGAAGGGAGACAATTTCAAAGTAATTAAAAGTTGTTTCATAACCAAAACCACACATCTTGTCCATTTCAAAGTCTTTTAGGCATTAGGATATTAAATATATAATTAATATCATTCGAAATTGCTTAAGAAATGGTCACATGAGGTTTTAAACTCGATTTACATCAAATAAATGTAAGAGGGGAGAAACTGGAAAAAAAATAGGAAAATATGGAAATGAATCACCATTGGGTGAGTCACAAACATGAGTCACTGACGCCACTCACCGACGCGACCCACCGATGCAACCTACCAATAGTGAGTCACCGATGTGGACCACCAGCAGCGAGTCACCAACACAACCCACTGATGTGACCTACCGACAGTGAGGCACTGATGCCACCCACCAACACAAACTACTGGAAATGAGTCATCGACATGAGCTACCGACGTGAGCTATTGACGCCACCTACCGTTGGAAAACTGGATTTTTGGAAAATTCCTAAAATGAGTCACTATTACCTCCCAAAACACCTTAAACACCATATTTTTGAAAATTAATAGACCAGGGAGCTCTGATCCATTATAAGCATAGGTTATTTTAAGATGGTGTGGGTAAAATAATAATTAACTTAATTCTATTTCAAAACCATGATTTATCTTATAACCGAACTAAAACCAAAACTTCTTGAGGAAGCTTGAGGTCACCTTGGTTAAGATGATTTATGCCCCAATCACTTGAGTTCATCATCATTATTGATGAATATAGAGTTTTATAGCCTAACCAAAACTAGATCTAGGATTTGATGAGCCCCACTTTTGATTAGATAGATGAAAATATTGACTGAGAATTGCCAGAGATGAAGCTTGTCTCAGTTCGATGGTGGGTCGTCTTTGCCATCGATGAATTCAAGGAGTTGAACCACTATCGAGATTATATTTGTCTCTATGTACCCACTTGAACTCATGCATGAATAAGCACAGCAAGCCTGGTGATGAACCTGATTCAAATCTAGATGAAGATGAAATCCAAAACCCAATTGTACCTGAGGCCATCATCGATATTGATGGATATCCTTACTGAATCCCTAGAAGCCAATGAAACCACACACACACACATATATAAACATAAAATATAATCATATATACATATATAATATAAAACATAAACATATATATATAATATAAACATATATTTCAAATTTAGTCATGATTTTAAGAAAATGTGGTTATTTTAGTGACATTTCTACCGATGTTTTAAAACATGGCTAATTATATATATATATATATATATATTTTTATAATTATAATTATATATATATTTTTTTATAATTATAATTATATATATGTATATACACACATATATTTACACACACATATAAACATATATATATATACACACACATAAAATATAAAGTATAAATTATACATATATATATATATATATTAATATATGCATATTGATATATAAATATATATATATAATATTAATTTTTTTAAATAATGAAATCTATTTATATATATATAAGTACAACATAATACAAATAAAAATTTAAAAGTAAAATAGGTGAGATGGTCTGTTGTTCTTGTTTAAAGGTGTAGGTACATTGTTTGATTCCTTGTGGTGTCACCTTTTAAGGTGTGTGGGTCATTCCATGTTCTACGTTCCAATGTTTTGGGGAGGAGAGGTCAGGTCACCTAGTGGGTGTAGGTGGGGGGGGTAGTGGCAAGGCTTGAGGGTTGTGTCATGTTTTAAAAAATATTTTTTAATTTAAAAAATGTAAAATAATTAATAATTTTTAAAAAATATCGATTCTTTTTAGAAACTTCAGTAAATAAGGTAACACTAAAAAATTTACCGACATTTTTTAGAAATGTTGGTAAATGGTGTGTTGCTAAATTAATGATGTTTATAAACATCTATAAATTAGTGTTGTTTATAAAAATCACTAAAAAAAACTATCAATGTTTTTTATAAATGTTACTAAATGATGTGTGTTTAAAGATTTTTTTTAATTGTAAGAAAATGTAAAACAAATAATAATTTTTAAAAAATACCAAGACATTTTAGAAACGTTAATAAATGACGTGTCATTAAAACAATTTCCGATATTTTTTAGAAACATCAATAAATTATGTGACGCTAATTTAATGGTAAATTAGAGATATTTATAAGAATCGCTAAAAAAATTACTGATGATTTTTAGAAATGTCGTTAAATGATTGATTCATGCTCAAATTTACCCAAGAGAAGAAGGTAGGACGGTCCTTGTAGTTTAGATTGGGTTGTCGAATCCTCAGAGACCTAAGAAGAAACCTATAGACACGTACATTCTATGAACTGTTTTTGGCTATGAAGTGGCCAACTTGAATTGGTTTTAGATGGTTTTAAAGGAACTCTAAGAGACTTAAGTGAATTCAAGTTAAAATAATGAGTTGATCCTAGGTTATTGCTCGGGGTGGATTGGACGTATTTCCTTTTCAATGATTTCAATTTCTTATATTTGAGATGGGTTCATTTAAGGAGATAAAACAACATCATCACTTACTGGTTTAATTACTACACCCTTTAATACTAATCACCTATACACTTTAAGGATCAATGTTTTGAGCACTTCAAGGTAAAGGTTTGTATTAGCACTTGAAGTGTGTGGCCTTAAATTCAACAAGGATGATGGAGTTTAAAAATCATCAAATAAAAATCTCAATTAAAGAAGTGATTATACATTAATGGGGTTATAAATAACATCCAATCCAACCCCTTGCTACTCCCTTGGATCAACCCATAAGTGGGTTAGCCCTCCATTGATCTCATGGTTTCAATGGAAGCGGAAAGTAGACTCATGAGGGAGGGAATGGAGAAGTAAAGAAAACAACAAAAATAAAATGATCACTCCACCGTTGTGTGAATAATTTCACAAGGTTTGGTGTGAATAAATTCACACCTTGATCCAACAGTATCAAATTTATAATAATAACAATAGAATAAGAGTAGAAGAAGAACATTTATTAAGAGACTAAAGTGAATTGAACAACTTACATGTGAAAGACAAATTTGAGACAACAAAATTGCAGCATAACATTACAATTGAACAAAGCACCCAAGATTCCTAAATCCTCCAACACCACTACCTTAAATAGAAATTTTTGAGCCCTTGGGTCGAGACTCCAATATTCCAAGTCTTCTCAATTAATTGTGGTAGGCCATAGGTGGGTGGAAAGTAAGGGAGAGTTGATTTTTCCACCCTTGACCCGAGGTGGCAGCCAGCTTTCCTTTACCGAACAGAAGCGCTTGTAAGACCTTCTAGATGGACAAATAAGAGTGTGCCATAGCAGAAGAAAATGGATCATCGGATGTCTTAGAACCTTCTGTAAAATTTGGGCCCATTTGGAGTTGTTGATTCCGAGATATGATCAAATTAGTGGGCTGGTTTTCTGGGCCGTAGAATCTGGCCCAGAATTTTATCTCTAACTTGGGCTGCCGTAATGACCACCATAGAAGCATAATTAGCATTATCTCATGAAGAGTTATTTGTTACTCAACATTTTTTATATCATCCCACTAAATTTGTGATTCATTGGGCATGTATGTTTGGCCCCATAGTCTCATAAGTGGGCTGGTGTCCAATCTGCCTTCTCTAGAATTACTTCCATTCATCTCCAAATATCTCCATCATCGATTATGAATCATCCATTGATCCATGAATAAAAAATGTTCATATTTAAGTGTAGATATAGTTCACAAAATATCAAATTAAAATATTGATAATTACATTCCTTAGAATCATATGACTCATTGGGCCTAAATTGGTGTACATTAGGCATGAAGTGCACAAATGATGAGAATGGATGTTCATAATGAAAACGCACTAACTCAGGCCCATAAGATCAAAAATGAAAATTTAATACCATTAAAATTTAATTAAAATATATGTTTTTATTGGATAATCACACCCCCCAACTTGAGATTTTCTAGTCCCGAGCAAATAATTCAATGATTTTATTTGAATTCCTTTCTTCAAACACATTATAACAAACAGTGCTCAGAATGTAAACTGAACACAAATATATCTTTATAACTTATCAAGATTATTTAAAACAAGATGAATTTAAAAGAAGATCCTAATCCCAATCTCATTCCTTTGATCAAATCCATCATCATACTTCATCCAACTCAATTAGGTGTAATGATGTGTTGTGAATCACAATAAATATGGGGGTTCATTTTCATTCAAGGGGGAAATCATGGAAGCGCTAGGTGGAATCACATTTAATCCTAATATGAGTATTATTAATTCCTTTTTTTTTGGATTTTTTTTTTCAATATCTCCATAGTAATTGAGATTGCAGTTAATCAAATTAACCCATGTAGCAAGACTTTGTCGATGACTCCCAGACTCAAAGGCCTTAGGGCACCAAGTGAAGCCCACATACTCGGGCATCGTCTCGAGTTAACTTAATCAAAAACAAAGTCATATTACCATAAATAGAGATATATTGAAAAACTCAGGGCTAGACAACTCTGGAGTCATGATCCCCAAGTGCCGAAAGCCTCGCATTTTATCAATCCATTGCTCTACATGCAAAAAAAATTATTTTTTTTTATTTTTATATATATATATTTTTTTTGAATACTCATATTATTCATAAAAATAAAACCAGCCTATGATATTTATTATGGGACCCCAAAAATTCAAATTAGTACCCCACAGTCTAGAGAACGTGCATTGTGGCATTTTGATTTAATGGATGAAAATAAAAATGATGAAAATTTTCATTGGACAACCAAACTTCCAAAATCAATGCTTTTAAACTTAATCATGAATTAAATTAAGAGTCAAGGAAATAAAAATTATTTACTATGTAGTTTTAATGTGAGAAAATATGTTATTATATGAATGATAAAGGAATTTTACTTTACTTTTCTTTATCATTGTTTTTTTTAACAAACATTTTGTTTCCACACCCCCCAACTTAGAATGAAACTGTCTCTAGTTTCATAAAAATAAAATTTAGAATGGGGTAGAGGAATAAAAGGGGAGTTCAATAAGGAAATTAAAATATGAGGATCATGTAATGAAGTCACCTGGTGGTTGAAGTTTGAAGTTATTGCCGCTCCAATTTAGTCCTTTGATATCCATGTCGCTTGCAAAGTTCTATTAAGCCGTAGGTCAGTGGTAAGCGCGCGCCCCTGTCTCCCTTCAGTCCTGGGTTCGAGTCCCCGCGGCTTCGCCGGTTGTGAAGGGGTTTGCCCCACGGCCTATGGCGTGTCCCCTTTTTTAATTATTATATTATTATTTTTATTTTTATTATTTTTATCTTAACCTATAAAATAATAAAAATAAAACAAAATAAACTGATGATACATTGTCTTCTTTTTAAATTTCTGGGTAAAGTATTACTCAAGGATCACACCACGTGACACGGATGAATATGGTGCTCCCCTTTCGTACCCATCCATACTCGTAATAGAAGAACAAGTCAAAAGTCTATTTTTTTATTTTTAAATATAAAAATGATTAATTAATCTTATTTGAAAAATAAAGATGATTCAGGAAGATTAGAAACATAAAAACCACGGGTTGCCTCCCATGCAGCGCTTTGTTTAATGTCGTTATCCCGACATAGATCCTAAATTTATCAATTTTTTCCTGGTTCATAGATTGGCTCAATTAACTCAACGTCTATTTCATGTTTATTGAATAATTCAATGAATGTTTTTAACCTTTGACCATTGACCTTGAAAATGTGACCACTAGTGGGATCTTGAATCTCTACTGCCCCATGGGGGTATACATGATGCACTATGAAAGGACCTGACTATCTAGACCTTAACTTTCCTGGGTGTAAATGAAGTTTTGAACTATACAAGAGCACAAGTTTTCCTGGTTCAAAATGTTTGACCTTGATATTCCTAGATTGGTAGGCTTGAACTCTAGCTTTATTGATCCTTGAATTTTCATAAGCCTCCATCCTTAGTTCCTCCAGTTCATTGAGATCTAATTTCCTTTTTGTTCCGACCAATGAGAGATCATAATCCATTTTCTTAATTTCCCAAAAGGCCATATGTTCAATCTCCACTTTCAAATGTAATGCTTTACCAAAAACCAACCTATATGGGGACATTCCTAAAATGGTTTTATATGCAGTTCTATAGGCCCAAAGAGCATCTAAGAGTTTCTCAGACCAATCTTTCCTAGAGGGGTTGACAATTTTTTCAAGAATTTTCTTAATCTCCCTATTCGCTAACTCAGCTTGACCATTGGTTTGAGGATGGTATGTAGTGGACACTTTATGAGAAATACCATACTTAGATATGAGTGGAGAGAATGGGAAGTTGCATAAATGGGTTCCTTGATCACTGATTATAGCCCTAGGAATTCCAAATCGAGAAAATATATTCTCTTTCAGAAATCAAATCACAACTTGATGATCATTGGACTTAGTGGGAATGGCCTAAACCCATTTTGAGACATAATCAATAGCTAAGAGTATGTAGAGGTATCCCCGAGAGTTTGGTAAGGGACCCATGAAATCAATTCCCCAACAGTCAAAGATTTCAACCACTAAGATGGGAGTGAGTGGCATTTGATTCCTTTTTGTGATGGACCCTACTTGTTGACACCTAGGATAGCTTTGACAAAATGTGTAGGAGTCCCTTGAGAGGGTGGGCCAGAAGATACCACATTGAAGAATCTTAGCAGATGTTTTCTTAGAGGAAAAGTGACCTCCACATGTCTCACTATGACAGAATTTAAGGATGGACTCTTGTTCAGATTCTGGAACACACCTCCTAATGACTTGGTCAGGGCAGAACTTATAAAGGTATGGATCATCAAACACATAGTTTCTAACATCAGAAAGGAATTTCCTTCAAGCTTGAGTCCCTAAGAATTTTGGAATGACTCCTGTAACTAATAAATTGGCTATGTCGACATACCAAGGGAAGTCACTCACAGAGTATAGGTGTTCATCAGGAAATGAATCAAACACGGAAACGTGATTTGAGTTGTCTTTGAATTCCATCCTAGAGAGGTGATCAGCTACAAAATTTTCAACTCCCTTTTTATCCTTGATTGTGAGGTCAAATTTTTGTAAGAGAAGGACCCACCTAATCAGTCTAGCCTTGGAATCTTGTTTTTGGAAGAGGTATTTTAGTGCAGAATGGTCAGTGAACACAGTGATGGGGGATCCTAAGAGGTAGGACCTAAACTTCTCTAAATAAAACACAGTAGCAAGTAACTCCTTTTCAGTAGTGCTGTAGTTTATTTGGGAATCATTTAAGTATTTTCTTTCATAAGAAATGACATAAGGAGTTTTATCACAGCGTTTTCCTAACACAGCTCCAACAGAAAAGTCACTGGCATCACACATAAGTTCAAAAGGAAGGTTCCAATTTGGAGATTTCATAATGGGAGGAGAGGTGAGAGAGGATTTGAGGGTTGAGAATGAACCCTCACAGATTTCTGTCCAAAAAAATGGAGCATCCTTTACTAGGAGAGCACAAAGGGGATGGGATATTGAACTAAATTCCTTGATGAATCTTCTATAGAAACCAGCATGTCCTAAGAAAGACCTCACTTCCTTGACAGTTTTGGGTGATGGAAGGTGAATAATGATGTCAACCTTTGCTTTATCAAATTCAATCCCCCTACTCGAGACCAGATGGCCTAGAAAAAGTCCCTCTTTAACCATGAAATAGCATTTTTCCCAGTTTAGGACCAGATTCTTTTCTTCACATCTTGACAAGACTCTCTCCACATTCTGTAGACATCCCTCAAATGTATCCCCAAACACAGAGAATTCATCCATGAAGACCTCTAGAAAATCTCCTACCATGTCTGAGAAGATTCCCATCATGCACCGCTGGAAGGTTCCAGGGGCATTGCATAACCCGAAGGGCATGCGTTTGAAAGCAAAGGTTCTGAATGGACATGTGAATGTAGTCTTCCCTTGATCCTCTAGGGAGACCTCAATTTGATTGTACCCTGAGTACCCATCTAATAAACCGTAGAAGGCATGACCTGCCACTCTCTAAAGGACTTGGTCAATGAATGGTAATGGGAAATGGTCCTTCTTGGTGAATGAGTTTAACTTCCTATAGTCAATGCAGACCCTCCATCCACTACTCACCCTTGTTGGAAGAATCTCTCCATCCTCATTGGTTATCACTATGATTCCAGCCTTTTTTGGAACCACTTGGATTGGGCTCACCCACTCACTCTCAGCTATGGGATATATGATACCAGATTTTAACAATTTCATAAGTTCTCTCCTTACTACCTCCATGAGATTAGGATTGAGTCGCCGTTGAGGTTGACGACATGGCTTTGAATCAGATTCCAGAACAATCCTATGAGTCCCAACAAGTGGGATAATCCCAAGAATATCAGATAGGGTCCAAACAATAGATTTCTTATGTTTTATAAGGACATCTAGAATCATCCTCTCATGATTGGATTCAAGAGAAGAAGAAATGACAATAGGATGTGTCTGATTGTCCCCTAGGAAGGCATGATTTAGTGCAGCAGGAATTTCCTTCAATTCAAGATTAGGTTGGTTCAGAATTTCAGCAGAGGATTGGGACATTGGATCAAGATCAATTTTATTTCCTAAATTTTTAGACATGATTGATTCCCCACATGTAGAAGTTTCAGCTACTAGATTGTCTTGATCAGATTTAGGGAAGGAAGTTTGATCGGTCTCCATGAATGTGGTTTGATGAAAGGTTTCACTGATTGTTGGACCTAAGAATTCATCATAAGAGCAATTTGAAAATGATTCAATCTAAGGAGATAAACTTACTTCATATGAACAAAGGAAGTCAATCTCATCCTGACTTAAACATCCATCAAATATTCCTTTATGTTCTATGGATTCATTATTAATGCTTCCTATCATGTTTACTTCATGAATGTCCTCGTCATCCCCTATTTGTGAGCTTGCATTATAGATGTTCAAGTCTAGACTCATGTTCCCAAAGGTGATGGTCATGCTCCCATTTCGGACTCGGATAACAGAGTTGATTGTTGCAAGAAAAGGACGGCCAAGGATGATTGGGGTTTGTTCCTTATTTCCTAAGTTTGGATGGTTGTCAAGGATAATGAAGTCAGCAGGGTAGATGAAGTTTTCAACCTTTACCATAAAGTCCTTTAAAATCCCCTTTGGAACCTTAATGCTACGATCAGCAAGTTGAAGTGTGACAGATGTGGGTTGGAGTTCTTCTAGGCCTAACTGGTAGTACATGGCATAGGGGATGATATTGACACTAGCACCTAGATCACACAAGGCCTTGAAAACTTTGCTTTCTCCTAGTTCAAAATTGATGTAAGGGCAACCTGGGTCTTTCAACTTAGGAGGAATGGTCCCTTGAATGGTGGTACTCACATTAGCAGCCAAAAGGACTTGGTTTTTATGTGAAAATTTTCTTTTAAAAGTGCACAAGTCCTTAAGGTACTTTGAGTAGGCAGGTATAGTTTGGATTGCATCGAGAATAGGAATGTTTAACTTGAGTTGTGAGAATATTTCCCTCAATTTTTCACTCAATTAAGGCTTGGTTTTCCCCCTCATGTGTTGAGGAAATGGTGCAGGTTGTGGGGTTGTTTTTTGAAGAGTTGTTTCTTTGACAATGTTATAATGTTTTCCAGTTTTATCATTTGGTTCATTTGAATTTTCATCCATGTTTGAATCTCCTGGTGGGTTTTGAATTAGTTGTTCAGGTTTCTCAATTGATTTCCCACTTCTTAAAACAGTCACAGCCTTTAGTTGTTCATGAGTTGTTTGAGTGCAACTTGACTCTCCCCTTGAAGTTGAGGATGGAACCGCCTGAGTAGGCATGGGTGCCTTTCCAGTTTTTATGGTTTGAAGTTCTTGTTTAAGTGAAGATACTTCTGAGTTCATCCTTTCTATTTGTTTACACAGTTGTTCTAGTAGACTTTGTGGAACAGTTTGGGTGGGTTCTTGAGTAGGTTGGTTTATCCCAGGGGGATATTTTGGAGGTGGGATGGTTTGTTGAAAATGGACCGGTGGTTGTTGGTATTGGATAGGTTGGGTTTGGAACTGGTTATGGGTCTGGTAGTTTTGATGTGGGTAAGGATTTTGTCCCTGTGGTTGGCTAGGTTGTTGGTTATCTTTCCAGCGGAAGCCTGGGTGGTCATTATACCTTGGGTTGAAGTTGTTTTGGTATTGAGGCTTTTGAAAGTTCAAAGCATTTACTTCCACTGCAGGTCCTCCTAAAAGAACATCCTTGATGGATGGAATAGTTGGGCAGTTGTCTGTCTTATGGTCATGTTTGTCACAAATTGTGCAAACAAGGTCTACAGTTTGGATTTCATGGACTTTCCTAAGGTCTATCTCTTCAACCTTCCTAGAGAGTGCTGCGAGTTTAGCCCTAAGGATTTCATATTCTCTAAGTGTATGAATTCCAGTATTTATTTGTGGCTTTTCAGAATAAGGTGAAGTTCCCCATGTTTGGTTTTGTTCAGAAAGGCTTTCTAGATACTCATAAGCATCATTTGGGGATTTGTTTTTAAAGGTTCCATTACACATCATGTCAATGAATTGTTTGTTCCCTGGACCCAACCCTTCATAGAAAATTATCACTTGTTTAGGAATAGAAAACCCATGGTGTGGAACCATGTTTAGAGTGTCTTTGAACCTCTCCCATGTTTCATAGAATGACTCTCCCTCTTTTTTTAAAAAGTTTTGGATTCTCTTTTTAAGTGCAATTGTTTTGTGGTGGGGAAAGTATTTTTTGTAGAATTCTCTTTTTAGTTGGTAACAAGAGTTGATGGATGATGGTCTCAAATTGTTTAGCCAATTTTTAGCTCTATCCTTTAAAGAAAAAGGAAATAGCCTCATCTTAGCTGATTCTAGTTGATGTAGGGGACACATGGTTTCTACAATGTCATTGAACTTCTTAATGTGAAGGTAGGGCATCTCGGACTCCATTCCATGGAATGTGGGAAGATGGTTTAGGACATGGGGTTTAAAGATGTAGTTAGCATATCTTAGGGAATTGTGTCTAATGCATGAGGGGTCATTGGTCCAGGAAGGTGTGAGGTAGTCATTCATGGTTTGATCGACCGCATTCCCCAAGTTTGGGGCTGCCTCATTTGGGTTTCCATTTTGGTTTCCACCCGGGTTTATGAGTTGGTTTCTTTGAAGACCTTCCATTGAAATGGGCTCAATTTTGGACTCTAGAGTATTAGTAAGACTAGGATCTAATGGAATGAGTTTCCTTGATGTACTTGACTCCCAAACCCCAGTATTATCCACCCTAAATAGATGTTTTGATTGATCGCAGGTGTAGGCGGACATGCGCCAAAAGAAAAAAAACGAGAAAGGGAAAAGATAAGAGAATTTGGATGAGAAAAGAAGAAATGGGGGAGAATAGAATGGGTGTTTAGATGAATTGTTTGGGTCCTCATAAACTGCACCAAAATTTTATTCATGCTCAAATTTACCCAAGAGAAGAAGGTAGGACGGTCCTTGTAGTTTAGATTGGGTTGTCGAATCCTCAGAGACCTAAGAAGAAACCTATAGACACTTACATTCTATGAACTGTTTTTGGATATGAATTGGCCAACTTGGATTGGTTTTAGATGTGTTTAAAGGAACTCTAAGATACTTAAGTGAATTAAATTTAAAATAATGAGTTGGTCCTAGGTTATTGTTCGGGGTGGATTAGACGTATTTCCTTTTCAATGATTTCAATTTCTTATATTTGAGATGGGTTCATTTAAGGAGATAAAACAACATAATCACTTACTGGTTTAATTCCTAAACCCTTTAATACTAATCACCTATACACTTGAAGGATCAATGTTTTGATCACTTCAAGGTAAAGGTTTGTATTATCACTTGAAGTGTGTGGCCTTAAATTCAACAAGGATGATGGAGTTTAAAAATCATCAAATAAAAATCTCAATTAAAGAAGTGATTATACATTAATGGGGTTATAAATAACATCCAATCCAGCCCCTTGATACTCCCTTGGATCAACCCATAAGTGGGTTATCCCTCCATTGATCCCATGGTTTCAATGGAAGCGGAAAGTAGACTCATGAGGGAGGAAATGGAGAAGTAAAGAAAACAACAAAAATAAAATGATCACTCCACTGTTGTGTGAATAATTTCACAAGGTTTGGTGTGAATAAATTCACACCTTGATCCAAAAATATCAAAGTGATATGAATAACAAGATAATAAGAGAATAATAAGAACTTTTATTAAGAGACTAAAGTGGATTGAACAACTTACATGTGAAAGACAAATTTGAGACAACAAAATTGCAGCATAACATTACAATTAAAAAAAGCACCCAAGATCCCAAAATCCTCCAACACAACTGCCTTAAATAGACATTTTTGAGCCCTTGGGTATAGCCTCCAACATTTCAAGTCTTCTCAATTAATTTTTGTAGGCCATAGGTGGGTGGAAAATAAGGGAGAGTTTATTTTTCCACCCTTGACCCGAGGTGGCAGCCAGCTTTCCTTCACCGAAAAGAAGAGATTGTAATACCTTCTCTATGGACGAATAAGAGTGGGAAATGGAAGATGAAAATTGATCCTATGATTTCTTCTAACTTCATGTAAAATTTGGGCCCATTTGTAGTTGTGGATTCCGAGATATGATCAAATTAGTGGGATGGTTTTCTGGGCCGCAGAATCTGGACCAGAATTTTATCTCTACCTTGGGCCGCCTTAATGACCATCATAGAGCCCGAATTAGCATTATCTCATGAATAGTGATTTGTTCCTCAACATTTCCTCTATCAGACCAAAAAATTTGGGATTCATTGGGCCTGTATGTTGGGACCCACAGTCTCATAAGTGGGATGTTGTCCAATCTTCCTTCTCTAGAATTACTTCCATTCATCTCCAAATATCTCCATCATCGTTTATGAATCATCCATTGATCCATGAATGAAAAATGTTCACATTTAAGTGTATATATAGTTACCAAAATATCAAATTAAAATATTGATAATTACATTCCTTAGAATCATATGACTCATTGGTCCTAAATTGGTGTACATTAGGCATGAAGTGCACAAATGATGAGAATGGATGTTCATAATGAAAATGCACTAACTCAGGCCCATAAGATCAAAAATGAACATTTAATACCATTAAAATGTAATTAAAATATATGTTTTTATTGGATAATCAATTATGTGTTATTTATTGAAAATTTTCAAAAATGTCACTAATGCAAAAATAACGTCGATAATTTATGTTTTTTGGTAGTGATATGAACATGTCAACCACAAGGTGTATCATATGTATACCTATATAATACATTTTTCCATGAAATAAAGTGACTACTAGACATGTAACATGTCAATCTAGTATATACAATTCATCTTTTCTTGATTCTTTGAAAAATATTGACCAATTCAAGGAATACATCACATGCCATTCATCGAACAGATGAGTACATCACATATCCCTAAACTATGTAGTTGAACACATCATATGTGGCTCAACTAAGTATGGTCATGCATTTACTCAGTTTAATTAAATCAAGGGTTAAATTTATTATCTGGTCCTATAGGTGGAAAAATCCTATCTTGGTTTTGCTCTAATAGAAAAAATGAAAAACAACAAACTCAACCACCCTTGTATTAACTAAGTTCTATTTTGACTTATATAAGTAGGGTATCAAAGTATGAAGGTTCCCATGATAAGTATATCTCTAACCTCAGATAATAAGGATTGATAATAATCATACACCCCTAAGTATATCAATGACTATATGAAATTATATGAGATAAACTTTGGAGGGTTGATAAAATCTCATGTTTTTGGACCAGTTGAATCTCTAAAAAAATTTAACTTTTCAGTTGGTGAATGGGACGAATCTTTAACTGAGCCTCGACATGTAAATTCAAGCATTGGAATAGGGTGCATCAAGAACAGGACACTACCTACAGATAAGGTTCCTACAGAAATAAATTTTCTCCTTTGGTAAATCAATAAAAGGGCACTACATATAGATAACAATGTGTGGCACTTAGGTATAAGCATGGCCTCTCACTACCTGTGTTGTAGGAATGCAAGGAAGGAAATTTTAAAAGGCCTTTCATGACATAATGGGGTTTTCTTTTGTGGCTCTAGCAGACATATCTTTCCTTGATTGATGGTTTCATAGTGTGGGGGAAGATGGTAAAGAGGGAAAATCTTATGGCGTCATTCTAGCTTCCAGGTGCTGGTGTATCTGGCTGGCCTGGAACAAAGCCAAGCACAAGTGGATTCAGTTCACTGGTAGGTCCTTGGTGTCCAGAACCAAATTTCTTCTTCTAGATATGATTCAGGGAGGTGGAAAATGGAACGAGTCCCCCCTCTCAGATAGCTCTAGGTGGGATCTCTTAGGGTTCATTAATCTAATCCTGGATACTGGGTGAGATGGTTCCTGTATCTACTCAGTTTGAAGCTCAACTTTGATGTTTCATGTTCCATGAATGACATGAAGGGTGGTGTTATTGTTCAGGATCCCATGGGGCATGTCATCCTTTCTTTCTCAACTCACTTCAGTAGAGGTCACTCCCTTCTTTCCGAGGCGATGGAAATGCTCACGGGTCTGCAGTTATATCAGCATCAAAGTATTGTTCTTATTTTAGTCAAGATGGACTCCCTTATCCTTTATGACTCCATGAATGGTAAGCAGAATACTCCCTAGTCCTTACTTTATGTCCTGAGAAGGTGTAAGAATCTCATCAGAAATGACATTGTTTTCTCACACACCTCGAGGGAGGAAAACAATGTGGCTGCTCATTTCACTTCTATGGAATCACAAGGTCTTCATGTTTTTCTTCCCCCAGATGTTGACTTTTTTCCTGATTTAAGGGAAGAATCTGATATGCATAGATGCTTTAGGTCTGCACTATTTCAGGCCTTCGTATCTTTTCTCCTTTGGTGTTATTTACTTGTCTCTTTGAATTTCTATTTTGTACCTATCATTTTATGAATAATAATAAAGTAATTAGTAGTGTAGCCACTCAGAAGAAATTGTGTGGCCTTGTAAGGGGTGTCACACGATTTGTTAAATCATGCAAAGTGGGGTGCATGGCAGTGCAGAAAGTTTGTAGTAAACTACAAAGGTGGGTACATGGTTTGTGCACGGTTTTCCAAACCATTCACCTAGACACATGGTTAGTGTCACTTAATCAGTAGCACTTCATGGTTGGCACATAGTTATATTAAACCGTGTGGACAAACTGTGTGGGGTATGGATCTTGAGTAGTGAGAGTTGTACGGTTGGGACATAGTTGGTCAAACTGTGTGGCCTAACCGAGGACCTCATTAAAGGGGGGAAATGATGATTTTTCCTCTACCTCCTTAAAAGTTATTTCCTCATCCTTCCTCCCTTATTCCTCCCACATCATCAACCATCCGCTCGAGCTCCTCTCCTCTCACCTAGGTTTTGGTATATCTTCCTCATGTGAGCTCTGATTCTAGCATCGTTGGGTGCGTTAGAACTGTATTGGTAAGCTCTAGAATCCTCATGATTATTTTCTTTTTTTATATCGCTATACAGAATGCTAAATTCGTTCAAGCTCTTTTTCCTTAGTTTTAGGTAATTTAAGTATTCTTTAAATTTCTCATATTCTAACTCGAATCAAAGCCCGATATTGGATGAGTAGACCATCCTAAGTACGAGGTGAGTGGTCTAGTTGTTTTTCCCTTAAATTTTCATCATTTATAAATTAATGTTGTTTTGTTTCATTTTGTACTTTCTATGCATTGCTCCCAAAACATGAAATAAATTTAATTTAATTTTTTAGACCATAACCTTTTTTCCCTTACTCCCTTTACATGGTTGGAGGTCGATGACCTCAAATTGAACCACCTCTTAAGGTGAGTTCAATTATATACTCCTTGTATTATTTTTGGATAATGATTTAACCACCCCTTGTGTGTGTTATTAAATGAATTAGCATGTTTATAAATTCATTAATTAATTAAAATTGTTTAGGTAAACTACTTGGTCCTTGGTGATATACTTATTTCTAGACGTTTGTGACTTGACTAATCTTATTAATTAAATTGATTGTAATTTTTTAAGAGAAAGTGTCTTGGTGAATTATATTATGGCATGTCCTTCATGTTGTTTATAAATGAAACATTTGGATTCATAGTTGATGTGATCATGGTGTAAAGTGTGTTTTTATGAGCCTATTATTATTAATAAATAAAATGGACCAAAAATTGTATACTTGAATTGTGGTATGGCATGATTAAGTACACAGTCTCTTAATTTTTCATATTTAAAATAATGAGTGTCATGCTTATTGACATGTCCATCTCTATTACTTAAGATTAAATGGTTAAATGATTTATGTGTACCTTGAGAGATACTCTGGTTCCTTCTTGAAAAACTCCTTGTATAGGCTCAAAGGTTGTTTGAAATTATTTGTTCCATGAGTGATACTTGGGTTTCCTTTTTATAGAATTTCATGGACAGGCTCATAGGTCACTTGAATTATATTATGAATTAATCAATACGTGGGTTTTCTTATTATGGAAAATCATGTACGAGATCATAGGCTAGATATTTCTCACGCTCTGAGTGATTCTTGGGTTTCCTCTTTATGGGATGCCTTGGATGGGATCAAAGGTAAATGGAAAGTTAAGGGTGATACATGAGTTTCCTCTTTACATAACATGAAGGATGGGCTCATAAAATAAATGAAATTACGTTACTCCTTGAAATATACTTGAGTTCCTCTTTACATAACTCCTTGACAGGATCATAAAAAAATGAATTATATCATGCTTTTTTATTATTACATATGACTAATGGTGCCTTCCTTATGATGTTTAGCACTAATTTATAGATGTTTGGGATTGTAGCTATGGACCCTGACACTAATTTATTATTATCACCTTTACTACTATGTGGATTCCTTGGATCCTTGTTAGTGCATTTATATCTATACATGTATCTATTTACATGTATGATTACATATACTTGTGGGCTTGTTCAAAGATATTTCAACTTAGGATAAAGCAGGTATGGTCAACCAGGTGTCCTTGAGGAACATGATCCCAACTTGTTTACATTTATTTATTTACCACCTTCTTGATATACTTGTACACTACTATTTTATATACATAGACTGTAAAACATTATAAACCATTGGTGGTGTCCTACCAAGTACATCTCACACCCTGTTCTATCCACCATTACACTAGGGTACTCGAATAGACCTCATGGTTGTAGGATCAGGTTCACAAATTGTTCTTTATTATTGTTATCCTTTTAGGATATGATGGAATACATGAGTAGAGGAATGAGATTGTGCCCATTATGCTATTGTAGATAGTCATGGTGTCTTTTATTTATTTATTTCTATTGTTAGTTTCACTATGTACTATGTACACATGCATGTACTTATGTTAGAACATGTTCATGCATGATTATTCATTATTTTATTATTTATCTATTAGTTTATTTTATATTCCACTGCCCTTATCTATTATTGCTTTCATTGTGTTTATTTTTTTGATCTATAGGGGATAGTCTCCCTATAGTACCTCTATTAGACTCTCACTTCCAGTTAATAACCTTTGGTGTGTGGGGAGGTGTGCTTAAGGCCGAGTGGCCAACCAGCTTGGAGCACCATTTAGTGGCTCTTGCGTTAGGAAGATACAAATGGTATCAAAGGTTTATTTTCCTTTTTTATTACTATTTTTTTATGGTAGACAGGATACTATGAATGTGTCAACACTTGGTAAATATATTGTGTTTGGGTCCGGCCAAATCACACATGAGGTAAATATCAAGTTTCTAGGGATGAGATTGTAGTTTATGTTTTTTTATATTACAGTTGGTTATTATTTCACCTTGGGTGATTTTTGTACTTCTACTGGTTACTGATTTAAGATTTATAAAATTTACCCTTGGCCTGGTATGTTACAGAATTTTTGTTACATGCATCATTATAGGCACATAGAATTCACATGTCATGCATATGTCATGACATGTTAGTTACATCGTCGATTTCCTGGTGCATGATGATTTGCATACCCTGCTTAGGTAATTATTTATCATGATTACTTGTGTATCTTAATTAGGTTATTTGTTTAGCATGATTTCTTATATACCATGATGTGTGATTTATCATCATGCTTATTTATATTTCATGCTTGGTTGATTACTAGTATTTATTTCTCTCTTACGACATGTCTGGTTATAATTATGAAATATGGATGGTTAAATAAAGTGTCCAAATCAACCTAAATAGTATTTCCCACATATATTTATGGTGGAATTCAATTTAAATAATTGATTTGGATATTTTTGAACCATGACTATTAGTTTCATGAGCTGAAACATTAATGGTTTTGAATAAATGGGTTCCATATTTGCAATTTATAAAGTGTATGGTCACTTTATAAATTGGGAAAGGGTGACTCATATAGTCGAACCAACTCATATAGACTTGCTATATTTTAGAATCATATGTATTAATCTGGTTGAAATTAAATGGGAACCAATGTTCCAATTTATAAAGTGTATGAACCTTTATAAATAGGATAATGGTGACCCACATAATTGAACCACCATATATGGACTGTTCTAATCCGAGATCATAGATAAAAAAATCCTAGTTGTAGTTACATGAATGTCAGTTATAACTTATAAAGGAAAGTACCTTTATAACTTGGGGATGATAATTCATCCAACCAAACCATTATTCTTATAGGTATATGTTAAACATAATTTATTATAGAAAAATGTTTCCTTTATAAAGGCTAGTGCCTATTATTTGGGCATGATGACCCATGTGACTAGAATCATAAGTGCACAACTTGTAACGTCTTGGTTCCAGGTCCCGCCCAAAGGTGCCCCGAACCTGGTTGGTCACATGACCTTAAGTGCATTTCTCCAAACACCAGAGGCTTTTGACTAGAAGCGAGATCCAAGGTCTGATAATGGGGAAACTATTCCCTCATTGGAAAAGTATACATAGTGTAAAAATAATTAGTAAACAGTAGCGGAAGTAGTAATACCATACAATAAAAGTAAACAGCAGAAGACTGATAGAATAAAAAAATTGTAGCATATAAGTAAGTAAATGATGCATGTCATGTGTATCTAGGAAATAAAACAAACATGTCATAATGCTGAAAATACAATACTGAAACCAAAGTATAGAAAATCAGTAAACTTCAACAGCATCGCAAGCCTCAGTATGGTCTCATGCTCTCCAAGTCCAACAACAATCAAGTACCTGATGAAGAAGGGCGCTTGCCCTTATCTATAACTACAAATGTATAATCTATTTGGGTCCAAAAGCATGAACCAAATAGGGTGTGAGATGAATCCTAGTAGGCAACCTCCAAAATATCCGTGCCTAACTGTCAGTGAATATATATAGCAGGAAAAATTCAAAATGAAGCAATAAACTAGGAAGTACTCAAAGTAAACAATCCTAAAATTTCCAATTACATTCATTTAAATTTATTAATTATTCAATCCATTGAATAATGTAACCTTGGGATATAGCCTAATCTATGTATCCCCTTGTATAATACTAAAAAACAGACATCTCAAAAGATCATATAAACAATCAAGTAAAACTGGGTCCAAGCTTGTGCCTTGGCTTGGAAGACTCATCACAATAAATCAATCATTCATAAGTAACCCTTTGGGAAAGTTCTCACAGTATAACCCCTCTAGTTTAACATGTCATCAATTGAATAAAATAATGAACCTCTGGGAAAGCTCACACAGTATAACCCCTTTGGTCCCACATAGCACTAATCATTTAAAAATGACTACCTGGGTAGCTCTCACGGTTAATACCCCCTTATTCCGTATAGTAACAATAAATTAAAAATGACCACCTAGTAGTTCTCACAATCAATTCCCTAAGGTCCAACATTCATTTGATAACAACCCTCTGGGTATCTCTCATGGTTTAACCCCTCTAGTCTATGACCACGCAGCATCTCTCACAGTCAATAACTCTGGGTTAATATAACATCAAATTATACATAAATAACCCTACTTCGAGAAGCTCTCACAGTCAATTCCCCTTGGTCAAACTTTCACAATGAGAAACACATGCATCTCATATAATTAGTCAAACTCCATCCTAAACAATTCAAGGCATGGAAACAAGGTATGCCTCATAGGTAACTTAGGCCAAATGACCATAAACAGTCAAATAGGGGAACACGCCCATGGGGTGTCCCATAACAAGGTATAAAACCTTATACATAATCAATAACCCTTACTCAATCAAAAAAATCATATCAGGTCTTAAACAGGGTTAAATTCCAAAACACGTAATACCCTAAACATGGGTATTCGACACTTTAAGCATATATAATCCGAATACAATAAAAGAAAGGCACAAACCACCTACCTTGATGTTGTACGAAGAACACTCTTGAATTTTGGCCCTTGAATTTTCCTAGATTGACATAGATCTATAAAAAGGGTAAAAATGATCAACCCTCAATAACTTAAGAGAGATGAGAAATCATGAAGATGGGATCTAGGGGAAGAGAGAACTCACCGGTGGGAATCCAATGCACTTGGCGGCGTCTCAATCAAAGCTCAGACAGAGGAACAGGAGGAGATCGAATTTCTTCAGTCGTACATTGCTCTCCTGTACGAAACATGGGGAGAAGAAGTGTTTTCAGGAGATGAGACGTGACCCCACTCTGAATCATCAATTAAAAAGAAAATTTAATGGTGTGTTTATTTAATGTACACGTTGTATACTATCCTCAATTGGCCCCCACTTTAGGTGGTCTTCCAGGTCACCCACACAGCCATGTACTCGGCCGTTACACGACCAGTACACAGCTACAGGCAACAACTGGGTACATGGCATGTACTCAAAAGTACATGGTGTGTTCTCAAAAGTACACAGCATGTACTTAGAAAATTTTCCATTTCTTTCTTTTTCTCAAAAACAACCTGAAATAAATATCCATACCTGAAATGAAGATCCTGGTTCTTATAAACTTCCCCCATTAAAGCAATTTGTCCCTGAGTTTCACTTCCAAGGGTGGTGAAGAAGAAACTTCAAACAAATCTGGCCACTGTGATCGTACGTCGGCCTCCCTCTCCTAAGTCTCTTCATGTACTTGCCCTTGTTTCCATAACACTCGTACCAGTGGAATAGACCAGCCACAAAGAACCTTTGTGCTACGATCCAAAATCTGAATAGGGTGCTCCTTGAAGGATGCATCCACCTCCAACTCAACCTCCTCAGGTTGGAAAACATGGTATGAGTCTGAAAAGTAACATCGTAGCTGAGAAACATGAAAGAATTAATGCATATCTTATTACCTCTTAGGTAACTGCAACTGATAGGCAACCGGCCTGACTCTCTCCAAAACCTCAAACGGCCTGACGTATCTCGGTGAAAGCTTCCTCTGTCTTTTAATACTCATGTGTCCCAACCTTGGTGTGACACGTAAGAAAACCTGATCTCCGACCTCGAACTCTAGAAGTCATCTCCTTAGATCAACATAAGATTTTTGGAGAGACTGTGCAGTAGCCATCCTCTTTCGAATCAATTCCACCTACTCAGTGGTCACCTAGACAAGATGATGTCCCAGCATAGCTGCCTCTCCTACCTTCAGATAACATAGGGGTGATCGGCATGTCTTAATGTACAAATCCTCATAAGGATCCATCTGAATAATCACCTAAAAACAATTATTGTAGGAAAACTCAACTAGGGGTATGTGTCTCCCCCAAGAGCCCCCAAAATCCAAGACGCATGCTCATAGCATATCCTCCAAAGCCTGAATCGTACGCTCAGACTGGCCAACAGTCTGGAGTAGTAAGTTATACTCAAAAGCATCTATAACACCCTAAGATTTCATAGTATTTTATCTCTTTAAATTAATTTAATATCTTATTTTGCATGCAACGCTGACTTGGATTGCATTATACGCAAATTGAGTTTCTGCAAAACAACACATTAGTATTATAATTATTTAAATGATATATTTATTTATCAATTAAATATTGTAATATGAATAGTAACATGTAAATTTTAAATGTTATTTATAATTATTTTACATAAATAAAACATATTTATAATGAAATTTATAAGTTTTGTTAAAATACTTATATATTTAGAAAAGCTATTTTCTTAAAAGAACTACTTTTATGTCCTTTTGTGAAAAAATAATAAAATTAATTTTAGACACTCATAAAAATTTAATTTAGTAAAATATACTTCATTTTTGAATTTGGAATATCAAAATTAGCTTAGGGTGAATTTTTGGTATTTTTCTCAAAACATTCAATTTTTGATGAATAGTGAAAAAATACTGCATAGTACATAAAAACCAACTTTTTCATTTAAATAATTATTTTTAATTAAAAATGTATCTTAAAGTAAAAAATAGATACATAATACATATATTAGTCCAATTTAAGTCATTTGAGTCATTTTATAATAAGATTAGATGTATAAAATTTTATTGAACTTTTTAACGTCTTTTACCCACCTTCTAGGCACATTTGCAAATTTGCATAAAACGTAATTTTACCACTTCTATAAATTGAATTTCAAAAATATGAGAGACACGGTTGACATCAGTAAGTAAAATATGGTTCAATAGGATGAAAATATTTTTTTATGAATAGAAACTTTTGAATTTTATTTACCACGGTTAAAAGTAAATAGGGTAATTAAAGGTACAAATGATATTATAATTACCCTAACACATGTACTAATTATATTGTATAAGTGTATTTCCACAAAAATCAACCTTAGGACAAAAATATGATCCTTTTTTATCCGCTTGGATTAGATTAGAACATTTATTATATTTTATTTAAAGAAGAGTTAGAAGTGTTAAATTCAAATTTTAATAACTAAAATATTTTTAATATAGGGTTATACATAAGATATATTCAACTATAAATATTCATTATAAAGATAAAAATATTTACTAAATAATTATATTTTATTTATAATTTTTATACATTAAATAATTAAATTTATTTATAAAATAATGATGATGTGGTAACTACCTTATTAATGAAAGATTAAAATAATTGATGTTATAAATATTACAATAAATGTAAATTGAAACATTTGATGTAATCCACGAATTTTATAGGTTAATATGACATGTTATGGTTGATTAAATGTATTTTTTTTAAACAAAATCATATTCTTATGACTTTCACAAAAACCAAATACAAAATAGTGTCAAAATTAAAAAAAAATTGGTTTTTAAAACAAATATTATTTTATTAAATTATATAATAGTCCTAAAAATATAAGGTTTGGTCAAAGGATTTATATAATGAGAGTTATTTTATTAATGAACCACTTTATGTTTTCATTGCATTTTATAGTAAGTTTATTAACCATGTATTATAATAATATAACAAGACATGGTAAAAGTTAAACTATTTAACTAAGAGTTAAGTATAAAAGATAAGCTTAATATGGTGACCTACACTTGTCTAAAACCTATTGGTTGAGAGTTTTTAGACCCATAACCACCTTATACTCTAAATAAATCAATTTGGATCTATTATAAATCGAAAATGATTTTATAATAAAATAGTATTTCAAGCTCTTCCTAAAGTGCCCCTCACCTCCCTTATAAAAGGGTAATTCCCCTTCTCTCAAATTAACACCTCCAAAGAGAATTGGATCAGACAAACCTTGCTCAAATATCCTCAAAACTAACCTCAATTCAACCTAGAGGCCTTTATTTGATCAGAAATCCAACCTTTGGATCCCTTTTTTTCAAGTCAAAAGGAAGCACCCGAAGAAGAGGTAATTATTCTATCACCTCTTTCAAAGTTCTTTTCTTCTTATGCTTCTTATTTATTTGTTGTTACCATACTAAAATATTAACTCTAGTACCTTACACATGATGATATGTTTTTATAAATATGTTACAACCATATTCATTATTCTATCTATCCTATGAATGAAAAGGTCACCATGTGTGCGTATGTAAGACTTAATGTCTCCACGTCGTGGTGTAGTTTGTTATTCAACACTAAATTACTTGGATGGGTTTAATAATGAGTATAATTAATTTAAATAATGAATATAACATGTTAATTATTCTGTATATATAATATAACATCCAATTAAACACTCTTTCATCATCAATAGAATGATATTGTCACTTGTGTGTACGTACAACTTACCGTCTCCATGACGGGATGAGATTCATATCCAACTATCACCCTTCAAGAATTTTTATAAAAAAATATATATTGATTAATTATGAGTTATATGAAATAATATTTATACTTTAATAATATATATTTATTTAGATAAATATATGTCTTTTACTTACTTCCAAACTATATGATAAGATAACAGAAAGAACGCTCTTGTGTGCGTACGGACTACCGTCTCCATGAAGGGTGTTTCAATTTCATATATATATCTATTATACATAATTATATTCTGAATAAATATGATATATAAATCATGTTTTATATTCTTTAATTATTTAAATCATGATCTAAGTGATATGATCAAGAATAACAAGTAAAAACACATACGATAAAGAAAGCGATTATTACCCAAAATATTACTTTAACATGGAAATTATTATTAAATAGGTAGTATAAAGTAATAAATGAATCATATATGATATCATAAATATTTATATAGTTATATTATAATTTAATAATATACTATGGTCATTATACAGGAGGTTAAACATACCCTCGATTAAAATAAAGTACAAGGTAAGGGTTAATTCCTCAATATCGTTATTATCTGAGATTGTTTATGTGTAAGTATCTATTAGGACATATATATCATCCATGTACATGTTTCAGAAAAATGTTTTCAACAAGAATATTTTAAGGTTTTATGGAAGGGTATCTTTAACTAGATCATCAATTTAAATGTTTTAAAGATTTATTTTCTAAATCTATTTAATTAATGTCCTTGTTTTCAAAATGATTTTAAGGAATTATTTATATGGACATGATTATTTTAAAATGTTAATTATTTTAAAAAGTTTCAAAGTGTTATGGGTCACTTTGATTAAAAAAATCTATTTTAAATGAATTCATTTATGAATTGTGTGACTTTTAAATGATTTCATGAAAAAGGGATATTTCTCTCAAAGAGTTTTACTAATCATTTTCAACTATATCAACATCCTTTCCTAGGTATTATTATTGATTGAGGTTGATTTATTATAATAAAATATTCCATATTGTATTTTATGAGTTATGATATGTTTGAATATGGATGTGCTATTTTTATACCATTTATGGTTCATGGTTAAAGTATTAACATTTCATATGCTAGTTTTAATACGAATGATTATGTTATGTTTCACCATTTTCATATGAGGAATGCATTGGACCTAGTAAGTGACGGGTGGGAACCATTATAGCCTCTTGATGAATCGGTAGGTATCATGAGACAAACTAGTGTCTTGGCACAAGGCCTTGACAAAATTTATATTTAGAGTCTTGGCACGAGGCCTTGACTTTTTGGTTAAGATGTCTAACATTATACATTCCATCATTATGAGATTAGTTATTAATGTTACATGTGATTATTCGACTAGTATAATATCCATGTGGATAAGTAAATTCCATTATTTGATTTATCTTTTCCACATTATTCTAAAGTTTATGTTTAAAGGGCTTGTGTTTCAATTTTATACCTTTCCATAAAAGTTTATGATTATTTATGATAGCTTCCTCTATATTTTTTATCCTTACTGAGAATCTGAGCTCACCTTTTTCTTATGTTTTATTTTCCCAGGATGCCAAGAAGTGTATTATGATTGTTATGTAGGGTTATGCTAGAGGAATAATGGAGTTCTGGAAGGATTATTTATGATGTGTTTTATGTTAGAAAGTGTAATGTAATTCTCATGTATGTAATCTATTTTCCAAGACTGATAAACTGATTGGTCCTTCAGGACTTGATTCCTTGTAATCATGCCAATGTATTAAAATAATGTACCAGCTCTGGGCTTCTAGGGTCGGAGCGTTACAGTTGGTATCAGAGGAAGTTTAGGAACAACCTTGGAAATAGATTTAGATAAACTCTGATAAGGAAACATTACCCTAATATAGACTTTGAGGATTATTATAGAAGGACATCCAAAAATTAGTTAATGTATATATTATATGGGTTTTCCAAGAAGTATATCCATGTCTGGATAGTACAAGTGGATGTGGTTTTGGCACAGATGTACCAAGGAGTGAAAACTCCGACAAGGAGTTTCGGGCTTGAGCTGCGGTATCCTGGTATACGACAATGATGCTTACTGCACACCTGGTATGACACTCCTGAAGGATATGCTTAGGATAATTTAAATTTTATTTACAAACCATTATGAATGATTTATTAGTAAAAATGTCAGCAAAGAAATCGTTTTATGATTACGATACTAGATGTGTGAAAATATTCAATTAATTTTGATAATTTTTCTAGTTTTTGGATTATAAATTATGATATTATCTAACCTATTGTATGTTATCATTTAGAAATGGCGCATAGTAGAAGGAATGAGAACTCTAGCAATACGCATGATCTAAAGAGTAATAAGGATCATATCCTTCATGGTCTTAAGACAATATTTATAAGGAAAATAGTCTCCCACGTATTATCATAATATGAAGAAATAATATCATGTGTTAATAAGATAAGAAATGAATTTTCTAAGTCATATGGCTTTTAAGGGAAGAAAGAGAAGAAGATGATGGTAGAGAAAAATATGGATAAAGGGAAGAAGGGAAAGAAGAATTTTCCCACATGTGATAACTGTGGAAAGAATCACCTTGGTAAATGCTTGAAGGGAATGGGATTTTGTTATAAGTGTGGAAAAAAGGACACCAAGTATGTGATTTTAAGGGTAAGAAAAAGGTTTCAAATGTACAATGCTTTATCTGCAAGGACTTGGGACACTATACGAATCAATGTCTCAATCATCAGAGCATACCCTAAATGATGATATTAGATAATAATCAAGTACTGATACTACCATAGATAAAGAGGAATAATTAGTGTTATTATATTTTTATTAATGAATTATTTCATTTATGTGTTGTATCAATTATGTACTGGTTATATGAATTATGCAAATAAATAAGGATTTTACTGTAGTACTATTTTATTAAGGATTTGAGATTGTATGGTACTAAGTAAAGTGACATAGTTTCAAGTTAAACATTTTTGAAAATATATGGTTTAGGGAAAGATAAACCTCAATATGGTCTTGATACTGAGGTAGTGATTTTTGGAATAAGAAATGATTGATTTGGATAAATTATACTGGATATTCTTGACTACTTTGGAACTAATTAATTGTTTATTTATTCCATCATTGTTGGAGTTTACAAAATTTTTGGATTTAAGGAGTATATCTGGTATTCTATAAGGAATAAGGGAGCATGAACGTATTCAATAAGGTTTTATGGTAATTCAATGTGTTACCATGTTTTAAGAAAATACATGATAAATGTACTCACATGTTATTATGTGAAAAAATAGATCTTCATTATGTTTACCTCCCATATAAATTTTTGGACTGTGATTTTGGACACAAGTATTTTGGATAAGTCTAAAGTTTTGAATGGAGTAAGTTGAGCACTTGATATTTTGTATAAGGTTAAAGTATAATTTATTGGATACTTTGACCTAACCTTTTGGATTTTAGAAAACATATAGAGGATTAAGGAAATACTTATATATCTTATGATTTATAAAATGTGCTTTAGGTGTAAAAAGTCATTTTTGAACATTCATTTCTTGGTGTAAGGGATAAAGTGAAAATAGATCAAAGCACAACCAAATGATGAGATTAGGATTATGAAAGGTAATGAAATCAAGTATGTTTTCTTGAGTTCTTATATAGATAGTAAATTAATCTATCCTCTTCAAAAAAAGAGTATAAAAATGTGTTATCCTAATACCTTATGTTTTGTTGAACTGATGATACTTTAAATCATCATAGATTGATGGCTTTGAGGCCCTCAATTTTACATTTATTTTTCACTTGTTTGTGATTGATGACCTCAATCACTCCCTATAAATATTTAATTTTTTCCTCCAATTATTGGTCTCTAATTTCCACCAATATTCTCCTATTAAAAAACTTAATTTGGTGGTGAATTTTTCATTTCCTTTCCCTCTTATTAAAACTAAATTTTATTAACCCTATTTCTGATGTGGGTTTTCCACAAAGGTGTTTTCCATTTTCAAACCTTTATTTTTGACGAACAATTTCAAATTATGAGGATGTGATTTATTGAAGGACGGGAGAATGTAACACCCCAATATTTCATAGTACGTTATCTATTTAAAGTAATTTAATAGCTTATATTGCACTCAATGCTGACTTGGCTTGTGTTATATGCAAGATTGAGTTTCTAAGAAACAACACATTAGTATTATAATTATTTAAAGATATATTTATTTATCAATTAAATATTGTAATATGAACAGTAACATGTAAATTTTAAATGTTATTTATAATTTTTTCACATAAATAAAACATATTTATAATGAAATTTATAAGTTTTGTTAAAATACTTATATATTTAGAAAAGTTATTTTCTTAAAAGAACTGCTTTTATGTCCTTTTGTGAACAATAATAAAATTAATTTTAGAATCTCATAAAAAATTAATTTGGTAAAATAGTATTCATTTTTGAATTCAGAATATCAAAATTAGCTTAGGGTGAATTTTGGTATTTTTCTCAAAACATTCAATTTTTTATGAATAGTGAAAAAATACTGCATGTTATATAAAAACCGGCTTTTTCATTTAAATAATTGTTTTTAATTAAAATTTTATATTAAAGTCAAAATAGATACATGATACATATATTATTCCAATGTAAGTCATTTGATTCATTTTATAATAATTTTAGATGTATAAAAATTTATCAAACTTTTTAACGTCTTTTACCCACCTTCTAGGCACATTTACAAATTTACATAAAACGTAATTTTACCTCCTCTGTGAATTGAATTTAAAAAATTTGAGAGACATAATTGAAATCAGTAGGTAAAATGTGGTTCAATAGGATGAAAATAATTTTTGGTGAATAGTAACTTTTGAATTTTATTTACCACAGTTAAATGTAAATAGGGTAATTAAAGGTAAAAATTATATTATAATTACCCTAACACATATCCTAATTCTATTGGATAAGTTTATTTAAAAAACAATATACCTTAAAAAAATATTATCCTTTTTGATCCACTTGGATTAGATTAGGACATTTATTATATTTTATTTAATGAAGAGTTAGAAGTGTTAAATTCAAATTTTAATAACTAAAATATTTTTAATATAGGGTTATACATAAGATAAATTTGACTATAAATATTCATTAGAAAAATAAAAAGATTTAATACATCATTATATTTTTTTTTATAATTTTTAGACCTTGAATAATTAAATTTATTTATGAAACAATGATGATGCAGTAACTACCTTATTAATGAAAGACTAAAATAATTGATGTTATAAATATTACAATAAATGTAAATTGAAAATTTTTATGCAATAAACAAATTTTATAAGTTAATATGACATGTTAGGGTTGATTAAATGTATTTTTTTCGAATAAATCATATTTTTATGACTTTCTTAAGAACCAAATACTAAATAGTATCAAAATTGACATAAATGAGTTTTTAAAACAAATACTATTTTATTAAATTATATAATTGTCATAAAAATATAAGGTTCATCCAAAGGATTTATATAATGATATATATGTCATTAATGAACCACTTGAGGTTTTATTGGAATTTTATAGTAAGTTTATTAAACATTTATTATAATAATACAAGAAGACATGGTAAAAGTTAAACTATTTAACTAAGAGTTAAATCTAAAAGATAAGGTTAATATGGTGACCTACACTTATCTAAAACCTATTGGTTGAGATGTTTTTTACCCATACCCACCTTAGCCTCGAAATAAAATCATTTTTAGCTATTATAAATCAAAAATGATTTTATAATAAAATAATATTTCAAGCTCTTCCTAAAGTGCCCCTCACCTCCCTTATAAAAGGGTATTTCCCCTTCTCTCTAATTCACACCTCCAAAGAGATTTGTCTTGGACAAACCCTGATCAAATCTCCTCCAAACTACCCTCACTTTAACCTAGAGGCCTTAATTTGATCATAAATCCAACCTATGGATCCCTTTTTTTCAAATAAAAACGAATCACCTGAAGAAGAGGCAATTATTTTATCACCTCTTTCAAAGTTCTTTTCTTCTCCTACTTCTTCTTTCTTTGTTGTTACCATACTAAAATAGTAACTCCAGTACCTTACACATTCTAATATATTATTATAAATATGGTACAACCATATTAATTATTATATCCATCCTATTAATGAAAAAGTCACCATTCATGCGTGTGTACGACTTACCGTCTCCACGTCATGGTGTAGTTTGTTATTCAACACTACATTATTTGAATGGGTATAATAATGAGTGAAATTAATGTAAATAATGAATATAAAATGGTAATTATTTTGTATATATAATATACCATCCAATTAAACATTGTTTCATCATCAATATAATGATATTTTCACTCAAGTGTATTAAAGGCGTTGTTGTGGGCGCCCTCAAATGATTAGCGGTTTTTGGGTACTTAAGTGCAGCAGAGTGGCTGACCAAGGTCGTCTCTTAAAAGTGGAAGTAAATTTAACAACTTATTAAAGGTATTTTTAAAATAACATAAAATTTAATAATAACACTACTTGAAAGAATTTGGGGGTTTTTTACCATTCATAAAGCTACAATAAGTTTGCTGTAAGAAGATTGTATTTTTTTTTTTGTTTTTTTTTTGAAATAATGTTCGATTAAAAATACACAACAAGAAGATGTTTTTTAGAAAATATTTTAAAAGGCGTAATCGATATAAATCTAAATTTTAAATCATTTATTAATAATTATCATTTAAATTAATATCCAGTTAATTATGATCCCTTAATTTGTTAAATCCCAAACCCTACAAGAATTAACTTTACCACAAAGATGAAGTGAATTTAACCCTAGGATAACTTCGGAACATGCAATCACATCATCCTAATTTGATTGATGTTATAAGGTTATATTATGATCATTGGTAAATTAAGTCACATATACACTCTAGAAATTATAATTAATTGAGTTTAGGATTATATTTGAACACTACAAATTGATCTCATTTGGTTTTGAATTACCGATTAAGTTTGTGCTCTCACAATTCACACAATTCTTGACCCCGCGTGATTTGTGTTTATTGTTAAATTTCTTGATTAGTTTAATTTAAATTAAAAAATAAATTAATAGATCATATTATGTGAATTAAAGTAGCTCATTTATTCAAAATTAATGAATGAAGGAGGTTAGAGGTAGATCAATTACTAAAAAGAACTACTCTTCCAGGGCGGTGTAGTCATCATACAAATGTTTTTCATTTGAAAAGGTTTAGAAAGGGTAGAACCCAATATAGTTTCTACTCTTGATTCTAGCCCAATTATAAAGATTAATAGAATAATAAATTTTAACAAAATAGAAGAAAAGAGAATAAATAAAATAAGAACAAAGAAGTTGATTACACAAACAAAAGCGTTACAACATGAAGAAGAAGAAGAAGGCTTCGTCGAAGGGATCCTTCCTTCAAGAGCTACCCTTGTTGAAATGATTGGATAATTGAAGTGTATCCACTTCTCCTCTATCCTCAACTTCCTAATTCACGTCTCAACCTATCCAAATGATAAAAACACTAATTTATAAAGTGGAGGGGAGGCTAGGTTTAAATAGGTTTCAAGTGTGAATGGGGAATCTAGGCCAAATATTTTAAGCCAACTTGCATCACTCATTTTACCTCTAAAACGTGTGAACAATCTATTCTTCCAGTATAATTATTTGTGAAAAAATTGGTTAGAGAGATCATCTCAAACTTTGGTCCCAATACAGGATTTTATGAAGAAGTTATGGCCCAAATACAGAACCAATGTCCAATTTGGCAGGCTCAGCCCACCTTTGACTTCATGGTCTATTTAGTCCAACCAAATGCAAGATTTATCTCCAATTTTTTAAACAAAAGTTGTATCACATTAAGTCAGGAACACACTTACAAAATTTAAAGTTTAAATAATAAGTATTAAAATATTTATTTTTGAAATACTACAGTGCACTATAAAGGGTAAAACTAGAATTTCCATCAGATTTTTAAATGAATGATCTAATCCCAAAAAAATTATAAATAAAAATATTTAACACAATTTAAGGAAATTTTATCATTTATTATCAATAAAATATTTAATAAAAATGTGTTTTATCAACTCCCTCACACTTACCCTTTTGCACTCTTGGGAAAAACCTTATATCATGTATTTAAAAAAATTGTGACAAGATATGTATATTCAAATTTCTCAATCCACAATGAAAATATAGGCAAAGTAAGAATCAAATAAAGAGTCAATATCAATAAATTTTAAATTCATTGTCTCATAAATTGTGTCAAAACAAAATCCAGTGAGATTCATAACACCAATCATAACGAAACAAGTCATTGGTCTACCATGCCACTAATTCTATACGTGTGTATGTGTCAACCATTCCAAGCTTTTCTCTCCACCCTTTATCTAGTATATTCAGGTCAATAAAAACTTTTCTTCTTACCAAATTCTATTCCACCAAACCTGTTCAACGGCCTTTGCAATAAAATTCCAAAACCCACTCATTTAAGCATTCCCATAAGTCAAACCATGAGCTCCCAACCTAAATATCCCCACATGTTGTACATTTCTTAACTCCCCTCTTTATTGAATTTTTTTTATTTCTTGATTTTTTTTTTCTTTTTGATTTTTTTTAGAGGGCGTACAACAATCAGAAATTAGGTACACACACATAGGTTAATCTGGTACAGTGATGGAAATGATCGAAAGAGAAACGAGCGTATGTAAATACCATGTTATAAGATGAAAATGATTACTTACCCTAAATATACATTTAATTGGGTAAGAGAAACTCACAAGTCATGATTTTGTGAAAATTTGTGTGGATAAATCAATGACACAATTTACCATGAAAAAATATCAGAAATAATGATGTCAAAATCAAAAAGGTTTTATAATGACACAATCATTCATATCATCGACAGCTTCAATTTTTATAAAATTCAACCCTTGATGATGAAATATTACTCATGCTTATATTTATACCAATTAATTTTGAAAACATTCATTTTTCATATGTTCCACATGAGAATGTTACATGATATATTTGTTTCTTTTTTATTGATTTTTTTTGGGTTCTTTTTTGAAAATTTTAACCAAAAACTTAATAGAAAATACACATAAAACCCACAAATGAAAATCCTAAATATCTAAACCAAAATGTTGTCTCATCCCCCACACTTAAAATATTGAATTGTCCTAAATGTGAACCTATGAGATGATATATTCACATGAAATTTATCATTTTAATTAGGACAAAGAATATAAAAGTGAAAGGGTTAGGAATAGCCTGATATGCTCAAGTGATGATGGGGTCATGCAGTGTGATGAAATCCACTGCATTAGTAGGAAGTCCCTCAATGTATTTATTCAAATGTTTCCCGTTGACTATAAATATACTTCTAGTGTCCTCTTGTGCAATCTCCACTACACCATACGGAAAAACATTAGTCACAAGATAAGGACCTAACCACCTAGAATGCAACTTACCAGGCATCAGATTCAATCGTGAACTATAGAGAAAGACTTTCTCTCCAACTTGAAATTCTCTTTTCTGGGTCATTTTGTCATGAGCTACTTTTGATATTTCCTTGTAGAGCCTTGATTTATCATATAGAGACAATCTAATCTCCTCAAGCTCTTGAATTTTCAGCTTCCTTTGGATTCTATCTTGGTCCAAATCCATGTTACATTTATTTATAGCCCAATAAGTTAAATGCTCAACTTCCATGGGTAGATGAAAATATTTCCCAAAAACAATTTGAAATGGGGGCATACTGATGGGGGTCTTGTATGCTATCCTATAAGCCCACAATGCATCATCCAAGCGCTTGCTTCAATCCTTCCTATTTGGTTGCACGGTTTTCTCTAAAATTTGTTTCAACTCCCTATTTGAAACCTTAGCCTAGACATTTGTTTGGGGGTGGTATGGTGTTGATGTTTTGTGTGTCACCTCATACTTATGAAGGAGGGAAGAAAAATTCTGATTGTAGAAGTGTGTCCATTGGTCGCTGATGATGGACTTTAGTACTCCAAACCTATAAAAAATCTGTGTCTTGACAAAGTCCACTACAACATGAGAATCATCAGTCCTGGTATCCTTAGCCTCCACCCATTTACTCACATAATCAACAGCAGCCAAAATATAAAAAAAACAAATGAACTAGGAAAAAGACCCATAAAATCAATTCCCCATACATAAAAAATCTTACAAAATAATATGGGTTGTTGGGGAATCTCGTGTCTCCTAGAAATATTACTAGTGTGTTGGCAATGTGAGCACAACTTACAAAACACATGAGCATCATGGAATAAACTAGGCCAATACAATCCAGAGCCCAAAACTTTCCTAGTTGTGCGTTGGGGTCCAAAGTGCCCACCACAAGAAAGTGTATAACAGAATTGCAGAACAGACTCAAACTCATGATCAGGAATACACCTCCTAATAACTTGGTCACTACACATGCGCCATAAGTAGGGATCATCCCACACATAAAATCTGGACTCACTCTTTAATTTTTGGAATTTATGTTTCTTTAAATTTGTAGGAATTTCAGAGGCCACAAGGTAGTTCACTAAATCAACATACCAAGTATGCATACCTAAGATGGAATAAAGATGATCATCGGGGAAAGTGTCCCGAAGTGGTACATGGTCCAAGGTGTCATCCTCTAGTTTGTGAGTGAGCCTAATCATGTGGTCCGCCACTAGGTTTTCCAACCCCTTCTTGTCTTTTATCTCAATATCAAATTCCTGAAGAAGAAGCATCCATCGGATAAGTCTAGGATTTACGTCTGGATTTTTCAAGAGGTACCTTAGAGCTGTATGGTCAGAAAAAACAACTACTTTAAAGCCCAATAAATATGAAAAAAAATTATCTAAAGCAAATATGACAGCAAGAAAATCCTTTTCCGTGGTTGTGTAATTTGATTGGGATGAATCCAGTGTCCTTGATGCATATAAAATCACATGTGAACATCCCTCCACCCTCTTATATAAGACATACCCAACTGCGAAGTTGGATGTGTCACACATAAGCTCAAAAGGAAGCTCCCACCATGGGGGCTGTATGATAGGTGGAGTGGTCAAACACTTATTTAGCTCATCAAAGGAAGTCCTGCAAGAATCATCAAACACAAAATCAGAATCCTTTTGAAGTAATCATGACATAGGAAGAGCAATCTTACTAAAATCTTTGTTGAAGTGCTGATAAAATCATGCATGTCCTAGGAAATATCTAACATCACGCACACATGAAGGATAAGGTAAGGGTGAAATGATATCTACCTTAGATATGTCAACCTCTATCCCATGTTTTGACACTACATGCCCTAAGAAAATCCCATTCTCTACCATGAAATGACACTTTTAAAAGTTTAAGACCAGATTCTTCTCAATACAAAAATTCCAAACCTATCCCAGACTAGAGATACAATCATCAAATGAAAACCCATACACTGTAAAATCATCCATAAATACCTCCATGTAGGACTTAATGAAATATAAAAAAATACTCACCATGCATCTTTGGAAGGTACCTGGGAAATTGAAAAGTCCAAATGGCATCCTTCAGTAGGAAAATGTACCAAATGGACAAGTTAATGTTGTCTTCTCCTAATCCTCTAGAGCAATAGGAACCTAAAAATATCTAGAAAATCTATCCAATAAACAATAATGTGTTTTCCCAGCTAGTCTCTCAAGAATTTGATCAATAAATGGGAGTGGAAATGGTCCTTGTGGGTGGTTTGATTTAGTTTCCTATAATCAATACACACACGCCAACTATTTTTCACCCTCATTGGAACTAACTCATCTTTCTCATTTTTAACAATTGTAAAACCACTTTTCTTAGGCACAACTTGAATAGGAATCACCCACTGAGAATCTAAAATGGGATAAATTATACCTTCCTCGAGCAATTTTCAACCTATTTTTTAAGAACTTCTAGAAGTTTTGGATTAAGTATTCTTTATGGATGCCTAACTGGTTTAGCCTCATCCTCCAAAATAATCCTATGCATAAAAATGGAGGGTCTAATACCATATATGTTAGCCAAGGTCCACCTAATTTCCTTAATACTCTCCCTTAAAAGATTCAAAAGTTTTTCTTCATGTTCAAAATAGAGATTGTTAGCAATGATAACAGGTAATTTCTCACCACTTAACAAGTATTAGAACTTGATATTAGGTGGAAATGGATTGAGTTCTAATATAGGGGGTGTTGTATGGATGGAGAAATTAAAGGAACTGAAATATGCGCACAATGAACATCAGTATCAGAATATACATCATAAAAATTAGAGAATAAAGCATCAAATCCATCAGTATACTCAACATCCATTTCATAATCAGAGTTCACATGATCAAAATTAGAATATGAATCCATTCCAAAATCAAATCTAAGAGAGTGTTGTGTATTATAAACTGGTGTGGAAGTACTCTTAGACATCAAACTAGAACCAATTATCATAATCTCTCTAAGAATAGGACAATCAAATTCCATGGGTTTTTTACTTGGTGGTTCAAAATGGGAGATAACATAGGTAGAATGGTCTTCTAAGGGGTACTTCATAGAGTCTATAACATTAAATATCACAACTTGATCTCTAAACTCTATGGAAAGTGTACCCTCATTGATATTTATGATAGTTTTTACAGTTTTGAGGAATGACCTACCTAAGATAATGAGAGAATGAGAACTTACCTGGACGTCCTCCATGTTAAGAACGTATAAATCTATTGGAAAGATCATGTATCTTACCTGGACAAGTACATCCTCAAGGACTCCCGTTGGATATTCCGTAGATCTATTCACAAACTTCACCACTACTCTTATCGGCTTCAACTCACCAACCTGAAAAGAATAGAATACATAGTGATGCATCACATTTATGGAAGCTCCTAAATCAAAAAGTGAATCATAAAAGTGTAACTCCCCTATGGTTCATGGGATGGTGAATGTCCTAGGATCTTGGCACTTTTTTGGAATTTCTAGAGTTGGTGTAATGAGTGCTGACACATTCCTTCCAAGATTTATCCTCTCATTTCCCTTAATCCCTCTTCGATTGGTACAAAGTTCTTTTAAGAATTCTGCATACCTTTAGATTTTCTTGATAGCTTCAAGTAGAGGTATATTGATCTCCATGAACTTAAATGTGTCCAAAAACTCTTTTTGTATTTCCTCGTCATCCATCTTCTTAGTTTGAACAACCTTATTTGGAAATGGAATGGGTTTAGGAGGAACATCATTAATATTTTTCTCACCTTTATCTTTCTCATTTGGTTTCTCATCAGCTGGTTTTGAATAGGTCTTCTCCAGAGTTGAGGTGAATCCTAGTGGAACGATAGGTGTATATGTATTAGTTTTTTTCTTCCCACTTCTAAATGTGATGACACTAACATTCCCTTTGGGATTTGGAGTAGGTTGGGAAGGTAGATTTCCAGAATTCTTACTTACCAATTCATTGAGGGCGGTGGAAATCTAGCTCATTTGATTCTTCAACTCCCTCAGCTCTGAACCTTAACTCTTCAACTCATTCTGTTGATTAAGAATAATTTGCTTAAAAAGGTCATAAGTGTTAGAATCTAATTTTGGTTGAGAGTTACCTTGTTGTTGACTTATTGATGGTTGAGATTCAAATCGCCTTTGGGGTTGTTGGAAACCCTATTGGTAGGGTGGAGGATACTGAAAATTTTATTGAAAAGGGGACCTTTATTGTTGTCCAGATACATATCTCATGTCTGATTGATTCTTACACCCTTGGTTGTATGTTGGAGTAAAAGAATCAATATTCTTTTGGGGATATAGTTGTTGTTGCTGCTGATTTGGTCTTCCAAGAAACACTACTACACAATCTTCTATTTCTTATAGTTGGGGGAAATAGTCAGTTGGGTGGCTTGTCTTAGTGAAAATGCCACAAGGCCTTGAAGGAGTGGGTTCAGATGTATTTTGAGACAAATAAATTTTCCTCACCATAGTGGTTAATTCTTCTAACTTGGTATCAATCAAATGACTCTCAATAGATACTTACCTGATGTACTCCCCTAACATGTGGTATACCTTGATCTCCAAATTGTTGGGAGTTTTGGGTCATCTTGTCAATCAACGCACATGCAGCTGCTGGTGTTTTTTCCACCAATTATTTTCTAGCTACAACATCCACCATGATTCTCTCCATAGGTTTGAGTCCTTCATAGAACTATTGTATGAGTAGTTTCTCACAGATTTGGTGATGTGGAAATCTTGCACACAACTTCTTGAATTACTCCCAGTACTCATACATTGAATCCCCTTGGGATTTCTTGATCCCTAAGATTTTATTTCGAATGGATTTGGTCCTTGAAGATGTAAAAAATCTCTGCAAGAAAAGATGTTTCAAATCATTCCAACAAGTTACATCTTCAGGTTGTAAATAATACATCCAATCTTTCGCATCTCCATCAAGTGAGAATGAGAATTCTCTTAGTTTGATTTGATCTTCATATACATTTCTTGGTTTCAGGGTTGAGAAAACCACATTAAATTCTTTAAGTTTTTTTTTGGGTCCTTACTAGATAAGCCATAAAACTTTGGAAGAAGGTGAATTAACCCAGATTTCATTTCAAATTCTGATTTGAGATTTGGGTATACAATACAATTTGGTTGATAATTAATATCAGGTGCAGCCAATTCTCAAATGGTACTATTAAATTCATTTCCATTATTTTCAACCGTTGGTTCTTGTTTTATGGTTGAATTTGAATTTCTTCCAATTTCAATGCTCTGAGAGTATAGGAATTCTCCAACTAGTTGAATGTTGAAACTTTCCATAGACTGAGAATGTCTGATTCAAGCCTGAAGGCTATGTTCAATATCTGGATCAAGATCAAAGAGATATTCAGGATTATTTTGTGTTATAAATCAAATAAATTAGATCATAATAAAATAAAATATAAGAAGTTTGAGTTGATAGTTCAAAAAGAATAAGAATAAAATAAAATAAGAAGGAAAAAGAAAAAAATCAGATTAGGTAAAGAAGGAAGAAAGAAGAGAAGAAGAGAATAAAATGTAAAATAAAATAAATACCTCTAATTGGTTTAAATAATTACTTTACTCCCCATAAATGGTGCTAATTTTAAAGTCATTGTCATGTGTTCCCTCAAATGATTAGTGGTTTTTGGGTATTTAGGTGCAGCAGAGTGGCTGATCAAGGTCGTCTCTCAAAGGAGGAAGTAAATTTGACAACTTATTAAAGGTATTTTAAAAATAACATAAAATGGAATAATAACACTACTTGAAAGGATGTGGGGTTTTTTTACCATTCATAAATCTATAATAAGTTTTCTGTAAGAATATTGTATAATTTTTTTTGAAATAATGTTCGATTAAAAAGACACAACAAGAAGATGTTTTTTAGAAAATATTTTAAAAGGCATAATCAATATAACTCTACCTCTTAAATAATTTATTAATCATTATAATTTAAATTAATATCCACTTAATTGTGATCCCTTAATTTGTTAAATCCTGAACCCTACGATAATTAACTTTACCACAAAGATGAAGTGAATTTAACCCTAGGCTAACTTGGGAGCACCTAATCGCAGTATCCTGCTTTGATTGATGTTCTAAGGTTAGATTATGGTTATTGTTAAATTAAAGCACATATTCTCTCAGGAAATTAGAATTAATTGAGTTTAGGTATTATATTTGAACACTAAAAATTGATCCTATGTTGTTTTTAATTACCAATTAAGTTTGTGCTCTCACAATTCACACAATTCTTGACCTCGCGTGATTTGTGTTTATTGTTCAATTTCTTGATTAGTTTCACTTAAATTAAAAACTAAATTAATAAATAATGTTATGTTAATTAAATTATCTCGTTGATTCAAAAAAAATTAATAAAGGAGGTGAGAGGTAGATCGATTACTAAAAAGAATTACTCTTCCATGGGTGGTGTAGTCATCGTAGAAACGTTTTGCATTTGTAAAGGTTTAGAGAGGGTAGAACCCAATCTCATTTCTACTATTGATTCTAGACCAACTAGGAAGATTAAGAGAATAATAAATTTTAACAAAACATAATAAAATAGAATAAATAAAAGAATAACAAAGAAGTTTATTACACAAACAAAATCATTACAATACGAAGAAGAAGAAGAAGGCTTCATCGAAGGGATCCTTGCTTCAAGAGATACCCTTGTTTAAATGGTTAGATAATTGGAGTGTATCCGCTTATACTCTTCCCTAAACTTCCTAATGAACGTCTCAAATCCTCCAAATGAAAAAAACACTAATTTATATAGTGGATCAGAGGCTAGGTTTAAAGAGGTTTCAAGTGTGAATGGTGAATCTCAGCCAAATATTTTAATCCAACTTAAACCACCCATTTGACCTCCAACACTCATGAACCAGATATTCTTAAAAATTAACCATTTTTTAAAAATTGGTTTGGAGATATACTCTTAAAATTTAGGCCAAATACAAGCTCTGATGAAGAAGTTATGACCCAAATATAGAACCAATGTCCAATCCGGCGGGCCCATCCCACCTTTGACTTCATGGTCTATTTAGTCCAACAAAATGCACGATTTAGCTCCACTTTACTAAACAAAACTTGTATACCATTAATTAAGTAACATGTTTACAAAATTTCAAGTTCAAATAATAAATATTAAAATATTTATCTTTGAAATACTACAGTGCACTATAAAGGGTAAAACTGGAATTTCCATCAAATTTTCAAATGAATGATCTGATCCCAAATATTTTATAAATAAACATATTTAACACAATTTGAGGAAATTTTATCATTTATTATCAATAAAATATTCAATAAAAATGTGTTCTATCAGTGAACGCACGGCTTACCATCCCCACGACGCGATGAGATTCATATCCAACGATCACCCTTCAAGAATTTTTATAAAAATATATATTCATTAATTATAAGGTATATGAAATAATATTGCTACTTTAATAATAAATATTTATGTAGATAAATATATTTCATTTACCTACTTCCATACTATACAATAAGAAAACAGAAACAACATTCATGCGTACGTACGGACTATCGTCTCCGTGAACGATGTTTCCATTTCATATATCTATCTATTATACATATTTATATTCTGAATATATATATGATATATAAATCATGTTTTATATTCTTAAAGTATGTAAATCATTATCTAAGTGATATGATCAAGAATAACAAGTTAAAGCACGCACGATAAATAAAACGATTATTACCTGAAATATTAATTTAACATGGAAATTATTATTAAATGGGCAGTATAAAGTAATAAATGAATTATATATGATATCATAAATATTTATATGGTTCTGGTATAATTTAATAACATACTATGGTTTGTATATAGGAGGTTAAACATACCCTCGACTAAAGTAAAGTACAAGGTTGGGGATAATTCCTCGATCTCATTATTATCTGAGATTGTTTTTGTGTAAGTATTTATTGGGACATATTTATCATCCATGTACATGTTTCAAAAAAATGTTTTCAAAATGAATATTTTAAGGTTTTATGGAAGGATTTCTTTAACTAGATCATCAATTTAAATGTTTTAAATATTTATTTTCTAAATCTATTTAATTAATGTCCTTGTTTTCAAAATGGTTTTAAGGAATTATTTATATGAACATGATTGTTTTAAAATGTTAATTTTTTCAAAAATTTCAAAGTGGTATGGGACACTTTGATTCAAAAATATATTTTAAATTAATTACTTTATGAATTGTGTGACTTTTAAATGATTTAATTAAAAAGGGATATTTCTCTCAAAGAGTTTTACTGATCATTTTCAACCATGTCAACATCCTTTACTGGGTATTATTATTGATTGAGGTTGATTTATAATAATACAATATTCAATATGGTATTGAATAGGTTATGATATGTTTTACTATGGATGTGCTATTTTTATACCATTAATGGTTTATAGTTAAACTATTGACATTTCGTATGCTAGTTTTAATACGAATGATTATGTTATGTTTCACCATTTTCATATAAGGAATGTATTGAACTTAGTAAGTGATGGGTGGGGACCGCTATAGCCCCTTGATGCATCGATAGGTCACATGAGACAAACTAGTGACTTGGCACAAGTCTTTGACAAAATTTATATTTAGAGTCTTGGCACGAGGCCTTGAATTTTTGGTTAAGATGTCTGGCATTATGCATTCCATCATTATGAGATTAGTTATTAATGTTACATGTTATTATTACAATAGTATAATATCCATGTGAATAAGTAAATGTAATTATTTGATTTATCTTTTCCATATTATGCTAAATTTTATGTTTAAAGGGCTTGTGTTTCAATTTTATACCTTTCCATAAAAGTTTATGATTATTTATGATAGCTTCCTCTATATAGTTTATCTTTACTGAGCATATGAGCTCACCCCTTTATTATGTTTTATTTTACCAGGATGCTAAGAAGTGTATTATGATTGTTATTAAGGGTTATTATAGGGGAATAGTGGAGTTCTCAAATGATTATTTATGATTTGTTTTATGTTAGAAAGTGTAATGTAATGCTCATGTATGTAATCTATTTTCCAAGACTGCTAAACTGATTGGTCCTTTGGGACATGATTCTTTGTAATCATGCAAATGTATTAAAATAATGCACCAGATCCGGGCTTCTAGGGTCGGGGCATTATAGTTGGTATCAGATGAAATTTAGCAACAACCTTGGAAATAGATTTAGATAAACTCTGATTAGGAAACATTACCCTAAGATAGACTTTGAGGATTAGTATAGAAGGACATCTAAAAAATTGGTAATGTAGATATTATGTGGGTTTTTAAAGTAATACATCCCTATCTGGAAACTACAAGTGGACGTGGTTCTAGCAGAGATGTACCTAAGAGTGAAAACTCCGACAAGGAGTTTTGGGCTTGACCCGGGGTATCCAGGGACACGAAAACGGGCCTTATTACACACCTGGTTTGACACTCCTAGGTAATATTCTTAGGATAATTCACATTTTATTTAAAAACCATTAGGAAGGATTTATGAGAAAATATGTCAGCAAAGAAACCGTTTTATGATTATGATACTAGATGTGTGAAAATATTCAATTAATGTTGATAATTTTTCTAGTTTTTGGATTATAAATTATAATATGATCTAACCTAGTGTATGTCATCATTTAGAAATGGAACCCAATAGAAGGAATGCGAACTCTAGCAATACGCATGATCCAATGAGTAATAAGGATCATATCTTTCATGGTCTTAAGGCAACATTTAAAAGGGAAATATTCTCCCACATATTCTCATCATATAAATAAATAGTATCACGTGTTAATAAGATAAGTAATGAATTCTCTAAGTCCTATGGCTTTGAAGGGAAGAAAGAGAAGAAGAAGATGGCAGAAAAAAAGATGGATAAAGGGAAGAAGGGAAAGAAGGATTTTCCCACATGTGATAACTGTGGAAATAATCACCATGTTAAATGATTGAAGGGAATGGGAGTTTGTAATAAGTGTTGAAAAGGGAAACTAAGTACATGATTGTAAGGGTAAGAAAAAGGTTTAAAATATACAATTATTCATCTACAAGGAGTTGGGACACTATTCCAATCAATGTATCAATCATCATAGTATACCCCAAATGATGTTATTAGATAATAATCAAGTTATGATACTACTGCAGATGAAGAGGAATAATTAGTGTTCTTATAGTTTTATTAATGAATTATTTCATTTGAGTGTTGTATAAATGATGTACTATTTATATGAATTATGTAAATAAATAAGGATTGTACTACAGTACTGTTTCATTAAGGATTTGAGATTGTATGGTACCAAGTAAAGTGACACAGTTTCAAGTTAAACATTTTGGAAAATAGATGGTTGAGGGAAAGATAAACCTCAATATGGTATTGATATTGAGGTAGTGATTTTGGAATAAGAGATTATTCATTTGGATAAATTATATTGGATATTCTTGACTACCTTGGAACTAATTAATTGTTTATTTATTCCACAATTGTTGGAGTTTACAACATTTTTCCATTTAAGGAGTATATCTGGTATTCTATAAGGAATAAGGGAGCATGAACATATTCAATATGGTTTTATGGTAATTCAAGGTGTTATAATGTTTTAAGAAAATACATGATGAAGGTATTCACATGTTATTATGTTGAAAAAGAGATCTTTATTATGTTTACCTCCCATATAAATTTTTAGACTGTGAGTTTATACACAAGTATTTTGGATAAGTCTAAAGGTTTGAATGGAGTAAGTTGAGCACTTGATATTTTGTATAAGGTTAAATTATAATTTATTGGATACTATGACCTAACCTTTTGGATTTCAGTAAAAATATAGAGGATTGACGAAATACTTGTGGATATTATGATTTTTAAATGAACTTTAGGTGTAAAAAATCATTTTTGAATATTCATTTCCAAGTGTAAGGGATGAAGTAAAAATAGATCGAAGCACAACCAAATGATGAGATTATGATTATGACAGGTAATGAAATCAAGTATTTTTTCTTGAGTTCTTATCTAGATGGTAAATTAATCCTTCCTCTTCAAAAATAAGAGTATCTACAAAAAATGTGTTATCCTAATACCTTATGTTTGGTTGAACTAATGATTCTTTAAATCATTATAGATTGATGGCTTTTGGGCCCTCAATTTTACATTTATTGTTCACTTGTTTGTGATTGATGACCTCAATCACTCCCTATAAATATTTATGTTTTTCCTCCAATTATGTGCCTCTAATGGACACCAATGTTATCCTATTCAAAATCTTAATTTGGTGGTGAATTGTTCATTTTACTTTCCCTCTTATTAAAACTAAATTTTATTAAACCAACTTCCTATGTGGGTTTTCCACAAAGGTGTTTTCTATTTTCAACCTTTTATTTTCAGTGAAAAATTTCAAGGGAGGGGAGAATGTAACACCCCAAGATTTCATAGTAAGTTATCTCTTTAAAGTAATTTAATATCTTATATTTCACGAAACACTTACCTGGCTTGCGTTATACACAAGATTGAGTTTCTGTGAAACAATGCATTAATATTATAATTATTTAAACGATATATTTATTTATCAATTAAATATTGTAATTGAATAGTAACATCTAAATTTTAAATGTTATTTATAATTTTTTCACATAAATAAAACATATTTATAATGAAATGTATAATTTTTGTTAAAATACTTATATATTTAGAAAATTTGTTTTCTTAAAAGAACTACTTTTATGTCCTTTTGCGAACAATAATAAAATTAATTTTAGACACTCCTAAAAATTTAATTTGGTAAAATAGACTTCATTTTGGAATTCAGAATATCAAAATTATCTTAGGGTTAATTTTTCCTATTTTTCTCAAAACATCCAATTTTTTATGAATAGTGAAAAAATACTGCATAGTACATAAAAACCAACTTTTTCATTTAAATAATTATTTTTAATTAAAAAATTATCTTAAAGTTAAAATAGACACATAAAACATGTAATAGTATAATGTAAGCCATTTGATTCATTTATCATGGTTAAAATCCAAGAGACACTATTGAAATCAATAAGTAAAATGTGGTTCGATATGATGAAAATAATTTTTAGTGAATAGTAACTTTTGAATTTTATTTACCATGGTTAAAAGTAAATAGGGTAATTAAAGGTAAAAATGATATTATAATTACCCTAACACATGTACTAATTATATTGGATAAGTGTATTTGCACAAAAAACAACCTTAGGACATAAATATGATCCTTTTTTATCTACTTAGATTAGATTATGACATTTATTATATTTTATTTAAAGAAGAGTTAGAAGTGTTAAATTAAAATTTTAATAACTAAACTATTTTTAATATATGGTTATACATAAGATAAGTTCGACTATAAATATTTATTAGAAAGCTAAAAATATTTATTAAATAATTATATTTTATTTATAATTTTTAGACATTAAATAATTAAATTTATTTATGACACAATGATGATGTCGTCACTACCTTATTAATTAAAGACTCAAATAATTGATGTTATAAATACTAAAATAAATGTAAATTGAAACTTTTAATATCAATAATGGATTTTATAGGTTAATATGACATTTTAGGGTTGATTCAATATATTTTTTTAGAAGAAATCATATTGTTATGACTTTCATAAAAACCAATACTAAATAGTGCCAAAATTGACATAAATGAGTTTTTAAAACAAATAATATTTTATTAAATTATATAATAGTCCTAAAAATATAAGGTTTGACCAAAGGATTTATATAATTATAGATATGTCATTAATTAACTACTTGATGTTTTCTTGGTATTTTATAGTATGTTTATTAACCATATATTATAATAATAGAAGAAGACATGGTAAAAGTTAAACTATTTAACTAAGAGTTAAATCTAAAATATAAGGTTAATATGGTGACCTACACTTGTCTAAAACCTATTTGTTGAAAGGTTTTCGACCCATACCCACCTTAGACTAGAAATAAATTCATTTTTAGCTATTAGAAACTAAAAAATATTTTATAATAAAATAATATTTATGGCTCTTCCTAAAGTGCCCCTCACCTCCCTTATAAAAGGGTACTTCCCCTTTCTCTAAAATTCACATCTACAAAGAGATTTATCTTGGCCAAAACCAGATTAAATCTCCTCCCAACTACCATCACTCAACCTAGAGGCCTTAATTTGATCATAAATCCAAACTATGGATCCCTTTTGTTCAAATAAAAAGGAAGCACCCAAACAAGAGCTAATTATTTTATCACCTCTTTCAAAGTTATTTTATTATTATACTTCTTATTTATTTGTTGTTACCATAATAAAATATTAAATCCAGTACCTTACACATTCTGATATGTTATTATAAATATGTTATAAATATATTCATTATTCTATCCATCCTATGAATGACAAAGTCACCATGCGTTCCTGCGTACGACTTACCGTCTCCACGTCATGGTGTAGTTTGTTATTCAACACTGCATTATTTGGATAGGTATAATAATGAGTATAATTAATGTAAATAATGAATATAACATGGTAATTATTATTTATATATAATATACCATCCAATTAAACACTGTTTCATCATCAATAGAATGATATTGTCGCTCGTGTGTATGTACGGCTTACCGTCTCCATGACGCGATGAGATTCATATCCAACGATCACCCTTCAAGAATTTTTATAAAAATATATATATTGATTAATTATGAGGTATATGAAATAATATTTATACTATAATAATATATATTTATGTAGATTAATATATGTCGTTTACTTACTTCCATACTATACGATAAGAAAATAGAAACAACGTTCATGTGTACGTACGGACTACCGTCTCCATAAACGGTGTTTCCATTTAATATATCTATCTATTATACATATTTATATTCTAAATATATATGATATATAAATAATTTTTATATTCTTGAATTATGTAAATCATGATCTAAGTGATATGATCAAGAATAACAAATTAAAACATGTATGATAAAGAAAGTGATTATTACCCGAAATATTACTTTAACATAGAAATTATTATTAAATGGGTAGTATAAAGTAATAAATGAATATTATGTGATATCATAAATATTGATATGGTTTTTTTATAATTTAATAACAAACTATGGTCATTATATAGGAGGTTAAACGTACCCTCGACTAAAGGAAAGTACAAGGTAAGGGTTAATTCCTCAATCTCATTATTATCCGAGATTGTTTATGTGTAAGTATTTATTGGGACATATTTATCATCCATGTCCATGTTTCAGAAAAAAAAAATCAAAAGAAATATTTTAAGGTTTTATGGAAGGGTATCTTTAACTATATCATCAATTTAAATGTTTTAAATATTTATTTTCTAAAAATATTTAATTAATATTCTTGTTTTCAAAATGATTTTAAGGAATTATTTATATGGACATTATTGTTTTAAAATGTTAATTATTTTAAAAAGTTTCAAAGTGGTATGGGACACTTTGATTCAAAAATCTATTTTAAATGAATTACTTTATGAATTTTGTGACTTTTAAATGATTTCTTGAAAAAGGGATATTTCTATCAAAGAGTTTTACTGATCATTTTCAACTATGCCAACATTCTTTACTGGGTATTATTATTGATTGAGGTTTATTTATTATAATAAAATCTTCTATATTGTATTGAATGAGTTATTATATGTTTGACTATGGATGTGCTATTTTTATACCATTCATGGTTTATAGTTAAAGTATTTACATTTCTTATGCTAGTTTTAGTATGAATGATTATGTTATGTTTCACCCTTTTCATATGAGGAATGCATTGGACTTAGTAAGTGACATTTGGGGCCCTCTATATCCCCTTGATAAATTTGTAGGTATCATGAGATAAACTAGTGTCTTGGTACAAGTCCTTGACAAAATTTATATTTAGAGTCTTGGCACGAGGTCTTGACTTTTTGGTTAAGATGTATGGCATTATGCATTCCATCATTATGAGATTAGGTATTAATGTTACATGTGATTATTAAACTAGTAGAATATCCATGTGAATAATTAAATGGCATTATTTGATTTTTCTTTGCCATATTATGCTCAATTTTATGTTTAAAGGGCTTGTGTTTCAATTTTATACCTTTCCATAAAAGTTTATGATTATTTATGAAAGCTTCTTCTATATTGTTTATCCTTAGTAAGCATCTGAGATCACCCCTTTCTTATGTTTTATTTTTCTAGGATTCCAAGAAGTGTATTAAGATTGTTATTAAGAGTTATTATAGATGAATAATGGAGTTTTCGAAGGATTATTTATGATGTGTTTTATGTTAGAAAGTGTAATGTAATGCTCATGTATGTAATTTATTTTTCAATACTTCTAAACTGGTCGGTCCTTCGGGACTTGATTCCTTATAATCATTCTTATGTATTAAAATAATGCACCGGCTCTGGGCTTCTGGGGTCGGGGCATTATAGTTGATATCAGAGGAATTTTAACACAACCTTGGAAATAGATTTAGATAAAATATGATTAGGAAACATTACCCTAAGATAGACTTTTAGGATTAGTATAGAAGGAAATCCAAAAAAAATTAATGTAGATATTATGTGGGTTTTCTAAGAAATACATCCCTATTTGGATACTACAAGTAGACGTGGTTCTGGAACAGATGTACCTAGGAGTGAAAACTCTGACAAGGAGTTTCAGGCTTGACCCTGGGTATCCTAGTACATGACAATGGGCCTTACTGAACACCTGGTTTAACACTCCCGGGGGATATGATTAGAATAATTCAAATTTTATTTACAAACCATTATGAAGGATTTATGAGAAAATATGTCAGGAAAGAAATCATTTTGTGATTATGATACTAGATGTGTGAAAATCCTCAATTAATGTTGATAATTTTTCATGTTTTTTTATTATAAATTATGATACGATCTAACCTAGTGTATGTCCTCATTTAGAAATGGTGCCCAGTAGAATGAATGATAACTTTATAAATACACATGATCTAACAAGTAATAAGGATCATATCTTTCATGGTCTTAAGACAACATTTATAAGGGAAATAGTCTACCACGTATTCTCATCATATGAAGAAATAGTATCACGTGTTAATAAGATAACTAATGAATTATCTAAGTCCTATGGATTTTAAGGGAATAAAGAGAAGAAGAGGATGTCAGAGAAAAAGATGGATAAAGGGAGGAAGGGAAAGAAGGATTTTCCCACATGTGATAACTGTGGAAAGAATCACCTTCGTAAATGTTTGAAGGGAATGAGATTTTGTTATAAGAGTGGAAAAAATGACACCAAGTACGTGATTTTAAGGGTAAGAAAAAGGTTTCAAATTTACAATGCTTCAACTGCAAAGAGTTGGGACACTATACGAATCAATTTCCCAATCATCAGAGCATACCCCAAATGACATTATTGGATAATAATCAAGTTATGATACTACCGCATATGAAGAGGAATAATTAGTGTTCTTATATTTTTATTAATTAATTATGTCATTTGAGTGTTGTATCAATGATGTAATGGTTATATGAATTATGGAAATAAATAAGGATTGTACTATAGTACTATTTCATTAAGTATTTAAGATTATATGGTACCAAGTAAAGTGACACAATTTCATGTTAAACATTTTGGAAAATAGATGGTTGAGGGAAAGATAAACCTCAATATCGTCTTGATACCGAGGTAGTGATTTTGGAATAAGAGATGATTGATTTGGATAAATTATATTGGATATTCTTGACTACCTTGGAACTAATTAATTGTTTTTTTATTCCATCATTGTTGGAGTTTACAACATTTTTGGATTTAAGGATCATATCCGGTATTCTATAAGAAATAAGGGAGCATGAACGTATTCAATAAGGTTTTATGGTAATTCAAGGTGTTACCATGTTTTAAGAAAATACACAACGAAGGTATTCACATGTTATTATGTGGAAAAATATATATTCATTATGTTTACCTCCTATATAAATTTTTAGACTGTGATTTTGGACATAAGTATTTTCGATAAATCTAAAGGTTTGAATGGAGTAAGTTGAGCACTTGATATTTTGTATAAGGTTAAAGTATAATTCATTGGATACTCTGAACTAACCTTTTGGATTTCAGTAAACATATAGAGGATTAAGGAAATAATTCTAGACCTTATGATTTATCAAATGAACTTTAGACGTAAAAAATAATTTTTGAATATTCATTTCCTGGTGTAAGGGATGAAGTGAAAATAGATCGAATCATAACCAAATGATGAGATTATGATTATGACAGGTAATGAAATCAAGTATGTTTTCTTGAGTTCTTATCTAGATAGTAAATCAATCAACCATCTTTAGAAAAATAGTATCTACAAAAAAATTGTTATACTAATACTTTATGTTTTGTTGAATCGATGATACTTTAAATCATCATAGATAGATGGCTTTGAGGACCTCAATTTTACATTTATTATTCACTTGTTTCTGATTGATGACCTCAATCACTCCCTATAAATATTTACATTTTCCCTCCAATTATGTATCTCTAATTTCCACCAATGTTCTCCTATTCAAAATCCTAATTTGGTGGTGACATTTTCATTTCCCTTTCCCTCTTATTAAAACTAAATTTTATTAACCCTATTTTCGATGTGGGTTTTCCACAAAGGTGCTTTCTATTTTTAACCTTTTATTTTCGACGAACAATTTCAAATTATGAGGATGCAATTTATTGAATGAGGGTAGAATGTAACACCCCAATATTTCATAGTATGTTATCTCTTTAAAGTAATTTAATAGCTTATATTGCACGCAACACCGACTTGGCTTGCATTATATGCAAGATTGAGTTTCTGCGAAACAACACATTAGTATTATAATTATTTAAACGATATATTTATTTATCAATTAAATATTGTAATATGAATAGTAACATGTAAATTTTAAATGTTATTTATAATTTTTTCACATAAATAAAACATATTTATAATGAAATGTATAAGTTTTTTTAAAATACTTATATATTTAAAAAAAGTTATTTTCTTAAAAGAACTATTTTTATGTCCTTTTGTGAACAATAATAAAATTAATTTAGACACTCCTAAAAATTTAATTTGGTAAAATAAACTTAATTTTTAAATTCGGAATATCAAAATTAGCTTAGGGTGAGTTTTTGGTATTTTTTTCTCAAAACATTCAATTTTTAATGAATAGTGAAACAATATTGCATAGTACATAAAAACCGACTTTTTCATTTAAATAATTATTTTTATTTAAAATTTTATCTTAAAGTCAAAATAGATACATGATACATATATTATTACAATGTAAGTCATTTGAGTCATTTTATAATAAGATTGGATGTATAAAATTTTATTGAACTTTTTAACGTCTTTTACCCACCTTCTAGGCCATTTGCAAATTTGCATAAAACGTAATTTTACCGCTTCTGTGAATTGAATTTCAAAAATCCGAGCGACATGATTGACATCAGTAAGTAAAATCTGGTTAAATGGGATGAAAATAATTTTTGGTGAATAGTAACTTTTGAATTTTATTTACCACGGTTAAAAGTAAATAGGGTAATTAAAGGTAAAAATGATATTATAATTACCCTAAAACATGTCCTAATTCTATTGGATAAGTGTATTTTCACAAAAATCAACCTTAGGATATAAATATTATTCTTTTTTATCCACTTGGATTAGATTAGGACATTTATTATATTTTATTTAAAGAGTTAGAAGTGTTAAATTCAAATTTTAATAACTAAAATATTTTTAATATAGGGTTATACATAATATAAATTCGACTATAAATATTCATTAGAAATATAAAAATATTTAATACATTATTATATTTTATTTATAATTTTTATACATCAAATAATTAAATTTATTTATGACACAAAGATGATGCAGTAACTGCCTTATTAATGAAAGACTCAAATAATTGTTGTTATACATATTAAAATAAATGAAAATTGAAAAATTTTATGTCATCCACGAATTTTCTAGGTTAATATGAAATGTTATGGTTGATTAAATGTTTTTATTTCAAATAAATCATATTTTTATGACTTTCACAAAAACCAAATACTAAATAGTGTCAAAATTGACATAAATGGATTTTAAAATAAATACTATTTTATTAAATTATATAATAGTCCTAAAAATATATGGTTCAGTAAAAGGATTTATATAATGATAGATATGTCACTAATGAACCACTTTAGGTTCACTTGTAATTTTATAGTAATTTTATTAATGATGTATTATAATAATACAAGAATACATGGTAAAAGTTAAATTATTTAACTAAGAGTTAAATCTAAAAGATAAGGTTAATATGGTGACCTAAACTTCTCTAAAACCTATTGTTTGAGAGGTTTTTGATCCATCCCCACCTTATTCTCAAAATAAATTCATTTTAAGATATTATAAATCGAAAATGATTTTATAATAAAATAATATTTCAGGCTCTTCCTAAAGTGCCCCTCACCTCCCTTATAAAAGGGCACTTGCCCTTTTCTCATATTCACACCTCCAAAGTGATTTGGATCAGCCAAAACCTGATCAAATATCCTCCCAAATACCCTCACTTCAACCTATAGGCCTTACTTTGATCAAAAATCCATCCTATAGAACCCTTTTGTTCAAATCAAAAGGAAGCACCCGAAGAAGAGGTAATTATTTTATCACCTCTTTCAAAGTTCTTTTCTTCTTATACTTATTCTTTATTTGTTATTACCATACTAAAATAGTAAATCCAATACCTTAAACATTATTAAATGTTATTATAAATATGTTACAACCATATTCATTATTCTATCCATCCTATGAATGACAAAATCACCATGCGTGTGTACGTACGACTTGTCGTCTCCACGTCGTGGTGTAGTTTGTTATTCAACACTAAATTATTTGGATGGGTATAATAATGAATATAATTAATGTAAATAATGAATATAACATGGTAATTATTCTGTATATATAGTATACCATCCAATTAAACACCTTTTCATCATCAATAGAATGATATTGTTGCTCGTGTGTACGTACGACTTACCGTCTCCACGACGCAATGAGATTCATATCCAACAATCACCCTTCAAGAATGTTTATAAAAATATATATATTGATTAATTATTCATTATATGAAATAATATTTATACTGTAATAATATATATTTATGTAGATAAATATATATTTCAAAAGCACTTTTGAGGAAAAAGTGGAAAACCAAAACAACATCAAAGACTTCATGAACAACCATGACTCCATGGGCCAGGACCATCAAGAACAAATACACTCCAATTCAAGAGAAAGGAAAATCCCCACCCTAGAAGATAAACAATACAATCAACGTTCACCTTCTCGTCGCTGCTTGGCTAGCTGTCCCATGCAAGAATGCACGGGCCCGGTACCGATGGCAAACGCCATACCCTCTCGATCTTCCAAATCCAAATAGCGATTAGAGGAGAACGCTCCCAGCTCTAAACCACATCTGGGCCAAACCTTTGAAAGTAAACAGAATGCAATGTCCCAATAATCACAATAGCGAGACCTGACAATTTCAAACCTCACACCGGTGCTGCAACGGTTACACATCTAAAATTCCAGAATTCAACACGCTCAGAAATTACCACCGGTTCAAATTCAACCAGCACAACCACAGTTTCCACTGCTTAGCATTGAAAAACCCTCAGACAATGCAACAGGAATCGAAATTCATGAACCATACATCCAAAAAAGCATAACCTAGCCTTCAAACTAGCCACTGCCGGCACACGCAGCAGAACCATATGCCCTTCGCAATACCAAGGAATTAATTGCCCATCCAGTAGAAAAACCTCAAACAAACACGAATCCAATAGAAGACCAAAACAAAGCCTGAGTGTCGATGCACGAACGAAGCTCCATGAACCGAAACGACTCCAAAATAAGAAACATTGCGAAAAAGAAAAACAGATATCAGAGAAACATCACCATTCCGCCGGGAGGAAGACCGCGAAAAACCAGATCCCGTCGCCACCGTCCGAATCACTCATGAAGAAAGTTGTAATCTCCCACCTCACACACAAAGGGTGCGGCAGCGAAACTAAAGCCGCAGAAGCTGGATCTCGTCCGCGACCAACATCGCGCTGCCATGAGAGTGTCCAGCCATGATGTAAATCGCCGAGGAAACCGCGACCACGGAGTCGACGACGCCGCTGCAACTGAAGTCCACCGCCCCAACCTCGCCGAGAACGAAGGAGGGTCGCGCCGATCTAGAAGAGGAAGGAGGCGGCGACGAGGGTTAACCTAGCTCGCAGTGCCCCTTACGGGCGCATCCTAAAGTGAAAGCTAGATAAATATATATCATTTACTTACTTTCATACTATACAATAAGAAAACAGAAACAATGTTCATGCGTACGTACGGACTACCGTCTCCATGGACGGTGTTTCCATTTCATATATCTATCTATTATACATATTTATATTCTTAATATATATGATATATAAATGATTTTTTATATTTTTTAAGTATGTAAATCATGATATAAATGATATGATCAAGAATAACAAGTTAAAACACGTATGATAAAGAAAGCGATTATTACCTAAAATATTACTTTAACATGGAAATTATTATTAAATGGGTAGTATAAAGTAATAAATGAATCATATATGATATAATAAATATTGATATGGTTATATTATAATTTAATAACATGTTATGGCCATTATACAGGAGGTTAAACATACCCTCGACTAAAGGAAAGTACATGGTAAGGGTTAATTCCTCAATCTCATTATTATCCGAGATTGTTTATGTGTAAGTATTTATTGGGAAATATTTATAATACATATCCATGTTTTAGAGAAATGTTTTCAAAAGTAATATTTTAAGGTTTATGAAAGGGTATCTTTAACTTGATCATCAATTTAAATGTTTTAAAGATTTATTTTCTAAATATATTTAATTAATGTACTTGTTTTCAAAATGATTTTAAGGATTTATTTATATAGACATGATTATTTTAAAATGATAATTCTTTTCAAAAGTTTCAAATTGGTATGGGAAACTTTGATTCAAAAATCTATTTTAAATTAATTCCTTTATGAATTGTGTTATTTTTAAATGATTTTATAAAAAAGGTATATTTCTCTCAAAGAGTTTAGTGATCATTTTCAACTATGTCAACATCCTTTGTTGGGTATTATTATTGATTGAGGTTGATTTATTATAATAAAATCTTCCATATTATATTGAATGAGTTGTGATATGTTTGAATATAGATGTTTTATTTTTATACCATTCATGGTTTATGGTTAAATTATTGACATTTCGTATGCTAGTTTTAATACGAATGATTATGTTATGTTTCACCCATTTTATATGAGGAATGCATTGGACTTAGTAAGTGATGGGCGGGGCCCACTATAGCCCCTCTATGTATCGGTAGGTCTCATGAGACAAACCAGTGTCTTGGCATAAGGCCTTGAAAAATTTTATATTTAGAGTCTTATCACAAGGCCTTGAATTTTTGTTTAAGATGTCCAGCATTATGCATTCTATCATTATGAGATTAGTTATTAATGTTACATGTGATTATTAGACTAGTAGAATATCCATGTGAATAAGTAAATGGAGTTATTTGATTTATATTTTCCATATTATTCTGAAGTTTATGTTTAAAGGGCTTGTGTTTCAATTTTATACCTTTCTATATAAGTTTATGATTATTTATGATAGCTTCCTCTATATTGTTTATCCTTATTGAGCATATGAGATCACTCCTTTCTTATGTTTTATTTTCCTAGGATGCCAAGAAGTGTATTATGATTGTTATTCAAGGTTATTCTAGGGAAATAATAGAGTTCTAAAAGGATTATTTATGATGTGTTTTATATTATAAAGTGTAATGTAATTTTTCTATATGTAATCTATTTTCAAAGACTGCTAAATTGATCTGTCCTTCGGGACTTGATTCCTTGTAATCATGCCAATGTATTAAAATAATGCATCAGCTCTTGGCTTCTAAGGTCGGGGAATTATAGTACCTGTGTACCCAAATCCCTCTTTATTCCTTATCATACATGAGAAGTAAAATGGGTGTCCTTGTCTGAAATAATATAGTGTTAAACCCCATGAAAATGTACAATATCTCGGATGTACAACCTTCCAAGATCATCAACACTAAATGTTTCCTTAATCGTAAAGAAATGCGCAACCTTCGTGAGTCTGTCAACAACAACCCAAACCACATCATTCCCTTGAGGAAACCTTAGTAAACCCATCACGAAATCCATCACGACATCATTCCACTTCCACTCGGGAATGGTTAACTGCTGTAAAATCCATGTTGGTTGCTAATGCTCCGTCTTCACTTGCTAACTGGTGGAACATCTCATAAAAAACCAGCAACATCTATCTTCATACCTGGCCACCAGTACTGAAGGTGTAGATCTTAATAAATCTTGGTGACACTAGGATGAACTTCCCAAACCGAGGAATGAAAATCTCATATCAAATCCTCACGTATGTCTGTTGACACCCATACACGTCCATGAAAACACAAGACCTCATTGTAATTTATAGTCCACCTAGGAGAAAGGTCCTCACCTGACACACTCTCCCATAGGACTAGGCCTTAGGAATCTGATAGCTACCTCATTCTCACTTGATCCATTATAGTAGAGGTAATGGCTACAGAAGAAATAAACACCTACCCCTATCTATCATGCACCTCCAAATGCATCTCAAAGAATAGAGTCATAAGATGTCACTCACCGATGGCCTCCTAAACTGCATGTATTTGAGTCCTCCTCAACACATCATCTACTGTGTTTCCTTTCCTAGGTATATAGGAAAGATCAAATTCAAAAGACTGAAGGTACTCAACCCACCTTCGCTATCTCAAATTCAGATCACGCTGAGTAAAGATATACTTGAGACTTTTGTGGTCGTTGTGCACAACAAAATGCTCTCCCAAAAGATAATTTCTCTAATAGAATAAATCATGCACAACTTTAGCCAACTCGAGATTGTGTGTCGGGTAATTCCTCTCATGTGTCCTCAACTGCTGAGACCCGTATGCAACAACTCCTTCCCCCTACATAAGCACTACTCCCATCCTGATACCTGATGCATCGCATTAAATGGTGTATCTCTTTCCTGACTCTAGAAAAAACAGTATCAGTGCTAAAGTAAATCTCCCTTTTATCTCCTGAAAGGATGAATCATGGGAATATATCCACAATTAATTTTCACCCTTCTTAGTCAGGCCCATCAATGGCACTGCTAAGCGTGAAAAGTCATGTATGAAGCGCCTGTAGTAACCAGTCAGCTCCAGAAAACTCCGTACCTCAAAGATGTTTTTCAAATTATCCCAGGAAACTACTGCTCTCAATTTTTATGGGTCTACTGATACTTCTTTCTCCAAGATAACATGACCCAATAAGTGAATTTGGTCTATCCAGAAGTGTCAATTTGAGAGCTTAGCATATAACTGATGCTCTCTTAGTGTACTCAATATGATCTTAAGATGGATGGCATGGTCATGTCAAGTGTGAGAGTACACCAAGATATTTTCCATGAATATTACCACAAAAGAATCCAAGTAAGTATGGAACACTTGGTTCATTAGTGCCCTGAAAAATATTGGTGCGTTCATGAAACCGAATGACATAACCAAATAATTGTATAGACCATACCTACTCTAAAAGGTTGTAAGAGGTATATTTGATGGTCTAATGTGCAACTGATGATAACCATATCTCAAGTAAATCTTCAAGAACACCCAGAATCCTCAAATATGATCAAAGAGATCATCAATACTTGGCAAGGGATATCAGTTCTTGATTGTCAATTGGTTTAGCTTCTGATAATCCACACAAAGTATGAGGGTACCATCCACATTATTTGCAAAAAGGATAGGAGAACCCCAAGGATAAGTATTGGGTTAGATGAAACCCTTCACCTACAACTCCTTTAACTACTTCTTGAGCTCCTGTAACTCTGGTGTAGTCATCCTATATAGAGGAATAGACACCGGTGTCACTCCTAGAACAATATCAATAGAGAAATTGACCTCTCACTTCAAAGGTAAACCTGAAAAGTTGTCTGGAAAGATATCCCTGAAACGATCCACCACTGGAGGAAAGTCCATATGTTAAGTCCCCTATTCATCCAGATATAAACTAGCAATCTGGGTCATAATTCCTCCCAACCCATGATGCTTGATTCCAGCTCTTCTTGCCTGGACATCCCATTCACCCTTGTGTAGAAAAGACCCGCACTCTGGTGATGTGAAACTCACCCTTCGGTCATAGAAGTCAGCAAAGGCCTGAAAGGAGACCAATCAGTCCATTATGAGAATGACATCGAAGCATATCATCTCTAAGACATAGAGATCTCATAAGAAGTGACACCCACCAACCTCAAGAGGGCACTCCTTGAACTGACATACACTAGATATCCTAGTCCCAAATGGAGTGTCTAGCATCATAACATCCTCAGAAGTAAAAATTTATATCCTAAGGATCTCCACAATAGTAACAGATATAAAACTATAGGAATCCCCTATATCAAAAAGAGAAGTAGCTAAAACTGAGGTAATTAGAATCGTACCTCTAACCGTAGAGGGTTCAGGATCATGCTCCTGCTGGGTTTGCTCCACTGCAAAAGTATGACCTGTATCGTGGCCCTGAAACCCTATATAACTACCCTGATCTGATCCACCCTATTGTTGCTGAAAACCTTCCGTCTAGCTACCACGTCCATGACCACCTCCTCGGCCAGAATGGCCTGATGAACTTCAGTTCCCTGATTGATGAGAAACTGGTGATCCTTCTCCTAAATGTGGAGTCATAACATAACTCCTATCACCTAATGCTAGTGAGGGCATCCAAAAAAAGTGTTGAAGATGGCCCATATTGTCACAAGATCAGCACTCAATAGGGTCCTTTGGGCAATGTGGTCTCGTATGCCCACTCTTCCAGCACTAGTATCATACCACCTAGCTACCTGAAGAAACATCATGGGAAAACTTCATACGGTGCTTCCTGCTATCTATCGAAGGAGTACCATCCCTACATGTTGAACTGCCCTGGCTCAATGTTCCCAAATCCATTATATTTCACTTCGTAATCAGTGGAATTTGTTAATGAAATGTGTCTTGGTGAATTATATTATGTCATTACCTTTGTGTTGTTTATAAATGAAATATTTAGATTCATGGTTGATGTGATTATGGTGTAAAGTTAATTTATATGGCCCTCTTATTATTAATAAATGAAATATCCCAAAAATTGTATACTTGAATTGTGGTATGGAATTCTTAAGTATAGTGCCTATTAATTTTTCATATTTGAAATAATGAGTGGCATGCTTATGGAAATGGCTACCTCTATTACTTAAGATTAAATGGTTAAATGATTTATTTGTACCTTGAGCGATACTCGATTTCCTTCTTGAATAATTCCTTAGATGGGCTCATAGGTTGTTTGAAATTATTTGGGTCGTGAGAGATACTTGGGTTTCCTTTTTATAGAATACCATGGATGGGCTCATGGGTTACTTGAATTTTATCACACCTTGAGAGATACTTGGGTTTCTTTATTAATAAGCACCATAGATGGGATCATATGCCAGATGTTTCCCATGATCTGAGTGATTCTTGGGTTTCCTCATTACAAAACATCTTGGACATACTCGTAAGGTAATGGAAAGTTAAGGGAAATACTTAGGTTTCCTCTTTACAAAATGCCAAGTATGAGCTTATAGAATAAAAATAATTACATTACTCCTTGAGCGATACTTGAGTTCCTATTTACGAAACACCTTGGATGGGATCATAGGAAAAATGAATTATATCATTCTTTTTTATTATTATATATGACTAATAGTACCTTACTAATAATGTTTAGCACACTCATTTATAGATGTCTGGGCTTACAGCCATGGGGTCTGGGACTATTTTATTATTATCACCTTTACTACTATGTGGTTTTTATGGGTCCTCTCTAGTGAATGTGTATCTCTATATATATCTATTTATATATAAAATTATATATATTTGTGGGCTTATTTAGAGATATCCTAGTTTAGGATGAAGTAGGTTTGGTTGGCCAACTGTCCTTGAGGAACCTAAACTATTAGAAATCCCAGCTATACCAACGCATCTGTACCAAAGGTTTTTAAAAACTATTGGTATAGGTCCCCTTTCCCAATAGTTTTCCAAAACCATTGGGATATGCCACTTTGACACCACTTTTCCCAACGGTTTTCCAAAACCATTGGGAAAGGGTATGGCTATCCCAATGGTTTTCCAAAACCATTAGGATATTCCACTTTGGGAACACTTTTCCCAAAGGTTTTGTAAAACCATTGGGAAATGGTATGGTTATCCCAACTATTTTCCAAAACTGTTGGGATAATCCACTTTGAGAACTGGAAAACCATTGGGAAAGGGTATGGTTGTCCCAAAGGTTTTCCAAAACCATTGGGATAGGCCACTTTGAGACCAATTTTCCCAACATTTTTGGAAAACCATTGGGAAAGGGGTGGTTATACCAACGGTTTTCCAGAACCGTTGGGATAGACCATTTTTACAAGGGTACCTATCCAAACGTTTTTTAGAACCATTGGTATAGGTACCCTTATTTTTTATGAATTATTTTATCAAATATCTTCAAATAAATCATATATAAATTATATATATATATATATATATCCAAATATATTCACAAAGTTAATTGTAGGATAGTGGTAAAGTCTTTGATATATAACGTGTAGGTTGTGGGTTCAAACCTCCTCTATAACTTTTTTTTAGATTTACCTATCCCAACGGTTAGGGGAAAACCATTGGGATAGGTCTATCCCCATGAAAAATCACCCAACGGCTTCCAAAACCCTTGGTATAGGCTATACCAATGGTTTGGGGACCTATACCAATGGTTCCAAACTATTGGTATAGGAAATTTTTCCATTAGTGTTGATCTCGACTTATTTACATTTATTTATTTACCACATTCTTGATATAATTTCACACTACTATTTTATATACATGGACTGGATAAAATTATACATCATTGGTGGTGGCCTATTGATTACATATCACACCCTGTTTGGGTCATCATTGCACTGGGGTACCTGAATAGACCTCATGGTTACATGATCAGGTTCACAAATTATGCTTACATGTTGTTATCCTTCTAGTATAGGATGGATTATGGGAGAAAAGGACTGAGCATGTGCTCATTATGTTATTAGAGATAGTCATGGTGTCTTTTATTTATTTATTTCTATTATCAGTTTCACTGCATACTATGCATGATTATTCATTCTTTTATTATTTTTCTATCATTTGACTTTATATTTTGTTTCCTTTATATATTATTGCTTATGTTGTGTTTATTTTTTTTAATCCAAAGGGTATAATTTCCCCACTATGCTTCCATTATACCCTTGTTTTAATTCGGCAGCCTCTGGCGTATAGGGAGGCATGCTTGAGGCCTAGTCTCCAACTGGCTCGGGGCACCATTTAATGGCTCTTGGGTTGGGATGCTATAGTTCAGTCCAATATCCCATGCTTCTTACACCCAGAGATTCTACATGATCTTCATGTTTTTGTTTCGGCAATGTTTTCATCAATGGATCTGCTACATTCTATTTTGTATCCACCCTACTGATCTTTACAGAGCCCCTCTAAATATCTTTCACATGAGAACATATTTTTGAAGGATGTTTTTGGTCCTTTAGTGAGACCAAGGTTCCTTTTTCCTGAGAAACAACACCATTTTTTTCACAATATAATTTAATTTCCCTCTTAATGCTAGAAACCACTCCAAGTTCAATGATGAACCTATTGATCCAAAAAACTTTCTTTAAATCATTTAATGTACTGATGTACCCTTCCTCTATTATAGAGTCCATTATTATGGGTTTTTTTGGAACTCTTTCAACTAATAACTCCACCGTTTAGGTAAAACATGAACTTAGATTGAGATATCAGATCATATTTATTGAATTGGAAACCAACATCTATGTAAACATTTACACCAAGTTTATCCTCTCCTCAAAATACTAAAAACACATCCTTAGTATTTTTAAGTATTGAAGAATGTTCTTAATAGAAATCCAGTGAATATATCCAGGATTATATTGGTATTTTACTTCTTATTCTCAAAGTATGATAGATATTAGGTGGAGTAAATGACATGATATACATGATAGATCCTATAGAAGATGTCAACGATGAGTGGTATAGGCTCCTTCTTGGCATCCAAAATACCCAAGCTCAAATATGGGCATGGTGGATTTTCCGAATTATTATAGCAGTTACTATAACAACATAACTATTAAACCAAATTGGGACTATGGGACACATATTGGTCCTTTAAGACAAAAATCATTTGATCCATAGATCCTTCAAGCCATGGGCTCTCTAAGACACTATAGGACTTTGGGTCAAGGGATTTTGGGTCATTTAGGCCCATGAGACTGCAAATAGTGGACCAGGACTTTGTACTAGAGAAGTTCCTAACTGGTGGAGAAGTAGAAGGGCAAAGACAAGATTTGATGATCTATTATACATGAAGGTTACATCATGGAGTGCCTATCATGCACCAGTTAAAGTCCCCAAATAGGGTAGGAAGCGATGAGTAACCATGTATTTGAAGTCAAGACTATAAGCTAGAGTGAAGGATCTAGAAGATAAAGAATGTCTCTATTTCAGTGTGGGGTTTTGGGATTGGACCTTCAGGTCCTATAATGAACTTGTGACACTAGGCCTACGGGTTATATAATAACCTTGTGCCACTAGTCTTTTAGGCTATGTAATGGTTCCTTCTCAACCCAGTTTAAAAGTGGACTATCCAAAAATAAAAATAAAAATAAAAATCTATGGATTTCAGGCCATTAGTAGCAGCTTATGGTGGATGCATAAGGAATCCAATGGAAAAATCTTATCCATATTTTCAAAATATTTAAAAGGATCCTAGAATATTCCTAAGATTTATTCCATGTAACACTACTAAAGACCCTTTCTTGGAATTCCCTATACTAAACCACTTTAGAAATTTACCAATATATATGTTTTGACTCAGTCCAGTCAACCTCTTAGATCTATCTTTATAAATATTAATACCTAGTATGTAGGATACTTCACCTATGTCTTTTTTGAGAAACATTTACCCAGCCACATATTTACAAATTGAAGTGTCGGGACATCATTTACAATGAGCATTATGTCATCTACATACAATATTAGAAACATTGTTATACTTCCAATAACCCACTTATACACATATGATTCATTCTTACTTTTTATGAAGTCAAACTCTTTGATTTCATCATCAAATCGGATATTCCAGCTCTGAAAAACTTTATTTAGTCCATAAATTGACCATTGAAACTTGAAAAACATAGTAAAATTATTTTTCACTTAAAACCCATTGGTTAGTATCATATACACATACTTGAGTAAATTCCCTTTTAGGAAAGTGGTTTTGACATCCATTTGATATATATCATAATCATAATGAGTTGTTATGGATAGAAAAATCTGAATGGATTTTATCATCACTACAGGTGGAAATTTATCTTTATAGTCAATACTATGAACTTATTTGTAACCCTTTTCCACCAAGAATTATTTATAGGTAGACACTCTATTATCTATTTTAGTTTTCTTATTGAAAACTCACTTTCACACTATGTGTCTCACCCCTTCAGGTGCATCCACCAAGTTTTAAACCTGGTTAGTGAAAATAGATTCCATCTCAAATTTAATGGATTTTAACCATTTCTCATAATAAAAACTATAAATAGACTCTCAGTAAGATATGGGTTCATCTCCTATGAATGTTACTCCATTATCATTAGCCATGAGAAATACATATTTCTTAGGTTCCTAATGAATCCTACCAAACCTTCTAGATTCTTATGAAACTTGAGTCGATTATTCTTCCAAACTATTTGTGAAACTGAATCAAATCCCATCTCATTAATACTTCCTGTTTTTTGGTATTGAACTTCTCCAAGTTCAATTTTCCCCCACTGAATCCTTGAATTATGTTTTCCTTCTTAAGGAAACCACCTCATTTATCCACAAACACTCTATGTTTTGTAGGATGATAAAAGTAAGATCTCATATTTTCTTTGGGATAACCAATAAATAAGTACTTATCTAACTTGGGGTTAAGTTTATCAGAACCCAAACATCATACATATGCTTCACATCCAAAAATATTCATGAAAGAAATTTTGGGATGTTTCTCAGCCCATATCTCATATGGTGTTTTCATGAATATTTTATATGAAACATGGTTTAGTAAGTATGAAATAGTTTCCAGTGCATAACATCAAAATGAAATAAGAAGGTCATGCTGACTCATCATTGATCAAACCATGTCTAAAAAAGAACAATTCATCATCTCAAATACACCATTCCCTTATAGTGTTTTGGGAGGAGTGATTTGTGGAATAATTCCACAATATCTTATATTATTAGTGATTTCCTAGCTTAATTATTCACTGCCCCAATCTGATCATAGAATCTTAATACTCTTACCTAATTGATTTTGTACTTCATTCTAAAACTCTTTGAACTTTTCAAAAGTTTCATACCTTTGTTCCACCATAATCACATAACTATATAAAGTAAATTCATCGGTAAAAGTAACAAAGTGCCTAAATCCACCAGTTTCTTGAGTACTCATTGGTCCATATACATCACTATGTATGAGATCCAATAGTCCACTAGCCCTTTCACCCTTTATCTGAAAAAACGATTTGGTCACTTTTCCCAATAAATAAGATTTACATGTATCAAATGATTTATAATCAAGTGATTCCAATAATACATATCTATGGAGTCTTTAAAATTATTTCTCATTTATGTGTCCAAGGAGACAATTCCAAAGGTAGGTGGGATTAGACTAAACCCTGGCCTTATTATTATAAATGTTATAAATAAGATTGTCCATATATAGAATATATAAACCATTCATTATATTCCCAATGGAATAAAACATTTCATTATTATATATGGAACAAATCTTATTCTTAATAATGAATGAAAATCTCATCATGTATAAATAAGATACAAAAATCAAATTCATGTTTATAGTGGGAACATAATAGAAGTTATTTAATTATATAACTAATCCATTGGGTAGTATTAGATCATAAGTTCCAAATTCTAATGAAGGAACTTTTTCTCCATTACTGACGCAAAGTCCTACTTATCCCTTCATTAATTCTATCTTATCTCTAATTATGTGTTTTTCATCACAAATGTGTGATGAACACTCGATATCTAATACCCAGGAGTTAGATATGGTGGAATTAATCTCAATAACATTCACATTCAGGTGCTCAAAATGTTTCTCCTTGAGGACACTTCTCAGCCTTATATACCAGTCTTTAACCATTTTATAGGCTATACCTATTATATTTCTCAATATGATTGTGATTAAATATTCCATTATCTATAAAAAAACACATTAATGGGTGAGTATCATGTATTATATATTTTTTACTGAGGACTTTAAATGAAATTGATCCCTATAAAAATGACAACCCTAGACACCATATCCATTTAGTGATCCAAGATCCATATTTCATCATGACTTACATCAGGTTTTTCATGTAAATAATTCTTGACCATTTAGGTATTGAATCATACCAATCATAAAATTTATGATTCTTTGATAGTTGAGTGGATAACCATTTATCCAAATCCACTATATGGATTCACTCAACTTTATTCCTTTAGTATCCTAACCATTAGGGCTTCCCATATAGTGTAACCCAAAGAAAATTCCAAGAATATACTGACAAAGTACAATCAAGGGGAACTCTATTGAGATCAATAATACCCAACAAGATCATCCAAATTTTCTTATATATTTCTTGTATTACAAAAGATAACCCAAGGGAACTCATCTAAGCTCGATAATAGTCATTTGAATGATCAATCTTTTGACAAGTTCCACTTTGGAAGGAATCAAACACTTAGTATTTTAAGGGGTTTTAAAGTCTCACCAAATTAATATACATCATATGAAAATTAAATTCATAACCATTGCATCTTATGAAATCTTTATATTCTCGTGTTTTATTCCTTTTGTAATCCTTATTCCAACCATCAAATTAATTTTTTCAAACTACATTAATGTGTAACTCTTTATACAACCCACAAGTTTGTGTTATTCACCCAAAAAAATAAGGTATACATATTCATACATATCCAAATGAATCATATGTATAAGGTATATGAATTATTCATGTAAAGGCATAGGGTTATATGAAATTAACATTCTCTGTATGAGTAATACCAAAGCTACAAATAGAAGTCTCCATTGACCTTTCTAAAATAAAGCATAATTCTCTAGGTTTGTAGGTGGTCTGACCTCAATCCCCCTTAGGGAGACTTTCATCAAGATATAACTCAATTCATGATATCTCTAACACCTAATATACATAAACTAAATTCAAAAACTATTTATAATCTCATAGCATAAAAAACACTGATGTCAAGGTAGATGAAAACTAGATTTTATAGAGTCATACCTACCATGTAATACAAGGTTCTAACTCCTAGAAGTAATTTAAAAATTAACCTAAATCATACACAATATTCACATTTCTTAAACAATTTTACTAAGCATGAATATAACATAGAATTAACTTAAATAAATGAATAATTAAAATATTTAAACACGTGATAAACATTTATAAACATTTGATAAAATTGAATATAAAAATTTTATATTCATTTTAATATGAATTCTTTCATATTTTATATTATATAGAATTTATATAAACACTTTATAAAATACCATTTATGATTTCTAAATAAACCTTTTATTTACATATCATAAAGCTTTCCATATGATTGAAAAGATATTTTAAATATTAAAATTTAATATTTGGGAATAAAATGTCTCATAAACATTTATTTAATTAATTATAGACCTTTTATAATTAATTGATTGATTTATAAATTCATTATAAATTATATATTCTCAAAATACCTTTTATCATGATTTATAAATATTTTATAAACCATTAAAACCATTTAAAATTTTAAAAACAATTTTTAATAATTTTTTGTTTACCCTTACAGGGAAGGGGTTATTTGCATAAAGGTAAACTCTTATACCATTATGCAGGTTGTTTGGAACCATTGCGTAAAGGTAAGAAAAACATTACCTTTATATAACTCATTGCAACCTGCTACATAACAGTAATACATAAAATAGCTTTACACAGCTCATTTAAAATAAAGGTAACTAATATGTTACCTTTAATTAGGCCATCTATGTAAAGGTAACTTGGTGATTTCCATTACGTTAACTTTGTGCAACCCATCTACATAAATTTGACTGGTGATTTACCTTTATGTAAACTTTTTTATGTAAAGGTAAGTCATTATGACCTTTACATAGCTACTTGTACATAAGGTAATTGTGAGGACCTTTACATAGATCCCAGCTACTGCATAATGGTACTTAAAAACTTAAAAACTCTTTTCAAAATGTTCTTCACTACCAGTTATGATCTTTTCAAAAACTAGTGATAAAACACATTTAATCCTTGAAGAAACATACTCTGATACCATTGATGGTTTTTTACTCATATTATGATTAATATAATTAGAAAAATAACTAAAAACATAGTTTATATATCTTCAAGAATTCAAACACATAAAAATGTCATAAAACAGGGATGAACAGAGCACCTGGTATTTATCCATTGCAACAACCTCCAATTTTATCTTCGATGGAGTATATTTAATGTAGATCACAAGTATAAATTAAAATAAAACCTAATAACTTTGAGGTAATACACCAATTGATGAATCCATGATCATATCGTGAGGATACCCAAGAAACTAAAGGGGTGTTAGTGCTTTATTAGATGAGATAAATAGTGCACAGAAAGAATAGAGAGCTTTCAATAGCTTTTCATGAAACTAATGATCATAAATTTATTAATTAAACACAATCATTCACAGTAATAGATGTACTTAAATTTATATCACATACCCTAAGGTATATAGGATAGGTCTTAACAATGTATTACTTATCTACAAGGTGTTATGGTGTGGATGTGATGGCTGCACCATGAGCCTGGTGATGTGGCATGGCCAGTGAGGTTGCATTGTGGTACCTGCACCCCAATTCCCATGTTGGACGTAGAGGAGTTCTGGGAAAATAATATAAGTCTCAGTTGTTATCCTCCCCATCACAAGTCATTTTCAAAGTTTTGTGGGTAGTAATCCCTACTAAGAAACAAAACTATGAGGTAGTGAGCCAAAGTGGACAATATTGTGGTAAAGGGGTGTACCTGAAAGGGACCCTATAATTGGTATTAGATTTAGGGAAGCTTCAGATCCTTAGGGTGTGCATTGAGGGGGGATTGTTAGTCCCATATAAATGTACAACACATGGCCTATGGTATTTGGGACAAATCTTAATAGTCTTCTACTTGTATGAAGGGTGATACAACCTGGTTGTGATGGTTGCCTCATGAGCCTGGTGTTGTGATGTGGATAGTGAGGTTGCACCATGGTACCTACATCCCAAATCCCACATTAGGCATGGAGGACTTCTAGGCATGGAATATAAGTCTCATTTTTCTCCTCCCCATCATAAGGACTTTTTAGAGTATTGTGGGTAGTGATCCCTATTTAGAAACAAAACTATGAGGTAGTGATATAAAGCAGACAATATTGTAGTGGAGTGGTGTGCCCGAAAGGGACCCTACAAACACTCACACAACCAAAAAACCTAACAAATTGGATCATATCCCTTTTATAGGTAGTTAGTAGTAACTTCATGTATTACTTCTCGTTGGTGTGTGTTATTTATTAAAAACTTCAATGAAAATGCACATTCAATAATTAACCAACTCTTTGGTTCATAATTGATGAATAACCAGGTGGAAGAGGATGTGACAGTGAAAACCGTTGCATTGCATGAAACACATAATATGTATCTCATGTATATTCAAATATTATATATATATATATACATATATATATTATCCATGTATTATATGCATGGATTTTATGTGCACTTCCAACAAAAACTTTGGTTACTTTTAGGTAGACCCTTTGTGTAAATTTAAATCAATGTTACCTTCACGTATAATTTCTCTACATAAAGTTAAGATAAGGTTTCCCTTACATATACTATCTACGTAAGGGTAACACCTTGATTACCTTTATGAATCTCTTGCTATGTTAAGGTAATATGCAATGACCTTTATGTAGATCTAAAGCTATATAAAGTTAAGCTAAAATTGCATACGTGTTTTCCAAAAAATGTTGTTCCTCATTGAGTTTCAACAATTGATATATAAAACACATTTTATTCTTGAAGAAACCTACTATGATTCCATTGATGGGTTTTTTAATCACCTTGTGATTGATGGAAGTGGAAAACAATCCAAGAACGGGTGGATCTATCTTCAAGAAATCAAATGTGCAAATATATTGAAGAATATAGTGTAATAGAGTACTTGATTCATTTGCAGTAGCTTATATCATCTTGTTAGATGGAATATGTTTGATGTGGATCACTAAAGATATAGAAAAATTCTTCCTGAATTTGATAGAATACATCAACCAAAGCATTAATGTTCGTATAAAGGGGATAATTGAACTCTAAAAGGGGTGTTAGCACCTTCTTAGTGAGATACATGAGTCTTGGGAAGAAGAGGCCTTTTGTAGAAATATTTGCATAAAACTAATGATCATAGCATCATCCACACAACCACACCCACATCAGAAGTGATCATATCTATTATAAAGTTGAAGCCTGACACTTCTGATTTTTCATGCATCTCATGTGTTTATTTTGTTGAGTGAAATTCATTAAACTCTTCAATGAATAGATGCAAAGCTTTAGATAAACCAACTCTTTGATTCTAAACTGATTAAACTATTTAGGAGAAATCATGTAAGCAGTTGCATCGCATGAAACCTTACTATATATGAATCTTATACATATTTAATATATCATGTGTGTGTGTGTCATATTATAGATTATGCATGCATCATATGCATAATCTCATACATTATTTATGTGCATGTATTATATTTACACTATATATATATATACTACATGCATCACATGCATGTATATTTCAGTGCACATTCATCAAGGTGGGAATTCCCATATATATTTCATAATTTTTACTTCATTTAAATATTGTAAATTCATTTCCAATATAGTTGGTGATTATATAAATCATTTACCTTGATGATATGTAACCCATGGTAAATCATCATTCATAGGGAATTCATAATAACATAATGATAATGAAAAATTCTTTGATAGTTTAGTATATATACATCCATTAAATAAATTCATCATTCTCCCCCTGATAGATGTCTACTATTTTATCAATAAATTAATGCTCATGTATTCATTATAATTAATATTTGATGGCCTAAATTATCATGTCATATATTTAATATGTCAAAATCAGTAAATTTCTAGTTTACTATAATTTATTCAATTATACATGAAAAATTATTTAGAATCATTTTTTATCTATTACAGATGCTTGTTATATATATAGGTATTTGACACCTTCTTTATCCAATGACTTCATATGATATTAATTTTCAATAATATCATTGATGTTTAATATATCTCATATAGACTTTAGATACAAAAAGTAATTATTGATTAAAAATTATATATCATTGGGTAGGAATATATTCTTTCTTCTGGGGCCATTGATTAATTTTCACTACTACTAAATGTACTTACATGATCATATACTAACTCTGTAATAATTCTGAACATATATGATTTCTTTTCAAGAATTTAATCAAAACTTTTTCTTCAAGATTTATGTATATAAGATCTTCAATATCATATATTGTGTATACTCATATTTATCATTATAATTCCCACTTATGGTGGTTGATGAATTCATAATATCATCATAAAAAGTTAGGACTATCACTAATAGAATTATTGTGTGTTTTGGAACTTCTAGCCCAATTATTTTTTATAATAAATCCACTCAGGAGCGTAGCCCCCATGTATTTTAAAGCTGGTGAATGTGGTGGTGAGAACCAATGTGGATGAGTATTCTAGATTCACAATACACACCTCATCACCGTCAAAACTTATAATTCATATAATAATTTTTGTAACAACATTCGCTTCAGCATGTCTATCCACTTCAGAAGATGAATATTAATAAAATACACTGATAAGTATCATCACCATCATGAACATTTAGACATCATAATCAAGTTCAAAACCTTCAGGGTATATAAAGAAATTGGAGGTGTTAAATTTTATTTGTCACCATCACGGTTCATGACGTGATTATCAAAGTAAACTTTGACACTTAAATGCATAATAAGTACAAGATACTCATCATTTGATTTTACCACTTCTAGTATCATCATCTCATACTTTTATTTTATGAATGATGCTTATCTCGATATTGTCGACATTGATTATAAATAAATATTTTTATAATAACCATTCACATTCACTTCCGGGAATGAAGTAGAATTCGACAGCCATATATCTTTTTCGCTCTTCACAAACTCATTATTTTTCACACAAAATATTAATAAAATAATTCATTTATTTAAATGTTATTGAGGGGGGAGATAAATATAACAATATATCATATAGACTCACCTATTGATACAAGTCTTCTAATGATTGGAGTCAATGCACATATGAAGAATCATGATGAAAGGAGAATGTCAGTAAAAACATGAGACATTATTTTTTCATGTAAGATCCATCTTATGTGAATGATAGTGATGAATACAACAGTCTCATGATGCACAGTGTGAAGAAGACAATTGTGCTAATAACCTGTTACAAAACCAATCAAACCCTGATTGAAACCGTGAGGAATTTCAAAACTAGAAATGTGAGATCAATTATAGGCGATGTGTATCTTTGATGAAATGTTCGTCGAATAGTTGGGATGGTGATGACATATGGAAATAAAAATGAAAGATAAAAACAAGAAGTATTACGAACGTAATGAAGAGGGAAAAATCATTGCATTTCATTAATCATATCTTTGTATATATGGAGTTCACAAGATTCAATCCAATGTTTGAGATTAATATCCTAATAATAAATGTTGGAATATAAAAGTTAAGATATGAAAGGTTGTAATTGAATATTAATAATCCTCATTAATAGGTAATGATGACATCTAAAAAATATTAATTTATAATAAAATTTAGTTATCACATTGTTTTATAACCTTTTTAAGTAATAGTTGGGATAAACCATTCCATTTCATTATAATCATGTTTTTTAAAGTTTTAAAATTGAAAACAATGTTTGTGAGATTTTATATAATAGAATGGAACGGTCATTCCATTCCATTATATAAAATCTCACAAACATTGTTTAATATTTTCAAACAATGAAATATTTTATTTAATTTCACTTGGTATATTTTCATTCCATTATGTTCCATTAATGATCATTCAGTTCAGTTAACTAAACCCCCAATATACTATCCAGGGAGAATTATACTTACAGACCAAAAGGGAGGTCTAATTCCTATTAAGGACCAACAAATGATAAAAGTCCAACATGGGACCTGCTTTTATGACACAGGGTATCCAAATGACCATTATACCCTAAAAAACTTCCTTCCTTTTCAGACCTAACTCCATCAAACACGTGTATCCCTTTCCCTTGTTATTTCCACCACACACCCTCTCTGGTGCTTGTCTAACCAGCGTATCTTCTCCCGAGCTCATCCAACCGCCGACACATCTCTAGTGCTTATCTCATTATTTCCTCCTCTCTAGATCTCATACCACTATTAATCCAATCATCATTTAATGTGATCTTTATATATTACTCTCATCTAGTTTTCTTCTCCTATGGTTATCCTTCTATTGTGGTAGCGGGATTGCACATAGGAGTGCCCTCCTCCCACCATCGGCTCCACTCTCACCAACAGCCTATCGGTCTTGCCCTTCTCCCGATGCCTAGTGTATTTGAAACCAAATTTTATGTAAGTTATATGTTGCCTATATTTTTTTAATTTATTTTTTTAATTGATGTAAATATGAACTGAGAATGAGTTTTAATATCTTATATTCATTAATGTTGTAGGTTTATTAATACAATATGATGTAAAATTATTTATAAAAATAAATGTTTTGTTATTTTCATTTTGATGGAGCACTTGTTGGTGGTTCACAAGGAAAAATTAATTATGAAGGTAGAAGATCGATGGGTGGAGTGATAATAGATGGAATTTAATTTGATGAAATATCAAGATTGGAATCATCGATTCTAAAGTGTGATGTGTCATCATTAGATTTAAAATACACGTTAAAGTTTGAAGATGGTACTTTTTTAGACCATATAGATGATGGGAGAGTTGAGAAATTGTTCGCATTCAATGACAGTTTTGCTCATGTCTACATTATTATGAGGTTGAATGAATGCTTGTAGTCAAAAATGGATGTAGATCAATGGTAATGACATGTCAAAATTGTTTATATTAATATTTTTTTCACATGTTATGTATTTACATTTGATATTTAATTTGTATGGTTGAATTATTTGGTGGGAATTCAGAAATAATTTTATCATCTAATGGTGATTTTAAAATGCTACCTTTTGAAATTAGTAGTGTTCCATGTTCAATCCTAGAGTTAGATGCTTCAAGTGGAATGAATTGTTAGTGGACTTTGGCCAAATTTTTCCTTCATCCAAAGCATTGAGAGAGACAATTTTTAATTATAGCATTGCACACAGGTTTGACTATGAATATTTAAGTAATAGTCCTAAAAATATTATTTCCAAATGAAAATTTGAGAGTTTCATGTGAAAGTTAACATCATATGGCTTGGGTAACTCTAATCCATTTCTTTATGTGAAAACTTTTCAAAATGTTCATATGCACTTAGCTCAAGATAGTCTAACAATTTTTCACAAATCATGTGAATCGTTAATGTCACCTATCATTTGTGATGAGGTGAAGTCAAATACTAAAAAATATACCAATGAAACTAAATATGACTTGTACATAGACTATGGTATATCCCTTACATACCATTAAGCATTAAGATCCAAGGAAAAAGTATTTGGTGGAATATATGGGGTTTCAGAGCATCCATATATGTTAATCCTCTAGATATAAAATTTACTAATGGAAGTTGATCCAGAAACAATAAAGAAGTGGGTATCTTCAGAAAATGGTAGATTTGAAATATTGTTCATTGCATATGGGTGTTTCATAAATGGATTCTTAGTAGGTGCTCAATCTATGTTGTTTGTGGATGGGTGTCACCTCAGTGGTCCTTAGAAAGGTATCTTGTTGTTAGCGCCAGTATATGATGAAAATGAAAACCTTTTTCCATTAGCATATTCAATTGTTGGGGGTCAAACATATGATGATTGGACATAGTTTTTAAACAACATAAAAGAAATTACAGGTTATATTCAATTGTTTATTGTATATGATCAACACAGTGCAATTATAGGTGCTGTTAGAATTGTTTTTTATGAAGATATACTTGCATATTGATACCATCATGTGAGAGAAAAATTTATCTCTAAAATTACAAAATTATGTAGGGGAATGTGAATAGGCACTAAGGAAAGGGCATTGAAATTACTTGATATCATTGCTTATTCTTAGTTGGACTGTGATTTCAATATTTCTATGAAGAATTTGACAAGATTTTGTCTAGAATTGTCAAGATGGTTTGGAAAGGATGGTGATGTTGATAGGTGGTGTAACACCCTGACCCTAGAAGCCCAGAGCCGGTGCATTACTTATTACATTGTCATGATTAAAATTAATAAAATACCAAATGAAAAATTGGTTTAGTAGTATTGAAGAAACTAGATACATACATGTAACTCATATTACATTGGGAAAGGTAAAAAAATACAATACATAACAAAAACTAATAAACTGCATCCATGAGAAATCAATGAATGATCTCCTCTTCATAACCTGTTGAAGGTAGAAAAATTAAAGGAGAAAGCTCAAATGCTCAGTAAGGGTTACAAATATCATAATCATGAATCAATAATAATTTAATCATAATCAAATTGGCATAGTCAATATGGCATGAAAAACACACGCCATTAATAAATTGAGAATGATATTACATCCATAAATTTTGTCATAGTAAAAACCTCATGGATAGTAATAACTAAAAATATATAAATATAATGCTTATTAATTAGATTTCATGTATCTAGAACATGATACCACTATACCATCAAAACAGTTTAAGTATGTGGGTAGATACTCGTTTGATTCTATTTTGGAAACAAACTTGAAGGCTTTGTCGCCAACTGATTTGTCTCATGAGACCTGTCGATGCATTGAGGGCTATAGGGGGGCCCACCCATCATTTAAAGTCAAAATCATTCTTTATACGTAGATTTAAGAAAAGTATAATATTCCTTCTCAATATCTGTATATAGTAGAGGATACGAATTCATTAATATTTCCATAGTTAAAACAACATCACAAATAAACATCGTATATAAAAGAGTATACAGCTTAAGACAATAATCATATCCAAGAAACCAGAATATGGATATATAATATATTTACAAGTTCAAATGAAAATTGATCTCAAATTGGTATTAGGTACACCACATAAGAATGATTAGGTGCACAATACCATGTAAATCACAACGAAATATAAACCGAAACAAAGTTCCTTACAACATTATAATCAATAGAGTTAATAATCATCAAGTGAATAACTTAATACCATGAATATAAACATAATAATGATATTATATATAAAATTTTATTAAACATACACCAACATACAAGAAATAAGTGGTGAACAATGGAAATCTCATAGAAATAAAAGTGAGATGAGAAACCCCTTACCATATGCCCAAATGTGTTCTTTGGTTGGTCTTAATAACCTGAATAATAAAATTTAGCTTAATTAATTAATAATTCCAGAACCTCCTATACAATTAATTTATTTAGTATAACCTTATTAGGTTCATTCATGGACTTTTTGATGGGTTTAAGTGGTTCAATTTTATTATTTTGGATGCATTTTCTTCCTTGGTTTTCATGATCGATTTACTTGTATTCATGAATGGAAGTTCATTTGAAATATAATTAGACATCCAAAATTATATATTATTAGTTAAATTTCAGAGATATAAATGATATTATAATGATTTTGGTTATATAACATGAGGATGACTCATTAGTTAAAAGTTAATGATAAATGCTTGGATTAACTTGGCAGTTTTGTGCATAATGAACTTGTTTTGTATTATTATTTTATATTATGAGTGTGTAAGGATTTCAGAAAATTGAATAAGTTAAAATACATATATTATGATCTGGTTAAATCATTAAAAAGGTTTAATGACCAGTATTTAAGATAGTATTAGAAATTGAAAACTTGTCGTCCTTGAATGTGATAAACTAACACATCTTGGACGGTATTTTCATTTTTAGTGTAAGAAGAGGGGGGGAGATGATGATGAAATATTACATTAGAATAATAAAATTATATTTAATTTAAGGTATTGGAATTATCATATAATTTGGATTTGGGGAGGTGAGGAGAGAGAAATAAAATAATGGAACTTGTAAAACAAGTTGAAAGAAAAAGGAAGAGAGGTTCGCCTCTTGAGTACTCCTTAAGAATATCCTTAAGGCCTTTGTTTTTTGCCTTTTGGTGAGAATAGTAGGTCTTGGACGTGGGGGGATGGATTGGGAAGTGTATTTAGAAGAACTTAGGCAAGGATCAAAGCTTGAATGGTGTAGGAGGAAGAGGGGGTGAGGGTGGTTTATATAGTGGAGGGGTGAGGGTTTTCTTAATATTTTAATCACTAGTTTATTATTTTACCTTAAGACAAGAAATAGTGAGGATTCCATAAAATAGAATAGTAATAAGTGCATGTGAGTTTGAGATTTTGGTGCTTACATCACTTGTGATGTTAGGAATAGTGTATTTAAATTATAATGTATTTATACGGTAAATTAATGTATTTTACTATTCACCAAAAATTCAAGTATTTCAAAAAAATCTCAAAAATTCACCCTAACCATTTTTCAACATGTAGAATCCAAAATTGAACTCCATTTTTCAAAAATAATTTTCTAAATATGGGAAATTTAATTTTTAATTAAAATCATCATTTAATTGAAAAATACAAACACTTAAAATATTCATCTTCATTTTTAAGGTGCCTAAATTTTATTTACACTTTCACGGGTAAGGTTACCATTCATAAGGTTCATATTACTATTCATAAGGGTAAGTTACTATTCATAATGGTATGTTACTATTCATAAGGGTAAGTTACTATTCATTGAAAATTAACTCAACTCTATCAAACTCAAAATATCACCCTGATCGCAATCATGTATGTCCATTTTTCGAAATTCAAAATACAGAAGTGACAAATTTAAGTTTAATGGCTAGATTATGACTATATCCTATAATAACCAAGTGTTGTATCATAGAGACTCATTGATTCATTCAATATAGGCTATCTAATTAATTGAAATTATTTAAGAGAAACATACCATAAAATGTTTGGGGTGTTATAGGTGGGTAATTTCTTGATTTCCACACCATCGATGGGATCATATTACAACCAATTTAGCCAAATCTTTTAATGCATGGGTTGAAAAGGAGGGGAGACACAATATTTGTGTGTTGATTAATGAACATCATGAGAAATTGAGTAAGAAATTTTTTACCACCAAGGAATACATGAAAAGATAAAGAAATGGATTTAGTCCCAATGTTGAGGAAAAATTAAAGGTGAATGTGTTAAGGGGTGAAAATTTGATAGTAGAGCAATATGGAAATAAATTTTTCTTATTTCGAACCAGTAATGTGGATATCACTGTACAACTAGGAAGTCAGAAATGCACTTTTCAATCATGGAAAATGAGTGGGATCCCTTATGCTCATACATGTGTAACAATAAGATAAGTACATGGTAACCTCAACAGATATGTAAAAGATTGTTATAATCTCAACACCCAACAAAAGATTTATCTTGGAATTATACATCCATTTGAGACTAATGATATTTCACATTTGAATGCATTGACATATAATGATTATATGAATAAAAAAAATTACAAGCATCGAAGACTTCTCATCCTCCTCGTAGACCATCTCATAATCATATTGAGTCTCAATTTCAAAATAAGAAGTTGTATCATTGTTCTTGTTGTAAAGAAGTTGATCACACATGAAAAAGGTGCAGAAATCCCAATACAAGTTGTTGTGATAACTTTGAAAGGGTGGTGTTTTTTGTGTATGTTGCCTAATATGTTTCTAAACAAGGGCATATTAGAGAAGACAATGATATAAATTTTAAAACAAATTAAATGTGTTTTTTTGTGGAGTTCTAGTGTTTAAATTATGTTTTTATATGGTTTATGTTACCTATAATGATGTTTAGGTATGAAAAATCACTAGTGTTTATAATTTAATTTATGCATTCAGGAAGATGTATGACATTCTAACATATAAACCATGTCAACATGTTTAAATGACAAAAATTACAGATTTTAACACTAAATTTCCATGTTTTAACATGGAGCCTTTAGATTTTAATAGTCGCGATCTAGATTTTTTGTTTTGGTTTTTTCAAAAAGTCAAATAACAGTCTATGAATTTTACATAACATAATGTTTAGATTGTAACACCTATGTTACAATTGAATGTGTTGACATATACCAATGAAATGGATGAAACTTATTTACTACCACCAACAATTTGTTTTTATCATTATAAAGAATTTGGTCACACACGAACAATTTATAGAAATACCAATTCAAGTTTGTGTATGTTGCCTAATATGTTTCTAAACAAGGTCATGTTAGAGCTGACAATTATGTAAATATGAAAACAAATGAAATATGTTTTTTGTGGAGTTATGGTGTTTAAATCCCATGAATTCTATTTTTTGTGGTTTTGTGTTACTTATAATGATGTTGAGGTATGAATAATCACTGGTGTTTATAATTTAATTGATGTATTCAGGAATTTGTATGACATTCAAACATATAAACCATATCAACATGTTTAGATGGTAGAAATTACAGATCTTAACATGAAGCCTCCAGATTTTAACAGTCCTGCTCCAGGTTTTTTGTTTTGGTTTTTGTGAAAATTTAACTAATAATACATGAATTTTACATATCATACTATTTAAATTGTAACACCTATGTTATAATTGAATATAGTGACATATACCAATGAAATGGGTGAAACTTATTTACTACTACTGAAGATTTGTCTTCATCATTGTAAAGAAGTTATTCACGCATGAAAAAGGTTTAGAAATCCCAATCCAAGTTTGTGTATGTTGCCTAATATGGTTCTAAATAAGGTAATGTTAGAGCAGACAATGATGTAAATGTGAAAACAAATTAAATGTGTTTTTTATGGAGTTATGGTGTTTAAATCCCATGAATTCTGTTTTTTTTTTGTGGTTTTGTGTTACTTACAATGATGTTGAGGTATGAATAATCACTGGTATTTATAATTTAATTGATGAATTCAGGAATATGTATGACATTCTAACATATAAACCATGTCAACATTTTTAGATGGTAGAAATTATAGATTTTAACACTGAATTTCCAGGTTTTAACACGGAGCCTTTAGATTTTAACAGTCCTGCTCTAGGTTTTTTGTTTTTCTTTTTCTGAAAAGTCAACAAAAAGACCATGAATTTTACATAACATGATATTTAGATTGTAACACCTATGTTACAATTGAATGTGTTGGCACATACCAATGAAATGGGTGAAATTTATTTGTCATCACTGAAGATTTGTCTTTATCATTATAAAGAAGTTGGTCACACACAAAAAAAGGTGTAGAAATACTAATCCAAGTTTTTGTATGATTCCTAATATGTTTCTAAACAAGGAATGTTAGAGAGGACAATGATGTAAATGTGAAAACAAATGAAAATTTTTTTTGTGGAGTTATGGTGTTTAAATCCCATGAATTCTATTTTTTGTGGTTTTTTGTTACTTATAAAGATGTTGAGGTATGAATAATTGTTGGTGTTTATAATTTAATTTATGAATTCAGGAACATGTATAACATTCTAACCATTTCAACATGTTTAGATGTCATAAATGAATGATTTTAACACTGACTTTCCAAGTTTTAACATGGAGACTCCATATTTTAACAGTCCTACTCCAGTTTTTTTGTTTTCATTTTTGGAAAAATTCAACTAATAGTCCCTGAATTTTACATAACTCTTCATCATTGTAAAGAATTTAGTCACACTCCTTCTCTAGATTCAGTATTTCATTGGTTCAAAAAATAAATACAAAGTGAAAATAGGATTGATTATGTCATTGATTCAATAAATGCATAGTCATAATAGAACTAAACACCCACCAAATTCAACCAAACTTCAACAACTCACTAAAAATTTCCTTTACAACCATTTCCCCAACAAATTATGTGTTTGACTAGACAACTCCTCCAAAAAATTGTGTCCTCCTAGCATTGCATCCATGGTTCACCAACCACCATAGTAAATCAACCTTTTTCATTCGAAGATTAATCTACAAACATATCATGAAAAACTTTCAATATATCATAGACAAAAATATATATGAAAATGTGTAAAATAATTACATCAATATAGTCTTTCATCTTCGTCATGTTGTCTCATTCTTGCAGGTATCTGATCAAGTTAATTCCACAATCATTACTAAAAAAACACACCCATTAGATAACAAAACTGGATTTGGGAAATAATGCAGTGAGTAATTTAGTCTACCAATTAGATTGTAGATGAACAAATTCATACACAACTTCAAATTTAGATGGGCAAGAAAAGCCCCATCGTGAAAGATTTTGCAACATGGTAACAAGAAAATCACCATATATGAAAGTCAACAGATATAATAAATTAATACTTTCTAAATAAGTAACTATGTTTGTTAACCAAATACCAAATGACGATGAAGGCCATTTTAAGTAGTAGCAATATAGAAAGTTTTTTCTTTTGTTTATCAGTGGAACTAGTACCAAGTGATTCCAAGACATGCAATTTCTTTATCTTTAATTCGACACAATAACAAAACTAGTGAAAATTCATCAAATTTGGGGGGGAAACAAGGGAACACTCTGCTATGTTGTGTCCAACAAAATTAGGCATGACATAAATCAAAACATCGGTGACTTTATACTCTTCCTAACATGAGATAATCTTATCCTACAATAATATATTATCATAATATATAAAATGTAATACAAAAGTTTTTTGCACATCAATATATGCCTAAAATTAGTACCATGAATAATGGATCAAATATGAGTCTAATCATTATTCTAGATGATTTCTAATCATTCACAATATTTATTGCAATCGTGGTCACTATCTGTGATTTTGGCATTGTCATTCATATGTTACTGATTAGTTATCATAAAATAGTTGATTATAAAGGAATCATTTACTAACCTTTTGTTGACACATTCCTTGGGTCACAAACAACGACACTCATGTTCAATCAGATAGTAATTATGCATGTTAACAACAACTTTTCATTTGAACCACATCCCATAAGTACATGAAATACATTTCAATACAATTCCATTCTTCAAAATATGAATATGATTACATTTTATCACTCTTTGCTGCCATGATGCCTTCCTGAGGTGCACAAGTCATAAAGCCTCATTTTAAGGTCAAATTTTCCTTTGACAGGTTGTTGCACATAGGATGACCATTTTTTTAGTCTTTTTTCACTGTAACCTCCTAAGAGTCGTCCCAGTAGATGAGTATCCCAATGTTGGTTTGAACGCAACTTTATCCACTTCCTCTTTTACTTCCTCATCGACTTCCACTACTCCCCCTCTTCTCCATCACTTTCATCACCTACCTCCAACAAATCACTTTAAAAAAATAACCAGATTAAAAGGGTTTATAACCCCTTATAAACACATCAGCGGCAGTTATAATGAACCACTGCTAATGTGCTTGCCTACTCTTGTTAGAGGTGATTTTAACAAACTGTTGGTAATGTAGTGTAAAATTTAGTGGTGGTTCATTTAGAGGTGGTTAAAACCCCCTCTAATGTCACTGCATAATCTTAGTTTAGAGGGGGTTTTAACCCCCTCTAAATTATTGATTAATGTAGCAGCAGTTAGAAACCTCCGCTAGATGAGTTGCTTGAGCCATAATAGAGGCAGTTCTAGGAACCAACTCTATTTATTACTTATTTAGAGGGAATTCAAACCCCCTCTAAATAAACCATAATAGAGCTACCTCTAAATAATATATATATATATATATATTAAAATCTTGTGCCCCTCCCCACTAGTTCTCCACTGTCTCACCCGCGAGGTGCCACTGGTTTTCCACCATCTCACCCGTGCGATCGGTTGATCCACCATCGGTTATCCACAGTCACACACGCGGGACCACAATCGGTTCTACACTATCACGACACCCCTCTGGTTCTCCATGTGAGTGATCCCATCTCTCCCAATTCTCCATGTGAGTGGCCCCATCCCTCAACTTCTCTAGTTCACCAGCGAACTGACACCGTATAAAATATTACCAACGCACGATTTGAAACCAGGACCTCCTCTATACACCTGAACCGCCTATACCACTATGTCGATCTACTTTTGTTAATATAATTTCATATCATTGTATTTATATATATTCTGAAACTAATGAAAATAAATATTATTTTGATAAAATATAAATACATATATAGTTATTTAAATTAATATATACATTTTTATATTGTAAATTTATGTATTTATATTATAATACAAATATATTATATTAAATTTATACATTTATATAAACTATGTATTATATATGTGTATTTACATACATTTTAGTATATATTTTATAATTCTATTCATGTTATGTATATAAACATATATTTATATATTTATAAATATATTTATGCAAATTATTTATAAACATAAATACATATTTATATATTATGTACATGTTTATTTATATAATATTTATATATAAGTATTTATTTAATATATTTATATTATGTCTTTAAAAATATATTTATATAATTTATTTTGATACGTATATTTATTATTATGTAAATTAATATATATTTATTTGTATAAATTATATTATATTATATATATTTAATATTACATGAAATACAATTTAGACAAATATTATATGTAACGTCCCGGATCCGGGTGCCGCCCAAAGGTGCCCCGTACCCGGTTGGTCGTATGGCCTCAAGCACATTTTCCCGAATGTCATAGGTTGCCGACTAGAAGCGAGGGCCTTAGGTGCGATGGTAGGGAAATTATGCCCTCATTGGCAGAGCAACATAGTGGAATAACAATAATAAACAACAATGAAAATAGTAATACCACACAACATAAGTAAACAGTGGAAGACTGATGGTAAATAAACCATTAGAGCAAATATATAAATTATGCATGTCACATATGTCTAAGAAAGAATCCAAACAAGTCACAATGTTGTAAATATAGTACTAAACCAAAGTACAAAAGAAACAAGTAAACTCCGGCAGCATCGCAAGCCTTAACTTGGTCTCATGCTCTCCAGATCCATCAACAATCAAGTACCTGATGTAGAAGGGTGATTTTTTATCTATACCTACAACCATATAATCTGCTTGGGTTGAAAATCATGACCCAAACAGGGTGTGAGACGAATCCCAATAGGCAACCACCAAAAGATATATGCCTAACTATCAGTGAATATATATAGTAGGCAATATGCAAAATGAATCAATAAATATGGAAGAACTCAAAAGTAAACAATATTAAAATTTCTAATTACATTTATTTACATTTATTAATTATTCAAACCATTGAATAATGAAATCTTGGGATCTATACTAAGCTTTGTATCCCCTGTGTAATAGAAAAACAGATGTATCAGAAGACCATCTAAAAATTAAGACCAAGTCCAAGCTTGTGCTTTGGCTTGACGGGCTCATCACAATCAATCAATCATTCACAAGCAACCCTCTGGGAAAGTTATCACAGTCTAACCCATCTAGTTCAACATATCATCAATTCAATAAAGATATAATGACCCTCTAGTAAATCTCACATAGTTTAACCCCTTTAGTCTCACAAAAACAAAGACTCTGAGGAAGCACTCACCGTCAATTCCCCCTATGGTCTTTTAACGATAAACTGCATACTCTCTGAGGAAGCACTCAACGTCCATTCTCTTTGTGGTCTTGTAACAGTATACTATATACACTCTGAGGGAGCACTCACCGTCAATCGCTCTGATGGTCTCTCAATGGTATTCTATAGACACTCTAAGGGAGAACTCACCATTAATCCCCCCTATGGTATTGTAATGGTATGCTATAGACACTCTGAGGGAGCACTCACCATAAATCTCCCCTATGGTCTCGTAATGGTAAAATATAACAGACACTTTGGGGAAGCCCTCAATGTTAATTACCCCTATGGTCTAACTACACTGGGTTCTTACAGCCCTGTGTAATACAATCGTACACAAACGATATCTAGCAGCCCAAAGTAATCTCAACTACTACAAGGATAAGCAACTACAATGCATAACACAAAAATTTAACAAGTAACAACAAGTAATCAATTCCAACCTAACAAGCAGGGCAAGGAAACAAGGTCTGCTTCATAGGCATCCTGGATCAAACGGTCATAAACATTCAAATAAGGAAACACACCCATGGGGTGTCCCCTAAATATGAAATTTAGCATAACATATCAACAAAAACCCTTAATCTATTAATCAATCTAAGGCGGATGATAATAGGGTTCAATTCCTTAACATGAAATACCCAAATCATGGGTAATTGGAACTTAGGCATATATAACTCAAAGACAAAATCCAAAAGGCAACAAACCACCTACCTCGATGTCATACGATGAATACTCTCGAATTTTGGCCCTTTAGTCGGCATAGAACGTCGCAAATCTATAAAAAGGTCAAAAATGTTCAACCTTGGATAACTCAAGAAAGAGGAGAAATCAGGAAGAGAGACTCTAAGGAAAGAGAGAACTCACCGGTGGGAATCCAACGCACCCATTGGCATCTCAATCGGAGCTCGGATGGAGGAACGGGAGGTGCTCAAAGATTCTCAGTCTTACATCGCTCTCCTGTATGAGACACGGGAAGAAGAAACGAGTTCTGGAGATGAGATGTGACCCTAGTCCGATTAATCAAATAAAAAAATTACACGGTGTGTTCATTTAATGTACATGCCATGTACTAACCTCAACTAGCCCCCACTTTAGGCAGTCCACACAGCCATGTACTCGACCGTTACATGACTAGTACATAGCAACCCGTAGCAACCGAGTACACGATGTGTACTCAACAGTACACGGTGTGTACTTAGAAAATTTCCAAAATCTTCCTTTTTCCTCAAAAATGCCTAAAATCAAGATTCAAACTTGAAAAGAAGATATGTGTTCTTACAAACTTCCCCCCTTAAAGAAATTCATCCTTTAATTTTCCTTCCAAGGGTGGAGAAGAAGAAACTTCAAACAACTTTGGCCACTGTGATCGTACGTCAGCCTCCCTCCCCTAAGTCTCATCTTGTACTCGTATGTGTTGTCATAGCACCCATACTAGAGGAATAGACCGGCCACAGAGAACCTTCGATCTACGATCCACAATCCGAATAGGGTGTTCCTCGAAGGATGCATCCACCTCTAACTCAACCTCCTCAGGTTGAAAAACGTGAGATGAGTATGAAAAGTAACTTCATAGCTGAGAAACATGGAAGACACCATGCATAGATTGGTACCTCTGAGGTAACTGCAATCGATAGGCAACCGGCCCAACTCTCTCCAAAACCTCAAATGGCTCGACGTATCTCAGTGAAAGATTCCCTTGTCTCCTAATCCTCCTATGTCCCAACCTCAGTGTGACACATAAGAAAACATGATCTCCGACCTCGAACTCTAGAGGTCATCTCTGTCGACCAACATAAGATTTATGGAGAGACTGTGGAGTATCCATACTCTTCTGAATCAACTCCACCTGCTCTGTGGTCTCCTGGACAAGATGAGGTCCCAGCATAGCTGTCTCTCCTGTCTCCAGCCAACATAGGGGTGATTGGCATGACCTACCGTAAAAAGCCTCATAAGGTGTCATCTGAATCATCGCCTAAAAATTGTTATTGTAGGAAAACTACACTAGGGGTATATGTCTCTCCCAAGAGCCCCCAAAATCTAGGACACATGCTCGAAGCATGTCCTCCAAGACTTGAACCGTGCACTACTACAAAACGGGCAAGGGAAACGCTACCCTTTTATTAGCTCTAAAAAAAGCGCTGATAAAAGGGGGTCTTTATCAGCGCTAAAAAAAACACTGATAAAGGGGAACTTTTAACAACGCTAAAAAAAGCACTGTTAAAAGTGACCCTTTATCAGCACTTTTTTTAGCACTGATAAGCCCCCCCTATCAGTGCTTTTTTTAGTGTTGTTAAAGGGGACCCCTTTATCGGTGCTTCTTTTAGTAGTGCTGATAAAGGGGGGATTTATCAGCACTTTTTCCTAGCGCTGATAAATTTTATGTTTCAAAAAAAATCATGAAAAATAATATATTGTTATATAAGTATATTTATATTGATATAAATATAATATATATTTTTTAAATATGTTTTAGATAAGTATAAATAGACTATTACATTTAATATATAAGAAATTTAGTTTAAATGGCTTTAAAATATTTTAAAAAATATAATTAATTAATAATTTTCTAATTATAATCAATTAAAAATTATTTAATAAAAATTTGAAGACACAAAAAATCAAAAAAAATAATAAAAGATTTAAAATAAGTTGAAAATGTAACTCAAACTTCAAATGGCCATAACTTTTGATCCGGGTGTCCGTTTGAGCTCTACAGTATATCAAATCAAAGCCTGCGATGAGCTATATGCGCTAGCAACTGAAGCAAAGTTTCTGTCACATTTTTCAAGGCCAAAAAAGGCCCATAAGGCCTCCAAATTTGAGTTTTTAGTCGGGATACCTCGATTTGTTAACATTCAAACAGGTATAACTTCTGATCCGGATGTTCGTTAGGCCTATACCACATATCATATCGAATATTGTTTCATTTTATTCAATTTGACTGGTTTTGGAGTTGAAAAAGGCTTCTGTATTAGAAGTTATGGTCATTTTAACATTCTATGGCTTTTTAAATACACATATACATGTATTTATTCGTAAATATATATATGTATGTGTGTGTTGTGTGTCTATGTGTGTGTTGTATATATGTATGTATGTATGTATTTATTTATTTATTTATACACACATAAAAAAACATATTTATAAATGTATTTAAAACTAATCTTATAAATATATATTATTATACAAATAAATATATGGATAAAAAATTATAACTAAAAATATATATATATATAAATAAATATAAATATAAATTAATATAAAAATATATATATATATATACTAATATATGAATAAATATATATGTATTAATATAACTAAATATATTTATATTAATATGAATCTATATTATTATACGAATAAATATAACTATATATATATAAATAAATATAAATATATATGTATTAATATAACTAAATATATTTGTATTAATATGAATCTATATTAATATATGAATAAATATAATTATATATATATAAATAAATAAATATATCATTAAACAGAAAAAAACGAAATGGCTTAGTGGTAAAGGTGCAGGCGTGCAAGGGGGAGGTTGCGGGTTTGAGTTCTGGTGGAAGCAAAGAGGTGCGCATGAGGGGCATGTGTTGGACGTGTGGGAAAGGGCAGCACGTGGGAGTGGTCTACCTAGCATTGATAAAGGGGGTCAAGCGCTGTTAAAAGATCCCCCCCAAATTATATATTCTTTTTTTTTTTACTTTTATGAGCGCTTTTTAAAAGTGCTGATAAAAGGGGTCTTTTATCAACGCTTTTTTTAGCACTGATAAAAGGGACCCCCCCTATATTTGTCTCAATTAACATCGCTTTTTTTAGCACTGTTAATGCACTTTTCTAGCGCTGATAAAAGACATATTTGTAGTAGTGGTGCGCTCGGACTGACCATCTATCTGGGGATGGTAAGTTATACTCAGAAGTACCTGTGTACCCAAAGCCCTCTATAGATCCTTCCAGACACAAGAAGTAAAATGGGCATCTATGTTTGAAATGATAGAGTGCAGAACCCCATGAAACCATACAATCTCTCGGATGTACAACCTTTCAAGATCATCAATGTTGAAGGTCTTTTTGATTGGTAAGAAATACACAACCTCCATAAGTCTATCAATGATAACCCAAACTGCATCATTCCATCAAGATGACCTCAGTAAACCTGTCATGAAATCCATCGCGACATCATTCCACTTCCACTCGGGAATGGGTAACTGTTGTAAAATCCCTGTCGGTCGTTGTTGTTCCACTTTCACCTGCTGACAGGTGGAACACCTCCTAAACAAAACCAGAAACATCTCTCTTCATACCTGGACACCAATACTGATAGTGTAGATCTTGATACATCTTGGTGACACTAGGATGAACTTCCAAAACTTAGGAATGAAAATCTCGCAACAGCTCCTCGCGTATGTCTGCTGACACCCATATGCACCCATGAAAACGCAAGACCTCATCCTCGCTTACGGTCCACCCAATAGTAAGGTCCTCTCCTAACACGCTCTCTCGTAGGACTGGGCCTTCAGAATCTGATAGATGCCTAATTATCACTCAATACAGAAGGGTATAGGTAACGACTACAGAAGTAAAAAGCATATGACCTTATTTGTCATTCACCTCCAAATGCATCTTAGAGAACAAAGTCATAAGTTGTCACTCACTACTGGCCTCCTGAATTGCCTGTATTTGGGTCCTAATGAACGCATCAGCCACTATATTGCCTTTCCCAAGCATGTAGGCAAGATCACTGTCTCAAATTCAAATCACGCTGAGTAAAGATATACTTGAGAATTTTGTGGTTAGTGAAAACCACAAAATGCTCTCCCAACAAATAATGTCTCCAACAATGTAAAGCATGCACAACTACAACTAACTCGAGATCGTGCATTGGGTAATTCCTCTCATGTGTCCTCAACTTCTGAGACTCATAAGCAACGACTCCTTCCCCCTGCATAAGCACTACTCCCAACCTGATACCTGATGCATTTCAGTAAACAATGTAACTCTTGCCCGGATCTGGAAAAACTAATATCAGTGCTGATGTTAATATCCCTTTCATCTCCTGAAATGTTGAATCGTAGGAATCTATACAAAATTACTTTACACCCTTCTTAGTTAGTCCCGTCAGTGGTGATGTTAAGCGTGAAAAGTCTTGTATAAAGTGCTTGTAGTAACCATCAATCCCTAGAAAACTCTGCACCTCAAAGACGTTCTTCGGATGCTCCTAGGAAATTACCGCTCTCACTTTATCTAAGTCTACTGATACTGTTTTATCCAAGATAACATAACCCAAGAAGTGAATCTTATCCATCCAAAAGTGGAATTTTGAGATCTTGGCATATAACTGATGCTCTCTTAGTATACTCAAGATGATCTCAAGATGGGTGGCATGGTCATGTCGAGTGTGAGAGTACATCAAGATATCATCCACAAAGACTAACACAAAAGAATCCAAGTAAGGATAGAACACTCATTTCGTCACTGCCATGAAAAGTGCAGGCACATTCGTGAGACTAAACGGCATAACCACATACTCGTATAGACCATACCTACTCCAAAAGGCTATAAGAGGTATATTTGATGGTCAAATGCGCAATTGATGATAACCATATCTCAAGTCAATCTTCAAGAATACTCAGGATCCTCAAAGATGATAAAAGAGATCATTAATACTCGACAAGGGATGTTAGTTATTGACCGTCAACTGGTTCAGTTTCCGATAATCTATGCAAAGTCCGAGGGTACCGTCCACCTTCTTTGCAAAAAGGACAGACGAACCCTAAGGAGAAGTATTGGGTCAGATGAAACCCTTTGCCTGCAACTCCTCTAACTGCTTCTTGAGCTCTTGTAACTCTGGTGTAGCTATCCTATAAGGAGGAATAGACATCAGTGCTACTCCTAGCACAAGCTCAATAGAGAAATCTACCTCTCTCTCCGGAGGTAAACCTGAAAAGTCATCTAGAAAGACATCTCTGAAACGATCCACCACTAGAGAAAAGTCCATCTGTAAAGTCCCCTGATCATCTAGATATAAACTTGAAATATGGGTTGTAATTACTCCCAACCCATGATTCTTGGGTCCTTCTCTGCTCGCCTAGACATTCCCTTCACCCTTATGTAGAAAAGACCTGCCCTCTGGTGACGTGAAACTTAGAAGTGCAAGGAAGGAACAGGAGAAGAGAACATTAAAGTTTATCAAAATAGGGTTACACGACGTGTATATCCTCCACACAGCATGTTCCCTCAGGTTTCAACATGGGTGTGTACCTCTGCCCAACATGGTCGTGTAACACCCATACACATAGCGTGTTCATTCTATGACATGGCATGTACATGATCTTTCCCTCTTGCCCGAGTTATTCTACATGACTAAACCACACAGTTCTCTCCTGGGTAACACTACATGATGTGTTAACCCTAGACATGACATGTACTACCTAAGCCTTAACCACACGTGTCGTTAGTCACATGGTCAAAGACACGGTCGACTTCCACACAACGTGTTCAAGATGGACACGGTGTGTACTACCCAAAATTTATCCACTCATGCCATTAGTCACATGACCAGATACATGGCCTCTACAACACGACATGTACTCCCAATACACGATGTGTTATACCAAACAGTTACCAACCCATGTCTTTGCTCACACAGTCAGTCACATAGTTAAAGACTACACGACATGTACATACAGTACACGATGTATACTTAAGAAAAGTTGTTTCTTCCAGAACAGAAGAACACATGGCATGTGTTCATAACATTACACGTCATTTTGTCTGGGTTTCTGGATAGTAGGCCTCTGAAACTTCTTCAGAACCCTTAAAAACTTTAAATTTTATCCAAGGAATGACAAATTCTGACCTGTGAGAGCCCATACTCCCACGAATCAAAGTTTGGCATCCTTATTCACGCCATACTAGACAAAATAAAATTAAAGTTCATACATGATCCGCCGAATTCTGATCTAAGAGGACCCATAACACCTCAGGCACCAAAGTTTGGCATCCATCCAAATGAAACTTTACATATTAGCAATACCCTATCAAATAGCAGGTATTCTATCAAGTCATATATCATAACAGCATGCATATCTAGCACAACGTCTATCACAACAACATGAAATCAGTAATGTGCCCTAAATGGTATGATAAGAATGCATGACATGTGATCTCTAACAAGTATCTATATGATGCATGAGATGGCATATCCTCATCTCATCAGGTTGCAACAGAAATAGAACCACAATGATATAAATCATAACAACACAAAACATGTGTATCACCCAACGGTGAAATCAAATCAATTGTAATGATTGAAAACCAAAAAAAATTTGAAATATTCGAGGTAACTTAGATTTTCCCTATACACAGGTTAGCTACTCTTGGTCAAAATTTATTACCAACTACATATTCTTACCTATATCTTTCTATAGGCTCCAAACAGTAAGACAAAGCAAAGAATAGCCTCCTTTGATACCACTTTGTAACGTCACGGATCCGGGTACTGTCCAAAGGTGTCCTGTACCCGGTTGGTCACATGGCCTCGAGCGCATTTCCCCGAATGCCAGAGGCTGCCAACTAGCAGCGAAGGCATTGGGTGTGATAGTGGAAAAACTATGCCCTCATTGGCAGAGAAACATAGTAAAATAACAATAATAAACAACAACAGAAACAGTAATACCATACAACATAAGTAAACAATAGAAGACTAATAGTAAATAAACAACTGGATCACATATATAAATGATGCATGTCACATATATCTAGGAAAGCATCCAAATAAGTCACAATGCTGTAAATACAGTACTAAACCAAATTACAAAAGAAAAAAGTAAACTCTTGCAGTATTGAAAGCCTTAGCTTGGTCTCATGCTCTCCATCTCCATCAACAATTAAGTACCAGATATAGAAGGATGCTTTCCCTTATTTATAACTACAACCATATAATCTATTTGGGTCAAAAATCATGACCCAAATAGGGTGTGAGATGAATCCCAATAAGCAATCACCAAAATATTTGTGCCTAATTGTTAGTGAATATATATAGCAGGAAATGTGCACAATGAATCAATAAACAAGGAAGTACTCAAAAGTAAACAATACTATAGTTTCCAATTACATTCATTTACATTTATTAATTATTAAAACTATTGAATAATGAAATCCCAATATCTAGCCTAAGCTTTGTATCCCCTGTGTAATATAAAAACAGATGTCTCAAAAGACCATCTAACAATCAAGTAAGACCAAGTCTATGCTTGTGCTTTGGCTTGGAAGGCTCGTCACAATCAATCAATCATTCACAAGCAACCCTCTAGGAAAGTTCTCACAGTCTAACCCCTTTGGTTCAACATATAATCAAATCAATAAAAATATAACGACCCTCTGGGAAAGTTCACACAGTCTAACCCCTTTGGTCTCACAAAAACAAATACTCTCTGAGTAATCACTCATCGTCAATTCCCCATGTGGTCTTTTAATGATAAACTATAGAATCTATGAGGAATCACTCAATGTCCATTCCCCTCATGGTCTCGTAATGGTATACTATAGACACTCTGAGGGAGCACTCATCGTCAATCCCCTCTATGGTATCGCAACGATATGTTATAGATAATCTGAGGGAGCACTCGTCATCAATCCCCACTATGGTCTCGTAACGGTATGCAAAAGACACTATGAGGGAGCACTCACCGCCAATCCCCCCTATGGTCTCGTAACGGTAAAATATAACAGACACTCTGGAGAAGCTCTCAACGTCAATTCCCTCTATGGTCTAACTACACCAGGTTCTCACAGCCCTGTGTAATACAATCGTACACAAATGATATCCAACATCTCAAAGTAATCTCAATTACTACAAGGATAAGTAGCTACAATTCATAACACAAGCATTTAACAAGTAGCAACAAGTAATCAATTCCAACCTAACAAGAAAGGTAAGAAAACAAAGTCTGCCTCATAGGCAACCTGGACCAAATAGTCATAAACATCCAAACAAGGAAACACACCCATGGGGTTTCCCTAAACATGAAATTTAGCATAATATATCAATGAAAACCCTTAATATATCAATAAATATAAGGCATATGATAATAGGGTTCAATTCCTTAACACGAAATACCCAAATAATGGGTAATCGGCACTTAGACATATATAACTCAAAGACAAACTCCGAAAGGCAACAAACCACATACCTCAGTGTCGTACAATGAATACTCTTGAACATCGGCCCTTGGGTCGGCCTAAAATGTTGTAGATCTACAAAAAGGTCAAAAACGTTCAATCTTGGATAACTCAAGAAAGAGGAGAAATCAGTAAGAGAGACTCTAGGGAGAGATAGAACTCACCGGTGGGAATCTAACGCACCAGCGGTGTCTCAATCGGAGCTCGGATGGAGGAATGGGAGGCACTCAAAGATTCTCGATCGCACATCGCTCTCCTGTATGAGACACGGGAAGAAGAAATGAGTTCTGGAGATGAGACGCGACCTCGGTCCGATTAATCAAATAAAAAGAAAAGTACACAGCGTGTTCATTTAATGTACATGTCGTGTACTAGCCTCAATTGGCCCCCGCTTTAGGTGGTCCACATGACCATGTACTCGGCCATTACACGACCAGTACACGGCTACCCGCAGCAACCGGGTACACGATGTGTACTCAAGAGTACACAACGTGTACTTAGAAAATTTCCAAAATCTTCTTTTTTCCTCAAAAACGCCTGAAATCAAGATCTATACCTGAAAAGAAGATTTGGGTTCTTACATTATATATGAGATAAAATTTATAAAAATATTTATATAATGTTATATGAAATACAATTTATACAAATATATAATTAATATTATATTAAATACAATTTATACAAATATTTATATATTGCATTTCAATACATATATTTATTATTATTCACAACAATATATATGTATTTCAATAAATATAATTGTGTAATATTATGTACATTAATATATATGTATTTCAATCAATATAGTTGTATAATATTGTGTACATTTATATATATTTATTTGTATAAATTGTATATCATATAATATTAATTATATATAATATAAAATCATAAACTTATTATTTAAAAATATATTTATTATTATTATAATATAAATTATAAAAACTATAAGCTCGAGTTTTTATATAATTTATTTTTTAAATAAATTATATATATATATATATTTATATAATATGTTTATGCTTTTATTTTATATATAATTAATATTATATGAAATACAATTTATACAAATAAATATATATAAATGTGCATAAAAGTATACAATTATATTTATGTATACATATAAATACAATTAAATACAATCATATAATTGGAAATATATAATATAATTAAATGATATATATATATATAGATAGATATATATTTACTAAATCAATTTAAAATTAATATGGTATACTGAAATATATATAAAATAATTATATAATATATATAAATTTGTATATAATAAAATATTTATAATATAATATATATAATATAATATATATAATATAAATATATAATATATTTATATTTAATTTTAATTTTAATTTTTTCTATTTTATTTATTTGTATACATAATATAATATAAATTTATTTATGCATAAATATACAATAAAAATGTATTTAATATAATATATGCATAATATAAATAATAATATAAATTTATGGTATTTATAAAACCATATATAAATTTTATATATTTGAATAAATATATTTATAATTACATTTATATTATGTATGCCAATATTTATATATGTATACATTTTTTTATATGTATATGTATTTATTTAAATTATGTATATAATGTATATATATATATATATGTTTATAATGCATTTAAATACATTTATATAATGTTTTTATGTAATAAGTGTGTGTGTGCATGTGTGTGTACACACACACATGCACACCCACATATATATTATAAAATTTGAATTTATATGAGATTTATTTTAAAAAATAAATAAAAATTAAGAGGTGGTTAAAAAAACCCTCTAATAAAAGGGATTAGTGACGGTTCATGAACCCGCTCTAATTTCTTAAATTAGTGAGAGGTTGAAACCCCCTCTAATCAAAGGGATTAGCGACGGTTCATGAACCTGCTCTAATTTCTTAAATTAGTGAGGGGTTGAAACCCCCCTCTAATCTAAGGGATTAACAATAGCTCATGAACCCCCTCTAATTTAAGAGAGTGGAGGGAGTTGTGAACCCCCGCTATTTTCTTTAAAAAACAATTTCCATGTTATATATATAACCTCTAATATATATCAAAATGAATTATATATATATATATATATCACCTCTAAAATCTAACCGAACATATAGAGCCACTAATTATTAAATTTGTTGTGGTTTTGACACAACTACCTCTAAAATCCAACCAAATATTATAAAGAAAAAATGTTAAAAAATTTAAAGGGTGTTGTACAGAACCCCCTCTAAAATTAATTTAGAGGGGGTGGTGGATAACCTCTTCTAAAAAATCGCCGCTAATCTGCTGTTTTTTTTTGTAGTGAATTTTCCTCCTCTTTATCTTCCCCCACCTCCTCAACTTCATTTATCTCCTCCACTTCCTCTTTGAAGTCCTTTGTATGCTCATCTGACTCTCCATTAACTTCTATTTCTTCATCTAGAACATTATCAAATCTATCCATTGTAGTAGTAGAGCCTATAACTAACAAATTACCTTGAACTCAAAGGAGTTCATGCAGCTTCTCATTGACACCTTCCATATATCCATCATGCAAAACCTTGATATCCTATAATATATAACGGTGAGAAAAATGTTAGTAATAGATAATAGAAATCTTTCCAATTAAACAATCCAAATAAGAACATATGGGCATCTAAAAGGAGGTTGTCAAAGTATTTAACAAAAATCTTACAGAAATTAGCACATAGAATCCAAATTTTAACACTGAGCCTCTGATTTTTTACACTAACAATTTAGAAAGAAAAACTAAGACTTTCAATGGACCATTTCAAATTTGGTACCACTAAAATCCCACATTGTAAAATTATAATTTCATGTTTTTAACATTAAGATTACACATCTACACACATGGCTATTTCTAATGAGGATTTCAAGGAATTCAACATAAACCTACCAGAAATTAACAATCAACATCCTGATTTTAATATTGGGCATCCACATTTTATCTTTAACAATGGGAGATTTAAACAAGAAACTTTTTAATTTAACACTCCAGATACTAATACTAAAATTATAATGTTTAACACTCTAATACCATGTTTTAACATTGAAAACCCATGAAATAACATATTGACATCAAAAAGTAAGAATTCAAAGTATTTAACAACAATCTTACTAAAATTAACACAGACCTTCCAGATTTTAACACTTAGCCTCCAGTTTTTTATACTAACAATTTATTAATGAAAACTAAGACTTTCAATGGACCATTTTGATGTTGGTACCACTAAAATCCCACATTGTAACACTATAATTTCTGATTTTTAACACTAAGACTACACATCTTAACACATGTCCATTTCTAAAGAGGATTTCAAGGCATTTAACATAAACCTACTAGAAATCACTAGTAGAAAAATACCCTATACCAACAGTTTGAAACCATTGGTATAGGCCTCCAAGCCGTTGGTATATCCTATACCAACGGTTTGGAGAACCGTGACCAAGTAAGTCGTGGAGATAGGTCTATACCAACAGTTTTCCCAAAACCGTTGGTATAGACCTATACCAACGGTTTTGAAAACCATTGGTATAAGTAATATGAAAAATCTATACCAACAATTCCATAAAACCATTGGTATATGTATTTCAAAAAAGAAGCATTCGGTGGGTTTTGATCCCAGTACCTGCAGTTTATGATTGATCAACCTAACCACTAACCTAACTTGACTTTTGTGAACATAATTTCATAAATATATATATGTATTATCATAAATATTTTAAATTTTGATTTATTTAATGATCTCTGTAAGAAGATTCCATAAAAAATACATGTAACTATACCAACGGTTTTGAGAACCGTTGGTATAGATTCTTTGATTTTGGGACCTATACCAACGGTTTTGGACAAACCGTTGGTATAGGGGGGACCTATACCAACGGGTTTTGGCTAACCGTTGGTATAGGGTCTCTATTATGGACCTATACCAACGGTTTGGACAAAACCGTTGGTATAGGTCCATATAAGTGACCTATACCAACGGTTTGTCCAAAACCGTTGGTATATGTCCAAATTAGTGACTATACCAGCGGTTTTGGCCAAACCATTGGTATAGGTCCATATAAGTGAACTATACCAATGGTTTGCCCAAAAGTGTTGGTATAAATCTTATTTCTAGTAGTGAATTAACATTTTCCTACCAGAATTTAATAATCAGCATCCATTTTTTTACATTGGGCATCCACGTGTTATCTTTAAGAGCGGGAGATTCAAACGGGAAGCTTTTAAATTTAACACTCCGGATACTAACACTAAAATAATAATGTTTAACACTCTAATTCCAAGTTTTAACATTTAAAATCCACGAAATAACATATCAACATAAAAAAATAAGAATTCAAAGTATTTAACAACAATCTTACAGAAATTAACACAGACCTTCCAGATTTTAACACTCAACCTCTGGTTTTTTACAATAATAATTTATAAATGAAAACTAAAACTTTCAATAGACCATTTCAAACTTGGTACCACTAAAATCTAACATTATAACACTCTAATTTCAAGTTTTTAACACCAAGACTACACATATTAACACATGGCCATTTTTAAATAAGATTTCAAGGCATTTAACATAAACCTACCAATAATTAACACTGACCTACCATAAATTAACAATATGCATCCAAATTTTTACATTGGACATCCACATGTTATCTTTAATAGTGGGAGATCCAAACATGAAGCTTTTTAATTTAACACTCCAGATAGTAACACTAAAATACTAATGTTTAACACTATAATTCCATGTTTTGACATTGAAAAGCCATGAAATAACATATCATCATAAAAAAAGAATAATTCAAAGTATTTAAGAACAATCTTATAGAAATTAACACATACCTTCCAGATTTTAACACTCAACCTCCAGTTTTTAACACTGAAAATTTATAAATGAAACTAAGACTTTCAATATACCATTTCAATGTTGGTACCACTAAAATGCCACATTGTCACACTCTAATTTCAAGTTTTTAACACTAGGATTACATATCTAAATACATGACCATTTCTAAAGAGGATTTCAAGGCATTTAACATAAACCTACCAGAAATTAACACTGACCTACTAGAGATTAACAATCAGCATCTAGATTTTTACATTGGGCATCCACATGTTATCTTTAACAGTGGGAGATTCAAACAAGAAGTCTTTTAATTTAACACTCCAGATACTAACACTAAAATTCTAATGTTTAACACTCTAATTCCATGTTTTAACATTGAAAAGCCATGGAATAACATATTGACATCAAAATTGAATAATTCATAGTATTTAACAACGATCTTACATAAATTCACATAGACCTTCCAGATTTTAACACTCAGCCTCCGATTTTTTATGCTAACCCTCTGAATTTTAACGCTGCCAATTTAGAAATGAAAACTAAGTATTTAAATGGAACATTTAAAATTGGTAACACTAAAATCCCACATTATAACACTATAATTCCAGGTTTTTAACATTAGTATTACACATTTTGACACCGCACAACCACAATTTAACACAAAAAAAACATATTTTAACACTTCAATTTCAAATTTTAACACTATACTTTTAATAGGAAGCTTTCATGAATATAAAGATGAGGTTTTTACCAGATGGGTGAACAAAGACTGATCAGGCAACTTGCTCCCTGATGAAGTAGGAGCTGCATATAAGATACCTCTTTTGCTCGTTTTTCCTAACTTCAATTGCCTTTGAATATTATCTTCATCCCAAAATTGCAAAACATTTTCGCTACATTAATTTCGAACTTCTCCAACCGGGAAGTGGATGAAGAAAAATAGTTCGAATGCAGTGTCAACATATTCATATGAGTAAAATAAATTTACTAACTAATAAAAAAAATCAAACATGGTTAAACATTTTTAAAACATACCAATAAGACAACCAGACAACCACCAACTTTCTTTTTCTATTGGCCTTTTTATATCACCTTCTTGTAGATATTTACCTCTCAAACAATCTCTGTCAAAACAAACCGGGACCAATCCAATTATCTAACATTTTACTGACAACCACACAAAATCCTAATATTTCTTTCATTTACAAAAGAATTAGAACCATGATTTAATATTGTCCTCAATGTAAACAACATAAAAGGTCGTCAAAAACTCATTTCCCCCCAGGCCTTCAAAAATCATTTCCTTCAATACAATTAACTTTTTTCCCATGTAATGCCTCTTCATTTCTTTATATTCATCATCATCCCTTTCAAGACATACAGTTCTTCCTCCAGAAGGAATGACTAACATGTAATTAACATCTACTGCAGTAATCATCATTTCTTTTCCTCTAAGTGATATCGTACATGTTGGGGGATCAAAGACATCTACAAGCTTCTCACACAAATCTCTCGGCAAGTGTTGAAAATTAAATTCCAACAATGCACCAAATCCCAATTCTATAACCAATTGTTTTTGCTTCTCATATCTAACAATGAAATCAACATCTTTAAATAAATTTTGAGAACATCTACAATTTAAAATAGTTTCGGGTCTAACTTTTTGACCCACTGAAACATCCTTTTCGTCACTTTCCATTAGATTATACTTATTCTTTTAATACTTTGAAAGTTTTGTCCAAGCATCTATTATGTCAGAATTTGCTTCCCTAGCATTTTTACACATACCTTTATTTTTCATATTTTTTTTTGCACATTGCAAAAGAAAATAAAATTCTATCACAACCTTAATATAACATGCTTTTCTAGAACAAATAAAAACACACCAGAAATAAAATCATACATAAATCTTGTCAATCCTGATGATCTATTCTTCTCCATTACAGTCCCTAAAACTTCTATCAGACAACATAACTGTAAAACAAATATCAAAGATGTAAGGAATGAGGATAATGATATGACATGAGGAACACACATATGTCACAGAAAAGTCAATGGCGGGAGGAGGGAGATACAAGGAGGAGGCGACGACCGACTAGGGTATTCCTGAGAGCAGGGCAACGACCCAAGAGTGGAGAGTAATGCCGCGATAATGGAGGGCGCGACGCGGGAGTGGAGGGCGACGATGCGCGGGAGTGGAGAACGACGACGTGTGAGTTGTGGGTGAAAGCGATATGACCGTGCGAGAGGAGGCGATGATGGCCTACGGTTTTTAGGAGAGGACGACGACAATGCAGGAGAGGAGGGCGACACTGCGACAATGAAGGGCGATGGCGGTGACACGAGAGTGGACAACAACGACAAGACGCTCGTCGAAGGAGCCGATGACGAGTTAGGGTTTTCGGGAGAGAAGAGCGACGGGAAGGGAGAGGGTGACAAAGCGAGACTGATGGCGACGAGGAGCAGTGCGTGGGAGCAGGTGGGGATTTCGGGAGAAGGGGAAAAGGTTAGGACATAATGGTTATTTGGATACCCCTGCTGCGACAGTGAAGGGCGAGAGCAGTGGCGTGAAAGCGGACAACAACAACAATACGCGCGACAGAGAAGTCAACGACGAGCTAGAGTTTTCAGGAGAGAAGAGCGACGAGAAGGGAGAAGACGATGAAGCGAGACTGAGAATGACGGGAGCAGTGCGTGGGAGCAGGAAGAGATTTTGGGAAAATGGGAAAAAAATTAGGACATAATGGTTATTTGGATACCCTGTATCAAAAGGGAGGTCTGTGTTCTTATTTTCTTACTGCTTGATTCTTAATTCAAATTAGACCTCCTTTTGATCAGTGTCATTATCCTAATATCCATGTGCAAATAAACAGCCTCACCCCATCTCATGGTACGGGGAATTCCGCTCTAGATGGTAGCAGAGCAGGTCAGTTGCAGGCCTAACCCATTCTCTCTTTTTACTTGTGCTGACTCAGGCGCTGGCTAATTCCCAGCTGCTGAACAGTCAGATTCGGTCTCTGCTCTTCGTAGGCGTTGGTCCCAAGTACGCCCCCTCCTCTTCGACCGCCGCGCCTAACCTGACGCAAAATTTATGGGCGACGCGATCCCCTGTAAGTGGCCAACGCAACCTCTCAAACTCGCCCCCCACGACGCGCTCCCCTGACATGGAACCCTGACGCGACCCCCACCTCTCGATGCCCCCACCTGACTCGGACGAACCATCACCCAAGACGGGTGTGAAATACAGGGCATGGAAGCTCCGTGACAACAAGATATTTGATCTTCTTGTCAACTCAATGGATCCTTCGGTCAAAAGATGTCACCTCATTGTCATACGTAATGAAAGACTCTCCCCGATGAGCTTCTTGAGCTATGAACCATTCCAGACTTCGGTGGAAGCAACGGCCCAACGTGATTAGCTCTGCCTCTTTTCTCTACTACTTGGTTTGCCACCAGAGTATACCGCAGCAACTACCGAAATATTGGGTAGCCCATCCACCATGGATATTTTGCCTGTGTATCGTCGTCTCGTTAAGGGTCATGGCAAACTCCATCCTTCATCGTCACCTACTTCTATGGATCAGAATGCTCTGGCTTGTGTTATGGGACGAGGTAGTGACCTATCTTATTAATCCCGAGGATGTGGACGTCGCAGTGGTTTAGGTTGTGTCACTTGCCAACATTGGTGTAAGATGGGTCGCACTATTTAGGTTTCTTGATTGAAGCATGGTCGTCCAACGACCCCTCCTCGTACAGCTCAGGCTGCCATTGATGATCAGTCATCATCCTCACCTGATCCATGCCATCATTCTCTTGAGTTGTCCATGGATGAGTTAGCGCTCATCACTTCCCATCATGCTCAATTTGGGACATCCTCTTCATCAGTTGCTAGTGCTCATTCTGACAGACAAACTGCTTATCTCTACACAACCAACTACCTGGTTGTTGGATTTTGGTGCCTTAGATCAGATCATAGGAGACGTATGTTTGCTCAGTGATTATCATCCTCATGCCGGCTAGGCTATTACAGTTGTTGATGGTTCCACTATGCCAATTTCTGGTTTCAGCTTCTATACATTATCATCAGATATCACGTTATCTCAAGCGGTTCACATTCCTCATAGTTCATTCAATCTTCTCTCTATTAGTAAGCTTTCGTGCGGCCTTGATTTATTGCAATATTCTCACATGTTGATGTTATATTTTAGGATCGTTTGACGACTTGGGTGTTTGGTCGGTTGCAAGTGGCGTATACATGTTCGATGCTACTCCTTTGCAAGTTTTGCTATCACCTCATGCGTCTTGGAGTTTCACTCTAGATATGGCCATCTATCTCTTCAGTCCCTCCCAAAGCCATGTCTCAGTTTGACATTATCTACTTCATTTAATTGTGAAACTTGTCAATTTTCCAAAATTCATTGCAACTCATATGCTCGTCGCCTTTAACCACGAACATCCAATTCTTTTCACTTAATTGATTTTGATGTTTGATGGCTTTGTTTTATTCAATACAACTTTGAGTATAAGTATTATGTTTTATTTATTGTTGATTTTCGACTTGCATTTATCTTTTACATCATAACTGTAAGGTGTTATTTTTTAAATCATTTTATAATGAAATTAAAACACAATTTTCCAAATTCATTAAATGCTCGCACACAATAACGACCGAAAATACTTGTCCACCTTTATGTCAGATCATGACATCCTTTATCAAACCCCCTGCCCAAATACTTCGTAGTAAAATGGGGTTTTAGAATGGAAGCACCGTCACATCCTCAAAACCGCTCGAGCCCTTCTCTTTCACATGAACGTCCCTCTTGCATTTTGGGGAGATGCTATTACGACATTCTGTCTTCCTTCGTCATTGCTTTAAGGGGAGACCATGTTTTATATATTATTTCCCACTTCTCCTCATTCATGTTGCTTTGTATATTTGGTTGTCTATGTTATATTTAGGACACCTAACCTTTTCCATCAAGGTTTGTTTATCGTTCCCTTTGATGTATTTTTGCCGGGTATTCTCCCACCCAAAGTGGATATCGTTGTTTTCTCCACATCTTGGTTTTTATATCACTTTAGCTTTGCGCCTTTTGTGGAGACCTGCCAATTCTCTTCTACTCTCCACTATCGTCACATATCTCCACTACTCTAAATGACTCTCTTCTTTTTCTTATTTATTCCACCCCACCACATCTTGAGGAAACTCGATTTGGCCAATTTTACAGTCACCACCAACATGTTTTACCCGCACCACCGCTAGATGACATCACATCTTCGATCTCGTTCGACGATCATGGTCAACATCTAGCAGACTTACCCATTTCCATACGAAAAGGTGCCCGTTCATGCTTATCTTGACCAGTTTATACTCATTCATACAGAGGATTATTCGCCACTATAAATACCTTTATTAATACTCTTGATTAAGTATCATTTCCCCTCTCGGTTGCCAAAGCTGAAACCCATCCAGGCTGGCTTAAAGCTACGCAAGATGAATTATAGGTCCTGAACGATAATCACACTTTAGAGCTTGTCAAACTGTTGAAGTTGGTGTCCTAGAATCAACTACTTTGTACTTTAGATTACTTGTATATTCAAAGAAGTGAATATTAATATAAATATCTTATCACATCTTGATTGTTTTTTTGCATAACATTGATGTGATAATGTCATAAAATATCTGTCGCATTGATAAAGTCATAACAATTCCTTGCTATGATGAGAACCTTGAAATGTCAAAATGATATTCTTAAATATAGTTTTACAGCCGGATAATGTTCTATGATGGGACACATAGAATGTGATTGTTAGGTGCGAGTACTCGTAAGTGGATGAGTTTTCTTCTCATTAAGTTCGTACTTGGTAATCTTCAACGTGAAACATATAACCACGATGTAGTCCATCCCTTGGTTTTTGCTTCTTTATTTACTTTCCTTCTGCCCAACATCCTCAGCCCTTCACATCGTGTTTTCTTCATGTAATTCTAATTTGTATAACCACGACGTGATTTGTATAATCATGACGTAGTTTTCCTCATGTTAACAATCAAATCACTGATAGTTGAATTGTGTTTAATAACCGATTTACTTCTTCTTGACGGTCAGTGGTAGTGCATTTATGATCGCTTTACTTATTTTGCACGGTCGACCCTGACCTTTGTTTTTGTTCTTCATGGTCGACTCAATAGACTTCATGGTTGACTAAGCTCTTCTACACAGTCAATTGTGTAGTTCAAAAATTTCAGATTCACGATTGACTCCACTCTTCTGTATGGTCGACCGCGTAGTTCAAAATTTTCAACTTTTCAATTTATGCAAGAACAATGATGTTTTTCTTCTCCACCACATTGTGGTTTTCCATTTTCTACATAAATAAATATTTTAAAATTGTTAAACTATCATAATTAAAACTAAGACTCTAAAAACACTAAAATTAACATCTTAACATTGTAGTTAAGTCCTAAAACTAATATCAACTAAATATATAATATAGCACTGAAATTAGTTTAACGATGGTTAAAACTATTTTAAATTAGAGTAAAACTAAATCAATTATTGTAAGACATTTTTCATATATCATCCTACTCGATTTTAATGAATGAGTTTGACTACGTTTTGATAGATATTACATGTGACATGATCATGGGAGATCTTAAAGAGTTGGTGGAATCCTAGCTTTTGATACTAGATCTTGATGTTGAAGAAATTGTGTATATATATGGTTGTTGTGCATAGAATAAGGTGAAGGGGGAATGAGGAAGTAGAATGGGAGATGAAACTATGAAAATACATTGATGTATTGTTGCCTAGTTGAGAAAGAGAAGGGAGACATTCTTGGAGGCATATGAACATACCTGGTTAAGTGAAAGGCGAAAGGCGATGGAGCGTATTGAAGATCAATTTTCCTAATAGGGAATTGTTTTAATCCGGTTCTTGTTGAAGGAAGTTATTGATGCTGTAGATGGTTTTTGGAAGACAAAGGAATAAGTCCCCTAACCGTATTCGGAAATTATTGACACCACATTTCGTATTTTAGGTGCATTTGCTCATCAGTTTTCTTATACTGAATTGGTTGAGGTCTACGCGCCTATATTTTTTGTGAATCTTTTCTCAAAGTAGTGAATGGAGAGATAAGAGAAAGGAGTGACCCTAGAACTTGATAGTGAACCGATCCTAAATCTATAATCACAAGTAGTGTGTTTATTGATAAAACATTGGTGTTTTGCCATGTGTATGCTCCTTGGACTAATCCATCCACGTTGGAGGGTGAACCAAGTAAAATCCATGCATCCCTGTGCTTGATCTGTTTTGTATGATTCACTGTGATTGAATGAGGTGGATGACAGATTAAAGTTGTTGCTTATAATAAAACAAGATCCGGTTATCGGTGGTTTTGGGAGAAAATTTTTATATAGTCGACACTTTGCTCCACCCCCTCTCCAGGTGATTTCATCCTTCTTGGGACCTGAGTTCTACGAATTGGTGCAATGAAAAATATATTTCTTATAGTTGACACCGTGCTCCGACCCCTTTCTAAATAACAATCATTTTTTTACTCACTTCTCTCTCTCTCTCTCTTAAAGATCAACATTTTTTAAAATAAAATTGAATAGGGCTGATATGAGGATGGCAGGGCGGTGAAGAAGAACATAGAATATAATGGAAACGGGCAAAGTGGTAATCGAGAAGGTGGATGGAAGGTCCTTGGTAGCACGGTGCTTCTGCAAGTATCCCCTCAAATTCATTATTCCAAGAAAGGTGCATGTCCTGATTTTTGCGCTTTATAATTTTTATCTGTATTCTTATCTAATCATACACTGGTTTCATGATGGTTTTGTTTTTAGGTAAATTGATATTATTCTTTTTTCTGTGTGAGTTTCTGCAAAAAATTATCATCATGCGATAGTCAGCTATTTAAATATTTCTTTCTTGGCCCATATATTTGGAACTGATCTTTGCCAGGTCGGCCCATCTCAAATTGATGCTGTTTGGATCTACAGTATTAGCTATGGTGGTGGGATTGTTTCTGTATGTCTTCATTGCCCAGTCCGCTCCTTGTTATTTTCTCTCTCTAGTTATTATATTCATATGAAATGTTGTTTTTAATATGGTATTGTTTATAGGGTGATTCAATTTCCTGTCATTTCACGATTGGAGATGGCTGCACTTCTGTCTTAACGACCCAGACTTCTACGAAGGTCTTTTTTTCACCCTGTGCCTCTCACAAACTGCTTTTCCACTAGATACTGAGGTGTTTGAGTAGAGAACAGTGAATGCGAAGAGTTTTATCAAATAAAAATCACAATTACAAAGTACAATATAGTTTGCGGAAGAATAAGGAAGAAATTCTTACAGAGCAAGCTCAGGAGCCAGGCCATTGCCTCTCTCTGCTTGCCAGAAAAACAAACTGCATCTCCCCTTAGCCAACATATTTAGTGGTCTCCTTTCCTAACCACGGAACCGCTTTCCCTGAGAACATAAATAGGTAAACAATTGCACAACTGCTGACAAGCTTGAATCCCTTTGGACTGCTAACTTCCCCCTCTGCTTCCCCCGCTGGACAACTGACCTCCTTCCCTAACCTCTTAACTGCTTCCCCCAATAACTTAAGTACGGAAACAATTGCACAATCCCTGCTCAGCTGGAACCCCTCTGGACGGTTGGCTTTCCCCTCCTCGAATACGTGTAAAGAACAGGAGATTTGTAACAACACTCTTCCCCTCAAATACCATTTTGTCCCAAAGGTGGACAAAGGAAAATTGCTTTTTAATTGACCCAGCATCCTCCAGAGTTGCTTCATTTGCTGGCTGATGTTTTCACTTGGTGAGCCACTGTTCATGTCGACCACGCCCCTTTTTCCTTGCCACTCCACAGGAGCTAACTCTTCGTTCTGCTCCTGCTGCTTGATGAAATCCCATACAGCCAGCCAGTCCTTTTTTCAAGGCGCACCTCATGATGTCTGGGAGTGAAACGATGCCCACACGAGTAACACAATCCCTTTATCCTCTCTTCAAGCTCCTTCCTGGAAATTCCTTCGGCGCCCTTCCACTTTCCAGCTTCTTCAACCCTTCCCTTTTCCTCCATAGATTTTTCTTTGTTCATTATAACTCCAGAAGGAAAAGGAAATTTTTTTGGTGCCAGTTGGGGTTTCCTATAGCTGTTGGTTTATAGTCCTTGGCTTAGGCAAACACAACAAGCCTTTAGCAAGCTTTTCAGTTGCTGCTAAGCACTACTAAGAATGTCGTACATCATCTGCTATCCTTTAGCAAGCCTTTCCAAAGTTATATTCATGTTACGAAACTGATTTCCATGTAAAGAAAAAGTTTCCTCCATTTTTTTCATAGCTGCCTCAATTGAGCTCATTTGCGCTTCCTTCTGGTTGGCGTCTGAAAGCAGCACCTATCCGGAAAAAATTCTCTCTCAATGAAATCACTGATTGATAGGTGCTTGGGTAGAAAGCAATGGTTGAGAATAGTTTTATTTAGTAAAAATCAGAATTATAGAGTTCAAAATAGTGTGTAAAAGAAGGAAGAAATTATTTCAGAGCAAGCTCGAGAGCCTAGGCCACCATTTCTCTTTGCCAGCTAGAAAAACCGACTTCTCCACCTCAACCAATGGCCTCCCTCTCCGCCCACTTTTTGACCCCATGGGTTATGTTGTGTTGGATTTGTTCTTGTTACAGTAAATCCCATACCTCAAAAGGAGGCAGGGTTCTTTATTTATAGATGAAATAAACGAGAGAACATAAATACAAAGTCAACCCATTAACTCTTATCATAAATGTCTATATATTCTAACACTCCCCCTCAAGCTGAGACATATATATTTATCATACCAAGTTTGTTGCACAAAAATTGAACACGTGTTCCAGGAACTCCTTTTGTGAGAATATCTATAAGTTGATCAGAGGTGCGAACGTGACCTAAGGTGATCCTCTTCTCATAATTTTCTCGAACGAAGTGACAATCAACTTCAATATGTTTCTGTTGGAGTCTGCATCCCACATCGGACTTGAGGTCCGGTGTGGTCTTTATTATTTGTTATAAATACACCCCAAGGGCTCCTTTGGAGACACACCTTGGGGGTTCGGTCTCTCTTATTTTCACCCTCTACATGGTATCAAAGGAGGTTTTTTGAACCCCCAATCCCACCCTCCCTATTTTTTTTTTCCCTTTAGGGTTTCCCGTCCGGGGGGCGGCGGCCTCAAGGCCCCGTAGGGTTACCGCCGCCGCCCCTCCGCCTCTGCCCTGCCCGGCTCCCAGGCGGGTCTCCCTTCCCGGCGCGCAGGCTCTCCCCATCGGCGACTCGCCCCGGCGCCCCTTCTCCGGCGCTCCCCTCACGGAGGCCCTCTCATCCCGGCGGCCCTCATCCCGGCGTCCCCGGCTCGCCCCGACGCCCCGGCTCTCCGGCTCCCGGCTCCTTGGCTTCGCCCCGACACCCTCGCCCCGACGCCTCTTCCCCGGCGGCTCGCCCTCGACGCGACGCGGCTCCCGGTTCCCCTGCGTCCCGTGGCCTCCCGCGACTCCCGCTGCTCCCGGCGCCTCCCGCTGCTCCAGCGCCTCCGGCGCCTCCCGCTACTCCAGCGCCTCCCGGCGCCTCCCGCTTCATCCCGCGCCGGCTCCTCCTCCGGCAGCCCTCCTCCCGCGGCTCCCGGCGGATCTCCCTCTAGTCCGGCAACCCCTCTCCGGCGACCTCTCCCGTCCCGCTCCCCTCCCGGCGACCTCGCCTGCTGCTCTCCGGCGGCCAGATTTGGACAGCTCCGGCCGAATCCGGCCGGATCCGGTGATTTCCGGCCAGATCCAGGCTACTCCGGCCGACTCCGGCCTGATCCATAGATTTCCGGCCAGTTCCGGGCAGATCCGGACTGTTCCGGCCAGCAACCGGCCTCCACCCGTGCTGGCCGCTCCACGCAGGTGGCCTCCTCCAACTTCCAGCGCCGTCTCCCGGCCTCCTGCACCCTCGCCGGCCTCCTCCTGCGGCATCCCCGCCTCGCCGGCATCTCCCGGCACCTCCCGGCAGCCGCATCTCTCTCCGCCGGCACGTCCTGTCGCTAGCGCAGCAGCTCGACTACCTCGGATTTGGGTCTGTTGGCGCCGCCAGATCCCGCAACGATTTCTGCGGAATCCCCGCCTTCCGTCGCCGGCCCCGCAAGTGCGGTTTTCCCGGTGCTAGTTTGGATTTCCCGGCGTTTCATCGACCGGCCCCACTAGTGCGGCATTCCTGGCGTTCCGTCAACTGGCCGGTTTGCGTGGTCATCTGCTGCGCCCGCAAAATCTTCCATCCATCATCTTGCGGGGGAGCTTCGATCGTGAGGGGGAGCAACAACATTTGCAGAGTTCTTTTGATTTCGTCATGTTTTGTCATCAAGCTGGGTTTGTCCAGCTTGAGGGGGAGTGTTAGCGTCTGTTTTGTTGTTTTCTTTTCATTATGTGTCCAAGCTAGGTACACCTAGCTTGAGGGGGAGTGTTGGAGTCTGCATCCCACATCGGACTTGAGGTCCGGTGTGGTCTTTATTATTTGTTATAAATACACCCCAAGGGCTCCTTTGGAGACACACCTTGGGGGTTTGGGTCTCTCTCATTTTTCTCTCCTACAGTTTCGTTCGCTCATGAAAGATCAGATTTGTGATGATCTTGATTGCAGCTTGATTGTCACACTAGATATGTACTAGTTTCTTGATCGTATACCCAATCTCCTGTAGTTTCTGTTGTGCCCAAATAATCTCTGCGGCCACATGTGCCACAACTCAATATTATGACTTTGCGCTTGATCGAGAAATAACTGTCTGTTCCTTACTTCGCCATGTGATCAAATTACCTCTAATAAATACTGCAAAACCAGACGTAGTCCTCCTAGAAGAAAGACATCCGACATAATCTGCATCACAAAACGCTTCAATTTCTGTATGTTCATGATCAGAATATAGAAGACTTAAGCCCGATTCCTTTTTCACATATCTAACAATGTGAAGAACAATCTCCCATTGTGTTTTTGTTGGGGATTCCATGAGCTGACTCGCCTTGCTAACTACACAAGCAATGTCAGGTCGAGTCATCGTCAAGTAGTTAAACTTCCCAACAAGTCGTCTATATCTGTTAGGTGAAGGGAAGACTTCACTGTTAGTGTGAAGGGAAGACTTCACTGTTAGTGTGAAGTGACTTCTCTCCCGATTCCAAAGGCGAGTCAATTGAGTCAGTTCGAGTCATGTCAATCTCCTGTAATAGATCAAGAACATCTCTGAGATAGAAAAATTTCTTTTTCACATTTGGAGACCTCAATCCTCAAGAAATATCAGTGTACCCAAATCTTTTGTGTGAAAATTTTGATGAAGAAAAGACTTGAGTTGATCAATGCCAGCAGTCCAACATCACTGTTAGTAGTAAAAATGTCATTCACATAGACTACCAAAAGAATGCTTCCTGCTACAGATTGATGATAGAAAATAGAAGAATCCTTTATGCTTTGGCACATGACAAAGCTAAGTATAACGGTGCAAAAACGGCCGAACCAAGCATGAGACTACTGCTTGAGTCCATAATACAACGATTGATGAAAACGACAAACCTTTAAGGACCCCCCCAAGCAACAAACCCAAGTGGTTGCTCTATATAAACTTTTTCATTAAGAAAACCACGAGGAAAAACATTTTTAACATCCAACAAATGGAGAGGCCAGTGATAGGGGGCAACAAGAGAGATAAGCAGACGAATCGTGGTTATCTTTTCCACTGGAGAAAAGGTGTCAAAATAATCAACTTCATATGCCTCCGCATAACCTTTGGTAACAAGGCGAGCTTTGGGATGATTAAGAGAGCCATCGTTGTTGACGCGCACTGTATAGATCTATTTGCAACCGACCACCTGCTTACCCAAAGGAAGAGGGACAACAATGCGCGGTGTCGAGTGAGCAATCAGTGTCTCAATAACTCATAAGGTAGCCGCACATAATCCCTAATAAAACTAACATAAGCGTGAGGCTTTGCGAAGCGCAATAAGCAACTCCGATGATGGAGGATCAAGATAAGGTGATTCATCAGGTGTGGTAACAGTATCAGGCATCAGGGTAACATGTGTGCTAGGTTGACGAGTATATAGCTGGCCAAATCGTGATCCAACAACATCACTAGGAAGAGATGAGGGTGGTGGTGTATCGAGAGAATATGGTAAAATAACTTCGGAATCAGGAACAAATGATGGTGGGAAATTGGGAATAGAAAAAACTGAAGATTCGACAAAGGAAACATCAGCTGAGATAACATAACGCCGCAAATCTGGAGAGAAGTATCGATATCCGCGTTGAGTGCGAGAATATCCAAGAAAGATGCATTTGAGAGCCTGCACATCAAACTTGGTAATCGAAGGGTGAATATCTCAAACATAACGCAGTCAAAAATGCGTAGGGGCAGAGAATGATGTGATGTTGTTGGAAACAATGAATGGAATGATGTCTCCCCCTGAAGAACATATGAGAGAGGTCTGTTGATAAGATAAGTGGTTGTGAGAATGACATCGCCCCAAAAAACGATCGGAATTTTCTTCTGAAATAAAATTGCACGAGCAACTCCTAACAGATGACGGTTCTTTTGTTCAACAACATCGTTTTGTTAAGGTGTATCAGGACAAGAAGTCTGATGGATAATGCCATGATCATCTAGAAAAGACCGGAATGATCCAGATTCACGACCATTGTTAGAACGCAAACAGTGAAGTTTAGCGAAAAACTGGGTGGTGATTTCTTGATAATAGGAGCGAAACACGGTAAAGATTTCAAAACGATTTTTCAACAAATAGACTTCAGTCATTTGTGAACAATTATCGATGAAAGTAACAAAATATCGATAACCTAGTTTACATGAATTGGAACTGGGTCCTCAAATATCAGAATGAACCAAATGAAAAGGAGTGGATGCACGAAAGATTGTTCGGGGAACATAGGAACCCGGTGATATTTTGCGTAATGACAAGACTCACATTCAAAAGGAAGAAGATGACCCAACTTCAGAAAAAGTTTGTAAAGAATGTGGCAGGTGGATGACCAAGGCGATAGTGAAGCTGGAGGGCATGATCAGAAGTGGCAAGACATGCGAGAAGACGTTCACTACCAAACACCCGGGACCGTTTGGATAGACACGCCGCTGGAGTATCGTCATGAGCAACAATGACACGCAATGATGCCATAGGTTGATAGAAGACCAAAATCACTGGTGTCAGTGAGTGCCGAAGATGCACGTTGAGAAGATGCACAATTGGTAGAGAAGATGTGCTGAAATTGCACAACTACAACGTATTGTGATCTGTCACGACCCGTCCTCGGGGCCCGTGCCGTGACTACCCCAAGTCCGCCTCCCATAGGCCAGAGGCTGGCGATCAGCATCAAAGACGTAAATCCCGATAATAGGGAAGGCGTTGCCTTTATAAAGTAAACAAACACTACAGAGTACGCAAGCTGAAGTAAACACCAAGTAAGCAGTAAACAAACGTGCTGAAAGTAAACACCAAGCAGTAAACAAACGTGCTGAAAGTACAAGGGGCTAGAAATACAAGCCCAAAAGAAAGGTACATCTACAACTGAAAGTAAAGTACAACTCAAGAACAACAGCTGGAAGGTGACAAGCCGCTCCTGGATCGTCCTCCGGCTTCCTACCTGAAGGGTAGGTACACCACTCCACGTCCGTCCGTCTCCTCCGGGTACCGACTCGTCGTGATATCCACCTCCGGGCACCGTCTCGTCGTGAGATCCTCCTCCGGGTACCGTCCAGCTCTACAAGCCTCAACCACGATCAGTGATGTCCGTCGTTTGCAACCAACACAACGTAGTGCAGGCGAAGTTCGTGCAGGGGTGAGTATACGATACTCAGTAGGGACCTCGAGACCCCCGAAGGTCTTCCTGAATCCACAAAGGATAAACCACAAAGAAAAGATACAATCACGAAGTATCATCTAACACTACTTAGGTATATGCCCATACATATACCTAAGTCATCAAATCCAGTTCAGCTCCAACTCACGAGCTCAAGTACAATTCAGTCCACTCAGGAAAGTAAAACTTAATCCACACAGGAAAATACGACCCAATCCACACAGGAAAGCATAGTCCAATCCACATAGGAAAGCATAGTCAATCACATAGAAGATAATGATTGAAAGTCAAGACTCAGCTCACACAGGTATACTACTCACGAAGAGGGGTGGAGATGATTAGATGTAGCCTCTGAATCATCTCCTCTGCCGAACCCACGTAGGATCCAAGTTTAGTAGTCGTCGTTGCCGAACCCACGGATGATCCAAGTATAGTAGTCATTGTCGTCGAACCCACGGAGGATCCCTGCACGGTAGTCGAACCCACGGAGGATCCCAGTACAATAATCGTCCTCGTCGAACCCACAGAGGATCCCAGTACGGTAGCCGTCCTCGTCGAACCCACAGAGGATCCCAGTCCGGTAGTCGTCCTCATCGAACCCATAGAGGATCCCAGTGCGGTAGTCGTCCTCGTCGAACCCACGGAGGATCCCAGTCCGGTAGTCGTCCTCGTCGAACCCACAGAGGATCCCAGTACAATTGTCATCGTCGTCGCAGTCGCAGCCAGCTCTAGGGTTCCCGCACACAGCATGCTCGTTCCGGGAGGGTCCGCTCCACGAGCCACGGGGGGTCGATACATCAACTGACACGAAGTCCGGAGTTGATGTATCCCAAAGTTCCGGCTCGCCAAAAGGAACTCAACGCGACAGACGACGCGTCAATCAGACGCCCGGTCTGAGAGTTATTGGCTTTTTTGTCCCAGGGGTCCGGTTGGTTTTTAAGTCATAACCAACCTGATCGCACTCCAACTGCGTCCAAACCTCAAGCGGAGTAAGCCAAAAGAACCGTCTCACTAAGAGGAAACCAACAAAGTTGACGACACGTCAATCGGACGTCCGAAACTCAAGTTATAAGCGTTTCCGCTCCGAAGCCCCGGTTGGTTTCGTGTTCGAACCAACCCGACCGTACCCAAAGTTCTCCGAAACCTTGAGTGTAATATACCGAAACGACCGTCTCGATCCAAGGATCTCATCGCAACTGACAGTGCGTCGATCGGAGGTCCGTAGCCCAAGTTACGGACGTTTGAACGAATCTGTCCGTTTTTAGGGGGGTTTGGGCCCGGACCGACCCGGCCCAAAACCCCCTGGGTCGGCCCGTTAGGGCGCGGCCCGGCCCGGCGCGGGGGTCTTGTTCGGCGCGGGTGACCGCGACTCGACACGCGGTCGAGCGGGCGCAAGGGGGGAGCGCCGCCCCCTTTTTGCGGAACGGCGGACCCAGTGGGGTCTGCCCTAATTGAACCCGGGGGTTACGCCCCCCGGTTTGCTCAGAAAACGGCCGACCGTTTGGCCGGCCTTGTGAACCGCTGCGGGACCCGTGAGGGGTCCCGCCTCCTGGAGCTCCGGCGGCCGGCCGTGTCCGGCCGCCGCCTGCTGGTGACCGCTGCCGCGGGACCCCGCGGTCCCGCCCTTCCGAAGCGCTGGCGGTCGGTTTATCCGGCCGCCTCCAGGTTTTCCGCCGCGGCCAAAGGGCCGCGGCTCTTGATGCTCCGGCGGCCGGGGAGTCCGACCGCCCCCTATTGGTGACCGCCGCGGCCTTAGGCCGCGACCCTTCTTCGACCGGCGCGGCGCGTCGGCGCCGCGCCCCTCCGTCGCGGCCCGCTTCGGCCGCGACATTCCCTCGAGTTCTTTGGCGCGGCGCGACGACGCCGCGCACCACCTCCGTAGCTCTTTTCGTTCCCGCGCGGTGCATCGGCACCGCGCCACCTTCGTTCGAGCCACAACGAGTACAACAAAAAGGGGGAGGAGGGTCGGCCGTGTTCGTGCGGTCCGGCCCCCTCCCGTTAAATCGATAACAAGCGGCTAAAGGTTTAACGATGGATGCCAAAAATATTCACGAACATTAAATCAAACCCCTACCTTGAGGAGTTGTCGAACGATGATCGTCGCGGAAAAACGGCGTTGCGGAAGACGGCGTCACGGAACGAGGCCCCGTATACGTCGTCGGTGCACGCCCGATGAAGGATGCAGCGTCCCCCTTTCTTTGAAGCGGAAAGAAGATCGAAAGGCGTGTCAGTGTTCTTCGCGTTCTTCTACGAGGAAGAAGATGTTCTTCGAGACTTTGGTTATTCTCTCCCCAGATTGCACACAACGAATCAACCCCAAATTAAAATAAGATTGTCTTATTTTATTCACACATGCCAACATTTTTAAAATTCAAAATGAATTCACCAGATTAATTAACTTGTATTGTCAAATTAATTAGGCGTTTAATTGGCGTGCATTAATGTGGAAGAGTGGATGAGTTACAAAATTAATTGCTAGAAGAGGGTTTAATGGGGTGTTAGGGAAATTGAAGGAGGTGGGGGCTCGTGTGGGCCCCACCCCAACTTCCTCACAACTTCCTTTCCCTTGACACTTAAACCACTAGCGGTATAATAAAAATATAATTGTAAAGCAACTATATTTTTATTTCTCACATTTTTTTAACAATTCCTCCCGAGCAAACGCACCTTCGGGAAGGGTGTTCCTAAGCAATTACCGGTGCTGCGGTTTAATCGGTGCCCTCGGATTTCAATTTCGAGCACCGGATCAAAAGTTAGAAAAATCCGCTCGTTCGTTCACTGAACGTACCCGAGCTAAACTTCGGAAAATTATTTCGGGCACACCGGGCCTCAGAATCAGGCGCCGTTAGAAACTGCGTACTCGTAGAATTTCAAAGAAAATTAAGAAAAAAATTTCCTTGAAATTTACGGGTCTTTACATGATCAATCATGGCAGAGAAGATAAAGCCAGGTCAGAGGCATGGTTGTGTTGCGAGCGCGCAAGAGGAACCCCTTGGTGTAGGCAACTGCATAAGGTAGGTGAGAGGGGATGGGGGATTTGCAAGCTTCTGGACAGGGAGGCGTCGACAGGGTGAGGGAGGCGCTGGTTGGGTGGGGGGCGTCGGCAGGGAGAGGGCGCTGGTTGGGTGGGTAAAATCGTTCCCAAAACATGTTTTTGATACCCGGGCACTTGTTGCCAGCCCGTGGGGATCGGGATCGTCCTTCGGGCCATGCCACAGACCGGGTTGGGCAGCGATTCAAATGACGACCCGGCCTGGTTCGTGACATGACGAGACTTCAAAATGTTCGCGAAACAGAAGTGGACAGAAGTGAAGTGGTTATAAGAAATGCTGAATTGGGTGTCTTTCCTTTTCAGGTGGCCATGGTATCTTGTTGGGAGAAATTGTTAAAATAGGTTTTTTAGTTTGTTTTTTGGTTTTAGACTTCATTTATTTGTTGTAATGGATCCTAAGAGTGCCAAATGAATTTGCGCGCTCCGCGGTGTTGCCCTGTAAAATGGCAGCACCCACACCCTCATCTTCATTCCTCTACACCTCCTCTCAAGCCTCTCACGTGAAATTTTATCCTAAGCGTGCTCTTTTGGTAGTCCCAAGTCTTCAACATTTTGTGGTATCTATTTATTTTTAGCTTATTTATTTATTTATTAATATGATATTTTATTAAATTATGCAGTTGCATGTTTAATTATATAATTTAGTAGTTAATAGTATAATGTTTTTTATTAGGAATGTTTTTAAGTTGCATGTTTAATTATAAAATATTAATAAATTGCATGTTTAATTATTAGAAACATAAAGTTGCATGTTTAATTATTAGTTTAATATTACAATTATTATTATAATGTTTTATTTGATAAATTTTAATGTTTTATTATTGAATTGCATGTTAATAGTATAATGTTTTTTTATTAGGAATATTATTAAGTTATGTTTAATTATAGAATATTATAAATTGCATGTTTAATTATTAGAAATATTAAGTTGCATGTTTAATTATTAGTTTAATATTGAAATTATTATTATAATGTTTTATTAGATAATTTTTAATGTTTTATTATTGAATTGCATGTTTAATATTAGTAAATTGCATCATTTCAATTCTGGATTGTGTTATGAAAAAGGTGTGTCTTTATAGTTGATAAAGAATGTGTGGTTTTCTAGCAATGACATTAGTGAAAACTTTAGTGATAAATCTAAAAATAAGCAAACATTGTTAAGGTAAAGAATGTGCGGTTTCTTAGAAATGACATCTCTGTCTGGATACAAATAAGTTGATGCGGGCTCCAGCTCATATGCATCTAGAGGTAATAACCCCGAAAAAGACTGGTTTGGTATTAATTAGATCTTCACTCTGGTACACGATAAAGAGACCCAACTCCACACCTGGTTTAACATTCCTGGAGGATATGTTTTGGTTAATTCACATGCAGTTTACTGATCCACGATTAAAATAAAATATTTAAATATTTTAAAATCAATGTTTCTTTGATCAGATATAATTAATAACTAAGTCTTATCATAGATAAAAAGATGTCTGCATATATTCATTGTAACGTTCAAATAATTGAGACTGAACAAGGAGCTAATTATAGTAGACATCCAGAAAGAGTTGTAATGCTTGGGGATTATACAACTTTGAAAGCCGTTCAGAGAAAAATTCATTGTTGGTTAAAACTCACAGTTAACCAAGTTATACAATCCATCGTCATATACAAACATATACAATTTAAAGATAGGTTGTGACATATAGCCTATCCAATTATTGATGATGAGGATTGACTACACATTTTGTCACTGGTTAAAAACCAATTTGAAAATCAAATGATGGAGTTGTATATCACTATATCTACCATCGCAGTTTCAGGATACAATGTCATATCCTCATGCAGCGACATCTCAAGAAGTTTTGTCAGCGATGGAAGTTTGTCCATCGTAGCCTCAGGATACAATGCCATATCCTCAGGCTGCGATGTCTCATAGAGAGTGCAGTTTTTAGGGATTGTCCTCCACATAATGTAGATTTAATGGTGGGAATTTTTGAGGACAATGAAAATTTAGAACAAAAAAGAAGATGATGAGGACGTGGAATGGGAACAAATTGATGAATAACATTTTAAACCCACCCCCGTGATGTCACACCAACCTTTGAATCATCCTCTACCATTGACATCATGTTCGACAGAAGGCATGACATGCTTACCATAATTTGATTGGTTAATCGTTACTCCCAATACAAAATTTCCAGGAATCATTAGTGACATGAATAGTGTATTGGATGACGATGTTCTGTATATTGGAAGAAAGTTTGATATCAAAGAAGTGATGAAGACTGTGATAAAATAGTATCACATTGAACGATATTGTAGTTATGTCATAGAAGAGTCAAAGAGAGCTTGTTATATGATTCGATACGACAAAATTGATTTAGACTGTCAGATGCGTTTGCAAGTTATAACTGACAACAATTTTACTGTTGACGCATTTCTATTGACGGGTCGATCCCCATTATCTCCTATACTCGAAATCGTCGAATGTGAACTTCATGAGAAGAAGTTTCAATACATATGAGTTCCCAACACTTGATACTTGTACATGATCTATGTTTTGTCAGTATAATATATCTAGTTCATAAGACATGTTTAATATTACTGTTACAGTATTGTGAGATTCTCATTATAGTCGAGAATCGCTTTAACATTTTGATATGACATATAATCTAAGGATATTACTATATATGTAGCACATGCTGAAGATATGTTACTATCATGGTAATCATGAATCATGCATATATCACATTGTATTCATGGCATAATAATCAAAAAGTACAGTTTGAGTTGGATCTAGGGTAGCCACTCACAATAGATATTCCGTGCTTGGGGTAAACATACTTTGGTTCAGGATTTGTGGTTTGGGGTTGGAGTGATTGGTTTCGTGTCTGGATCAAGTCAAATATAAATAATATTGACGTTTCATGTCAAATATCCATGTATACTCGTACATTTCTTCAACCTTATCTAATCAAGAGTCTATGATATCATACTCATCAAATGCAAAGAGCAATGCTCCAACCTTCCCCTTCATCCTCGCTGTAATGTCTCAGATTTTCTGTGTATTATTTTTAAATATTATATGAAGTACTTTTGAGTCCAGACGCTGAGACGATGTGCAATTCCGAGGACCGGTGTGTCCGGAACAAATGTTTGAAATATATTAAATATATCAAACAACACGTTCACAGTTTTTTTTGAAAAAATGGAATAACTTCTAAACGGGTGCCCGAATTAGAAATCCGAGGGTACCGTTGAACGCAGAACGCGAGGTTTACCTTAGACGCGACTTAACATTAGTTGGCGCGAGTCGTTTGTGGAAAAGTCATCACGAGCACTGGAATGAATAAAATAATTTAATAAAATTATTGTATTTCATTTGCGTTGATGCAACGACTAACAATTTTTAAATAGATTGTTATGTCAGAATCCCAGGGTTAGCCACATAACCCTGGAGACGCTGGAGGACCGGTGGAGAGAGAGAACTTTGGAGAATCCTCTCAGGCGAACAACGACGGATCGTGGATCGACGATCTACGCGCCTCAGATTCGACGTATCTTGCAAACGACAACGACGACGGATCGTTTTTCGTCAGTGATCGAACCAAATCGAGGTAGGGTGTGTGTTTTATTTGGATTTCTTCCTCGTTTTTTATTTCAAAGACGAACGTGAATCAATCGATGAACGAATTGATTCATGGATCGTGCGTATTGTTAGATGAGTTTATTTGCGGGGTTTTATCGGGAGAATTACTTATAGTTATTGATTTTTCGTTTTCCATTCTAACGGCAACGGATCGAGACCGACACGAACGATTGAGGTTCGTTCCTCTCTTTTGGTTTGTGTTTTTCTCCCCCGATTCACCGTTCATCGCTGGCGTTCTCCGTTGGCCCCCGATTCGACGCTTCACCGATGAATCGATCGTTGCACACACGTTTCTTGGCGCAGCGATCCGAGATTGTAGATCCGGACTCGGTACGACACAATGGAGGTGCGACAGCGGTAGCGGCGAATGAATCAGACCGGTTTGGAAACCCCCAATTTCGAGCGGGACGCGTGGGCGATGATCGAGACAGACAAAATTCGTTTTACAAATTGATTCGAAGCCCAGATTCCGACTAACGGACTAACGGTTGTAGCAAGGTTCAACCGGATAGATTTATGAATTTCGGCGCGATTGGAGACGGATTTCAAGGCGACGGCGGCGCGGGCATGAGCGGGAGGAAGAAGGGTTTCTGGAAAAACCCGATACACACGGCGTGTAGCCCCCCCTTTGGATGACTCGGCGTGTACTTGGGGAAGTACACAGACACGGGTTGGAATACACGGGGTGCCTACACGACGTGTATTCCCCCACACGACAAGGCCTAGATCATGTACACGGGCACAGATACACGGGATGACGCCGTGTACTGGCACACGGCTGGAGTACACGGGCAGGACCCCGGATATAGGGACACGACGCGTAACCCCTCTACACGCCGTGTACTTTTCTTGTACACGGACACAACTTGATGACACAGGCCGTTTACACGGGCAGAACCCAAGGTCAAGGGCACGACGTGTGACCCCTACTACACGCCGTGTACTCTTTCATACATGGCTTAGATAACTTGTCCTCAGTAATTTGGACAAGTTTCATTAGGGTTCGTTCCCCTTGTCATTTCCCTGAAGGTTGGTATGGATCGTTTCCTACTCTTAGGACTACGATCCTTTCAGCGGGACTTCCTGGATAGTCGTTGGAATCCCTCCGAGAGGCTCGAAGTGAGATCCTCTATTCATCTTCGTGTCCTAGGTGGAGTTCTTGGTATCGACGTGACCAACATTACCCGGGCGTCGATCGTCTTCTTAGCAGGGTTAATCCAGATTGAGTTGTTGGTATCACTCCATGACCTTGACAGTGATCCTCATCTGTGTATCATATCTCTTCGGACTATCAGCATGTTCTTTCTCATGACAAGACCCGATGAGCAATACCTCTTGGACCGACGTCATCAGTGCTATCAGACTCAGAAGTGTGTTCTCCCGGATGAGTGCTTCGTGAAATCTTCGAGTTGGAATCGTAGGTTGAGTATACTATGGTTGTGGCTTACCTCTAGACTGTTTGTCTTTGTTGAGCATATTTGGATATTCTTGTTATATGTGCTGTAGATATATACCTATGTAGAGTTGACTGTACTTTCCTTTTTGTATGCTTTGTGGTTTCGGAGTGTCCTACTGAGTATTATTATACTCACCCCTGCATGAGTTTTGCCCGCACGCATCGTGTTTTGTGCGGACAATCGACCTTTCAACAGAGTCCTAGGCGGACCAGGACCAGACAATGCTTAGTGAGACCAGACAGACCGAGGTGTGTTCTTGCGACTTTCCGATAGCAGTCCCACTTTCAGGTTGGACTTGTGTTATCGACTCTTTGTGGTGAGCTTGTATTTGACCCTGTTTACTTTCTTTATTTCATGTCGTACTCTGGTTGTGGGATATAGATTTCTTTATTTCATGTCGTACTCTGGTTGTGGGATATAGATATATTTATGCATTGGTTCAGTTTTTACATTTCAGCATTTTGTGGGCTTGGAGATGTGTGCGTGTGTATATGTACTTAGACAATGCCTCCCATGTTAGTGATATGCTTACTCGGTGTTAGTCACCAGCCCTTGGCCTATTGGAGGCGGGCTTGGGGAGTCGTGACACGGGCCCCACTGGGACGGGTTGTGACAGAGTGGTATCAGAGGTGGTCGGTTCTACTTTAGAATCGAGTCTGTGAGATTGGTTTGGGGCAGCAGTGTTATGTGTTTTGAGTACGACTTTCAGTCCATTGACTCCAGTGTTAGTGTGACGGCCGACGTATCCATACACCAGAACTTTGATAACCTGCTTTTCGACTCGGTACATGAAAACACTGGTTGCAGGGAAAACAATGGTACATGCATCATATAGGAATGAGTTGCGTTTTCCATGTCCTTCTTGAGTCAGCTCTCCAGATATACTCATTGACCCTGATACATCTTGTTTACTTTCAGGATGCTTCCGCGACGTATGCCAGCTAGGATTTAGCATGATGATCACGATGATGATCCCCTCAGTGATTAGACGTCGATTCAGGGACCAGTTCCCGAGATGTTACCTTCAGGTGGTGCACCAGCCATACCACCACCTGTAGAGCAGCGCGTGGTACCCGCAATACCAGCAGATGAGGAGCGCAGGCTGAGCGCGCTTCACGAGTTTCAGCGACAGAGACTCCCAGATTCCGTGGCGAGCCCGACCCACAGGCGGCTGAGGATTGACTTGAGGCGGTAACTTGAGTTTTCCATCTAGCCAGGACACCGACGAATCATATGGTGCTCCTGGCAGCAAGCCTTCTTCATGGATCAACAGGGCGATAGTGGGGTTTAGTTACCCAAACTTACGACGAGGCGACTCTCTCGTGGATAGAGGTCGAACGTCTTTTCAGAGAGGAGTTCTCACCAGCTACGCTGAGGGCTGTGCGTATCCAGGTGCTTTTGCAGCTACAACAGGACAACACGACAGTAGCTGAGTATTCATTGAGGTTTACCAACCTCTCCAGGTACTCGATGGATATGGTTCGAGATCAGTTCTTCAGGGCTTGGACCTTTGAGCAGGGTCTGCGTAGAGACATCCAAGCCAGTGTTATCTCTCTGTGCATTCCTACCTATGCTGGGGTGCTAGAGCGAACTTTAGTGGTCGAGAGTTTCTTGGCTGAGCAGTTACAGCCGACAGTTGTCAGCAGTGGGCAAGTGGGAGCAGAGACCTTGGCAGCAGGAAGCCGACGTCAGCCTCAGGGACCTGGACGTGGGAGACGTTTCAGGAGGTCCCAGGATAGAGGATCTGCAGTTCAGGGCTCACAGGGTGGGTCCAGTCAGCCCAGAGAGAGGCGGTGCTCTTCATGTGATGGCAGGGGATATCTCGTCTGAGATTGTCCGACCCACCGTACAATTGACAGAGAAACCGTAGACTGGCCACCGAGGCAGAGGTAGCGACAGGAGCAGACAGGTTCGCAGGTTGGCGAACGTGGTAGAGGAGCTGGTGGAGCAGCAGGAGGTGGTCGACGCTTTGACATGTTACCACCACCACCCCCCATGTGGTCCACACCAGACTCGGGGAGCTGGAGGACAGGGGACGGGACAACTGCAGGTGGTCGAAGCTTTCGATCCAAAGGTTTCGAGAATGATTCGAGATACGATCTGTGTTTTTTCTACTTTAGCTGCAATACTGATAGACACAAGTGCTAGTCATTACTTTCTCGCCACATATCTTGTTCGAGACTTAGAGATTCCGGTTGAATCGTTGACTTGACCCTTACGCTTGGAGACTCCTATTGGAGAAGACTCAGTGATCACACACTTGTGCTGACAGTGTGACCCGACCCTTGGAGGCGAGAGTTTCAGTTGAAATCTCTTGGTAGCAGCGTCGAGGCCTTACGATGTCATTCTTGGTATGAATTGGTTATCTATAGTTCATGCTCAGATTGACTATTTTAGACGTAGGGTGCGGTGTGTCTGCAGTGATGAAACCAAGTTTTCCTTTGTCGGCTAAAAGGAAACCCAGACAGCACAGGATGAACTCGTGCATAGAAGGGTGCAACCGATTACTCATCAGTTGGCTAGCCTAACCCTTGGTGCAGTGGATGTTATGAGTTCTCAGTTTCCTGCAGTGACGACGGAGTATAAGGATGTCTTTCCTTAAGATGTTTCAAGCTTACCTCCCCGTCGAGAGGTAGACTTCTGCATTGATCTACACCCTGGGACGACACTAATATCCGCGCCAGTACATCGAATGGTTCCCGCAAAGCTTTGTGAGCAGATGGTACAGTTGGAGGGCTTGCAGAGGAAGAGCTTCGCGAGACCCAGTGTTTCACCCTGGGCAGCCCCAGTTTTGTTTGCCAAGAAGATAGACGGGATCTTGAGGTTGTGTGTGGACTACCGACGCTTTAACTAGGTGACCGTGAAAAACAAGTATCCACTACCGAGGATTGATGACCTCTTTGATCAGTTGAGAGGGGCACGATGATTCTCGAAGATTGACCTCAGATTAGGCTATCACCAGTTGCGAGTACGGGATGATGATATATCGAAGACGACATTCAAATGTTGCTACGGTCACTATGAGTACTTGGTGATGCCTTTTGGCGTGATGAACGCCCCAGCAGTCTTCATGAGACTCATGAACCAAATCTTCCAGCCTTTCTTAGACCGGTTAGTGTTAGTCTTTATCGATGATATCCTTGTGTACTCTGCGTCTGAGGAGGAGCACGCGAGACACTTAAGGACGGTTCTGGACGTACTCCGAGAGCACCAACTTTACGGAAAGCTCTCGAAGTGCCAGTTTTGGATTCAGGTGGTCCACTTTCTGGGACATGTTATCTCAGCGGATGGAGTGACAGTGGACCCAACCAAGGTCGAGGCAGTGTTAGCATGAGAGTCACCTAAGAGGGTGACGGAGGTGCGAAGCTTCTTTGGGTTGACAGACTATTACCGGAGATTCATACTTGATTTCTCCAGAATATCAGCACCCATGACACCTTTGACTCGAAAGGGGTTCGTGTGGACAGAGAGGCGCCAACAGGCTTCTCAGCAGTTGAGACAGAGTTTGACGAGCGCTCTCATCTTGAGATTGTCGGAGGAGGGTGTCGAGTACGTAGTGTTTTGCGATGCATCAGGAATCGAGCTTGGTTGTGTTCTGATGCTGAGGCAAGCAGTGATTGCCTATGGTTCACGCCAGTTGAGACCACACGAGCAATGCTAGTTTTCGCTTTGAAGATCCGACGACACTACCTGATGGGTGAATGATTTATCATCTACTCCGATCACAAGAGTTTCAAATTTATCTTTTCTCAGAAAGATCTTAACTTGAGACAAAGGCGATGACTAGAGTTCCTTCTGGATTATGATTTCAAAATTGTTTATACTCCTGGGAAGGGGAACGTGGCAGCGGATGCTCTCAGGAGGTCTTGTTCGCAGTTACTGAACGAGGCGTCGGAGCAGTTGACCTCGTTACAATTATCTTTTGTGGATGGAGATGGAACAACTTACCTTCAGTCGATGGTTCTCACCCCTCTACTCTTACAACGAGTCAGGGAGGCACAACTTGGAGATACTGATTGCGTGACCCTACGTGCTCAGATATCCACAGGGTATGCTCCTGATGGATTTTCAAAAGGTGGGGAGCATGTAGTTCTTTTCAAAGGATGCATGATGGTACCAGTGACGTTGCGGGAAGAGGTTTTGAGAGAGTTTCACACATCTCCTTTGGCGGTACATCTAGGTGTGACAAAGATGTACGAGGACCTCTGACGTCAGTTTTGATGGTCAGAAATGAAGAAAGGAGTTACAGAATTCATCTCTCGATGCCTTACTTGTCAGCAAGTGAAGATTGAACACAAAGTTTCAGCGGGTTTGACCCAACTCCTTGAGGTGCTAGAATGGAAGTGAGATAAGATATCTATGGATTTCGTGATGAACTTACCACGCATGTCCAGGGGACACGATGTCATCTGGGTGATTGTAGACCGACTCACCAAGTCGGCTCATTTCCTAGCTATATGAGAGCAGAGTTTAGTAGAGAGCTTGAGACGCCTCTACGTGTAGGAGATAGTCTGACTCTATGGAGTTCCATCGACGATTGTTTCTGATCCTGATGCTCGCTCTACATCCCGGATGTGGAAAGGATTACAAAAGGCATTTGGGACTCAGTTACGCCTGAACATAATGTTTCACCCCCAAGCTGACGGTTAGACTGAGCGGACCATTCAGGTTCTGGAGGACATGCTGTGAGCTTGCATATTGGATTTTGGCTGTAGTTGGGAGGATCACCTACCACTGGTGGAGTTTGCGTATAACAGCTACCATTCCACCATCAGTATGACACCATTCAAGACTTTATATGGGCGGCCTTGCAGGTCACCACTATGTTCGACTTACCCAGGAGAGTCAACACTCATGGGTTCGAAGTTGGTGCAGTTACAACAAAGAAGGTGCATATAATCTAGGAGCGGATAAAGACTGTACAGAGCTGTCAGTAGTCTTATGCTGACAGGCGATGGAGGCCTTTAGAGTTTGAGGAAGGAGACCACGTGTTCCTACGAGTTTCACCTCGATGTGGATTACGAAGATTTGGCCAAGACGACAAGGTATCTCCGAGGTTCATCGACTATTTCTAGATACTGCGTAAAGTTGGCGAGGTGGCGTACCGCTTACTCTACCTCCGTAGTTAGACCTGGTACACGACGTCTTCCATGTGTCGCAGCTGAGGAAGTACGTGCATGACCCATCGCATGTTATCGACTGAGGTGAGCTGGACATTGAGGATGAAGCGACCTTTGCTGAGTACCCAGTGAAGATCGAGGATCGACAGTAGAAGATCCTTCGTGGGCGATTGATTCCTTTGGTGTGTGTCCGGTGGCAACACAAGAATCTCCAAGAGAGCACCTGGGAGCTGGAAGCTCAGATTCGTGCTCAATATCCACATCTTTTTGAGTAGCCATTGTTTAGGCTTTTCGGGGACGTAACGTCCTAAGGTGGGGAGAATGTAATGTCTCAGATTTTTCGTGTATTGTTTTAAAATATTATATGGATTATTTTCGAGACCAGGCACTGAGACGACGTACAATTCCGAGCCTCGGTGTGTCCAAAACAAATATTTGAAATATATTAAATATATTAAATAACACGCGCGCGCAGTTTTTTTGAATAAGTGGAACAACTTCTAAACGGGCGCCCAGATTAGAAATCCGAGGACACCATTGAACTCAAAACGCGAGGTTTACCTTAGGCGCAACTTAACATTAGTCGGCGTGGGTCGTTTGTGGAAAAGTCGTCACGGGAGCTGGAATGAATAAAATTATTTAATAAAATTATTTTATTTCATTTGTGTTACGCAACGACTAACAATTTATAAGATTGTTATGTTAGAATCCCAGGGTTAGCCGCATAACCTTGGAGACGTTGGAGGACCATTGGAGAGAGAGAGCTTTGGAGAATCCTCTCAGGCGAACGACGGCGGATCATGGATCAACGATTGACGCGCCTTAGATTCAATGGATCTTGCCAACGACGACGATGACAGATCGTTCTTCGTCAGCGATCGAACCAAATCAAGATAGGACGAGTGATTTATTTGGATTTCTTCCTAGTTATTTATTTTTACGATGAACGTGAATCAATCGACGAACAGATTGATTCACGGATTGTGCGTATTGCGGGATGGATTTATTTACTGGGTTTTATCGGGAGAATTACTTACGGTTATTGATTTCTTCGTTTTTCATTCTAATGGCAATGGATTGAGATCGACACGAACGATCAAGGTTAGTTCCTCTCTTTTGATTTGTTATTTTCTCCCCCGATTCACCGTTCATTGTGGGCGTTCTTCATTGGCCCACGGTTCGACGCTTCACCGATATATTGATCGTTGCACACACGTTTCTTGGCTCAACGATCCGAGATTGTAGATTTGGACTCGGTACGACGCAATGGAGGTGCGACGACGGTAGCGGCAAACGAATCAGACCGGTTTGGAAACCCCCGATTTCGAGCGGGACGCGTGGGCGATGATCGAGACGAATGAAATCCGTTTTACCAACGGATTCGATGCTCTGATTCTGGCGAACGGTCGTAGCAGGGTCCGGTTAGAGTAGATCCATGAGTTTTGACGCGATTGGAGCCGGATTTCAAGGCGACGGCGGCGCAGGCGCGAGCGGGAGGAAGGTTTTCTGGAAAAACCCGATACACATGGCGTGTAGTCCTTGACTACACGACGTGTAGCCCCCCCTTTGGATGACTCGGCGTGTATTGTTAGATTGGTGTAGCCCGATCCGGTTGGGCCGAATGCTTGTGGCCCGCAACTGTAGCGGTGTGGACTTCGGGGTCAACTGGACTGTAGCACTTTTGACTTCCAGCCGACAACCACTGTAGCGCTTTTGACAAAGCTTGCCGCCGTTCACTGTAGCGACGCAGACTTACTTTACGAACAGTGATCGTCTTCTCCATGTTTTATAGCCCATTTTCGAGCTAGGGTTACTACTGAAAAAACCCTCTGTAATTTGTGCTCCTGATATAGTGAAATTCTGCCTCTCCTGTGGACGTAGGGATTATTTCCGAACCACGTAAATCGCTGTGTCCTTGTTGCTTTTCTTTCTTTCGTTTTCTCGTTTCTGTCGTTGTGACTCCTGACGATTCCGCAACATGTACTTGGGGAAGTACACGGACACGGGGTGGAATGCATGAGGTGCCTACACGGTAGCGATGTAAAGCGGGCTCGCGGCCCGCGGGTTTTGCGGGTATGGGGCGGATGTGGGGCGGGAAGGGCCTAAAAATTTTGACCGTTTAGTGTGCGGGCCAATGCGGGTTGAGCCCACGCGGGTGCGGGCCAATGTGGGTTGAGCCCGCGCGGGTGCGGGCTTGCCCGTGGGCCTGATTTAAAAAATATATATTATTTTTACAATATATGTTTCTTTAACATATTAGTTTTTTTAATAAAAAAATCATGGTTAAACGGTGACATATGATTTCTCACTGTAATGGTCATATTAATTCACCATTTATTCACATGTGAATTTTAAATAGGCTTATATTTATTGTTTTAATATGATATTATTTTATTTATATATTAATTATTAGCCATATTAACATGGTGTGTCAACCCATCTCTCAAAAAATGGAACTCATCGTCCCTGCGCATGGTTTCAATTCTATAAGAGTTATTATAATAATAATATTTTTTAGGTTGATTTAATTTTTTAATTATTTAATTTTATTTTTTTTATTAAGATAATTGGATAGAACCTCATGAAAACACTAATAGCTTCCTCTGAAAATGTTCGTTACTTGGAGAGACTTCAATCATTCACAAGTTTAGTTGTTCACATCACCACACAACCAACATTATCATTCATCGCCAATCACAGATCACTCACCTACTTTCTATCGCAACAGTTCGTCACCACATCGGCGTTACCGCATGCCACCATTAACCCACAAAAAAATGTTCCATCACATCCTTTAAAACTCTAGTTATTGTTAATTCATACTTCTCCCGACAAATACCTTTAAGAATGATAAAAAATACAGTATTTAAATAATTATAAATAGTATTTTTTTTGTAAATGTGGGAAGCCCGCGGGCAACCCGCGGGTTTATGCGGGGCGGGGCAGGCTTGAAATTTTTTGTTCGCATTATATGCGGGCTTTTGCGGACAGACCCGTGCGGGCTCAAACCCGTGCGGGCTTGGCCCGCCCCGCCCCACCCCGCCCGTTTCACATTACTACTACATGGCGTGTATTCCCCCACACGATAAGGCCTTGATCATGTACATGGGCTACCCCGTGTACTGGTACACGGACACAGATACACGGGATGATGCTGTGTACTGACACACGACTGGAGTACACGGGCGGGACCCCAAATACAGGGACACGACATGTAACCCCACTACACGCCATGTACTTTTCTTTTACACGAACATGGTTTGATGACACGGGCCGTTTACACGGGCAGAACCCGGGGTCAAGAGACACGGCGTGTGACCCCTACTACACGCCGTATACCCTTTCATACATGACTTAGATCATTTGTCCTCAGTAACTTGGACAAGTTTCGTTAGGGTTTGTTCCCCTTATCCTTTCCCTGAAGGTTGGTATGGATCGTTTCTTATTCCTAGGACTACGATCCCTTCAGCGAGACTTTCTGGATAGAGTCGTTGGAATCCCTTTGAGAGGCCCAGAGTGAGATCCTTTATTCATCTTCGTGCCCTAGGTGAAGTTCTTGGTATCGACGTGACCAACACTACCCGAGCGCCGATCCTCTACTTTGCAGTGTTAATCCAGATTGAGTTGTTGGTATCAATTCATGAGCTTGACAGTGATTTTCATCTGTGTATCGTATCACTTCGGACTATCAACATGTTCTTTCTCATGACGAGACCCAACGAGCAATACCTCTCGGACGAACGTTATCGGTGCTATCAGACTTAGGAGTGTGTTCTCTCAGATGAGTGCTTCATGGAATTTTCGAGCTGGAATCGTAGGCTGAGTATACTATAGTTGTGGTTTACCTCTAGATTGTGTCTTTGTTGAGTATATCTGAATATTCTTGTTATATGTGATGTAGACATATACCTATGTAGAGCTGACTGTACTTTTCCTTTGTTGTATGCTTTGTGGTTTTGGGGTGTCCTATTGAGTATTGTTATACTCACCCCTGCACGGGTTTTGCCCGCACGTGTCGTGTCTTGTGCAGACGATTGACTTTTTGACAGAGTTCTAGGCGGATCAGGATCAGACGGTGCTTAGTGAGACCAGACAGACCGGGGTGCGTTCTTGCGGCTTTCAGACAGCAGTCCCAGTACCTTTACTTTCATGTTGGACTTGTGTTACAAAGTCTTTGTGATGGGCTTGTATTTGACATTGTTTACTTTTTTTACTTCCCGCCGTACTCTGGTTGTGGGATATATAGATGTATACATGCATTGGTTGTTCAGTTGTTTTTACATTTCAGCATTTTGTGGGTTTGAAGATGTGTGCATGTGTACAAGTACTTAGACAATGCCTCCCATATTAGTGATATGCCTACTCGGCATGGGCCGACGGGTCGTGACACTCACACCGATAATTATCCATCCGTTCTTTGGGAGCATGCGAGTTCACATCCCATCTTCTTCTATGCTTTTGACCTGTGACAATGCTCTGCTTGATTTCAACTGTAAAATCCAATTTACACTGGCTTGATTGGCTCCGCTCTGCCAGAGGCTTCCCCACTGGCTTCGACCTTAACCTTGACTATACCCTCTCTCTGCAAAACGCCGTTGTTTCCAATTTGGAGGAGTCGGCGGCTGCTGATTCTGCGAAGACCCACATTGTCAAGGAATCTACCCGTGGCCGCAATAGGCACAACGTGTCCTCGATGGACCTGAAGCTGCTGGGGCTTCTTGTGGAAATGGCAAGAAGGATTGGTTTCCTGCATTTACAGTTTCCATACATGCTAATTTTATCATTTTATTATAATATTATTCATGACGATTCTCAACTAAGGATATTTAAAAATATAATATTTTAGGATTATTAGGAAATCAAAGAGAAAAAGAAACAGTTTTAAATTTAATGATATATCAAATTATCATAAATAAAACATTACCTGATCTATAGCAATATTCAAACTATCATCACATGATTGACTTTTTGGTCACACACTGGCATGTTTAGCCTAGCTATGCTGAGCAAAGAAACAAGGACCAATGTGATGATAGCAGGGGTTGGAACGGTGTTTTCCTTTTTTATCTTCAACTTTGTGTCTGATATATATATGATGTAAGGGTTTTTTTATTATATTTCCATGTCAAAAATTTACGTGTATAGTGATGATTAGTATTGCAGCTGTCGTGGTTGTGGGTTTTCCTTGAAACATGTTAAAGTTGTTCTATGTTTCTATTTTTCTTTCCTTTCACATTGAGGTGTTGGTTTGTGATATTTTCAACTACCCTAAAGTGTGTCATTTTTAAAGCCAGTGTACACCTCACAATCTCTATTGTATATCATATGTGGCATGTTTAAACCCAGTGTACACCTCATAATTCCATTTTTAATATATGTTATGTACTAAAAGTAGTTTGTTATTTTCAATTTATCTACTCACTTGCATGCTTCAAGTTTTTTCTGGACCTTGTTCTGTAGGTGTACAAGTCTGTGGGATCAAATTGCTCTGAACAGGTTTTGGAGGTAAGCAGTTTTTCCTGAATGAAATGGCATGTAAAACCACGTGTTGACTAGCCTTGTGGTGTCAGCTAATGTTTTAGTTGTTAAGACTGTTTGTGTGTTTACCATTCCCGAAAAAAAAAAGAAGCGTAGGAACAGAATCACCCTGAATTTTCTGCCTAGTTTTGTTGTATAGGCTTATATTTTAATATTTTTGTTGGACCCCATTTAAGTATAATGGGTATTTCCGAGTCCCACATCGGTCTTTCCCTCGTAATTATTTTTACTCATCTATAAAAGAATGTCTCCGCCTCACATTGAGGTAAGACAATTCACCATCAACATGGTATCAGAGGGAAATTAATCTTGAACCCTCCCTCCCCTGCGGATTCCCGGTTCTGTCCGGCCCCACCTCTCTCCCCTCCGGCTTTGCCCTTCCCGGCGGCCCTCCCTCCTGTGCCCACGGCTCCCTTCCCGGCAGCCCTCTCTCTCTCAAGCGGCGCCCCTCTCCTGCGCGGCTCCCCTCCCGGCTCCAGCTGCGCCCGCCTCCTGCGGCTTTCCTCGGCAGCCCGCCTCCCTGCACGTTCCTCCAGCGGCGCCCCTCTCCAGCGCGAATCCTCTCCCGGCGGATCCTCTCTGACGGCTTCCTCCCCAGGCGGTCCTCCTGTGCGCGCAACGCCTCCCGTGGATCCCCCGGCGGCCCACCTCCCTCGTGCCTGCGCCGCTTCCTCCCGCGCCAGCCCCGCCCTCCTAGCGCGCTCGTCCGGCGACCTCGTCCGCGGCCTTCCCCGGCGGCCTCCCTTCCCCGGCGGCCTCCCTTCCCCGGCGGCCTCCCTTCCCCGGCAGCTCCATCCCGGGTGGCTCCCTTCCCCGGCGGCTCCCGGAGACCCTGCGCCAGCCCCACTCTTCCAGCACGACGGCTCCCGGCGACCCCGTGCCAGCCCCGCTCTTCCAGCGCGACGACTCCCGACGACCCCGCGCCAGCCCCGCTCTTCCAGCGCGACGGCTCTCGGCGACCCCGTGCCAACCCCGCCCTTCCAGCGGTCTCCCGGCCTCTTCCGGAATCTCCCATTCTGTCGGCACCCGCTCTCCGGGCGTCTGTCCAGCGCTGAATGACGAGTTCATCCGCAACTTCCGAAGACCTCCCTTCGATGGCTGCCTTGGTCCTGCCTCCTCTTATCACCGCCTCCACCCGCTTAGTCGATGAGCGACTCGACTCCACAAATTTCTCTGTCTGGCGGAAGACCGTGCTCATTCCTCTCACTGGCATGGACCTCGATTCCCATCTCGAGGATCCACCACCTTTACCTTCTGACCCAAAATATCGTCCGTGGAAGCTTTCGGACAGTAAAATCTTTGCTTTGCTGGTCAATCCAATGGACCGCTCTGTCAAAGACGTCACCCGGACAGCCAACACAGTCAAAGAACTCTGGGATTCTTTGACTCTCATGTACTCCGAGACCAATAACTTGGCTCGGGTATCTGATCTTCTTCAGCGGTTGTCCCTCCTCCGCCAGCAAGCTCGTCCATTTCCCGCATACTTCATGGAATGGAAGGCTCTACGAGACAAACTTCTTGAGCTTTGGCCCATTCCACAGACACCTGCGGAAGCATTAGCCCAGCGGGACCAGCTCTGTCTTTTCAGCCTCCATGGTCTCGATCCGGAATATCGACGACGGCTACAGAGATGCTAGCCAACCCCTCGTCCCTAGAGATTCCGCAGGTCTATCATCGCCTTGCGAAGGCTCATCGGGCCCTTGCCCCACCCATCCCTAGCCTTGATCACACTGATCTCCTGGGTCGTGGCGGTGGCCGCCCTACTGGCACTCGTGGACGCGGCCGTGGAGACAGCTGACCTTGCCCACTCTGTCAGCATTGTGGCAAGCTCGACCACCTGGTTGACCGTTGTTGGGTCCTTCATGGCCGTCCCGCTCCGCACCCACGACAGGGCCAGACTGCGGTCCGAGATGCATCCCCGCCTGTTGCTGCTCTTCCTTCATCTTTGAATCTCTTCATGGCTGAGATCCAACTGATTCACGATCATAGGACCACCTCCCTACCGGGCTCTTCATCAGCATCTCTTGCCCACTCCGGTGGTCCCACTGCATTTGTCAGTCATCGCTCCCCTGCCTGGATGCTTGACTCAGGTGCGTCCGACCATCTTACCGGTGATGCAGGTATGCTCTCCAATTACAGTCCCTATACTGGTTCCTCAGCCATCACTGTCGCTGATGGTTACACTCTCCCCATTGCCGGTTTTGGTACATGCTTCCTCACCTCATCCCTTCACCTATCCTCGGTGGCCCATGTACCATGCAGTCCGTTTAACCTGCTCTCCATTAGTAAGCTGACCAAGGATTTCAATTGTAATGCTATCTTTACCTCGTCTTTTGTTATGTTTCAGGAGCGGACGACGAACCAAGAACTTGGTAAAGGCCAGCTTAGAGATGGGGTGTACATGTTCGATGGCTCGACATCCGTCGCCTGCACGTCTGTCTCTGCTCGTGCCGTGGACCTCCATTCTCGGTTAGGCCATCCCTCCGCCTCCGCTCTTCATCAGCTCTATCCAGATATTAGTCCGCATTTATCTTTTCATTGTGAGTCTTGTACCTTTGCGAAACACCATCGCACTTCATATTTTCCTCGACTTGACACACGGGCCGCCAAACCCTTTGATTTGGTTCATTCAGATGTATGGGGTCCCTGTGCCACCTCGAGTCAATCAGGGTATAAATATTACATCTCTTTCATTGATGATTTTTCACGTATGATGTGGCTTTACCTTCTTCGAGATCGGACATAAGTTTTCTCCACTTTTCAGACCTTTTACCATGAGATCCGGACACAGTTTTCTATCTCTGTAAAACGTCTACGCTCCGACAATGGGCGGGAATACTTGTCCACTCCCTTTCAGCAGTTTCTGCGGGCACACAGCATCATCCATCAGACCTCCTGTCCTGATACCCCTCAGCAAAATGGAGTGGTCGAGCGAAAACACCGACATATTCTGGAAACTGCTCGTGCCCTCCTCTTCCACCGCAAGGTGCCTCTTCTCTTCTGGGGGGATGTCATCCTCACTACTACTTACCTACTCAATCGACTTCTTTCCTCCATCCTTCAGGGGGAGACTCCTTTTCATACTCTGTTCCCCTCTTTTCCTCCTCACACCCTTCCACTCTGCGTCTTCGGATGTCTCTGCTATGTCCGGGACACTCGCCCCAATCTCTCTAAATTTTCTCCCAAATCCCTCCGGTGTATTTTTCTCGGATATTCCCGCACTCAGCGTGGCTACCGGTGCTTCTCTCCAGACTTACGCCGCTATATCACCTCTGCCGATGTCTCGTTTGTCGAGAGCTCTTTTTTCACTCCACCCTCTCCTCATCCAGACACTACCATCGATGAGTGTCTTCCTCTCATTTTTCATCCTCCTCTGGTGTCTCCTCCTACTGGTCATCGCTTTGGGAAGGTCTACTCTCGTCGTCCATCGACTGTACCCCCCGTCTAGGCCGAGGACAACATTGTTCCCACTTTGTCCGATGCTCCTGTCACAGCACCCGAGGACTTGCCAATCACACTTCGGAAAGGTATTCGTTCATGTCAGACTACTCTATTTACATCTTCATACAAAGGTTTGTGAGCACTGGTGGCGATCTCTATTCTCCGCACGGTTGGCGACGCCAAGTCACACCCGGGGTGGCTACAGGCTATGCGAGATGAACTGCAAGCTCTGGATGACAACCATACATGGGATCTGGTCCCTCTCCCTGCGGGCAAACAGGCGGTCGGCTGCAAATGGATTTATACGATCCGTCTCAATCCCGATGGCTCTCTTTGTCGCCTCAAAGCCCGACTTGTGGTGAAGGGATTTGACCAGACATATGGCATCGATTACTTTGAGACCTTCTCTCCGGTCGCCAAGATGGCCTCTGTCCGCCTATCCATATCTCTGGCTGCTCATCATCACTGGCCGCTTCATCAACTGGATGTCAAGAATGCCTTTCTCCATGGCTTTCTTGACGAAGAAGTCTACCTGCAGCAGCCCCCTGGCTTTCGTGCCTCTGGCGCCAACTCCCATGTCTGCCGCCTCCATCGATCCCTCTATGGCCTCAAACAGTCTCCTCGGGCTTGGTTTGGCCGCTTCAGCACTGTCGCCACGGCCTTTGGCCTCTCTCGCAGTATGAAGGATCACACAGTCTTCTTCCGTACGACGACGAACGAATGTATCTTGCTGGTGGCCTATGTTGATGATATCATCATCACAGGGAGCAACTCCACAGGAATCGCCCACCTCAAGGCGCACCTTCACCACCACTTTCACACCAAAGATCTTGGTCCCCTCACCTACTTCCTTGGTATCGAGGTCTCCTGGTCTCCCGTTCTGAGGACACTCTCTCTCTCTGCCAACGCAAGTATGCTCTTGATATCTTGCAGGATGCAGGATTGAGCCAGACAACTGCAGTGGACACTCCTCTTGAGCCTGGGGAACACTCTCTCCATACCGACTCGGAACCATTTCCTCACCCCGAGAGCTATCGACGTCTGGTGGGTAAACTTAACTACCTCACCATGACACGACCAGACATTGCCTGTGCCGTTGGCAAAGTCATCCAGTTCATGGAGCATCCAACCAGATCTCAGTGGGATGTTGTCCTCCGCATTGCCAAATACATCAAGAAAGACTCTGCACGTGGCCTTCAGTACTCACATCATGCTCATTTGTATGTTGAGGCCTTCTGTGATGCGGACTATGCAGGTTGCCTCGCTACCCGCAAGTCTACTTCGGGATTCACCGTGTTCTTTGCCGGTAACCTCATCTCCTGGCACAACAAGAAGCAGACTGTCGTCTCCAGATCGAGTGCAGAGGCCGAATACCGCGCCATGGCCACGGTCACCATTGAGATCCTCTGGCTTCGTCATCTCCTCCATGAGCTCGGCTTCCCGGCAAAGACCTCTGCTCATATCTGGTGTGACAATCAGGCAGCCACAAAGATTGCCTTGAATCCCGTCTTTCATGAACGGACGAAGCATATCGAGGTGGACTGCCACTTTCTTCGGCACCATCTGGAGCAGAACCATATCAGCTTAAGCCATATTCCGACAGCAGATCAGCTTGCCGACATCTTCACCAAAGGCCTCCCCGGAGCTCGCCTTGACTCTCTCACTACCAAGTTGGGTATTCACAGCATCCATGGCCCAGCTTGAGGAGGAGTATGAGATGGTCTTTGTTTCATGTCATCTTTTTTCTTTGTGGGACTCAATCCAAGCTGGGCATGTCCAGCTTGAGGGGGAGTGTTGGACCCCATTTAAGTATAATGGGTATTTCCGAGTCCCACATCGGTCTTTCCCTCGTAATTATTTTTACTCATCTATAAAAGAATGTCTCCGCCTCACATTGAGGTAAGGCAATTCACCATCAACAATTTTTTTATTGTGTTATTGAATTTACCAATCCGAAAAAGCATGTCAGAACAAAACCGCCAAGAAATTTCATTTTTAATCTGTGATTTCTTCCATTCAGGAGATTGATTGTGGATCTTAGGTTGCATTTGGTTTTGAAAAATATTTCTCTTTTATTTCTCTTCTACTTTCCTAAACATTTTTTAACATATTTTTTGAGTACATATTTGGAAAATTAAAGCAAGAAATGTTTTCTCAAACCAAACCCAAGCTATTATTTTTTCATTTCCAAGCTAAATTATTTCAAGGGTTGATATGAACGAAGCCATTGCATTGTTTTAATGAAAACCATTACCAGCGGAAAAGGGGCAATTTTCTCTTTTAAATCTGTAAAAATTTGCTGCTGCAATGCCTTAGTGGGCCTGGGGGGTTTGCATCAGCACAAAGTGATGATGCTACCAATCAGTTTTATTTAATTATTTAATTATTTAATTATAAACTGGACAGTAAATTTCATTATTTGATTAAGGTTGCTTCAAGCACTTCTTGCTTGTCCTTAAAAATGGCCACATCATGCCGCAGAATAGGCAAAAATTGGCAGCGATGCACTCTTCGCCTGCATTCCAGATCCAGTGACATGTTTTTCCACTGCAAGATATTCACAGAAGCAAGTTTTCAGAGTTGTTTCTGATTCTAACTTGGTGATCGTTGACTGGATTACTAGCGGCCGATATGAAAATGGAGAAAAGTGGGATTTCCAACTTTACAAAAGCACGAATTGTGTTTTCTCTGAAGATAATCAGCCAATTTTTCTTGATACGGTAATGTTGTTTTGTTCTTGCGTAATTTGATAACATAAGCACTATACAGTTTCTTCGTATAATGTTGCTATCTGGTAGGAACGTGGGTGGGGTTGCCTATGTATAGGGGCACTGTAGTCCTTTTCCATTTTAGTTGTTGGGTTGTTTGTGTTGGATTGGTGTAACCCGATTTGTTTTGGACGATGTTGGGCTGAATGTTTGCGGCCCATATTGTGCACTAGGTTGCAACTCTGCGGGTCGAGCTCCGTGGTGAGCTCATTTGGGGTTGCAAGGGGCAATGCACCCTGCTGTGGGGGTTTGGGGGGCCGAAGGCCACCTGGTCCAAATTTTGGGGTAGTGTAGCAAATCTGACCGACCATAGCAGAGCTGACTAACCGACACCAACAGGACATTGTAGCATTGCGGACTTTGACACGACTACTGTAGTAGCTTAGACTTTGGATACATCAGTACTGTAGCTTTGCGAACTTCTTGCCACCGGCCACCGTAGCAACTTGGACTTGGGTGACTGCAACACTGTAGTAGTGCGGATTTGCAACCACCTTTCACTATAGCACAACGGACTTTTTGTGCGGTTGGTGAAGAGTGCTTCGTCCTCCTTATTAGCTTATTTCGGGCTAGGGTTTTTGTGTGTGTGAGAAATTCTGAGATCTCCTTGTATTTTGTGCTCCTAGATTTTATAGTGAAGTGATTCCGCCTCTCCGTGGACGTAAGAATTATTCTCGAACCACGTAAATCTCTGTATCCCAAGATCTATTTCTTCTTTTATTCTGTATTTTCTTCATTTGAAAACCTATTATGTCGCTGCGACTCCCGGCATTTCTGCAATAGTTTGAGGGTATTAAATAAGGGATATGCATGTGGGATAAAATTACGATATTCATTTTGGAAGACTTCCAGCTTGGCAGCAACAAGTGGGTAGATCCTTGGGAGGTTCGGCTTGGCTCCACTGGAAGTGGTCTTTTGAGGAGATTCTTGTTCAGTGTTTTCTTCTTCCTTCTACTATAGTTCTGCTGTACGAGCTATTGTTAAGTTGGTTACCTAACAATTTGGCAACCTCGTTTGGGAGAAATCGTTGGATGGAGACGAATGCAGGGGACCTCGTTCGTAGAGCGGGAATGAGAGGAGCACATGACAGTTGAAGATGACGGTGCTGTTAGTTGTCATTGGAGTGGTCAGAGCAGGTGTGACATGCTATTCACCGGAAAAAAAAAACGAACACTGCCTTTCAGTAGATTCTCTCTCTTTAACCTATTTTCTGTTGTGAGACATAACCGCTGGGGAACTGTGCGTTGTAAGGACGAACAAAGCAGGCTGGAAGCTGAACGGAGGTCGCCACACTTTGACATCTGTTGAGTCTAGAGTCGCGTTCATTGTTGGGAAAAAAAACAGCTGTGGAGGATTTTTCTCTTTCTTTGACATAATTTCTGCTGTGTGCTCAACTTCGGCGCGCGGACGCAGTGGTTGATGATTGTTTGTGGAACGTTCTGACCAGAATGGAGTCGAGTGATGCTACAGCGAGTTCAGAACTCGAACACTTGATGCGATCACATGCTACAGTGTTGCAGGTGCTTCGAACGTCCATGGAAGACTATGCTAAGAAGTAGATAGAGAACGCGAGGTGGGATCAAGAGTTCTTTCAGAACATGTGGGCACAACTTAGGGAGCCAGCAGAGCTATCAGTTCAACAAAGTTTTGAGCAGCTAGTTCCTGGTATGCTTTCAAAACCTCCTATGCTTGAGGAGAGCTGTCTGTTTGAATAGAGCAGTGAAGATAGGTTTGGATCCAGTTTGGAGTTTGTTGAACAAATTGATGATGGAACACGTACTGTGATGGAAGAAGAGGCAGTAAGATTGAGGAGTTACCTGGCTGGACAGGAAAAGTTCAGCAGTGAAGAGCTTGAGGAGCAGATTGGATTCCTCTATCAGGTTGAGCAACCATTGGCTATTGAGACGGTGGAGAATGGCTATAGCGAGGGCGCCGATGCAGCCGAGTTGCCTAGGGTGAGCGGATTGTCTGCAGGATCTGTGCTCAACACGCGTAACATATGTCGTGACACTATTAACTTGGTTGAAACTCTCAGGACCAGTGCAGAGACTTGGGAACCAACAATGTCCAGGGGGCTGCACTTTCCATTTCAGGTCAATGAACTTCTGTGGTTGTACAATGAAGCCGAGGACTCCCCTAAGCGTTTATTATTCAAAATTCCTTCAACTTGGCTAGGAATAGAAGCCTCAAGATTGCTGGAATCAGAGGGCGTGCAAACACATCTAACTTTCATTTACAGCTCTTCCCAAGTGGCAGTTGTGGCTCTTGCTAGACCCTCCGTCATTCAGTTTTTTGTCAGTCTTCTCTGGGATTGGGCTCAGAACCACTTTGATGCTGTCTGTTCTTCTGGCCACTATGGTGATCCTGACATTGGGGCAGCTCTTGGGGGGGGGGGGGGAGACCCAGGTTTATCCGTGGTGGCTAAGGCTTATAATTACAATCACAAGTACAAACACCAATCTAAGATATTGGGTGCAGCAACCCAAAACAAACAGGATTTATTCAATTTTTTTGGGGTGGATTATGTCTTAGCACCATTGACGGTTTTGTAGACATTGGAAGAGACTATTACTTCCCCTGAGGAGGTGTACTCGTTTGTTAGGAGACTTTTTCTAGGGCTTGGTGCCTTATACAATATCACTAAAAGAGCTAGAAAAGTGGGACCAAATTAGTCTTGTATTGACTATGGGGCCTTCTACTCTGGAGTAGCTGGTAACTGATAGAGCAAATAGGCCACTGTATTCTTTACTTACCAGCATGGGGGGGGGTAAGAAGTGTTAATGTTTAGTTGAGGGTAGTCTGGTAATTGTACTTTTATTTCTTTTACTGTGGGTAAAGTGGGGTGTTTGTTCGGGAGGGGAGGGGAATGGAATTCAATTCGGGTAGTTAGCCTAGTGTCACGGCACTTGGCTTTCTCCCAAGCTCTCGTGCGGCACCCGGCTAGCTTTCCTTTCACAAAGCCTAGACGAGTTCAGCCTTTCGACACTCACAACGGAAGTAAGGATCGTAAGGGAAGTGCTTGACAAGCTCACAAGACACAAGTGCAAAGAAGCTCTCAAATGCTCTCAACTTCTGTGTGTCCTTACAAATGAGGAGCCACTCCCTTTATATAGGGTTTGGTGGCAAAGTCTACAACATTCTAGAATATGTACACATCCACATGATTCTAGAGTATTCTAGCCTACTCTACTAGAATATACATGGAGCATTCTAGAACCCGTCGAGATCCACAACCTTCCATGGAGGCCTAGAATGTTCCGGACCCTTCAAGGCCCAAGGGGTGTTCCGCAACACTCCGGAGAAGTCTGGAATATTCCGAAACTTGGTGGAGATGTAGAGAACTCTAGAGGATTCTAGAGAACCTCACCACCGGGTCTCCTCTCCAGTTGGCGGGGCGTGACATCCTCTCCCACCTATTATGGCGACGTCCTCGGCGCGTCCATGATGATACTCCTCGATTGCCCGCGTGAACTGCCACAAGTTGTCTACAGGTTCCCAGGTTGCCTCGCACTCTGGTAATCCCTTCCACTTGATCAAGTACTCCTTGCTTCGTGGCACTCCACGTCGCCGAACTATCCGATCATCGAGTATGAGATCCACCTGCTTATCATATGACTCGACAACCGCTGTAGGTGCCCTTGTAGACACCCCTCTACTCGGGTCCTCCACGTCTTCATGATATGGCTTGAGCATACTCACATGGAAGACTGGATGGATCTTCAGCTTGGGAGGCAACTCCAAGCGGTATGATACCTCCTCAACTCGGTGCACGACCTCATATGGTCCCTCATATCGCTGAATCAGGCCCTTGTGCACCCTCCTGAATGCTTTGTGCTGCTGAGGCAAGAGTTTCACCATCACCTTGTCCCCAGGCTGGAAGCTCACATCCCTTCGCCCTTTGTCGGCCCACTTCTTCATCCTCTTGGCAGCTTTGTGCAAGTGGGTTCTTGTCATGTCGGCCTGCTCATGCCACTCCTTGGCCATAGTGTAGGCGGTTGGACTGCTTCCTTGGTACTTCTCCCCAAGTACCGTTGTGTGAGGAGTAAGGGGTTGTTGTCCGGTCACCACCTCAAAAGGACTCTTCCCCGTCGACTCACTCCTTTGCAAGTTGTAGGAGAATTGAGCCACATCAAGCAACTTGGCCCAATCTCGCTGGTTGACACTCACAAAGTGCCTCAAGTAGAGCTCCAATAAGGCATTCACCCTCTCCGTCTGCCCATCCGTCTGGGGGTGAAAGCTCGTAGAGTAGTGGAGCTTCGATCCCAACAATCCGAAGAGCTCAGTCCACAACTTACCCGTGAAGCGTGGATCCCGGTCACTAATGATGTGTCGTGGTATCCCCCAATACTTCACCACATGCTTGAAGAGTAGCCTTGCGGTGAGCTCTGTCGTCACATCTGCTGGAGCGGGGATAAAAGTGGCATACTTCGAGAACTTGTCCACCACCACGATGATGCTCCCATACCCTTAGGACTTTGGCAATGCAACGATGAAGTCCATGGTGACTGTCTCCCATGGCCTCTCTGCAATGGGTAATGGCTGCAACAATCCTCCAGGCAACTGATTGTACACCTTGTCTTGTTGGCACACAAGACAAGTCTTCACATAAGACTCCACATCATCCTCCATCCTCGGCCAATAATATGCTCCCTCTAGCAAGGCCTTGGTGCGGTGCTGCCCTGGATGTCCTGCCCATCTTGAGTCATGACACTCCTTGATGAGATCCCTCCGCAGGTTCCCCCACTTTGGGACATATATCCTCCTCCCTGTGGTAAGAAGAGTGCCATCCTCCTCCCAAAATCTCCTTGTCTTGCCCTCCGCCGCGAGAGCCAAGACGTTCTTGGCTATAGGATCATGCGACATGCCTTCCTTGATCCTACCCAAGATCCCGTCATCCACACATGACAAGTGGCTGAACACCATCTTCCTGCTAAGTGCATCGGCCACCACATTGGCTGTCCCAGGCTTGTACTCCAAAGAATAATCAAACTCGGCCAAGAATTCCTGCCATCTTGCCTGCTTCGGAGTCAGCTTCTTCTGGGTTTGGAAATAGCTTGTGGCAACATTGTCGGTCTTCACCACAAACTTGGACCCCAAGAGATAATGTCTCCATGCCCGAAGACAATGTACCACGACTGTCATCTCCTTCTCTTGCACCGTGTACCTCCTCTCGGTGTCATTCAGCTTCCAGCTCTCAAAAGCTATGGGATGTCTTTCCTGCATGAGTACACCCCCAATAGCAAAGTCTGAGGCATCGGTGTGTACCTCATATGTCTTCATCGGATCTGCCAGGCTCAAGACCGGTTCCTCCATGACCGTCTTCTTCAAGCCTTCAAATGCCTCCTCGCATTTCCCATCCCACTCCCACGACTTGTTCTTCTTTAGCAAGTCGGTGAGTGGAGCCGCCTTCTTTGAGTAGTCACAAATGAATCGACGATAATAATTCACCAACCCAAGGAAAGATCTCAACTCGGGAACCTTGGTTGGCCTCTCCCATTCATCGATAGCCCAGATCTTCTCATGATCCATCATGAGCTTTCCTCCTTTGATCTTGTGCCCCAAGAAGAGAACTTCATCCCTCGCAAAGGAACACTTCTCCTTCTTTACATATAACTTGTTTTCCCTCAATACCTTGAACATGGTTTGTAAGTGTTCCGCATGATCCGCCATTGTCTCACTATAGATGACAATGTCGTCCAAGTAGACTACCACAAACTTATCCAAGTATTGGTGGAAGACTTTGTTCATCAAGGTGCAAAATGTCGCTGGGGCGTTAGTCAAACCAAATGGCATAACAAGGAACTCATAGGATCCGTACCTTGTCACGCATGCGGTCTTCGGCACATCTTCCATGGAAATGCGGACTTGATAATACCCCGATCTCAAGTCCAGCTTGGTGAACACCCGTGCCTTGCCCAACTGATCAAAGAGATCCGCTATCAATGGGATAGGGTACTTGTTCTTCACCGTGACTTTGTTCAATGCCCGATAGTCCACACACATCCTCAAGGAGCCATCATGCTTCTTTTGGAATAGAACGGGCGATCCATATGGCGACTTGGATGGTTGGATTTGTCCCGCATCCAACATCTCATTCAACTGCCTCTTCAACTCCTCCAACTCGGGTGGAGCCATGTGATAGGGTGCCATGGATGGTGGCTTTGATCCTGGCACCAACTCAATTTCATGATCCACCTCTCTCTTGGGTGGTAACTTCTTGGGCAACTCCGGTGGCATGACGTCGCTAAACTCCCTTAGCACGCCCTTTACCTCCTTCGGCAACTCATGGTTGTCGTCCACCGGCCCATCATCTTTCAAGGAAACCAAGTAGGTCTCCTCTCCCTTCTTGAAACCCTTCTTCACTTGCATGGCAGAAAGTAAAGACAAGTCATGATTGCCACATACCTTCGTAGTCACCATGCACGGGCTTCTTTCCTCCATGATCACCATTTGCTCCAAGTGAGGTGTCGGAATGGCCTTGGCTTTCTTGAAGAACTCCATCCCCAACACTAGCTTGAAGTCATCCATGGGAACCACCGTGAGATCAATAGCACCCCTCCATTCACCAATGCAAAGGGTCACTCCACGGACGATGCCACTTGCCGGTTGAGGTGTGGCATTCACGGCTTTCATGCGACTAGTCGTCTTGGCCACAACTAGCCCAAGTCTTCTCGCCTCATCTTCGGCCACAAAGTTGTGTGTGGCTCCCGTGTCGAGCATCGCATAGGTGGACTTCCCATTCAACTCCACCTTTACATACATCAACCCATCCTTAGGTGGTGCCTTAGGTGGGTTCTTCACCTCCAACGCATTGAAGAGCCTTAGAGTCCCCATTTGCCGCTCCTTGTGAACTTCCTCCTTCTCTTCAAACATGGAGTTGAGTGCCTTCCTCTTGGGACACTCCTTCCATGTGTGAGGCCCGTCACAAAAGTAGCATCCTCGGGGCTTGAATTCCCTTGAGAAGTCCTTAGTGTGCTCCTTGGACTTCCCCTTGTCATGGGCATCTCGGTTCCACCTCCTCTCTTGGTCTTCCCCACCTTTACCCTTGAACTCCTTCTTGGGCTTAGGGGGTTCAACCTTCTTCTTGTATTCCACCAAGGACTCGGCAATGGACACGGCTTCGGTGAAGGTCTTAGGCCGTCGACCTCGCACCTCTTGTTGTGCCCATGGCTGAAGACCTTTGATGAAATCATACATATGATCATAATCAGGCTTGCCACGTACCTGGAGCTTTAGCGAGACATACTCCCGAACATACTCATGGATTGTCCCCGTATGCTTCAAAGTTCGCAGCTTGTCCCTTGCTTCCCAATCAGCTTCCTCGGGGTAGAACTGAGCATAGACCCATTGCTTGAACTCTTCCCATGATGGAAGTGCCTTCCCACCATCCTTGAGCTCTTGGTGCTTCATCCTCCACCATAGAGATGCATCGTCACCAAAGTAAAGAATGACGGTCTTCACACGGCTCATGTCTTCCATCAAGCCTATCGCCTCGAAGTACTGCTCCACTTGCCAAAAGAAGTTGTCTACCTCCTTGGCATCTCTCTTTCCATTGAAGTACTTTGGACGAGGCACATCAATCTTTGGTGTGTCCCGCACAAGCACCCCACTAGCCAACTCGCCACGGTAATTTGACCACTCCCTCTTCAGTTGATCAAGAGTTTGGTCGTATCTGGCCATAACATCTCCATGCTGTGCTAAGATCCCCTTTGTCCAGTCCATGAAGGCATCTTTCTTGGCAGCATTTTCCTTGGCGTACCTCTCAACTGATGCCACTCGGTCTTGGAGAGTGAAGAGCGCATCACGTAGGCCCACGACGCCTAGTGCCCCTTCCTCATCGTCTCCCTCGACATACTCGAGCCTTTCTTTCACATCAGCAAGGCACTCCTCCGCCCTTAGGAGACGCTCCTCAAGAGTCGCCACGGTCTCACGAGACTTCCCGGCCTTCTTCTTAGGAACGGTCGGCATGGTCTCCTTCTCGGACATAACAGGATCCTCCACATTCGAGCCTGCCATCGCGAACTCTTGCCTTGAACACCTTTGATACCAACTGTCACGGGACTTGGCTTTCTCCCAAGCTCTCGTGCGGCACCCGACTAGCTTTCCTTTCACAAAGCCTCGACGAGTTCAGCCTTTCGACACTCACAACGGAAGTAAGGATCGTAAGGGAAGTGCTTGACAAGCTCACAAGACACAAGTGCAAAGAAGCTCTCAAATGCTCTCAACTTCTGTGTGTCCTTACAAATGAGGAGCCACTCCCTTTATATAGGGCTTGGTGGCAAAGTCTACAACATTCTAGAATATGTACACATCCACATGATTCTAGAGTATTCTAACCCACTCTACTAGAATATACATGGAGCATTCTAGAACCCGTCGAGATCCACAACCTTCCATGGAGGCCTAGAATGTTCCGGACCCTTCAAGGCCCAAGGGGTGTTCCGCAACACTCCGGAGAAGTCTGGAATATTCCGGAACTTGGTGGAGATGTAGAGAACTCTAGAGGATTCTAGAGAACCTCACCACCGGGTCTCCTCTCCAGTTGGCGGGGCGTGACACTAGGCTTCAGATGACAGAGAAGCTCCCAAGAGAGCGAAGTGTTCTCTCGTGTCTTTAATTGTACTGAAGCAAGTTCTTCTGGTAAGGTTTTCTTTCCTGGAAATTCAGTCTAGAAAGTTCTTTGCAAAATCTCTCAATCATCTTGGTGCTTTCATTGAGAGAAAGCTTGAGGTTCGGATATAAACTTTTCTTTTTTGCGACGAGATGGAGGAAGAAAGAACGCATATGTCCACGTGGATGGAGGGTCGTTACGCTGGAAGTCGTAGTATTGGAATTGACATCTGGAGCTCAGCGGCAGGAAAACCAGATGCAGAAGCTGACGACGACAGTAGAGAAGCTTACCTTGAGTCAGGCAGAATATAAAAACAAAGGAACTGATCATGGAGGGAGTAGTATGCGATCTAATGCAGTTAAGGAAGGTCAGATGACTGTAGCAGAGGAAAAAAGACAGGGTGAGCGCGATCCGACTCTGGAAGAGTTTCGTATGGCGTCGAGACAAGTGGAAATGCCAATATTCATCGGAGAAGATCTTGTAACGTGGATAACTAGAGCTGACATTTATTTTTCAATCTGACGTATTCGGGAGGAATTGAAGGTACCAATGACACAATTATGCATGGAAGAGATGGTCCAATACTGAATCATTTCATTAAAGTCAGTAAAACCAGAAATTACTTGGATACAGATGGAGGAGTTGCTCGGGCGTTATGGCACAACAGCAGAGGAAGATCCAGTTATTGTTTTGAAGGAGTTATGACAAATTGGAACCGTGGATGCTTACATTGATGAGTTTGAGCGTATAGCCTTGCAAATACCAGATTTTACTGGGAAATGGTTCTTATGTTTGTTTATTGGAGGATTGAGGCCGAAGATCGGGAGTGCAATATTGACACATGGACCGCAGTACAAGGCCCAATTATTCACTTTGGCACGGAGAGTGGAGAGGGAGCTGGTGGTGAAAGGAAATATACGTTATACAGATTCGCGTGCAAGGAATTGTACACCAGCAGGGCAAGGGAGAAACTGGAATTCTAATACAGTCAGGTTTATACCCTCAGAAGATGGAAAGGAGAGGGATATAAGAGGTGTTGTGGCTCTACGGTGGAAAGGAGTTAGAAATCTGTTCAGGGAAGAGTTTGAAGAAAGGAAATCAAAGGGATTATGCTATTCTTGTGGGCAGAAGTTTGGTCCAGAGCATAGATGTCCCGAGAAAGGATTTAAACTAATGATTTGGGTATGTGTAGAGCCATGTGATATTGACAATGCTGAATCAGAGCCTTTGGGATAGGAGAAGGAAGGTAATTTTGGAGGCATTTGGGAGATGGAGATGCTGAGCATTTCAATACGTGTGCAAGATAAAGATTGGGCGAAGTGTACCAGGTCTATGTTGATGGAAGGAAGCATAGAGGGAATACCACTACTAATTTTAGTGGATAGTGGTGCGAGTCATAATCTCATTTTGAGACGGTTGTTATGGTATTTTCCAGCATAGGTTTCCGAAACAAAGCCTTTTTATATATGTATGAGAGTTGAACAGTGGGTAAAGTCACAAGGAAAATGTAAGATGCTCAATATAAGGACCCAGCCTTAAAACGTTACTTAATCTTAAATTTTAGTCAAGAACATACATTATTACCCATTGAGGATATTTTCGGGTTTAGAGTTTTAGAGAATTAGGATATCTTAAATACACAACTTATCACATTCATACAAATAGGATACTACTAAAAATAGTATCCATTTTTTTTCAAAATATAAAACATTAAAACTTAAAACATGATTTCTTTGACAACACTCCATATCATTCATCACGACTCCCTTCTTTCTCTTACCTATTCTTATATCATGTGAAAAACATTTTGAAATCTTGGGATGAGTATAAAACTCAGTAATGGATATAAAGAAAGAAAGAAATTGTTAGTCAAGTGATAACATAAAAACCAATAAAACTCATAGTCATAAAAACTCATATGCATAGAAACATCATGTAGTTTCCTCAGAACATATTTACCATATTACTCTTACATTCACCCTTACACATGGAATAACTTTTTGGTCAACTTCCATCTCCGGAGTACCCAATGCATTGAAGAGCTATAATGGGACTCACCCGTCATATCTTGAGCTATAATGGGTTCAACCCAACATATCTTGAGCTATAATGGGGCTCACCCGTCATATCTTGAGCTATAATGGGCTCAACCCAACATAAATAATGTCCAAGGAAGATATCATGAATAAAAGACTTCATAAATCATTTACACCCTTGAGCAAAACACATTCACAATTTGAAATACCCTTTGTTCGTATAGAAACAATTTTAGAATATAAACATCGCACACACAATAATGAAATCATATTGTTCAAAAATAACTATGAGAACATATAATGGAGATATTATAGCAATAAAACATCATAAAATTAGAAGATAACACTCGTGATATTAAGAAAAAGAACAATCTCTTTGTATTTCATAAAGGAGACATTTAAAAGGATTTAAGAGGAAAGTTCTTCACAAATACCTTATCATTGAAGAGAGAATTGATTAAATAAAGGGATTATGTATATATACTGTATGTACACATAATACAACATAATATAATCAAATTACATTTCGCAAGTCATCTTATCATGATAAAAACCATTGAAGTTGAAGGTTAACCCAAAGAACAAAAATTGAGTTTATAATCCACTTATGAAATTTCGTCATGGTAATGGATGTACATGGGAGAACTTAATGAGATGAAAAACGGGGTATCTCATCATTAATATATCATAAGGGCGGTATGAGGGAGGTGTGAAAACATACACCATCATTAGGAATTAAAAAATTAAAGAGCATAACGTAGGGGTGATTCTTGAATAAAAGTGAGAAAGAGAGGATCCCTTACCTTGGGTCCGACTTCCCTCAAACGTGTTTAAACCTCCTGTATGAAGGTTAAAATAACGTTATTAATATTTTACAGAAACATATTCATGTTTATAACACTTTTCATGATCATTTTATAACATCATTCCACCCATTCATTAATAATATTTTGTTAACTCCATTGTTTCAGGTGCGTGCATTACATGGTTTCCATGAGCAGTTCGTAAATGATATTCTTGTCGATTGGAAGTGAAACTCCAGAATTGGAATGGAGTGATATTTGCATATTTTCAGAACCATAAATTATACCATTTATCATTTTGAATTCTGACATGAGGATGATTCATAAGTTAAAACATTATTGATATTTGTTTAGGTCATTTTGGTGATTCTTCGATCATAATGAATTCATTTTGTTTTATAAATTAATAACATGTGTACAAAATGATTCCAGAACTTTATATAAGATATAATACATAAATTATAATATGGTTCAACCATAAAAATGGTTTCATGACCAGTTTTGAAGGAAGTAAAAGAAATTGAAATCACATCGTCCACGATGTCGGTAAATCGACACATCACATATGGTGTTTTAATTTTTTGGATAAGTGGGAGAGGAGAAGAAGTATAATGGTGAATCTTTCATAAACATGATGAAATCCAGAATATGTAAGATACTGGATCATTCATGCCTTTTGGATAAGGGGAGGTGAGGAAAGAAAAAGAATAGAAAAGAAAATGAAAAGAAAAGAAAGAAAACAAAAGAGGATGTTTACCTCTTGATCTCTTCTCCTTGAGATCCTTCTTAAAGCCCTTATTTTTGGCCTTTTGGTGAGACCAACAGGTCTTGGACGTGGGGAAGGGTCTTGGAAGGAGTATTGGGCAAAACTTAGACAAGGCTCAAGGCTTGAGAGGTGTGGGAGGAAGAGGGGGGAGTGGGTGATATTTATAGTGGAGAAGAGGAGAACTTTTACATTATTTTAATCATTATTTTATTATTTTTCCATAAGACAAACATTAGTTATGATTCCAAGATAAAAAATAGTAATAAATGCATGTGAGTTCAAACTAATGGTTGCTTACATCAGCCATGATGCAAGGAATAGTGTATTTATCTCATAATGTATTTATACCGTAATCACCATATTTTACTATTCACAAAAAATTCAAGTATTTTAGAAAAATCTCAAAAATTCAACCTAACCATTTTTCGACGTGTAGATTTCAAAAATGAACTCCATTTTTTGAAAATAATTTTCTAAATACGATTAATTTAATTTTTAAATAAAATAACATTTTTTTCCAAAAACAACAATTTTAAAACATTTATTTACTTATTTCAAGATATGAGTATATCATATCTTCAATTAAATCTTATATGTATACTATCACAGGTGAGGTTACTATTCATAAGGGTATGTTACCATTCATAAGGGTAACATTACTATTCATAAGGGTATGTTACTATTCATTAAAAATTAAGTTGGTCTTATCAGACTCTAAATAATTTACTGTTTGCAACCGTGTATGTCCGTTTTTCGAAATTCAAAACACAGAAGTAAGAAAATTAAGTTTAGTGCTAATTATAACTATCTACTTAAAACAATGTTTCATGCATTTCAATTTACTTTTAAAACCTTGGGGTATTACACTCAAGGTGGGGAGGAAGAGTTTGAAGTAGAGGTGTATATTTTTGACACTTTCTGGCCCGATTTGGTTTAGGGTATGACGTGGATGGAGACGCTGGGGTATGCAACTACACATTGGAAGAATTTGACTATGAGCTTTGAGAAAGAAGGAAAACGTATTACCTTGCTGGGGGTTCAGTTTCCACATAATATTCTTGGCGCATTGCAGGGGTATTTGGGAAAAGGAGGAAAAACAGTTAGTGTAAAACTTCAGAAAATGGTTGACATGAAAGCAGTAGAATTGAACCATGACCCTTCAAATTCAGTTACAGAGGTTGTTAAGACAATATTGTGGAGTATTTGAGATACCTAGCAGTTTTCCACCAATTAGGGAAACTGATCATTCCATAAAATTGAAGGGGAAAAACCAGTAAATATCAGGCCATATAGACACGCTTTTCAGTTGAAGAATGAAATTGAGTTGCAAGTTCAAGAGTTATTAGAGCAGAGATTTATTAGATGCAGTACCGGCCCATATTCTAGTCTAATAATCATGGTTAGTGTTAAACCTTATTTTATTATTTTGGGTATTTCCGTGTCCCACATCGCAATACTCCTGTATGTATTACGTTTTCTCAATCTATAGGCCTCCGCCTCACCTTGAGGTAAGGGGGATTTTTTATTCTACATGGTATTAGAGGGAAAATCCCATTATATTTTTTCCCCTCCCGACTTTGCCCTACGTGGCACCCCCCTTTCGGGTCTACCCTACGTGGCCACCCCCCCGGCTTTGCCCTACGCCCCCCAGCTCTTGCCTTCCGTGGCTCCCATCCCAGCGGCTCCCTTCGGCGTCGTCCCAGCGAGATTGACCTCGCGGCTCCCTCCGACGGCTCCCTCCAGCGTCGTCCCGGTGTCGCCCCTCCGTCGCGACACAACCCCGGGTGCCCTACCCTCCCGTGACGGAGCTCTCTCCACCGCCGCCTCTCCTGCGGATTCTCGGCGACAACCGGCTCCGCCTCCTCCTCTGTGCGCTCCCGCCTGCGCATCTCCGACCCAGCCCTTAGCGGCTCCCGCCCTACCCGTCGGCCATTCCGGCTCCCGCAACTGCCGGCTTCCGCTCCCGCATCTCCAGGCGAGCGAACCTGCTGACTCCCGCCTCTCCCGCTACGCACGACCCCGCCCTACCCGTCGGCCATTCCGGCTCCCGCAACTGCCGGCTTCCGCTCCCGCATCTCCAGGCGAGCGAACCTGCCGACTCCCGCCTCTCCCGCTACGCACGACCCCGCCCTCCCATTTGACGCGACTTCCAGCGCCTCCTTCCCGAGGACGGCCCTCGCAGACTCCCGATCCTGTCTCCTGCTGCGGCATCCCACGGCGCCTCCTCCTCCCATGATCCGAGGCCCTCCCGTGATAGTGTCACCCTGCGCGCGACGGCCTTTGCGGTGCTCTCCTCCAGCAGTCCCGACGACGACGGACCACCCTCGGCCTCCCCGTCCCGGCGCGATCAGCCCCGCTGGGACTCCTAGCTCCATTCCCGGCGTAAAACCAGCCCCGTCGTCCACGCGGCTTCCCGACGCTCACCGCCCTACACGGATTCCCGGAGCCTGCCCTCTCCTACGGCGGACCTCCCGCTGTGGTACGCTCTCGACGTGGCTCCACCCCTTCCAGAGGTGCTTCCGGCTCTAGGCGCTGCCCGCAACTGAGGATTTCCGACTTCAACCGGCCCCGCCTTCTTGCGACTACTCATCGCGGTATCCCGCTGCTCCTGAAGTCTTCGGCAGCTATCCGCCGCCTCCATGGTAGCCTCTTCTGCTCTGCCCTAGCTGATCACAGCCTCCACCCGCCTCGTTGATGAGTGGCTCGATTCCACCAACTTCTCCATCTGGCGGAAGACTGTGTTGATGTCCCTGACCGGAATGGACCTTGATTCTCACGTTGAGGATCCTCCTCCGAAATCCACTGATCCCAAATACCGTCCGTGAAAGCTTGCTGACAACAAGATCTACGCCTTGCTGGTCAATTCAATGGATCACTTAGTCAAGGATGTCACCCGGACTGCGAATACAGTCAAGTAACTCTGGGATTCCTTGAATATCATGTATTCCAAGACCAACAATTTGGCTCGGGTCTCCAATGTTCTTCAGTGACTGTCGCATATCCGACAGCAAGACAAGTCCTTTCCAGCATATTTCATGGTTTGGAAAGGTCTTCGCGATGAGTTGCAAGAGTTGTGGCCCGTTCCCACACCAGCGGACGCTCAGACCCAGAGGGACCAACTCTGCATCTTCAATCTTCTCAATGGCCTCGCTCTTGAGTATGCCACAACGGCTACCGAGATGCTTGCTAGCTCATCTACACTAGAGATACCACAGGTGTATCATCGCCTGGGCAAGGCCCAACGGGCTCTTCCCCCGCCCACCCCCATCATCGATCACTTTGCTCTCGTCGGTCGTGGCAGTGGACGCTCCTCGGGCACTCGTGGACGTGGCCGTGTGGAGGGTCGTCCTCGTCCCCTCTGTCAGCACTGTGGCAAGCTCGGCTACCTGATCGACCGCTACTGGGTTCTCCATGGACGCCCCTCTCAGCAATCGCGGCAGGGTTAGACGGCGGTCCAGGAGGCTTCCTCATCAGTCGCAGTTTTTCCACCATCTCTGGACCTTTCTATAGCAGACCTTCGGCTGCTTCACGATTCTCAGACCCCCGCAGGACCCGGTAAGTCTTCGGCTTCTCTAGCCCACTCTGCTGGTTCCGCTGCCTTCGTCGACCGTCGCTCCCCTGCCTGGATGCTCGACTCAGGTGCCTCCGACCGCATCACCGGTGATGCTGGTATGTTGATCTACTACTTTCCTTATGCCGGTTCCTCAGTCATCACCGTCGCTAATGGCTCCACTATCCCCATTGCGGGCTTTGGTGCACATAGTTATTTACGGCGCATGGCGCACAACGGCGACAAAAGCCCCCGGCGCAAAAGTGCACGGCGCAGCGCACAGCGCGTGACAATATTAACTTGCGGCGCACAAAAGATGTGTATACATATATCAACAATAACAAATAATAAATTATACAATTTATATATAAAAAACAAAGATTTATGTCAATAATTCATATTCCATACATCAAAAAACAAATGAAGTCAACAACGACACCTACAATTAAATATTAAAAACTATATATCTCAAAAAATCATATATATCAATTCCTGAAATATATTAAAAACCATATATCTCAAAAAACCAAGACGGGAGTAAAAAACCATATATCTCAAAAAAACAACAGGAGTAATTCGAAAAAAATTAAGGGGTGAGCAACATAAATAAAATTGAATTAAAAACAAAAAAAGTTACTAATTCGCACAGAAGGTGCGCCTGCTCTGGACAACATTGCGTATCTAAGTCGCTGTGGTTGAGGGAGCTCGGCTAAGTCGTGGTCGACTGGGTCACGGCGGTCGAGGGATCTCGGTTTGGCCGTGGCAGTCAATGTGGTCCAACACCGGCTGGGTCGCTACGCTCACGGGAAGAGTGTTGCGTAGAGTCGAAAGGGGAGGTTGTTGTTTGACCTCAAAAGAGATATTTTCAATCGGAGCGTAAGAGTTGGCAGGTTAAAAAGATACAAAAAAAATCAAAAAGGCTCAATGGCGCACGCCATTGGCGCAACATGGCGAGCGCCATTGCGCAATATGGCGCACGCCACAGTGAGCCATCTTAAATGAGCCATGGCGAAGCCATGGCGCGGCGCACCACTCCCTGGCGCTAGCCATGGCGCAATGGCGCGCCATGACGCGCGCCATTAATAACTATGTTGGTGCATGCTTTCCGACTTCATCGATTCACCTGATCTCTGTGGCACATGTGCCCCGCAGTCCATTTAATCTTCTTTCTATCAGTAAGCTTACAAATGATTACAACTGTGCTGCCATTTTTACATCCTCTGCTGTTGTCTTTTAGGAGTGGACTACGAATCGGGAACTTGGTAGAGGCCAGCTTCGGGACGGGGTCTACATGTTCGATGAACCGACAACCATCGTCAGCACATCTGTCGTTGCTCGGGCATTGGATCTTCATTCCCGGTTGGGACATCCACCCGCCTCCACCATTTGTTAGCTTTATCCATATTTTAGTCAGCATATTTTTTTTTTCATTGTGAGTCTTGTTCATTTGCGAAACATCATCGCACTTCATACATTCCTCGGGTGGATACAAGAGCCTCAAAACCATTTGATCTGGTTCATTCAGATGTGTGGGGTCTCTGTACCATCTCGAGTCATTTGGGGTATAAATATTATATATCTTTCATGGATGATTTTTCGCGAATGACTTGGCTGTACCTCCTTCGAGAATGCTCCGAAGTATTTTTCACATTCCAGACATTTTACAATGAAATTCATAACCAATTTTCCATCTCTGTTAAATTTCTCCGCTCGGACAATGGGCGTGAATATCTCTTCACTTCCTTTCGGCAATTCCTCCAGGCGAAAGACATCATTCATTAGACCTCCTGTCCTGATACACCCCAGCAGAATGAAGTGGCCGAGCGGAAACACAGACATATTCTGGAGACTGCTCGTGCCCTCCTCTTCCACCGACAGGTGCCTCTGCTCTTTTGGAGAGATGCAATCCTCACTGCTACCTACCTTATAAACCGTCTTCCTTCTTCTATCCTTCAGGGGGAGACTTTTTTTCGGGTTATGTTATCCTCTCTCCCTCTTCACTCCCTTCCACTTCAGGTGTTTGGATGCCTCTGTTATGTTCGTGACACTCGTCTCGGCCTATCCAAACTCTCCCAAATCCCTTCGGTGTATCCTTGGCTATTCCCGCACTCAGCGCGGATATCGCTGCTTCTCACCGGACCTACGGAGGTATGTCATCTCTGCTGACGTCTCATTTGTTGAGAGCTCTCCGTTCTCCCTTCCCTCTCCTCATCCTGACTCTGCCATTGATGATTGCCTTCCTCTCATCATCCACTCTCCTCCGGTGGCTCCCCCTGTTGATACCCATTTTGGTAGGGTCTACTCTCGTCGTTTATCAACTGTATCCCCTGTCCTGGCCAATGACACCGTCGTCCCCGCTTCGTCCGACGCTCTTGCCCTGGCACCGGTCGACTTGCCCATCGCACTCCGGAAAGGTACTCGCTCTTGTCAGGATACTCTATTTACATCTTCATACAGGGGTCTGTTAGCTCTGGAGATTGTATCTATTCCCCGCACAGTTGGTGATGCAAAATCTCACCCAGGGTGGCTAGCAACAATGCGAGATGAATTGCAGGCTCTGGAAGAAAACCATACTTGAGACCTTGTCCCCCTTCCGACGGGCAAACAGGCGGTTGACAGCAAATGGATTTACGCAGTCAGGTTTAACCCCGATGACACTCTCCATCGACTCAAAATCTGACTTGTGGCCAAGGGCTTCGCGAAAACTTATGGTGTTGTCGATTTTGATACCTACTCTCCAGTTGCCAAGATAGCCTCTGTTCGATTATCCATCTCCGTAGCCGCCCATCATCATTGGTCTCTTCATTAACTGGATGTCAAGAATGCATTTCTCCATGATTTTTTTAAGGAAGAGGTTTATCTGCAGCAACATCCCGGATTTTGTGCCTCCGGCGCCGAATCTCAAGTCTGTCGACTGCGCCGCTTCCTATTCTACAGTTAGGAAAAAAATGAAGGTTGGCGGATGTGTGTGAATTATCGGGCTTTAAATAAAATGACAATCCCCGATAGGTATCCCATTCCAGTAATAGAGGAATTGCTAAATTGCGTGGGGCAGATTTTTTCACCAAGTTGGATTTGAGGTCAGGTTTCCATCAGGTCCGAATGAAGGAGAAAGATGTGGAAAAGACACCATTTAAGACACACAAAGAACATTATGAATATTTGGTAATGCCATTTGGGTTGATGAATACTCCAACAACTTTCCAGTCTACTATGAATGCAATATTTCGGAAGATGTTACAGAAGGGAGTATTGGTGTTTTTTGATGACATTCTAATTTATAGTAAAGGATGGGAAGAACATCTACTGAATTTACAACGGGTTTTGCAGTTGATGGAAGAGGAAGAATTATATGCCAATATGAAGAAATGTTCTTTTGGTCTAAAATCTGTTGGGTACCTTAGACATATTATCTCTGAAAATGGAGTTGCAATGGATTCTGAAAAATTGACATCTATTAAATGTTGGAGGGAACCAAGGTCAACAAAAGAAGTCAAAGGATTCTTGGGGTTAACTGGTTATTACAGAAAGTATATAAAGGATTATGGGAAGATCGCTCGTGCTTTGACAGCTTTAACCAAGAAGATTGAATTTAAATGGACTCCCGAAGCACACGAGGCATTTGATAAACTGATAGACAGCATGACAACAACCCCGGTTTTAGCGATGCCTGATTTTTCACAAAAGTTTTCCACAGAGTGTGATGCTTCCGGTTCGGGAATAGGTGCAGCGCTTATGCAGGGAGGAAAACCTCTGGCATATTTTATTAAAGCTTTGTCCGAAACTAATTTGGCAAAATCCATTTATGAAAAGGAATGACATTAGTTTTGTCTATTCAGCATTGGCGACAATACTTGATGGGCAGAAGATTTGAAGTATACACTGATCATAGAAGTTTTAAGCACTTGCTTAGCCAAAGATTAATGTCTATAGATCAACAGTGTTGGCAAAGAAAACTGTTGGGATATGACTTTGTGGTGATTTACATGCCGGGAAAGGCAAATACTGCTGCAGATGCGTTATCACGAGTAGAAACACTAGCAGAATATAGATATATGGCTGTTTCTCAACCTTGTTGGGAGGATTTACAAATACTAAAAACTGAGGTGAGTCAAGATACCAGGCTACAGACAATAATAACGGCATTGCAGTGCGATAAGGCATCAAAACCAGACCATTCCTACAGGAATGAATTGTTTTACAAAAATAGGTTGGAATTGCCTAAGAATTCAGTTTTGATTCCTAAGATACTGCAACATTATCATTCTTCACCAGAGGGTGAGGTTAAAAACCTTTAAACGGTCACTTGGGCAGGTTAAAAACCTTTAAACGGTTGGCAAATGGAGTTCATTGGGCTGGAATTTCTCGGGATGTGCAGCGATATATTGGCCAGTGTGAAGTGTGTCAAAGAAGTAAATATGAGGCGATTAGTCTAGCGGGGTTATTGCAGCCGTTGCCAATATCAGAGAAAATTTGGGAAGGATTGTCCATGGATTTTATTACCGGTATGCCCAGGTCACATGGTTATGAAGTAATTTTTGTGGTGGTTGATTTTTAAGTAAGTATGCTCATTTCATCCCCCTAAAGCATCCTTATACATCTAAGATAGTAGCAAAGGATTTTATGAAAGAGATTGTACGACTGCATGAATTTCCACGGGCAATAGTCAGTGATAGAGATCCACTTTTTACTAGTATATTTTGGCGGGAACTCTTCAAATGCAAGGAACTACCCTTAAAACGAGTTCTTCCTATCATGCACAAAGTGATGGGCAAACTGAGGTGGTCATTCGATGTCTTGAGGTTTATCTGAGATGTTTCTCTTCAGATCACCCGAAGCATTGGGTAACTTGCTTACCTTGGGCAGAATTTAGTTATAATACCTCTTTCCATACTTCTACCGGAAAAACACCTTTCGAAGTAGTTTATGGATGTGACATTCACCCCAAATTGTGCATTATTATAAGGGAGAAATTGTGGTAGAAGAGGTGGCGGTTTCTTTGGTAGAACGTGATGAAGCATTGCAGCAACTCCGAGTGAATCTACATCGGGCACAACAGTTAATGGTTAAGAATTCTAACCAGCATCGATGAGAGGTTACATATAACCTTGGGGATTTTGTTTGGGTCAAACTAAGAGCCAATCGACATGGCAGTTTGAGCAGAATCTGTTCTAAGCTTGCTGCGCGTTATTTTGGACCATTTCTGATAATTGGAAAAGTTTGGCTGGTTGCTTACAGACTCAAATCACCACAAAACAGCTGTGTCCATCCATTATTTCATGTTTCTCAGCTAAAGACAGCAGTTGGATAAAGTGAAGGAGAAGAGGAACTTCCTGAAGAATTTCTGGAAGAGATTGACAGACCTATAGCTATATTGGCAACTAAAATTCAGGGCAAGAAATCAAAATGGCTTATTTAGTGGCTGGGAAGATCAGCTGAAGATGCTACTTGGGAAGATGCTGAAGTAATAAAGACACAATTTCCAGATTCCCATCTTGAGGACATGGTGGCTTTTCAAGGTGGCGGAAATGATAGAGCAAATAAGCCACCTGTATTCTTTACTTACCAGCGTGGGGGGGGGGATAAGAAGTGTTAATGTTTAGTTGAGGGTAGTCTGGTAATTGTACTTTTATTTCTTTTACTGTGGGTTTAAGTGGGGTGTTTGTTCTAGAGGGGAGGGGAATGGAATTCAGTTCTGGCAGTTAGCCTAGGCTTGGGATGATAGAGAAGCTCCCAAGAGAGAGAAGTGTTCTCTCACGTCTGGAATTGTACTGAAGCAAGTTCTTCTGCTAAGGTTTTCTTTCCTGAAAATTCAGTCTAGAAAGTTCTTTGCAAAATCTCTCTATCAGTAACTGTTGTGGAGGGTTTTGTTAATCAAGCCAAGCTTGCAGGTTATCTTCACAAGTTTCCCGTGGGTATCCTTCAGCACACACTTGGTCAGGTCAGGAGTTCCAAGTCTTTCGGGCCAGTTGCATCAAAGATTTCTGGAAATGTAGAAACATATTACTTTGGTTGATGTAACAGGGGGATTTCTCCAAACTATTCAACATCAGTTTACGGCTCGGCTGCGGAAAAACTACCTAGTTACCCGTCTCATTTGGGCTGGGAAAGGGGATGTTGGATTGGTATTGGACATCCAAGGGGCGTAATCTTGAAAATGTAGATACTGATTACTTTGGTTGATGTAACAGGGGGATTTCTCCTGAACAACAGTTTACGGCTCGGGTGCGGAAAATTTACCTAGTTACCCATCTTCTTTGGGCCGGGAAAGGTTCTGTTGAATTGGTATTGGACATCCAAGGGGCGTATGCCATAAATCTTGAAGAGTCCCTGCAAAGGGCCAGAGAATAGTTTTTGCTGTTGAGAAGGAACTCAGCAGAATTCTAAAGGGGGTACTTCCAAATGCCAAGTGTGCAAATGCTGTTGTTTTGGTGGAAGTGGATCCTTGCGGAGACTTATGGAATGCCACTGGATCTGCATCTGTTTTGTTGGTTCCAGAACCGAGGGCAGACCAAGTTTCTTGGTTGCTTAGGCCTCCGCCAGAGTCACCATCAAGGGCTGCCATTCCAGTGCTAATAAGGCGAGCTGTATTTTAGAGATCTACCTTGAGGATAAGGTGATGTGGCAGTAATAGTTAGGAACGTGGAGCTGTTGGGACTGCCTGTGTATAGGAGTAGTGCACTCCTTTTCCATTTTAGTTGTTGGGGGGGTTAAGAGTTGTTGTTTGGTTGTTTGAGGGTATTAAATAAGGGATATGCATGTAGGGGAGGGTGATAAAACACTATTTTGTTGAATATTTTATTGATAATAAATGATATAATTTCCTCACATTGTGCTAAATATATTCATTTATGAAATATTTGGGATTAGATCATTCATTTGAAAATTTGATGAAAATTTCAGTTTTACCCTTTTAAAATGCACGGTAGTATTTTGAAGATAAATATTTTAATATTTATTATTTGAACTTAATATTTTGTAACAGTGTTCCTAACTTAATTTTCAACAACTTTTATTCAGGACACTAGAGCTAAAGAGTGCATTTGGATGGAGTAAATGGGCCATTAAGCCAATGGTGGGCTGGACTCGGCAGAATGGACATGGGTTATGTATTTGGGCCATATCTTCTTCATCCGGGCTTGGATTGAGCCCAAATTTTGAGGAAAGCTCGGGGACATGATTTGGCACAAATCATCCTTCTAGAAGGCCGGCCAATTCACGCGTTTTGGAGGTCAACTAGGCGGTGCAACTTGGAATAAAATTGTTAAACCCTCTTTATTATTATGGGTATTTCCGAGTCCTACATCGGAATACTCCTTTGTATCTTTCGTCGTATCATTCTATAAAAGTAAGCCCCCTCCTTACCTTGTGGGTAAGGGGGTTTCTTCATTCTACATGGTATCAGAGGGATCTTAAACCCGACCCTCCCTCCTGGCGGATTCCCGGTTCTGTCCGGCCCCGCCTCTCTCTTCCCCCTCTGCCCTAATCTCCCGGTGACCCTCTCTCCCAGTCCTCCTTCCCGACGGCTCTCCCTCCAGGCGGCGCTCCCTCCCGGCGGTCCTCCCTTTCCAGGCGGCTCTCCCTCCAGGCGGCTCTCCCTCCCGGCGGCTCTCCCCACCGGCGCGGCTCCCCTCCCCCAGCGACGGATCGCCCTCGGCCTGGCCACGGCGGATCGCCCTCGGCCTCGCCCCGGCGCCCTCGCCCTCGACCCAGCGACGCCCCTCCCGGCCAGCCCCGCCGTGCGCGCGCCTCCTACGCGGATCGCCCCTCCGCCGTGCGCACGCCTCCTGCCCGGCGTCTCTCCCCGGTGGCCCTCCTGCCTGGCGTCTCTCCCGGCTTCCGGCTCCCGCATCGCCCTCCTGCCTGGCGCGGCTCCCCGGCGGCCCTTCTGCCTGGCGCGGCTCCCAACTCCCGGCTCCCCGACGTCCAGACTCCCCGCGTCGCCCTCTCGCGGCTCCTCGCGCCCCGCCTTCTGCTGCTCCCGCGCCTTCGGCGCCTCCCGGCCACCCTTGACCGGTGCCTCCCGCTACTCCCGCGCCTCCCGTGCGCTCCAGCTGCTCTCGCCCCGCGGCTCCCCTCACCCAGCGGCCCTCTCTCCCGGCGTTATTTCCCTCCCGCAGCCCTCTGTCCCGGTGCGGTTCACCACTTCCCGGCAGCGCGCCCTCGTCCCGACACCCTAGTCCCGGCGCCCCCAGTTTCACCTCAGCAGCCTCTTCCGGCAGCGCGCCCTCGTCCCGGCAGCGCGCCCTCGTTCCGGCGACCCTTCCTGCACGCGCACGTCCTGCGCAAGATCATCCCACCAGCCTGTTGCATCAGCTACCCGTCGCTTCCATGGCAGAATCCTCGGGCCGTGGTCGTGCTTCAAGTCGTCCACGTCCCTTCTGTCAACATTGTGGCAAGTTTGGCTACCTGATCGCCTGATGTTGGGTCCTGCATGAACGGCCATCTCAGCACCCGCGACGGGAACCGCCCGCGGTCCAGGCCGTGTCCTTGACTGTCGCCTCTCTTTCCCTGTCTCTGGCCCTTTCTATGGCCAACCTCAGGCGGCCTCACGCTCTTCCGGCCTCTGTCCGACCCAGTCCCTCCTCGGCTTCTCTGGCCCGTACTGTTCGCCCCACTGCCCTTATCAGCCATTGCTCCCTTGCATGGCTGCTGAACTCAGGTGCCTCCGACCACCTCACCGGTGATGCTGGAATGCTGACGTCTTACTGCACATATGTCGGTTCTTCAGCCATCACCGTCGCTGATGGGTCCACTATCCCCATAGCGGGTTTCGGCGCATGCTCCCCGACTCCATCGATACACCTACCCTCTGTGGCACATGTGCCCCGCAGTTCCTTTAATCTGCTTTCCATTAGTAAACTGACGAAGGATTATAACTGTGCGGCCATATTTACCTCTTCTGGTGTTGTGTTTCAGGAGCAGACTACGAACCGGGAACTTGGTCGAGTCCGGCTTCGAGACGGGGTCTACATGTTCGAGGGACCATCACCCATTGCTTGCACGTCTACCTCTTCTCGGGCACTTGATCTTCATTCCCGATTAGGACACCCGCCTGCATCCACCATTCATCAGATGTTTCCAGACTTCAGTCGGACTCCTACTTTTCATTGTGAGTCCTGTTCTTTTGCGAAACATCATCGCTCTTCCTACATTTCTCGCCCGGATACACGGGCCTCCCACCCCTTTGATCTGGTTCATTCCGATGTTTGGGGCCCGTGTACCATTCTGAGTCACTTGGGATATAAATACTATATATCCTTCATTGATTACTATTCGCGGATGACGTGGCTTTACCTTCTTCGCGAACGCTCCGAAGTGTTTTCCACCTTCCAAACCTTTTTTAATGAAATTAAGAACCGTTTTTCTATCTCTGTCAAATGTCTCCGCTCGGATAATGGGCGCGAGTATCTCTCCACTTCCTTTTGGCAGTTTCTCCGGACGAATGACATCCTTCATCAGACCTCCTGTCCTGATACACCCCAGCAGAACGGCGTGGCCGAGCGGAAACACAGACATATTCTGGAGACTGCTCGTGCCCTCATCTTCCACCGACAGGTGCCTCTGCTCTTTTGGGGAGATGCCATTCTCACTGCTACCTACCTCATCAATCGCCTTCCTTCTTCTATCCTTAAGGGGGAGACTCCCTTTCGGGCTCTTTTCCCCACTCTCCCTCTTCATTCCCTCCATCTTCGAGTGTTTGGCTGCTTGTGTTATGTTCGTGACACTCGCCTTGGCCGCACCAAACTCTCTCCCAAATCTCTCCGCTGCATATTCCTTGGTTATTCCCGCACTCAGCGCGGATACCGCTGCTTCTCCCCGGACCTTCGCCGGTATGTCATCTCCGCGGATGTCTCCTTTGTTGAGAGTTCTCCATTCTCCTTTCCCTCTCCTCCTCCTAACTCTGCCATTGATGACTGTCTTCCCCTCATCATCCATCCTCTTCCGGATTTGCCTCCTCCTACCTCTCCTTCTCCTGACCCTGCCATCGATGATTGTCCTCCTCTCCTCATCCATCCTCCACCGACGTCAACTCCTGTTGACACCCATTTTGGTCAGGTCTACTCCCGCCGTCCTTCGACTGTATCCCCCGTTCCGGCCAGTGACACTGATGCTCCCGCTTCGTCCGCTGCTCCTGCTCCGCCACCCGAGGACTTGCCCATTGCCCTACGGAAAGGTACTCGCTCCTGCCAGAGTACTCCTCTATTTGCATCTTCCTACAGGGGTCTGTCCGCTCTGGAGACGGTTTCTATACCTCGCACGGTTGGTGAAGCCAAATCTCACACCGGGTGGCTCGCAGCAATGCGGGATGAGTTGCAGGCTCTGGAGGAAAACCATACTTGGGATCTTGTCCCCCTTCCAGCGGGCAAACAGGCAGTGGGCAGCAAATGGATTTGCACGGTCAGACTGAATCCCGATGGCACTCTCCATCGCCTCAAAGCCCGCCTTGTGGCCAAAGGCTTTGCTCAGACATACGGTGTTGACTACTTTGATACCTTCTCACCGGTTGCCAAGATGGTCTCTGTCCGGCTATTCATCTCTCTCGCCGCCCATCATCAGTGGCCTCTTCATCAATTAGATGTCAAGAATGCCTTCCTCCATGGATTCCTTGAGGAAGAAATCTATCTACAGCAGCCCCCCGGATTTTGTGCCGCCGGCGCTGAATCTCGTGTTTGCCGTCTACGCCGCTCTCTTTACGGCCTCAAACAGTCTCCCCGTGCTTGGTTCGGCCGCTTTAGCACGGTCGTCAGCGACTTTGGGCTTTCCCGCAGTATGAAGGACCACATTGTCTTCTACAGGACGACTCCACATGGCTGCATCTTATTGGTCGTCTATGTGGATGATATCGTCATCACCGACAGCGACTCTGTGGGTATCACCCATCTCAAGGCCCATCTTCACCAGCACTTCCACACTAAGGATCTTGGTCCTCTCACATACTTCCTTGACATCGAGGTTTCCTACTCCTCGGACACCATCTCCCTCTGCCAACGGAAGTATGCATTGGATATTGTTGGAACCCATTTAAGTGTAAATGGGTGAGTCCCACATCGGACTTACCCGTCTTGTATATTGGTTTCCTAATCTATAAAAGAATATCCTCACCTCACATTGAGGTAAGGGGAATTCACCCACTAACATGGTATCAGAGGGATTTTTATCCCGAACCCTCCCTCCCTTGCGGATTCCCGGCGTTCTCCCGGCCCCACCTCTCTCCCTCCTGCCCTAGCCTTTCCCGGCGGGCCTCCTCTCCTGTCCCGGCGCAGCTCCTCTCCGGCCTGCACCCTCCCGGCAGGCCCTCCCTCCCGGCGCACCTCTCCTCTCCGGCCTGCACCCTCCCGGCGGTCGTCCCTCCCGCTACGCCTCCACCTCCCGACGCCCGCGGCTCCCGGCCCTTCCGTCGCACCGCCCTCCATCCTCCCGGCTGCCCTGCGCGGCTTCCCGACGCCTCTCTGGCCCCCGCCTGACGACCTTCCTCCCCGACGGCGCTCCCTCCCCGCGGCTCCCCGCGGCTCCCGACGCCATCGCCCGCGCGGCTCCCTCGCCCTCGCCCGCGCGGCTCCCTCGCCCTCGCCCGACGACCCCCTCTCTCCCCGACGCGGCCCGCGCCGGCTCCTCCCTGCGGACTTCCTCCCCGACGGCGCTCCCTCCCTGCGGCTCCCTGCGGCTCCAGCTGCCATCGCCCCGGCGCCCCTTCTCCGGCGCTCCCCTCACGGCGGCCCTCGCCCCGACGTCCCGGCTCCCCGACTCCCGGCTCCTCGGCTTCGCCCCGACACCCTCGCCCCGGCGCCTCTTCCCCGGCGGCTCGCCCTCGGCGCGACGCGGCTCCCGACTCCCGCTGCTCCCGGCGCCTCCCGCTGCTCCAGCGCCTCCCGGCGCCTCCCACTTCATCCCGCGCCGACTCCTCCTCCTGCTGCCCTCCTCCTGCAACCGCCCTCCGCAGCCGCTCCCTTCCCAGCAGCGGCTCCCGCCCGGTCCGGCGCTCCCCAGCCCGTCTACCAGCAGCTACCCTGCGGCCTTCCTGCGCCGTCGGCCCAGCTCCCTGTGTTAATGGCGGGCGTGTCCGCCCGCGGCCCTCCGGCATCACCTCCGGACGCCAGCATTCCGGCCGGGCCGCACCCTCACTTCCATTGTCGGCCTTCCCGGGCACCTATGCACTCAGCCGAGCGGCTCTCCCATCCTCCATCATCGGCTCTACCGCGCAGCGCTCCTCCATCCAGTACCCGTTACAGGACAACACTCTCGCCGGAGGAGCTTGCTTTGGTAAAATCTTATCGCGCGACTGCGCCACCATCTTCTTCTCTAGCTCCACTTGCTCAGACTGGCCACTCCACCGCCTGTGTTTCTCATCGCCAGACAGCTTGGATGTTTGACTCCGGTGCGTCAGAACATCTCACAGGGGACTCTGGTATGTTCACTACCTATCATCCGTACACCGGTGCCTCTACCATTACTGTTGCTAATGGCTCAACAATCCCTATTACCGGCTATGACACATGTTCCTTGACCCCGTCTCTTCCCCTGACGTCGGTCGCTCATGTTCCTCAAAGTCCCTTTAATCTTATCTCTATCAGCAAACTCACCACCGAATTGAATTGTGTTGCTATTTTTAGCTCATCTGGTGTTGTTTTTCAGGAGCGGAAGACGAATCGGGAAATTGGTCGAGGTTATCTTCGGGATGGGGTTTACCTGTTTGATACCCCATCATCCCTTGCTTGCTCATCCACCTCAGCCCGAGCACTTGACCTCCATTACCGCCTTGGCCATCCACCGCCTTCCACCCTCCATAAACTTTGTCCCCAATTCGGTTCTCACCTCTCCTTCCATTGTGAATCCTGCAAGTTTGCCAAACATCATCGGACGACGTATGCTCCTCGCCCGGAACCACGTGCAGCGACTCCCTTCGCTCTTGTTCATTCCGATGTCTGGGGTCCTTGCCGGGTTCCTAGCCAGTCAGGGTACCGTTATTATATCACCTTTATTGATGATTACTCCCGCATGACCTGACTTTATCTTCTTCGAGATCGAACGGAGGTTCTCTCAACCTTTCAGACATTTTTTCAGGAAATCCAGACACAGTTTTCTCTCCCTGTGAAATGTCTCCGATCTGACAATGGGCGAGAATACTTATCCACTCATTTTCAGCAGTTTATGAGGGCCCACGACATCATCCATCAGACCTCCTGTCCTGATACCCCTCAGTAAAATGGGGTGGCCGAGCGGAAACACCGACATATCTTGGAGACCGCTCGTGCCCTCCTCTTCCACCGCCAGGTCCCTCTTCTTTTCTGGGGGAATGTCATCCTCACTGCTACTTACCTTCTCAATCGTCTTCCCTCCTCCATCCTTCAGGGGGAGACTCCTTTTCATACCCTGTTTCTCTCTCTCCCTCCTCACTCCCTTCCACTCCGTATCTTCGGATGTCTCTGTTATGTCCGGGACACTCGCCCAAATCTCTCCAAACTATCACCCAAATCCCTTCGCTGTATTTTTCTCGGGTATTTCCGCACTCAGCGCGGGTACCGATGCTTCTCTCCAGACCTCCGCCGGTATATCACCTTTGCCGACGTTTCATTTGTCGAGAGCTCTCCTTTCACTCTCCCCTCTCCCCTCTCCTTCTCCTGACACTACCATCGATGACTGCCTTCCGCTCATGGTTCACCCGCCTCTGGTGTCTCCTCCGACCGGTCATCTCTTTGGACAGACCTACTCTCATCGTCCTTCCACTGTACCTCCCGTCCCGGCCGAGGAAACCATTGTTCCCGCTTCGCCTGAAGTTCCTGACACAACTCTCGAGGATGTGCCGATTGCGCTCCGGAAAGGTACTCGCTCGTGTCAGAATACTCCTCTCTTTGTATCTTCTTACAGGGGCTTGTCAGCTCTGGAGACCGTGTCACTTCCGCGAACGGTCGGTGAGGCCAAATCTCACCCCGGGTGGCTAGCCGCAATGAGAGATGAATTGCAGGCTCTGGATGCCAATCATACTTGGGATCTTGTTCCCCTTCCAGCAAACAAACAGGCGGTCGGCTGTAAATGGATCTTCACGATCCGTCTCAATCCCGATGGCTCTCTCTGCCGCCTCAAAGCCCGGCTTGTCGCCAAGGGATTTGCTCAGACGTATGGCGTCAACTACTTTGAGACCTTCTCTCCAGTCGCCAAGATGGCCTCGGTCCGCCTCTTCATCTCTCTGGCTGCTCATCATCACTGGCCCCTTCATCAACTCGACGTTAAGAATGCTTTTCTCCATGGCTTTCTTGACGAGGAGGTCTACCTGCAGCAGCCCCCTGGTTTCTCTGCCTCTGGTGCCGCCTCCCATGTCTGCCGTCTCCGTCGCTCCCTCTACGGCCTCAAACAGTCTCCTCGCGCCTGGTTTGGCCGCTTCAGCACTGTCGTCACCGCCTTTGGCCTCTCTCGGAGTATGAAAGATCACACCATCTTCTTCCGTACGACGGCACACGGCTGTATCTTGCTTGTAGTTTATGTTGATGACATCATCATCACAGGGAGCGACTCCAGAGGCATCGCCAGCCTCAAGACGCATCTTCACCATCACTTTCACACCAAGGATCTTGGACCCCTCACGTACTTTCTTGGCATCGAGGTCTCCCGAACTGCGGACACTATCTCTCTCTGCCAGCGCAAGTATGCTCTTGATCTATTGCAGGATGCCGGGTTGAGCACCGCCACCACAGTTGACACTCCCCTTGAGCCTGGGGAACGCTCCCTTCATTCCGACTCGGAACTCTTTCCTCATCCTGAGAGCTATCGGCGCTTGGTCAGTAAACTCAACTACCTCACCATGACGCGTCCCGACATTGCATGTGCCGTTGGCAAAGTCAGCCAGTTCATGGAGCATCCCACCTGCTCTCAGTGGGATGCTGTCCTCCGCATTGCCAAGTACATCAAGAAAGATCCTGCACGCGGCCTTCGGTACTCACATCATGCTCACATGGATGTTGAGGCTTTTTGTGATGCGGACTATGCCAGTTGCCTCGCTACCCGCAAGTCTACTTCGGGATTCGCCGTATTCTTCGCCGGTAATCTCATCTCTTGGCGCAGCAAGAAGCAGACTGTGGTCTCCCGTTCTAGTGCCGAGGCAGAGTATCGAGCCATGGCCACTGTCACTACTGAGATCCTCTGGCTTCGTCATCTTCTCCAGGAGCTCGGTTTCCCGGCATCGACTCCTGCTCATATCTGGTGTGACAATCAGGCCGCTACGAAGATTGCCTCGAATCCCGTCTTTCATGAACGGACGAAGCATATCGAGGTGGATTGTCACTTTCTCCGCCACCATCTGGAGCAGCACCATATCGGTTTCGGCCATATCCCGACGGCCGATCAGCTTGCTGATCTCTTCACCAAAGGTCTTCCCGGAGCTCGTCTTGAGTCTCTCACTTCCAGGCTGGGTATTCACAGCCTCCCTGGCCCAGCTTGAGGGGGAGTTTGAGATTGTCTTGTTATTCTTTTTGTGTGGGACTCTATCCAATCTGGGCATGTCCAGCTTGAGGGGGAGTGTTGGAACCCATTTAAGTGTAAATGGGTGAGTCCCACATCGGACTTACCCGTCTTGTATATTGGTTTCCTAATCTATAAAAGAATATCCTCACCTCACATTGAGGTAAGGGGAATTCACCCACTAACAGATGTATTGCAGGATGCTGGGCTGACTCAGGCCACTGCGGTCGATACTCCTCTCGAGCCTGGCGAACGGTCTCTTTATGCCTCCTCGGCATTATACCCACATCCTGAGCGGTACCGTCGATTGGTGGGAAAACTCAATTATCTCACCATGACTCGACCCGACATTTCCTGTGCGGTAGCCAAAGTGAGTCAATTTATGGAGCATCCGACCACATCTCAGTGGGATGCTGTCATCCGCATCGCCAAGTACATCAAACGGGATCCTGCCCGTGGTCTTCACTACTCCCAGCATCCTCATCAGCATATTGAGGCCTTTTGCGATGCTGATTACGCTGGCTGCCTTGCCACTCGGAAATCTATCTCTGGTTTGCCATTTTCTTGGCAGGCAACCTCATTTCTTGGCGCAGCAAGAAACAGACGGTCGTCTCTCGCTCCAGTGCCGAGTCTGAGTACCGTGCCATGACCACCGTCACTACCGAGATCCTTTGGCTTCGGCAACTCCTCCAGGAGCTTGGCTTTCCTCAGCAGACTTCTGCTCACATATGGTGTGACAATCAGGCAGCCACTAAAATTGCTTCGAACCCCGTCTTCCATGAACGCACGAAGCATATTGAGGTGGACTGTCACTTTCTTCGCCACCACCTGGAGCAGAAACATGTCAGCTTTAGCCACATTCCGACGGCAGACCAGCTTGCTGACATCTTCACCAAAGGCCTCCCTGGTGCTCGCCTTGCCTCGCTCAGTTCCAAGCTGGGGATCCACCACATCTGACACCCAGCTTGAGGGGGAGTATGTCTTGGTCTTGTGTGGTGTCATCTTATTCTTTTTTGTGGGACTCGTTGTTCAAGCTGGGCCTGTCCAGCTTGAGGGGGAGTGTTAAACCCTCTTTTTATTATTATGGGTATTTTCGAGTCCCACATCGGAATACTCCTTTGTATCTTTCGTCGTATCATTCTATAAAAGTAGGCCCCCTCCTTACCTTGTGGGTAAGGGGGTTTCCTCATTCTACAAAAATATTTGGCCGAGTTTTTCATTTCACACTTAAAAAGTTATGTAACCCTAGCCCTCACAAACTCTATTTAAAGGGGGTTTTAACTCTTTGGGAGGGCTGGTCGAGGCTTTGGGAAGGTGTGGCCGAAAGGGTGTCTCTTGGGAGCCCCTCACAACTCTTGGAAGAAGCAAAGCTTTGTGCAAACCTCTCTTCCAACAAGGTTCTCCTCTCCCACCTCCTCTTTGTATTTCTTTTCTTTCATGTTTGTTTCTTGAATTTTTCTTCAAATAATCTTCTGTGTTCTTCCCTTTTCTTCTTCTCTTAATCTTCTTAATTGGGTTGGAATCAAGAGTGGAGATGAGATTGGGTTCTACCCTTTCAATCCTTTGCTCATGCAAAACGTCTCCACGATGACTACACTGCCCATGGAAGAGTAGTTCTTTTTAGTAATCGATCGACCTCTATCCTTCTTCATTTAATTATTTTGAATCATTGAGCTATTGTAATTCACTTAATATGATCCATGAATTGTGTTTTTAAATTGTAAGAAACTAAGCAAACAATTGAATAATTAACACAAAACCACGCGAGGTCGAGATTTTGTGTAAATTGTGAGAGTGCGATCTTAATCGGTAATACAAGGCCACTTGGGATAAATTTATAGAGTTCAAATATAATCCCTAAACACCATCTTTGTTGTTAAGTTAACTCTTTTAGGGTTCAAGGGTTAACAAATTAGGGGATCATAATTAAGTGGATATTGATTTAAATGATAATGATTAATAAGTAAATGAAGATGTAGAGTTAGATCGATTACGGCTTTTAAAATATTTTCTAAAAAAAAACATCTTGTTGTGTCTTTTTAATTAAACTTCATTTTAAAACTAAAAACAAAAAAATGTAATCTTCTTCCAGCAAACTTCTTCTAGATTTATAAACTATAAACAACCCCAATCCTTTTAAGTAGTGTTTCAATTTTATTCTATTTTAGTTTTAGAATACCTCTGAAAAGTTGTTTTAATTCACTTCCTCCTTTGAGAGACGACCTTGGTCAGCCACTCTGCTGCACCTAAGTACCCCAAAAACCACAAATCATTTGAGGCCGTCCACGACAGCGCTCTTTCAGAGGGTTACGATATTCATTTTGGAAGACTTCCTGCTTTACGACACGGGGGTTGATCCTTGGGTGGTTCTGCTTGGCTCCACCTGAAATGGTCTTCCGAGGAGATTCTCTCTTCCTTTATAAATATTTTCAGATTGCTTATTGAAAAATTGTTTTTTATAACTTCTTGTAAGTGTTTTTTTTCCAACATAACAGACACTTTTTAAACACTTTGTTAAAGTAAAAGAGTGGAGACCTAATACCCAAGGTTACTTTTTATGGGAAGCATTGAGGTTATTTTACAATGAATAATAAAAACCATATCATACCACAAGTCCGATGTGGGATGCAGACTCCAACATTTCCCCTCAAGCTAGGTGTACCTAGCTTGGACATATAAAGAAAAAACAAAGCAATCAACAGACGCTGCAAAACACTCCCCCTCAAGCTGGACATACCCAACTTGATTACAAAATAAGACAAAACAAAGAAAAGATAAATCGCCATGGCTCTCCCCCTTAGGAAAGTGATGGATGAAAAGGATGTGCCAACGAGGCGCCGGGAAAGCCGCATAGGCGGGGCCGGACAACAGAGCGCTGTGAAATCTGCACTGGTGGGGTTGGTCGTCGGAGCGCCAGGAAAGCTGCACGGGCGGGCCAGTCATTGGAGCGCCGAAAAATCCGCAATGGCGGGCCGGTCATCGGAGCACCGGGAAAGCCGCATGGGCGGGATGGTCGTTGGAGCGTCGGGAAACCGCAGGAGGAGGCCGGCATGGATGTGGGGGCGGCTGCCGCAGGAGGAGGTCGGCATGGAGGGAGCAGCGGTGGAGGCATCGCACAGTGGTTGCTGGACCGGAGGGACGAAGGGCGACGCGCAACAGTCGTTCGCAATGGGGGTCGTTCAACAGGGAGGAGAGGCAGAGGAGCCGTCGCAAGGAGGAGAGGCCGACGACGGGATCCAGTCGGATCGAGCCGGATGTGGAAGATGGAAGACCGCCTGATCCGTCGAGCGTCGCACGCACAGAAGGTTCAGCGGGAAGACCGCCACTGGGTCCGGTGGCGAGCGGTCGGGATCTGATGCGATGAGGTGAGCGGCAGTCGGGGTCGTCGATCGCCGGGCGTCACGCAGGGAGCGGCGCGTGGGAGATTGTCACGACCCGTCCTCGGGGCCCGTGCCGTGACTACCCCAAGCCCGCCTTCCATAGGCCAGGGGCTGACGACTAGCACCAAAGGCGTAAATCCCGATAAATGGGAAGACATTGCCTTTATAAAAGTAAACAAAACACCACATAGTACAAGCGGAAGTAAAACACTAAGTACAAAAGAAAGTGCTGAAAAGTAAATGGGCCAGAATACAAATCCAACTGAAAGTACAGCTACAACTGAACGAAAGTACAACAGAAAAATACAAACAGCTGGAAGAAAGGAAGCAGCTCCTGGGTCGTTCTCCTCGGATCCTACCTGAAGGGTAGGTACAGATGGCGCAGCTCCTAGATCGTCCACCACGGATCCAACCTGAAGGGTAGGTACAGATAGCGCTTCCACAACGCTCTTGCCCGTCAACCTCCTCCGATTGTCGTCTCACCGTGAAGTCCACCTCCGGGTACTGACTCGTCGTGTAGTCCACCTCCGGGTACCGTCCAGTCCTCAAAAACTCGACCTCCGTCAGCACTGCCCGTCGTCTGCAGTCAACACAACGAGGTGCGGGCATAGCCCGTGCAGGGGTGAGTATAACGATACTCAGTAGGGACCCCGAGACCCTCAAGGTCTCACTAAAACTAACAAGGTTAACCAAAAATAAGATCTCAACAAATAACCTCTACTTAGGTATATGCTCATGCATATACCTAAGTTATCAAGTAACCCATCTCAATAATGAGGAAAACACCAAGATCATGAAATCAACGGATAACCACTACCCAGGTATATGCCCATACATATACCTAAGTTATCAAGTGACTCATCTGAATCACGAGGTAAACACAAAGGTCAAAAGTCTCAGCTCAAACCATGATTTTCATTATCGAAACCGTAACTGCTGAACAACCCCGTCTCTGGAGTGTACAGTGGTCCTATCACGACTCCGAGGTACTGCTCACTAACCTAAGACTGCTGAGGTACTCCTCCTGTCGAGTACCGCGGGTCAGCCACCCAAACACAGTAGTGCTTCCCGCCGGGGTATGTCACCCAAACACAGTAGTGCACACCCCCTAGTAGCCTGCTGAGGTACTCTCCGGACGAGTACCGCGGGTCTGCACTGTCACACAGGTAGTGCTCCATCTGTCATGGGTCTGCACCCAAACAAAGTAGCGCTCCGTCCACTGGGCTATTCGACTCACTCCAAGTCGAGTCGGTCAAGCAGTCGTCAGGTCTCAGTCGGCTACACGGTCTTCGTACTCCGCACGCTCGTCTCTGGGAGGGTCCGCTCCACGAGCTACAGGTCGATACTCCAAGTATCTCAAAGTCACACGAAGAAGTATCTCAAAGGACCGCCTCGTCATAGGGGTCTCAACGCAACAGACGGCGCGTCAATCGGACGCCCGGTCTATGAGTTACTAGCCTTTTCGTCCCAGGGGCCCGGTTGGTTTCGTGTGCGAACCAACCCGGCCGTATCTCTACTGTACCCCGAACTATCATAGGGTATGCTCATAGGGACCGTTTCTCAACGTGATCACCAACGCTGCTGACGGTTCGTCAAACGGACGTTCGGTCTGAAAGATATCAGTTTTTCCGTTCCAGGGGCCCGGTTGGATTTCGGGTACAATCCAACCCGGCCACTATCCAACTGCATCCAAAAACTCGGGAGAAGTATGCCAAAAGTTCCGTCTCATCAAGGGGAATTCAACGAGACAGACGACGCGTCAATCGGACGCCCGGTCTGTGAGTTATTGACTTTTTCATTCCAAGGGCCCGGTTGTAAGAACCCAGTTTTTGCTGATAAAGACTTTGGAATATTCTTGATGATATTCCAGAGCAGCGCCTTCAGACGGCGTGCGATTCCGAGCCCCCGGAGTGGCCGGAATTAAATTTTCAGTGCGTTCACACAGGAAACACCAAATAAATGGGATAACTCCTAAACGGTGATTCGGATCAGGGATTCGAGTGTACGGATGGGTCCGGAATGGGGTGTTTACCCTAGGAACGACATAAAACTTGTCGGCGCGTGATGTTTGGACCACTTGCCCGCTTCTGGAACGTTAAACGGATTAATTAATTCGTTTAATGGCGAAACGCTAGTATCTCTTAAACGGTGGCTCGAATTGGAAAACCGAGGGCACTGTTGAGTTCGGAGCGTGCCGTTTACCCTAGGAGGGGTGTAAGTTTCGCGGGCGCGGGCCGTTTGTGAAAAATGGCCCCAGGGGCGTTTTCGTAATTTGGCGGCCTCGGGCGCTAAGTTTAGTAACTTTTGAACGGGGTCTCGAAATAAAATTCCGAGACCGCCGTTGCGCTCAGAGTGTGGTTCTTAGCCTAGGGGAGGCTAAATCCCGACCCCGTCGGGAGTTCGGGTTCGGGGCCGTCGGGCGGGCGTTTAAGTGATTTGTACTTAAACACACCCACCCCCCTTCTTCTTCTTCTTCTTCACCCTCTCCCCTTCCCTCCTCCATTCCGGCGAGCTCCGGCGAGGCGAGCTCCGGCGAGCCAACTCCGGTGAGGCAACGGCGCGGGGCGGATCGTGCGGGAAGCGTCGGGCGAAGCCCCACGAGGTAGGTGGTGTTGTTTGAGTTTCAAATCCCGAGCCCCCTTTGAACCCCAATTTTAGCATTGGTTCGTCATTTAATCTTCGAACAAATCCCATGGACGCGTAGTATACAATTTTCTCTTCCCGACGCTTGTTTCGGATTTGAAATCGGAGGTCGGAGGCATCCGCAATCGCTCGCCGAAGTTTGCGGGAAATTCGGGTTTTCTGGGTGTTTCCGGCGAGTGCCGAAGGCGGCGGACGGCGGCGCAGGGCGGCTGCGGCTTCGCGAGGCGGCGGCGCGGTGCGGAGCAGGGCGGAGGCGGTCGGTCGGGGCTTCGGTGGCGGCGGCGCTTGCCGAGAGGCGGCGGCGGCCTTCGGCGGCGGCTGCCGGAAGCTGGCCGCGGGCGTCGGCAGGCGGAGCATAGGGGGGCCGCGCAGCGCGCGACCCCGTGCGTCGACCGCGACCCGCGTTTTGCGGGTCGCTGTGTGGGAATCAACCGGGCGCGAGGCGGCCGGTCGGCTGAAGCGAGCCGCGGCCAGCTGGCCGCGGCAGGGTGAACCGGACCCGCGGCTGAGCCGCGGGCCGGCTGTGCGGACCGGGCAGGCCCAAGCAGGGCGGACCGGCCGGTCCGGGCCGGTCCGGCCCAAGGGGCATTGCCCCTCATTCTTCGGACGCCCGTATTTCGGGCTACGGGCGTCCGTTTTGCGCACCGTCTGCGGCAGCACGGAGCTTGCGTCAAGACGTAGTTTTTGAGAGGGTTTCGGGAATTTTTAATTCCCGAAACGGGGGGCCGCTGAGGCGCGACGCGTCCTTAAGTGGACGAGCGTTTTTTCCGGGATTCTTGTTTTGGACGGCGCGGACGCGTCCGACGTCCGTTTTGAGCGCCGTCAGTGGCGTTGGGACCCTGGCATCGAGGCGGAGGTTTCCAGGGTGGTTTCAGGCATTGAGGCCGAAGATGAGGCGTGGGCCCCGCGGCCCGTCTTTTGAGCTGTGTTCAGCTAGTAGCGACTTTTTCCTCGGACGTCCGTTCGGGGCGTGGGAGCAGTCGATGTTGGGTGTTTTTCCGAGGGCAACGCGTTGGCGCAGTCTGCCTGCTGTAATTCCGCACGATGGTGCGGGGCCCACGAGGGTCGTTTCGGGAGTTGACGGTGATTTCCAGCTTTATCACCGTGCGACCCTCTTGGACAAGTGAGTAGTCCATCTTGTGTACTTTTTCGAGAGGATCGCAATGGTGCGATCCGTTCGTTGAGTTTCGGGACCGAGATGCGGGTCCCACGTGGCGCCGCTTGTGTGCGGTGCGCCGGAATGCATCTTTTTCTTCGGATACCCGTTCTACTCAAGCGAGTAGTGCTTTCAACGTGTTTTTCCGAGAGCATCGCGATGGCGCAGTCCGCCCGACCTCTTTCGGAGATGTGTTGTGGGTCCCACCCGACCGGGCTACGGTGAATAGCACCTTTTTCCCCGGATGACCATTTTGGGTGATTAAGTAGTCAATCCCGTGTGCTTTTCGGAGGGGAACATCGTGGTGTGCTCCGTTTGTTCAGTTTCGGGATTCTGGGGTGGGCCCCACGCGGGTTGGTCACGGTGAATAGTACCTTTTCCACCTGTTGATCGTTTCGGGCGAGTGAGTAGTCTAACTCGCGTGGTTTTCCGCAAGGATTACAACGGTGCGATCCGTTTGGTTGTGCGGAGCCTCTTGCGCGATCTTGTTAAATGTGGAAATGTGGAGGTGCCCCGGTGGCGGTCTTTCTACTGTGTTTGTAGCAGACCTTTGGCGAGTGATCGCGTGCACTCTTGGGTGAGTGAGGTAAATGCTTGAAGTGATGTGGTTGGCCGTGCCTGGGCCTTTGAGGTGGAGTTGTTACGTCACGCCTTCGCGTTGGCGTTGGGTGCCGTGTGCACGATAACCCTTGGGCTGGAGACGTGGTATACTCTGGGAGTATACGAGAGCGCTTGGAGGTACATGTGGTTCGTACCTGAGACGTTCGTGCGCTTGGTTGGGGTTGACTTAGGGCCACACGTTGTGTGGGCCCCACGTGCGTGCCGTGTTCTGCTTTGCGTACTTTGACCTCTCGCGGCGTAGAGGGTCCCTTTGTGGCTTGTTTGACCAGCAGGGTGGAGTTTTCCCCTGGCTCAGTGCCGGTTTGTTGACCAGCAGGGTTGAGTGGTCCCCCCCTGGTTTCGCTCTCGATGGATTGGCCAGTAGTGGGGCTAGTGACTCCCAGTGCTGGGGCAGACGCTGCACCTCTTTTGGGAGAGCTGTTCTGGAGTTGGGTGGTTGCGCGACACCCACTCTGTGTTCGGTCGGCCAGTGTTGTACCCTCCTGTAGAGATGGCAGAGCGGTTCTGAGTTTTACCCTCCAGCGGGGTGGGTAGTGGGTTATTCATCGACTTCCTCGGGCTTACCCTCCAGCAGAGACTGGGCAGTGGGTCACCCGACGACTTCTTAGGGTCTACCCTCCAGCGGGGCTGGGCAGTGGGTCGCCCGTCGTCTGGTTTCAGGTCTACCCTCCAGCACGGCTGGGCAGTGGGTCGCCTGTCGACTTATTCCAGGTCTACCCTCCAGCGGGGCTGGGTAGTGGGTCGCCTGATGATGTAATTTGGTTTACCCTCCAGCAGGGCTGGGCAGTGGGTCGCCTGATGATGTGTTAGGGTTTACCCTCCAGCAGGGCTGGGCAGTGGGTCACCCGATATCTGATTATGGTTTACCCTCCAGCGGGGCGGGGCAGTGGGTTGCCTGACGATGTATTATGGTTTACCCTCCAGCAGGGCTGGGCAGTGGGTCACCCGATATTTGGTTATGAATTACCCTCCAGCAGGGCTGGGTAGTGGGATGCTTGTTGGCATTCCAGACTCAGTCCTCTCGACTAGGCTAGTCTGTGGCTTTCTTCCGTGTTTACCGGAGCGGGACCCTTGGTTGTACGGGTAGGTGATGGAACGACTATGGCTTTGAGGAGACCTCTCGACTGCAAGACAGTGATGAGGTGTGGTTTCACTTTCCTAGAACTCTCAAGTACGAGGGGCGCTTTCCCCACCGAGACGCGTTCTTGCGACGCGATCTAAAACCGTGCGGGCGAGTCAGTGCCGCCAAAGCGGATAGTATCGAGGTGCGGTGATTGAGCCCCTTGGCTTGCAGTTCAGGGCAGACGTGCGGGATGCTGGGCATTGATGATGGGGTTATGTATGGGACTGTTGGCGACTCTTTTCTTGGGCTGAGCTACGGGACGGGGATCCCCTTACGGCGTTGTTCGGGTTTCTTGTTGAGCATACCGATATGTATATACCTTGTTTCCGGTACCCACTTCTTGGGTTTGGTTACTCTCCTTCCAGGAGAGGCGAAGATGCGCGGGGTATGCCACGTGCTTTCCGTGTCTAGCTTTTCGTGGTTGGAGGAGTCTACTCTCCTGCTATAGGTAGCGAAGACTCGACGGGAAGTTCGTCTTCTCACCGTTTCCAGCTCCTTGTGTCTGGACGAGTCTACTTCCTTTCTCTTGTTGGGTTGAGCTGGACTCTTTACTGCACCCTTGGTTGTACTCCTTTCTATTCCTTGTTCGCTCTACTGCTCACCCTTCGGTACCTCCTTTGTTGCTCCCTCGAGCCTTCGGGGTATCCTACTGAGTATTTTTATACTCACCCCTGCTTGGGCTTTGCCCGCACTTGGTGTGCCCTTGCAGACGACGGACAGGTGGAACGTGACTTCGGTGGAGCGTAGGAGCTTGGGAGCTTGGACCGCGTGCGGTGGTCGTGGCCGGGTTCCAGGTGGCAGACCCGTCAGCTGTTTCTTTTTGTTTACCTGTTGCCGGGTTGTGGCACTTTTGGTTGGGCGCGTGTTTTGCCCCTTTTCTTTTCAGCTTGTACTTTGTACTGTTTAGAGGTCGATGCACTCTTGTGGTTTATTTATAGCAGTTGCCCTTTTACTTTTCTTTTTACTCTGCACCTTTGCATTGAGTTTGCTGCGTGTGTGTGTACATGTGCTTAGGCAAAGGCCTCCCCGAGTTATTGTGCCTTCGGCGCTGGTCGCCAGCCCCTGGCCTATGGAGGCAGGCCTGGGGTAGTTGCGGCTCGAGCCCGGGTAGGGTCGGGTCGTGACACCGGTTGGTTTCGTGAGCGAACCAACCTGACCGCACTCTGACGACATCCAAATCTCGAGCGGAGTAAGGCAAAAGATCCGTCTCACCTAGAGGAATCCATCAAAGTCGACGGCACGTCAATCGGACGTTCGGAGCTCAAGATATGAGCGTTTCCGCTCCGAGGGCCCGGTTGGTTCCGTATCTGAACCAACCCGGCCGAACCCAAAGTTCTCCGAAACCTTGAGTTTAATATATCGAAACGACCGTCTCGTTCCAAGGATCGCATCGCCGCTGACGGTGCGTCAATCCGAGCTCTGTAGCCCAAGATATGGGTAAAAGACCGAAGAGGGTCCGAAAACGGGGGTTTCGGGCCCGGACCGCCCCGCCCCGAGGCCCCTTGGGTCGGCCCGAACCGGGTCGGCCCGGCCCGGCCAGCGTGGCCGAGCCGAAGTCGCGGAGCGGGGGGGGGGGGGGGGGCGCGGCCCGCCCGCGCCGTTGATTGAGGCCGGCGGCGGATCCGCCGCCGCCAATCTTCCGGCGGCGCGCTCGGGCGCCGCCGCCTCCTGGCAGCCGGATGGCTCTGGCCGCCGCCTCCGGTCGCCGGCGGCGCCGCGCCGGCGACCCGCGCTTCCGGGTGTTTCCGCGGGCCACCGGAGTTGCTCCGGTGGTCCGTTTTCAAAAGCGTCTGTGCCGGTGTTCATCTCGGGTCTCGAACTTTACTGCGCAAGCTTCAAAAATACTTTGCGGCCCCGTTTGTCGTCGCCCGTCAATCCGCCCGTCAATTAACAAAACGTACCGTCTTTGTGGTTTTCCGGCGCGACGCGATGGCGCCGCGCCCCTTCGTCGCGGCCCGACTCCGGCCGCGGTTCTTTTGCGGTTCTTCGGCACGGTGCGACGGCGCCGCTGAATTGGTTCAAAAAAAATTGAATGCGCGGCGTGACGACGTCGCACATTCTTGCCGCTCAATCCCACGCGGTGCGATGACACCGCGTCACTTTCATTCGATTTGCAAGAACAAGAAAAACAATAAGGAGGGGGACGGCCGTGTTTGTGCGGTCCGGCCTCCTCCCGTTAACTGATATCATGCGGTCCAAATAAACGCTGATAAAAGACCGAAGAGAATCACGTAAGGAAAAATCACGTAAACCCCCTACCTCGTGCGAGCTTGAAAAGAGGTTCGTCGAACGAGGTTTCGTCGCGGAAAGAGACGCCGCGGAAGGAGACGTCGCGGAAGAAGACGTCGCGGAAGAACCGTCGCGGTAAAAGGCGTCGCGTAGTCGGTCTCCGAGGACTCGGCGTTCTTCGATGGAGTTCGATGCGTTCTTCGCGTTCTTCGTGTTCTTCGATGAAGAAGATGAAGAACTCTAGCTTTCCTTAGCTTTTCTCCCCAAACCTTTCAAGCAACAAAGGTTCCAACCCCAAAATAAAATAATCTTACCTCTTATTTTTTTAACATAACAAATATTTGAATTTCAAGAGTTTAAAATTCAAATAACCACACTTAACTCACTTAATTAATAACATAAGTTATTAAACTTAAGTTGTCAAATATTAAATGTGAGTTGAGGGGGGTTAAAGAATGTGAAGAGTTATGGAAGGTTAGGGAAGGTGAAGGGGTAGGGTTCGTGTGGGCCCCACCACCTTCATAACCTCCCTTGGGAAGTTGGGTAGTAACCCAACTTCCACCCAAAGCCTAATCCACTTAGTTAAAATAAAAACTGTAGTTTAATTTTTATTTCAACTTCCACAAATTCTAACAACTTACCGCGTGTAAAAGCAACTTCGAAAGTGGCGTTCCTAAGCAATAACCTGCGCTACGGTTCCATCGGTGCCCTCGGAATTCGATTCCGAGCACCGGTTCAAAAGATAGGAATTCCCGCTCGTTCGTTCACTGAACGTACCCGAGCCAAACTTCGGAAAATGATTCCGGGCACACCGGGCCTCAGAATCAGGCGCCGTCAGAAACTGCTTTCTTGTAAAATTCCAAAGAAAATTAAGAAAAAAAATTCCTTGAAATTTTCGGGTATTTACATTACTCCCACCTCAGGGCTTTACGTCCCCGTAAAGCTTCAACACAAACTAGGGTCACAAAAGCGGTATTGAGCACGCACCTGAGCCTTCCGCTCCCATGTGCTTACCTGGAGATTCTGTACTGCCAAAGAAAGCGCACCCGAGGAATCGACCGTCCTCATAGGATCCGCTCCTGTCGATTCTCGATCCCTACAGGAACCTCCGTGGAAGTAACCCCATCGCCATCGTCCTACTCCTCAAGGTCGATGATATGCGAAGGGTCGAGCGCGTATCTCCTCAGTTGAGATACCTGGAAAACGTCGTGCACCTGGTGCAACTGAGGTGGATGGGTCAATCGGTAAACCATCCCGCCTACCCAGCTGAGGACCTAGGAATGGTCCACTGAACCTTGGAGATAACTTGCCGTCTTGGCCACATCTCCGTAAACCTCGTCGAGGTGAGACCCGTATAAGGACGTGATCGTCATCCTCGAACTCTAGAGGTCTCCAATTCCTGCTAGAACTGAAACTCAAAACGACTGCTGCCACGAGGGTAAGGTTGACCGACTCAAGAGTGATCGGTCGCACCCTCCTGTGCATGAGTTTATCCTGTGCTGCCTGGGGTTTCATTTTCGCCGACCAAGGGAAACCCATCCCGACATCGTAATTAAACCACAACCTTTTTGCCTAATACCGTCAATTTGTGTATGAACTGTGATTGCCCAGTCCATACTCAAACCAACGTCGTAAGGCATCGACGCTGCCACCAAGAGATTTCAACCGAAACTCTCGCCTCGAGGGTCTGACCACACTGTCGGCGTAAGTGTGATTATCGAGTCTCATTCCAAAGTATCTCCAGACGTTAGGGTCAAGTCCACGGCTTACTGGAAACTCTAGGTCTGGGACAAGATTTGTGAAAGCAAGGAATGATTCATATCGACGTCTGTTACTACAGCAGCTAGTAGTGGACACAAGGTGTCCCTTGAATCATTTTTAGAGCCATTGGGTCACACTCTTTGACCGCATGCAACCGCATTCTTCCTCCGCCCTCCAGCTCCCTGAGCCTGGCGGGGATAACTAAGGCGGGTGGTTGTAGCATGTTAAGATGTACACCACCTCATGCTGCTCTCCTAGCTCTGCCTCCACGTCTGTTGCTCCGCAGACTCATCTCTCCTTAAAGCTTCCTCTTCTTTAAACATTTAACACGCTCGAGTCTCTAAGACTGGAGCCAGTTTCCTGTTTCTTACTGCACTGTGCAGTCTTCATCCGCTCTTGGAAGATATGTACCTTCTTTGCATATGATCTGAAAGAGCTGCTAAAATTTCTCCTTTGCTGAAAAGAGAAACTCGGTCTCATCCTCTGGATGAACCACGCCCATTGCCTAATACAGTCAATCCTGACATGAATGACGCATTCATGCCATGGATGACGTCGTAAGGCCTCGACGTAACTATCAAGAGATCCAACTGTCACTCTCGCCTCCAAGGGTCGAGTCACACTGTCGGCATCAGTGTGAGGTCACTGGGTCTCCTCCAGTAGAAATCTCGAAAGTGAGGGTCAAGTCAACAGTTTTAACCGGGACCACTCAGTATCAACCAAACAAAAGGACAGGAAAGCAAACAAAGATAAGTGTCTTTTTTATTATTGCAGCTCATAGTACAAAGACACGAATACAACAGCAACATGGAACTAGAAGTACAAGAGACGTATCCACTAGTTCTGCTCCTGTCTACCTGCTCCCGGAGCTCTATTGCCTTGTCCACTGCTCGACTGTTGCTCAAGCACCCGCCGCTGCTTCTGCCTCGGTGGCTCCTCCAAAGCCTGCGGATCAACTGTACGAGGAGTCAGACAGTCACGTGCCAGGTGACCCTTTCCGCCGCATGAGTAACACTGTCTGTTTCTGGCACACCTGGCTCTGACCCCACCCCGGGTGCCCCGCACCACCGATCCTAAAACCCGAGATCGCCCAACTGCTGGTCTGGTCCTCCTAGACCTCTGCATCATCTTTCTACTGCCCACAGATGACTCGGCTACTGATCGAAAAACACGCGGCAAAGGCAGCAGCTCTTGAACACGCTCGGGGTGTAGAGCTACTGGCACAAACTCCACCCTGAAGAATGTCTCGAAGTCTTCCCATGCGAAGGTCATCCCGTCGCAAAACTGGAACAAGTGGCTCCACCACCTGCCTGCTGCTGCCTGAAGAAGGCTGGCAGCAAAGATCACCATGAAGTCTGCAGGCGTCCCCACTAGCCTGAAGACTCTCACCACAGCCTCCAGCCAAACCTCAGCCGCCTGCGGGTCCGTCTATCCCCGGAACCTGGGTGGCCTCTGGCGCTGGAACTCGTGCAGCGCACTCAAGTGGCGTGCATCGCCTACTGCTGGGGCTGGTGGCATCGGTGGCCCAACGTATGGTAGTACCACTGGTGCCTCAACTGCAAGAGGGCCCTGTACCGAAACCTCGTCGCTCGACAGACTGTCAGTACGCACATCCCTCTGGGCTCTAGCTGGTCGTCCGAGAAAAGGCATCCTGGAAGAAACAACGTGACACGGTCAAACGATTATACCTGGTGAGCTGACCTGGTTTGAGCTGATATTTAAATAAAACTTCTGGAAACACACACGCAATCAGGGTTTTCGTGCACAAAGTCGGAATTCAGTTGTCAGGGTCCTGGTGTATGGATACGTCGACCGCCCGCACCAACACTGGACTCCCTGAACTGAAGACCACACTCGGTACCCTTAACACTATTGCTTCACAGAAAGAAAATATCAGAGTTATAAGTTCTGCGGTAGAATCGACTCCTCTGATACCAATTTGTCACGACCCGTCCTCGGGGCCCGTGCCGTGACTACCCCAAGCCCGCCTTCCATAGGCCAGGGGCTGGAGACTAGCACCAAAGGCGTAAATCCCGATAACTGAGAAGACATTGCCTTTATAAAAGTAAACAAAACACCACAGAGTACAAGCGGAAGTAAAACACTAAGTACAAAAGAAAGTGCTGAAAAGTAAATGGGTCAGAATACAAACTCAACTGAAAGTACAACTACAACTGAACGAAAGTACAACAGAAAAATACAAACAGCTGGAAGAAAGGAAGCAGCTCCTGGGTCGTCCTCCTCGGATCCTACCTGAAGGGTAGGTACAGATGGCGCAGCTCCTAGATCGTCCACCACGGATCCAACCTGAAGGGTAGGTACAGATAGCGCTTCCACAACGCTCTCGCCCGTCAACCTCCTCCGAGTGTCGTCTCGCCGTGAAGTCCACTTCCGGGTACTGACTCGTCGTGTAGTCCACCTCCGGGTGCCGTCTAGTCCTCAAACACTCGGCCTCCGTCAGCACTGCCCGTCGTCTGCAGCCAACACAACGAGGTGCGGGCATAGCCCGTGCAGGGGTGAGTATAACGATACTCAGTAGGGACCCCGAGACCATCAAGGTCTCACTAAAACTAACAAGGTTAACCAAAAAGAAGATCTCAACAGATAACCTCTACTTAGGTATATGCTCATGCATATACCTAAGTTATCAAGTAACTCATCTCAATCATGAGGAAAACACCAAAATCATGAAATCAACGGATAACCACTACCCAGGTATATGCCCATACATATACCTAAGTTATCAAATGACCCATCTCAATCATGAGGTAAACACAAAGGTCAAAAGTCTCAGCTCAAACCAGGATTTTCATTATCGAAACCGTAACTGCTGAAGAGCCCCGTCTCTGGAGTGTACAGTGGTCCTGTCACGACTCTGAGGTACTGCTCACTAACCTAAGACTGCTGAGGTAGTCCTCCTGTCGAGTACCGCGGGTCAGCCACCCAAACACAGTAGTGCTTCCCGCCGGGGTATTTCACCCAAACACGGTAGTGCACACCCCCTAGTAGCCTGCTGAGGTACTCTCCGGACGAGTACCGCGGGTCTGCACTGTCACACAGGTAGTGCTCCGTCTGCCATGGGTCTGCACTCAAACAAAGTAGTGCTCCGTCCACTGGGCTAGTCGACTCACTCCAAGTCGAGTCGGTCAAGCAGTCGTCAGGTCTCAGTCGGCTACACGGTCTCTGTACTCCGCACGCTCGTCTCTGGGAGGGTCCGCTCCACGAGCTACAGGTCGATACTCCAAGTATCTCAAAGTTCCACGAAGAAGTATCTCAAAGGACCGCCTCGTCATAGGGGTCTCAACGAAACAGACGGCGCGTCAATCGGACGCCTGGTCTGTGAGTTACTAGCCTTTTCGTCCCAGGGGCCCGGTTGGTTTCGTGTACGAACCAACCCGGCCGTATCTCAACTGTACCTCGAACTATCATAGAGTATGCTCATAGGGACCGTTTCTCAACGTGATCACCAACGCCGCTGACGGTTCGTCAAACGGACGTCCGGTCTGAAAGATATCAGCTTTTCCGTTTCAGGGGCCCGGTTGGATTTCGGGTACAATCCAACCCGGCCACTATCCAACTGCATCCAAAAACTCGGGAGAAGTATGCCAAAAGTTCCGTTTCATCAAGAGGAATTCAACGAGACAGACCGCGCGTCAATCGGACGCCCTGTCTGTGAGTTATTGACTTTTTCATTTCAAGGGCCCGGTTGGTTTCGTGAGCGAACCAACCTGACCGCACTCCGACGGCATCCAAATCTCGAGCGGAGTAAGCCAAAAGATCCGTCTCACCTAGAGAAATCCATCAAAGTCGACGGCCCGTCAATCGGACGTCCGGAGCTCAAGATATGAGCGTTTCCGCTCCGAGGGCCCGGTTGGTTCCGTATCCGAACCAACCCGGCCGAACCTAAAGTTCTCCGAAACCTTGAGTGTAATATACCGAAACGACCGTCTCGTTCCAAGGATCGCATCGCCGCTGACGGTGCGTCAATCGGAGGTCTGTAGCCCAAGATATGGGAAAAAGACCGAAGAGAGTCCGAAAACGGGGGTTTCGGGCCCGGACCGCCCCGCCCCGAGGCCCCCTGGGTCGGCCCGAACCGGATCGACCCGACCCGGGTCCGCACCGGCTGGGCCCGGCATGGCCAGCATGGCCGAGCCGAAGACGCGGAGCGGGGGGGGGGGGGGGGGGTGCGCGGCCCGCCCGCGCCGTTGATTGAGGCCGGCGGCGCGCTCAGGCGCCGCTGCCTCCTGGCGGCCGGACGACTCCGGTTGCTGCCCCCAGTCGCCGGCGGCGCCGCGCCGGCGACCCGCGCCTCTGGGTGTTTCCGCGGGCCACCGGAGTTGCTCCGGTGGTCCGTTTTCAAAACCGTCTGAGCCGGTGTTCATCTCGGGTCTCGAACTTTACTGCGCAAGCTTCAAAAATACTTTGCGACCCCGTTTGTCGTCGCCCGTCAATCCGCACGTCAATTAACAAAACGTACCGTCTTTGTGGTTTTCCGACGCGACGCGATGGCGCCGCGCCCCTTCTCCGCGGCCTGACTCCGGCTGCGGTTCTTTTGCGGTTCTTCGGCACGGTGCGACGGCGCCGCTGAATTGGTTCAAAAAAAATTGAATGCGCGGCGTGACGACGTCGCGCATTCTTGCCGCTCAATCCCACGCGGTGCGATGGCACCGCGTCACTTTCATTCGATCCGCAATAACAAGAAAAACAATAGGGAGGGGGGCGGCCGTGTTTGTGCGGTCCGACCTCCTCCCGTTAACTGATATCATGCGGTCCAAATAAACGCGGATAAAAGACGGAAGAGAATCACGTAAGGAAAAATCACGTAAACCCCCTACCTCGTGCGAGCTTGAAAAGAGGTTCGTCGAACGAGGTTTCGTCGCGGAAAGAGACGTCGCGGAAGGAGACGTCGCGGAAGAAGACGTCGCGGAAGAAGACGTCGCGGAAGAAGACGTCGCGGAAGAACCGTCGCGGTAAAAGGCGTCGCGTAGTCGGTCTCCGAGGACTCGGCGTTCTTCGACGGAGTTCGATGTGTTCTTCGCGTTCTTCGTGTTCTTCGACGAAGAAGATGAAGAACTCTAGCTTTCCTTAGCTTTTCTCCCCAAACCTTTCAAGCAACAAAGGTTCCAACCCCAAAATAAAATAAGCTTACCTCTTATTTTATTAACATAACAAATATTTGAATTTCAAGAGTTTAAAATTCAAATAACCACACTTAACTCACTTAATTAATAACATAAGTTATTAAACTTAAGTTGTCAAATATTAAATGTGAGTTGAGGGGGGTTAAAGAACGTGAAGAGTTATGGAAGGTTAGGGAAGGTGAAGGGGTAGGGTTCGTGTGGGCCCCACCACCTTCATAACCTCCCTTGGGAAGTTGGGTAGTAACCCAACTTCCACCCAAAGCCTAATCCACTTAGTTAAAATAAAAATTGTAGTTTAATTTTTATTTCAACTTCCACAAATTCTAACAACTTACCGCGTGTAAACGCAACTTCGGAAGTGGCGTTCCTAAGCAATAACCGGCGCTACGGTTCCATCGGTGCCCTCAGAATTCGATTACGAGCACCGGTTCAAAAGATAGGAATTTCCGCTCGTTCGTTCACTGAACGTACCCGAGCCAAACTTCGGAAAATGATTCCGGACACACCGGGCCTCGAAATCAGGCGCCGTCAGAAACTGCGTTCTTGTAAAATTCCAAAGTAAATTAAGAATTTTTTTTTTTGAAATTTCCGGGTCTTTACAGAGATGCCTCGCACGGGAAGGGGGTCGTCGCGGGGATGGGACGCGCGGCGAGGATGGGTCGGGCCGGCGTGGGATGACCGGCCATGACGACCAGGACGAGGCGCAACGGAGGCAGAGGGAGTGGAAGCCGTCGTGGACAGGGGGATGGAAGCCGTTGCAGACAGGGGACGGTCCGCAGGAGGCACCTTCGGGTGGAGGACCGGCCATGGAGGGAGGGGCGACAACGGATTAGGGCTCCCTGGCCATGGAGGCCGCCGCCCCCCACTAGGGAAAAAACACTGAAAACCCTAGACGGGAGAGAAAAAAAATTGGATGGAGGATTAGGGTTGGATTAACCTTGGAACATTTATCGTAGTTGTTGGAGGGATCCTTTGTTCTCATCACCTTATCTACTTTTTATTTTCATTTCTGCCTATGAGAGAGCTGTGATGCAGGGTGTCAATGTGGCATGCCAGGATAGCACCGTGTGGCTCCCAATGAGCCGTATGTGTTCCTCGAGCCTGTGGGGCAGGATGTTTTTGACATGTGTTGACTCACTATAAAACCTAGATCTTTTTTATACCACTGTTAGGGTGTTTTGGGACAGTGTCGGCCCTGGTTTCTCACTATTAGGGTTTTAGTGGCCTGAGGGAGACGTGTGGGGTCCACCTGGCTGCAGATAACACATGACCTTGTTCGTTTGGGGGGGGGGGGGGGGTTACTCTGGTTGTGGATGCATGAACCCTAGTTAGAATTGGGTAGTGTGTTGGGAGACTGGTTGTGCTGGACTATTGTTGAGAATTCATTCTTGGCAGTTGGGCCAAGTTTTCTGTTGAAATGGAAGTGATAATGAAATGGAAACGAGAATGGAAAAATCCTGTTTGGTATTTGTAGAAATGAAAAAATTTAATGAAAATAAATATTGAGAAATTGATGTTTATTATGATAGAAATATGGATGATATAAAAATACATGAATGTTAAAGACCAAAATATCCTTAAAAATAAAATAGTTGCATCATTGATCAAAGTCAAAATGGTATTTTACACTGAATTCTAACATGAACAGTATCATTTGATCAATGAAACCTCATTTCATCGTCCATTTCCATCCCTTATCTCTTTCCATTGTACAAACCAAAGTAAAATCCTTTTTTTCCATACTCATATTTTCCATCCAATTCTACCGAATGGGACTTTAATGGATTATGAAAGTATGCTTTTCAATAAAAATCATATGTTTCTACGAAGCTTTTTATTATTTTACTTGCTTATTCCTCGCCTTCAATACAGGTCCTGCTAGAGCAGGGAACTAGCTCTGTTGTTTTACGGATGCAAGATTACAATGTTATCGCCATGATCATAATATTAGGGTAGATGCTACACACGTTCTTTCCTGGATTGATGATTTTGCTTTGTCAAATCATCAACTCTGGTTTTGTTTGAGATGATGAAAGAATCTGTCTTAAATGCAGGCCGAAGTTGAAGGACATTCAAGTTCGCTGTCAAGAAGACGTAAAGAATATTATGTGTGGTCGACTACACGGTTTGTTCGGTGGGACCAATTCAGACCATGCTTGGGCTAAATCCTCCTTCATTGCCTCTTGCAGTTCTTTCGGTCCTAAGGTGATTTTTGAAGACCCATCTCCCCTAAATTCAGTTACTAAGGAGCTTGAATTTGAAAAATGACATTAAAAGACCTGTTTATGAAATTCATTTCACTCGAGGACCTGAATTTTGTTAATGTCTTCATTGTTTATTCAATTTCAAGTGTAATGAAATAAAAGTGTAAATGATCCAAGAGTTGCTTGTAAGTGGGTAAAAATATAATTATTGTCATCATAGGTTCAATTTCAGTTGTAAATTGTCGAAGAGATGATTATAAATGTAATAAAGTATAACTGTAAAATGATTTAAGAGTTAGTTATGACTATTTTAACAAATTTACAACTTCATTACATTATTGAGTAATTCTTAAATGATTTAGGCTCATTTCTGTAATTTGATGAAGATATTAATACATTTTTCCCTCAAATGATTCAGACTGAATAAATAAAATGGAGAGAGACTTTGGGGTGCTTTGTAATCATAAAATTTCTTTAAAATTGAACGGTAAATTTTATAGGACTGTTATTTGATTAGTTGTTCTATATGGTTGTTAGTTTTGACCTTTGACGGGACATCTTGAACAAAAAATAAGGATCGCAGAAATGAAAATGTGAAGATGAACATGTTGACATACTAAGATGGATAAGATTAAAAATAAATGTGTTCAAAAGAAAATTGGAGTCTCTAATAATGCTAATTGACATGTTTGATTCATGTAGCTGATCCATTTAATTGTGTTTAAAGATTGTTGTTGCTGTTGTGTGAACAAATTTAAGACCTTTAGTTGCCATCAATTTCAAAACCCGGTCTTTCTCTATTATTTTTCAAATTTAAGGTTCTTAACATGAATTAATTTCCAAATCAGCAATTTTCAAATTCAAAGCCCTTCACTGGAATTAATTTGATGACCAAATCTTTGAGCCTCCTTTTTGGTTGTATGATTTATGGGGTGCCCTGTATTTTGCAGGGTCGTGAGGGGGTCATTGTTAGAGTAGCTTCAGTCACGACAGAAGCGGTGTATGGGTTCTTGCGACATCAGTTGCGTGGCATGGAGAAGTTTCTTGGGGTTTCTCCCTACCGTTAATGCCAAGGTAATTCCAATAAAATTATTGTTGTTGTTTGACTATTCAATCTGTAAGGTATGATGAAAGAGTGTCCAGTCATTCTGTTTCTTTAAAGAGTAATTGCTAAAGCTACCAACTCGGTAGTCATGTTGAAATTTGATAGAAACTTGTGATGAAATACAAGTACATCACATGTACAGACCAATAACGAAATACAATTTTATGTACATTTCCATGCAAAACTCAATCATTTACAAGTATTTCCATGGTTTACTCAGAAAAGTTCTTTACAACATATCAGTTTGTATATATATTTTTATAAATTTTCTCTCCTTGTATGTGTATAAAAATCAAAGTATTTTTTCCTTTTATTTTTGAAGATAAAAACCAATAATTTACATATCACTGCAAAAAATAAAGTATGACAATAAATACATAAAAGATCTTGACTATAGGTTGGAAGATTCAAGGTTGCAATAAAGAAAAACATTAAAATTATGATGGATATTTTCTTAATCTTGAGAAAATTAATGGAATGAAAGATATGACGTTGGAGTAGAATATGATATTGTTTATAGGAAAGTAAAGGGATGATGTGATTTTTGGAAGGGTGAAGAAAATCTTGGGATCTGATTAATATAATAATAATTTATCTGTTAGAATAGTAATGCACACAATCAAATATTGATTTAATTAATATAATAAATCTTTTGAAACAATGAATTTAATATTTTAATAAGATATATATATACATATCTTTAAAGTCATATGACACAATCATATGATAAAATAAAAGATTCATTTTATTTATTAAGAAATATATATCATATTATTTTTGACGCTTTTTTTGGGGCGCCTCGCCTCACGTGCTGATGGCGCACGATGAGCGTTGCAATTGTTACCTCGTATTCCCACTTTTCAAAGGTGGATAACATCTATCACTTTCATCAACGATGTCTACTCCTTGATCGAAATTGGATGATGGGATGCCAGTTTCTCTTTCCATTAATTCATCCTTGAAACTCATCACCTAGTCTGGGTCTCCCTTATAGATTTGAGTTGTGTTCGTGAAACTCATTCCCGATGCCATCTTTTTGTGGATGCCAGTTCATTACGCTACTTCTGTCTAGATATTTCCAGGAGGTCTTGACAAGGCAGCAATCTTCGGTCAGGAGAGTCGTCACGTTGGGTATCGCTGTCATGTTTTGACACCGGAACATTGATCACATGTATTCTTCCTCATAGAATGACATCTCATGGAGGCATCTTAGGCACGAAACTTAAGACATCTCATGTCGATGGCGAGGTATCTGATGCTAAAGGCATATCCTTCAAGGCTTTCACCTCAGTCATCCCATGTTCAACATGAGGTAGCTGACGCCATATGTGCATATCTTCTAAGGCTTTCAGCTCAGACATCCCATGTTCGACATGAGGTAGCTTGTTATGGAGCTGGGTCACGAGTTTAACGTCTTGTGGAGACGAAGTTGAAGTTGATCAGAACTATGCAATACTTTTGATTACCATACCGTGTATGCAGTTAAATATACATGTTGATTAATTACCATTATAGTGTAGATATTTCTGCATTCACTATTTAATGGTAATATCCATAGATTAATTGTCGTATTAAAAAGTTATAGCAGATCCTAGGCTATAATGAGAATCTCGAGATACAATGACATTAATCTTAAACATAGGCCCTATGGTCTAGATATATCTAATTGACTGGACACAGTAGATGTTTGACTATCAGGTGTTGGAAGCTCATAAGCGTTGAGACTTTATGCAGACAAACCCGCCAATAGGAACACCACATGTTTTGAGTGTCATTGGTTGTTCCTATCCACGAACATGTGTATTGATCTCCTGACTTGATACAATTACCAATGTGTGTCATTTGATTGTGTACTTTGATGCAATGCAAAATCATGATAATGAAATCGTGGTGATGTAGCTTGTGTAGGGTGCGTCATTGGTGGTATTGGTTGAATGGTCAAGAAAGGATTTATTGCTTCCAGGTTTAGGAAGTTATATATCTCGTGTATTGTTGATTAGGATGGTAGTACTTTCATAAGACCTTGACCAAGGCAGTCGAGAGTAAATCTATCCAGTTAGATCAACAAATAATAAAGTAAAGAGCGATGACACAAGTGTGCGTCCTGATTTAAGAGATATTTAAAGTCAACGATATTATAGTACACAATATGTGTTAGTAGGTTGGTAGACATTACTATGACTATCCTTATCTCTTTAGGTGCCTTGATGAGTTGTCAGACTCCGCTCTTGGTCTGTGAATTTTATTCACTATTATCGAGATAAGAGCCTAGATGGACACACAATAACGTTTTCAAGAATCCGCCTTATTCAGTTGAATAAGTATATTGTACATGGTGAGCCCCACCAGGAGGTCCGAGTGTTGTTCAAGGTATCGATCACTAAAGAAATAAACAAATTCATTATTATTCAAGTTATGAATAATTGAGATTGAATTTATTTAAAGTATTTACAAGTTAAGTAAATACGAGAAAATATTATTCGAATGAATATTATTTTAATATTTAAAGTTTGTTTAATATTAAGCGGGAATGGTGAGTTGAGTTAAATGGTTCGATTATATCATGTCATATATTTTATATATATTACAAGTATGTGATAAATTATTAATAATATTTATGACGTAGTTTAGTTTGTCATAATTATTATTTAGTGGATGTTAAATTTCCTGGGGTTAGGGAACCTTACCCGGTGTTTTGCATCATCCATTATAAATAGAGAGAGATGCTCTCTCCCAACGGGTTATTCATTCATTTATGAGTGAGAGCCTCTCTCTCCTCCTGCTTTCTAGAGAGAGAGTCTCTCCATCTCAAGTGTCGATCCAAGTTCCACCTTCAAGCATCGAAGATAGAGGATCGCGGTGATCGTCAGGACGTTGAAGATATCATCGGATTGTCGCGCTAGCACCTGAAATTCGACGATCGGTGCTCTCATGGTTTTTTTTGAAGCGCATGTGGACGATCTAGAGCGATCCTGCTATGTATCCTTCAAGCAACGATCGCCGACGACGAGTTGCAGTTGAATGCGACTTCAGATCTGAACATGTATGTTTATAGGTTAAATTTTGTGCTCCTTTAATTTACGCAAAATCCTAGAACCATACTGGGGCTCGGATCGTCGGCGACGAAACCATCGTCCCGTCGATGAAAATTTTAAAATCTCTGGCCCATCGGCTTCCGCTGCAAGCCCCGATACCTTCAGGAGCTGCCTAATGGATCTGGAAGAGATGGAGTCCCCTAGGTGAATGACATGATCTTAACGAGATGTGGCGGCTCAGGTGAAGACCAAGATGAATATGGATGTTGGGCTTGAACCTCGAGGATGCTTCCTACGTATCCCAGATAGTTGGGAATCAAAGTCCACATAGTTCGGGATGGTGTAGGGCTTATGCATGGGAGCTGCCCCTTTGAGGGGACATGGTTGGGGCTTACGCGTGAAAGCGATCCATGAAAATGGATGCGGTTGGAGACTTACACCTAAGGAGGAGGTCCATGATGATAGAGTGATGGTTGGGGCTTACGCATAGGAGTGACCCATAGAAGTGGATATGGTTGGGGCTTACACCTAAGGAGGAGGCCCATTGGGATCGGGCCTCAGGGATGCGTTCTACGTATCCTGGTTATAACAGGAATCAAAGTTCTCCTACGATAAGCCCTTTCGCTCGTGCGCGTAAGATCAACCTTCCTGTGCGAAAAACCAAGCCTCGACCGCTTCTTTCGCGCATCTGTTCCTTCTTTCGCGCAACTGACTTTTCCATAAAGTTGGTGCTTTGCGCATTTGTTGCCTATTCTCATGCGCAACATTGCCTTTTGCACGTCGATCCTTTGATCTTTCCCGCTCCATCCTTAGATCTTTCAAGCTTACTTGAAATGGTCGATAAATAGAACACTGCTCAGATTGAAGCCGCTGCTGCTGCTCAAAGGGCTGAAATGACTGGAAACCCTTAAATCCTTCAAGCCAAGAGAGTTGTATTTGTTGGATTGGTGTAGCCCAATTCGGTTTGGATAATGTTTGGGTTGAATGCTTGCGCCCTGTACTGTGCACTAGGCCGCAACCTTTGTGGGTCGAGCTACACGGTGAGCTCGTTGGGGGTTGCGGGGGGCAACACGCCCCGCTTTGGGGGTCCGAGGGCCGAAGGTCCCCAACTCAAATTTTGGGGGACTGTAGCAATGATGACCAATGTAGCAGTGTTGACCGTCCGACACCGGTAAAGCACTGTAACGACGTGGACTTCCAACCGCCATTCACTGTAGCTCATTGGACTTACAACCGACAGTCATTGTAGCACTTTTGACTTGGGCGGCGGCTGCCTTTCACTGTAGCGATGTAGACTTCCTGTGTGGTTTGTGGAACAGTGGATCGTCTTCCTCCTTTTGTAACCCATTTCGGGCTAGGGTTCCTCAGTGAGAAACTCTGATAAACTCCTGTAAATTGTGCTCCCAGATTTTCATATTGAAGTTATTCTACCTCTTCGTGGACGTATGAATCATTTCTCGAACCACGTAAATTCTTGTGTTCTCGTTTTTTCCCTTTTACTTTTCTCTGAATCGTTTCTTTCTGTTGTTGTGACTCCCGACGTTTCCGCATCAGTATCAGACAATCAAATGCTTCTGGGTAGTTGACACAGTCACATAAAGATTATCCTCTGAGTGACTACCTCCTATTTTGGAACTTCGGATCGTCGGACAAAGTGTTCATTCCAGCTTTCGGGTTTGATTCACCGCAATCATGGTTCACATGTGAAGACAATCTCCCACATTGCAACGTCAATGTGCACGACCACGCCGCTAAGGAGCGTAGGGACATTGTTGTCTACGTACTGAATGGGAGGACCATGATGGTCATATGGGATAAGCCAGAGGCGGAAGAGTTCCCTGCCCACTACGCCACTACTTTCAAGAGCAGCATGAGGGACAACAACTTAGGCTGGCACAAGGACTGGGATTTGAGGTCCAGCGATAACTTCACTAGCGAGTGGGCGTTGACATACTGGGTGCGCTACACGTCCCAGTAGTACGGGGCAGAGCTGCGCAACATCAGGCTGATTTCTTGGTTAAGATGTTCTTCCACATGCCGACCCGAAACAATTCATATTTCCTGACCATGCATATATCATACTTCCTTTTAACATTTCTTAATGACTTAAAGGAATCTAATGAAGTATATCTACCACTAGCTTACCATTAGAATAGTTCACGCTCACTTGTTGAACTAATTTTGAAAGCTTTATGGCTTACCTTTATTTCTAAAGGTTCCTTTGTCCAAAACTAAGTATATATGTCGATAATACCAGGGGTGTTTAGCTCGGCTGAGTCTAAATTTCATACTGGGTATATCATGGACGTCTACTTTTAGTTTTGCTTGACAAAGATTGTCTTGCCCCAACTGGATAAATAAATCTTACATTTTATATTCATCAAGTATTGCCTACGATTCATGTATCACTGAACTATTGGTTGAGTATTAAACACCACACACAACATTCATTCATGAACCTGGAATAATGTCTCATTGTGTCCAAAGGACACGTGAGATAAATGTTTTGGTTGTACTCAATAATAGTTTTACAAGAATCATTCACTTGGCAATATAGAAGTCGTGTACTTCTCATTGCCGATTTAGAAATCACCCTTTCTCAGCCGCTTGAAGAATACACCTTACTTCTTGTAATATTTCTATACTTGGTTACTGTATTTCAATACACACATGTGGCAAACATATTGTATTTAATGACCAAGAAGTAAAACTAAAACATTACTTAAAATGATGAATATGTTATAAAGAAGCAAATATTTGCTTATTCAATTCAGTTTATTGCATTTAACTTTCATAGAATTCATTTCATGTTATGCGATGCAAATAACCTCCTGTTTAATACCTCTTTTATTGAAAGATATTGTGAATATGCCTTTAACGTTACTTGTTATTGGTCTTTTCGCCTTGTCTTTCATTTTGTTCGTCATAAGAATTAAAGACGAATCTTTCTTTTATGTTCTTATTTACTTGGTGAACCTTACCTAAATAGGTAACAAAACGTTAACTCAATATTGTTCATTTTGTAACCTAAAATGAAACTGAAGTAAATGGATGAAAGTGACATGAGAAAGGGATCCATCGAAAGATCATGATTCATCTTTCAATTTACACATGCCCAGTGTAATCATCACCTTATTTATATCTTGTTTCACTCTCTCCTTGCAAACTTTTCAGAGATGAGACTACATGTTATTATCACCCATGTCCTGATGTAGTGACCACAACTAACATCAGATGATAGTAGTATGACATAACCATCATATGCTTAACACATGAGTCTCTTGTAAGCATGTTTCTCACCCTCGCTTCTTGAGGTGGCTTAACAGGTATAGGGACACCAACACCTTAAATTTCTTGTATAATAGTATTGTGTGCAAATGCCTGTACTATTCTTGAAAATTCGTACAAGTGTGGACATTTACTTTGTCCATTATATATCATTGTATTTCTTGCGGTATAACTTTCCATTTCTACAAAAAATAAAATTCTAGAAGATTATTACTTTTTATTTTGATTATCGGTTTAGACATTTTGATTAATTAATAAATCATTAAATATCTCTCACTATTTTGTCGAATTCTAGGAACCATCTATACTAGAATCAAAATACTCTGTCGCTTGAGTATTCTAGTGGTAAGGATCCTTGAACCTCCCCTCACAGTCTACAAGCTATGGCCACGCCACTACTCGAAGAATTCAAGGTAGACGTTTGACTGACCAACCACATTAACTCACGATCCTTTGATCTGTTGAGTGAAGTCAATGCTTCTAAAATCATAACTTGATTTACTCAACACTTGCCTCTAAAATGATAGCAAGTTAGCTAGGGCTAATCCATACTACCACTTTAGTTAAGTCAACCCACCACTCTCATAAGAACTATCCGGTAGTAAGAGACACTCTCAGCTATGACTGACCAAGCACCCTGAACGCCTGGTTTTTTTCAAATTTGAATGATGGAAGACGGTTAGGGTTTAATATTTCTTTGAGAGTTTTATTATTTTTAAGTGATGAAATGAAATTATTTTCTATTTGATTAGCACGTATTATGTGATCGCATTAACTATGCAATAAATAGAAAAATATCAATCGCGTCACATGTTCATTTTATATATGCATTCTTGTTTATTATTTTATATGATTGCGCTTAAACTACACATTCACAAAATAATAAACCATGCAAAAATAAAATGACGACGTGATCATGAGCCGATACTAATGGTTGATCCATTGAGTGAATAATGGATCAACCTAGACCCTAGGGATAATACCTTAAGTTGCGTCGCTTGCACTCGAGTTTCAGCGCCTACCATCCAATGTGTCAAACTTATGTCTGGTGTGTTGCCATAACTCGGCGCAAAGTATGTCCATGACTTACAAGTCTTGTAAAATTTTCCTCATAAGTACCAATGGATTCATCCTCTGTTTTCTTAAACTTAGTGATTCCTTCTCAATCATTGTATGTAGAATACGAGAGAATTACAAACTGAAAAATATCCTCTTAAACCACCATTGCAATAATTAAATAAATAAATTAAACACCAGACATGCATTGGTCGGTCTTAGCCTCATGATTAGTTTTATATGCATTAAACTCAAATATTAAAATAAATACAGAATTAAAAATTAAACTTGCATTAAATTATACTAGAGGGTGTTTTTATTGAATTAAAATTCACTTAAATTTTAATTCAATATATACGTCGTTCGGTCCTATTAATTAATTTAATTTTAATACAAAAAATTAAATCAATTAATTAATTTAATTTAACACCTAAATTAAATTAATTTAACCTATAATAATAAAAAAAGTTTGAAATAAAAAATAATATTTAATTAATTTAACTTAAAACCAAAATTAAATTAATTAATTTAATTAACTATTGATTAAATAAAACTACCCGAGCCCCGAAAACCTTGGGCAGAGGCTATGTGGGTTGGGCTGAACCTGCACAGACCCATTCCAGGTGGTGCAGACCCGTGTAGGGGTGTTCTGGGCCAGGTGGGTCCGCCCAGACTCGTTTCAGGTCGGGCATACCCGCCTTGGCCACTTTCGGGGCGACCGAGAGGGTTACCTCATTTTTGCTACGGACAGTGGGTACTTAGATCTGTCATGGGAGAATTTGGCTCAAGCGGGAGGGCGTCCGATGACATGGGATTCCGCTGGTTTTAGCCTGGAAGAGGAGACAACTAGATGTTCGCCTGGTGGAGCAGCGGGTCGGCGGGTGAGCGGTGCACGGTGGGAGAGGCGAGGCGGCTTCGGACCGATGGGGCAACCGGTGGCCGCAACGACGGTCTGGTGCGAAGCGTGTCAGAACTGTCCGCTAGATCTGGCCGGGGCACACAACGATGCAGGATGGGACGAGGACCGACAGTGGTCGGATTTGAGCGGGACGAGGTTTCGCTTGCGTCTTGTCGGTGGAAGAGAGTCGCGACTCCGAGCAGGGAGGGTCACCGACGGTCTGGATCTAGACCTGGGGGGGGGGGCGTTGGGATCCCGCTGCAAGGCGGAGACGGCTCGACGGGGAGGCGCGGGCGGCCGACGAAGGGTTGACGGGGCGACGCCGGGTTGCATCGCCGGACGAAGAAGGGGGACTAGCCGGTAGAGGCGGGAGGTAGAGCGGCCGCCGGGTGGGTGGTTGGCCTTAGAGGCGTGCGATGCCACCTGTCTAGAGGGAGGAGGTAGAGCAGCCTTGGGAGGCAGCGCTTGACCGGCTACGACAGCGCTGAAGGAGGGCGACTGCCGGTCAGGGTGCTGCGCCGCGGTGAGAAGGGGACTGACGGGTCCCTTGGTTTGAATTTTTTTTTGTTTTGGCCAAAGAAAACCATTATTATAATAAAATTATTATTATAATAAATATTATTGCACCCCATCGGAAAATACTATTCCGATGAAATACAATCGAACCAGTGTTTGATTTCACTGGAAATTAATTTTTCCGACTGCCTTTGGGTACCAGACATGCACAGGAAGCCCAGAAAGATGAGATTTTTAAAAAATTTTCACCGACGATCGACATGAGGTCGTTGTTGTCAGCGAAGCGTTGCCCGATTACCACCAAAGGATCCCACATGAGGAATTATATGCTCAAAATTAAAACCATAAAATACCTGGTTAAATCCGAAGCCGCGCTCGATGTTTGCTCATCGTCGACGATTGTTGCTCGAAGAATCCGAAGTCAAATTCTTCTAGATCATCCACACATGTTTCAAGAAACCGCATGAGTGACGATCATGGAAATATGGGTGCTAGCGTGGTGATCCGACGACGCTTTTGACACTCCAACGATCACCACATCGCCTTGCTTACGGTGCATGAGAGAAAGCTTGATCCGATCACTTGGATTGAGCATTTCTCTCTCTAGGATATAGGAGTGAGAAGAAGAGAGAGAGGCGCTCACCCTTGAGTAGTGAATAATAATTGGTGAGAGGGTCTCCTCTTCTATATATAGTGTGTTAATAAATTAGCCATAAATGGCCCCCCGCCCCCGAATAATTTTACACACTATAAACGATATTACAACTATTATACTAAGTCATAAATACAATTTATATTATTATCACTTTCTTGTAATATAATAAATATATTACGTGATAATACCTGAGTCATTAACTCGACTCATCGTTCTCACAAATATTAAATGAACCTTGAATATTTTAAACTAATATTCATTCAAATAATATTTTCCATGTATTTATTTTAAAATTTGTAAATATATTCAATAAACAAATTTAATGCCAATTATTATTAACTTGAATAATATGAATTTATTTATTTGTTTGGTTCAGACCTTAGTAGTGGGGCCCACCATGTTCAATATACCTATTCAACTGAATAGGGCAGATTCTCGAATACGCTATTGTGTGTGACCCTCTAGACCCTTATCTCGATAGCAGTGAATACTATTCACAGACAAAGAGTGAGATCTAACAACTCATTATGACCCCTAAAGAGATAAATATAGTCATAGCAACAACAACCAACCTACGAATACACACTGTGTAATATAATCTCTTTGTTTTTAATATCACATAAAGCAGGATGCACACCCGTGTTATCATCCTTTTCTTGCTTTATTATTTCTTGATCTAACTGGATGAATTTACCCTCAACTGCCATGACCATGACCTTATGAAGGTACTATCATCCCGATCAACATGACCCGAGATATATTACTTCTTTAAATTGAAAGCGACAAATCTTTTCTTGACCATTCAACCAATGTCATACCTCCAATGACGCACCCAACACAAGCTATCTCGCCATGATTTCATTATCATGGTTTTTGTCTTGCATCAAAGTACACGATCAAATGACACATATTGGTAATGATCTCAATCCAGGAGACCAATACACATGTCCATAAATAAGAACATCTAATGACACCCAAAACATGTGGTGTTCCTATTGGTGACCCTGTTCTCATGATCTCACTACTAGAGATCACCAAGTTTCATGAGAAGAAGTATTAATGCTTATGAGCTCTAAACACCTGATAGTCAAACATCTACTGTGTCCAGTCAGTAAGACGTATCTAGACCATAAGACATAAATTTAAGATTAATGTCATAGTACATCGAGGTTCTCATTATAGTATGAGATATGGTATAACTTTTTGATATGATAATTAATCTATGAACATTACCATTAAATAGTGGATGCAGAAATGTCTACACTATAATGGTAAGAATACATCATGCATATCTAACTGTATACATGATATGATAATCAAAAGTACTATATAGTTGGGTCTAGGACACCCACTATTACAACACTAAGAGGATATCAACGATTACCAATGAGGCCCGAGACACTCGTCTTAAACAAGACAAAGTGCCTGACATGGTTTACAACTAACCATACCAAATTACTGACAAGAAGAACAGTCAAACCTTCCTCAGCCGACTTCCCTGAAGAGCTCGGTCGCGCCTACCGATGCGTCGTCATTAACCGACCACAATGCCCTCACCACCGATGCATTCCGTGATCATTCAAGCATAACCAACAAAGTTCAACCCGATTAATGGTGTCTTTAATGGTTGTGTACACAACCAACTATTTCACCATCGCGCTTCCTTGAAAGCACCGACACGCCTCAAAAGCGTTACATTCCCGGGTCGCTCACGCACCCCGAGTTTGAATCTAGCATCCAGACTCCATCCAAACCCATAATTAGGTTTTATCTTGAGTATCGTCTCAAGGACTAGATAACCCAAACTACTAGCCTCACAAGCTTTTAGAAGCAAAGGTGACCACTCCCAAATGGTCTTTTACGGCTGTGCTCCCTGTACTTGGAGGGACACACTTTTCCACGATCGATGCGATGCTTCCTACCTTAGGAGTGTCATAGTCATCGTTTATTGAGAATGGGAACTCATCTCATGGCGCACGCTCCATCCACCACCGAACACGGGTTATGGATGTGGCCAACATGCTTTTACAAAGCGCCAACAGAAAAGAGAGGAAAACCAGCTGCTTGAAAGCGTGCTTGGTCAGATTTTACTATAGGCATATGTGTGACGCTCTCTCAAGCCGCACTCATGCACGTTATTAGCACCAGACATATAAGCCAAAACTAAGCTGGTTGGTAGTGTTATAACACCCAATCCTTTCTGCAACGTCATCCCTTGACACCAGGATAACTCAAACTTCTCAATATGTATAGGTCACCCTACTTCGTAGATAACCTGAGAACATAGCCTAACAACTCAAGGATTTAACGATTCCCAACGAACTCATATGGTTTACAACACCATTTTACCAACTCGATGGGCACCGTGTATATCGAGGCGTACTACCCTGAGGTTTCATCAGTATAGCGGTACACCCATTAATACTGTCCATAGGCCCATCGACCCTATTCACCCCAATATGCATTAACCTGTACAAAATATTTAGCCAACTTTCGTATTATCCATACGACTTTTAACCCGACCGATAACCTCCCGAGTCATCCATTACTGAAAACGAAAGGCCAAACGACCAATGAAGCAGCCGACCATGACCTGACCATGCCCTAACCCACTGAACTTGAGCATTACATGATGCTCATTCTCTCAACAAGGCTCAACTTACCAAACGACCACCAGTCTATCCCGACTATTGTTTTAGAAACTAAGAGTCATACCAAAGTGAAACAAAACCTAAACGACACCTGTTGCCTATACCTCTACACAAGCATTTACTGATGCGATATTACCTCTGAGGGTGCTACCTCAACCGGGCTAGCCCCTTGTTAAAGCATAAAGCACTGATCCTATAACAAGGTCATGTCTGAAAAGGTCACTAGGCTTACAAGCCTAACCTTTAAGCTTTATGCATAAGAAAAGGCCAGTTGTGACCTATGGGCAACATGCACATTACCATCTACAGCCAAACTCAGGGAAATAGTTAAACTACCCTTACACGAGGGTCAAAGCTATGGACACCACAAAAAGGTTTCTTTTAATATGTTACATCAAAAAACATTTATTTCAAACATTAAAAAGGATGAGTTTAAAGAACATTAAGTACCGGTTATATGAAAAAAGTGATTGGTACTTCATTCAGCTAACGCCACAAAGCATCAAGGGAAAGTCAATCAAACTTCCTTTCAAGAATTATTATTTAGCTGGCATCCTATCATAATTATGCAATTTATCTTATAAATTTCTTTTTATCCATTTTATTTATCCACATGGATTTTCACAATTGGGCTTAGTTAAAGAAAATGTCAATTCCAAGCTATGGAGGAAAACACCCTTTAGGTTGTAATTGACATTTTAATTAACTAAAGCCTATAAGGTCTTTATAATTTTATGGGCACTGGTTCGGTAAGGTGCTACCATACATTTATACGCGACCCACATAAGTGACTGTTGACACATTAAATAACCGCCCCATACAGTATAGGCATACCCACACGGTTAAGCATTAAGGCATATGAAAGATAAAGGTGACCTATGAGGGTCCCATCATACCATCCTGGGTCCATTTAAATGCAACCCAATAACAATTGATTTATTAAGGATTCATTACACCCTTAGTGGGTTCATCTAATAAGAATTAAGAACCATGAATGACCTACTTGGGTCGAGTCAAGTCTATCTCACAGTTGTAACGGGCCAAGACCAATCTACTTGGGTCGAATTAGGCATATAACCCATAAGTAATTGTATCATTTATAGGTCAAAATTTGACTACTTTTATATTTATTTAATGACCCAGTTAGATGAATCACCATTTCCAAATTATAAAGGTATATGCCTTTATAATTTACAATTGGCATTCATGTAACTGTATCCCATCATTTATAATGGTTCAATTATACAAATTGCCACTTCCAATTTATAAAGCGCCCATACACTTTATAAATTGAAAAATTGTCACCTGTTTAATTGTAACTATTCACATTTCAGTCCATGTGGCCAATGATCCATGACTCAAACATGTCATAATCGACTATTCAAATAGAATTCCACCATCAAGGTATGCGGGAAAACATCATTAAGGTTGATGCAGACTTTTTATTTAACCAACCATATACCATAACTATCTCAATGCATTGTATCTCCTAGAAACAATTATTGGTAAACATGGAAATTTATCACACAACATGGTATACAAGCAAGTATTCTACGTAATCACATAAACATGGTATACTGATAAGTATGCTACGAAATCACACAGGGCACAACCGACATGTATTAGGCAGTCAAGCAACGCGACCTACCCGGTATGACATATGCATGACATGTGAATCTCTATGTGCCTATAATGATACATATAACAATAATTCCTTATTATATCAGGCTAAGGGTAATAAGCGGTGATTCCCATAAATTATCAAGCTGAAAAAGTACATCAATCACTCAAGGTTAAATAATGATCAACTATAACAACGAATATCATGAACAATAGTCCCATTCCTTTCCACTTGGTCTTTTCCCATGCATGGGTTGATCACTCTCAGACACATCTATTTACCAAGTACCAACACATTCCTAGTCTCCTATCTACTATCCCAAAACAATAAGACAAAGGAAAAATACCTATGATACCTCTTTGTAATGTTCGAGCCTAGGAGCCACTGAAATGGTGCCCCAAGACGGTTGGTCACATGACCCCAAGCGTGTCTCCCCATACACTAGATGTTGTTGACTAGCAGCGATGGTCCAATGGTGGTACAGTGGAGATACTATACCCTCATGATCTGAGTCTCACAACGGTGTGTGAGATAATCAACAGTGAAATCAATAAAAATAACGAACCATCAAAAGATAATAATAACTGTCAATCAATAATAAATGAATAAAATGGACAATGCCAAATGATAAAATCATGCATGTCCATGTGTAGCTACAATATGCAAGCAGTAGAGACATACAGTGGGAACACATAAAAAATATACAACAAAATAAATAAAATCCCCAAGGGTAATCTCTACGAGCATCCTAAGCTTTAGCTCAGTCCAGTGCTCCTAAGCTCCCATATGCAAGAACTTGAATCTGCAACCATGAAGTCTGTCCGGATACCAAACGACGCCCCGAACAGGGTGTGAGATAAATTCAGTAGGCTACCACCAATGGTGTCTCATGTAATCTAGTATATTTATACAAAATATAGTAGTGTGCAGGTATAATACTAAAGAAGTGAACTATAAAAATAATTGAGTCAGGCTCGGGTTCCTCAAGGACACCCCACCAAAAATACATGCTTCGACCTAAATTGAAATATCTTTGATGATGCGTCACTATATATATATATATAAGTATATATATTCACAATATATGTAGTAACATATATAACCACATATATAAATACGCAGTGCTAGCCCAGACCCGAGGCGTAACCCAAGCGTCTAAGCATAGTCATAATCGTCTCATATGGCAGTAAGGGATGCCATGCCCAAGTATCATCAGTAGAGAGGGACACCATGCCCGAGTATCATAAATCACAGAGGACATCATGCCCAAGTATCATAAATCATAAGGGATGTCATGCCCGAGTATCACAAATCATAGGGGATGCTATGACTGAGTATCATAAATCACAAGGGATGTCATTCCCAAGTATCACAAATCATAGGGGACGCCATGCCCGAGTATCATAAATCACAAGGGACACCATGTCTGAGTATCAAAAATTAAAGGGGTCGCCATGCCCAAGTATCATAAATCACAAGGGATGTCATGCCCGAGTATCACACTTAAATAGGGAATGCCATGAACAAATATCATGGATAATAATATAAAATAGGCACACACATTTAATGATAAATCATAAGCCATATTTAGTAAGAATGTCGTATTACAATTCATTTATATCATTAGGGTCATTTCATTTATAAGTAACTAAGTAGGTCATAGGAAGATCCCTGCCATTTATCATTCCATTATGCAATTAGACCATTTATAATTTATAAATATCCTGAGGGCTAATGGAAACATCTATGCCAACACAGTTCATCATGATACATCTCATTTGACCCAAACCAAAACAATTCAATTAATACATTTATCACTTCACTTAAGAATGAAAGTGTCAAGCATTCTATTTAATTACTCGCTCAAGGCCAAGGGTAAATTCTTTCCTTAATCATTCTACTCAATTCTAGTTAGCCATTTCTCTCATGAAGGATGGATCTAGTGTATTATAAATATAGATTGTAAACCAAGTGAGTCATCCACACCACTTATAATTCATCTCATCCCATTTAATAAATTCATTTGATGAATGGAAGGCTAACATGCTTCAAAGGGTGATTTTAAGTCCAAAGATAAAGCACATGGTTATGGAACATAATAAACACAACCCAAAAAGCGGTGGCTCAAGTTGAGGTGAAGAACCTCCAACGGTGCAATTAAACACACAAGTACATTATGAATTTAGGCATAAACATTAACATGTTAAATTTCACATTTATAAGGCGACATACGAAATGTCCTGCGCACAACACAACGACATATTTTATAAAACGACAAGACCTTAACGGAAAACCCATAGACCGCCTACCTCATGCTCAGGATGCTTTACTCATCCATTATCGAGATTTGATTCGATTCGGTTTGAGAGAAATCAAAGAAATCGACAAACACCCTGAAAATAGGGTGAATTAGCTTGAATAAAGATAACACTCAATACAGCTACAAAAACTAAGAAAGGAGAAATAAGGAGTCATAGTGTAACACTCCGACCCCATAAGTTTGGAGTCAATGTCTTATTTTATTACATTGACATAGATATAAGGAAGATGCATCCTGAAGGACCGATCATTTTAGTAGTTTTGGAAATAAGATACATACATGAGTTCAAAATTACAACTAAAAACTAAAAACAACATAATAACTTCAACAGAAAATCCCATGATCTCTTAGATTAACCTTGCAATTCATTTATAGTATAATCATCCTCATAACCTAGAAGGATAAAACATAAGAAATGAGTGATCTAAAATGCTCAGTAAGGGTAATAAATACAGCGGAAGACATCATAAACACAAACATTAGGCATGGTGAATAACTAAAAACACATGCCTTTAAAAATGAACTTGAACACATTATGGCAAGAATAAGAGCTGAATAAAGAATTCCATATTAAAGTATAAACATGAATATTCTACTAGTAGAATAACCACATGAACTTTCAATTACTAGTTTCATAATGAGGGAACACATAATGTGGGACATCATAACCATACCGTTAAGGCCTTGTGCCAAGACCATAAATATTCATTTTGTCAAGGCCTCGTGCCAAGACCATAGTTTGTCTCATGAGACTTACCGATGCACCGAGAGGCTATAGCGGGCCCCATCCGACACTTACCAAGTCCAATGCATTCCTATTATGAATGTGGATAAATATAAACAACATACACATTCATATTGAAACTAACATATGAAATGTAAACAAATTTCTCCAATCATTAATCATAAATAATAACCATTTGGAGTAATATGATGAATGGTTTCAAGATAGCACGTCTATAGTCAAACTAATCATTAAACATTCAATAAAACATGGTGGATGATATCATAGGAGATAAACCTCAATGAAGTACAAGATTCAACAAATAACGTTGACATAGATGAAGATACTTTTAAATGAGACCATTAAAAAATCCTCGAGGAAATAATCCTTAAACATTCCAAAGTGTCCCATACCACCTTCAAACATTCAAATCATAATCACTTAGAATATCATGAGAATAAGGAGACTCTTGATATGACATACCAAAGGTAAGTACACACACCACAAGCAAGAAATAAGTGGTGAACAAGACATATATCTCATAAAAGTTAAAGTGATATGAGAAAAAGCCTTTTTTACTTTGGAAATAAGAATTCTTTTGGAAAATAATTTTTATTTATCATGAAATCAGATTGTAAACATGGATATACCATAAAATAAAAGGTAAGGTCATTGAAATTATATTTGAGGCTTAAATAAAATCTTATTGAGGTGAAATCATTCAAAAAGAGTTTTTAAATAAGCTTTAGAAATAAAACATTTTAGTGCGGTTTAAGGAAAATATTAAAGGATTTTAAAGCGTGAAGATATGTTTGCTTTCATAAAACCAGAAATGAACCAAAATATATTTTTCATGCTAAAATGTGTGATTTTAGAAAGATAAATATGGCATAAAACAGATTATAGAGTGAACTTCAAAATAGGTAAGAATTCAATAAGTTCCATGAATCGGGCTTTAATTTTAGAAGATGTTTTGAAAGATTCTTTTAAAACATGTAACTCCCCATAAAATAAAGAAGGATTCTGATTGGTACACATATATAGAAAATTCACACAGAATTTATGAGGAGTATACAATAATAAATAAGAATTTCATTGAGGTGAATAGAGAATAAGAGCAACCCGAATGAAAATGGAGGTTCTGGTAGAAAATACTTACAACATTGTAATCAATTGAATCCTATGCCCCAAAATTAATAATCATCAAATGATACATTGAATATCATGAAAATAAATAGATTCATGATATGAAACATCAATGGGTAGTATACATACACCATACACAAATAATAGTAGTGAATATAGAATATCTCACAAAAATGGAAGTGAGATAAAGAAACTCCTTACAAACATTTCAACATGGTAACATGTGTTCTTGTGAGGGCTTAATGAGAGGTAAAGGGGTATCATGTCATTTATATATCATAAGGGAAATATCAGGGAGGTGCAAAAACATACCCCATATTTAGGAATTAAAAATAAAAGGACACAACATAGGGGGGATTCTTGAATAAAAGTGAGAGAGAGGATACCTTACCTTAAATCTGAGGGTGTTCTTCACTTGATATTAATGACCTCTTGAATTATCCTTCCTTGAGAGCCTCTTAAGGGAAGAGAATTTGGTCTTTTTTATAAGGCCAATGGCTGCTAGTCATTGGCGAGGAGATTGGGAGGAGATTTGGGAAGAATTTGGAGAAGACACAAGGCTTGAGAGGAGTAAAGAGAAGAGGGTGGAAGATGTGATATTTATAGTGGAGGGGAGGAGAGTTTTCTTAATATTTTAATCATTAGTTTATTATTTTTCCATAAGACAAAAAATAGTGATGATTCCATGGAAAAAATAGTAATATGTGCATGTGAGTTCGAACCATTGGTGCTTACATCAGGAGAACATCATCAATGACTCAATAAATCAATTATTTAGCATTTATTATAAATTATTGTATTTTACTATTCACCAAAAATTTAAGTTTTTCAGAAAAATTTCAAAAATTCACCCTAACTATTTTTTGACACGTAGAATCTAAAACTGAAGTCCATTTTTCAAAAATAATTTTATAAATATGATTAATTTAATTTTTAATTAAAATCATAATTTATTTGAAAAATGCAGTTTTTAAAACATTTATTTACTTATTCCAAAATATAGGTACATAATAATTTCACTTAAATCCTATATATATATATATTATCATAGGTGAGGTTACTATTCATAAGGGTATGTCACTATTCATAAGGGTAACATTACTATTCATAAGGGTGTGTTACTATTTACCAAAAATTAAGTTGGTCATATCATACTCTAAATAACTTACTGATCGCAAACGTGTATGTCAGATTTTCGAAATCTAAATCATAGAGGTGGTAAAATTATGTTTACTAGATAGGTTATAACAAAGTGGTGTTTTGTAGAGGCTCAATGTTTCATTCATTCAATATTAAATTTATTTGCAAAATCATGGGGTGTTACATGTAGGCTCATTGATATTCTTCTAACACATCCAATGATTCTCGATTTAGACACTGGATGAAGGAGATACCTCTATGCCTAAGATGAGAGCCCAAGGAGGTGCTCGAGTGGGGCTGTTGTGCGTGGGATGTAAGGGAGAAAGAGGGAGGAGAAACCCTTAAGGAGGAGAGGTAAAAAAAGGTAAAATCACCCCTTTAATGAACCATAGGGTTTGGCCACACGACTTGGTTAACCGTGTGCCAACCATGTGGTGCCACTACATAAGTGGTTCTAAGGGTGTGGGTTAGGTATATGGTTTTTCAAATTGTGTGAGGCCTGTGCAGACCATCTTTGTATTTTTCTGTAGATGTCTCACACGACCATGTACCTCCTCTTGCATGGTTAGACCAAACCATGAGAAATCCACAGCTCCTCAGAACCAGTCTACACAATTTATCCTGGAGGGCCGCACAGTTTAAAAAAACCATGTCCCTATATAAAACAGGCCACACAGTTGTTCCGCAAGGTTAGTTCTAATCGTGTGCCAACCGTGTTCCCTTGTCTGCTTCTCTTGAAACCGAGTTTTCGGGCACCGATGCTCCCAAAACTCATCTGAACCCCCAAATCACCTACCGATCTTTAAATTCTGTTTTAAAAAACACATTTAAGTGTTCCAATGCCTGTATTTACATTCTGAATCTCGATTTAGAATTTGTCTTGTCCACCAAACGGGAAAATTTAATTTTCCTTGTAATTTTCAAGGGTCCACAGACATGAGACACTACAATCTCCCCACCTTATAACCTCTCATCCCCAAGAATCTTTGGGGAACAAAGAAAACAAAACCCGACCCACTCGGGTCGTGAAGTTTTGTTCAAATGGTTGTGTTTCATTTCTAAATGCCCAACGCACCTCTAAGTATTGCTCAAAGCGTATGGTACATAAGCCGCTGAGACTTGAGAAAATGATCATATTCAAAACTAAACATTGAGATGATGCTTAATCGAGCCCTTCTAACTTGATATATGATCATGTCATCGTCTCTTTCTTCAATCGGCCTATGGTGTTCCCCACTATTGATTCTAACTTTGAACGACCAATTCCAAGCCACGACACTTCCACTATCAAAATTTCCTATGTAATCATGTCCTTTGAATTCTAATGACGCTCCAAGCACGATTCTCAACTGGTCAAACAATTGATTTCCAATCGACCAAATTTATCTTGGTCATGCCATCTTTTACATGAAAGTCTTCACTGACCCTTTCACTGTACTCATCTCATCCCGACAACGTGCCTGATGCAGTTCCTCACTGACCGCATTCAAAGAACAAAGAGGAAAGAAAGTTGTGCCACTACCAACTAACTATCCCTGAAAATGCTTGACTTTAGTAGCCAATGCATCTAAAACCTGAGTATGATTCCTTTATCCCAAGGAATTTTGAGGTTTATCCTAAGCATGCCCACCAAAGCCCATAACCGACTCCCGATAATGTCTCCAAACCAAATGTTCATTTATGTTGTCATGTCACAACACAAATGTAGGTGTCCATCACCCTTGGATCATCACACTCAAAACATATCATCTGAGGCCGACTGCAAGTTTGGGGTAACCTCAGAATCAACTACTATGGTCCAAGGAGCTCATCCAAGGCAATCCGTACTCTAGATTTTACAAGTGAGATGTCGGTACATAGCCGAAAGTGACCGACATGGTTTACAACCAACCATACCAAATTACTGACAAGAATAACATTTAAACCTTACCTAATTAATTTCCTTGAAGAGATCAACTACACTTACCGATGCGTCGTCATTAACTGACCACGATAACCTCACTACTGAGGCATTCTGTGATCGTTCAAGCATAACCAACGAAGTTCAACCTAATTAATGATGTCTTTAAATGTTGCGTACACAACCAACTATTTCATTACTATGATACCTTTTAAAAACTGACATGACTTAAAAGCATTACATTCCTAGGTCAGTCACACTCCCAAGTCTAAATCTAACATCCAAACTCCATCCAAACCCATAACTAAGTTTTATCTCAAGTATCATCTCAAGGACTAGATAACTCAAACTACTAGCCTCACAAGCTTTCAAAAGAAAAGGTGGCCACTCCCAAATGGTCTTTTACGATTGCGCTCCTACTTAGAAGGACACACATTTCTACAATTGATGTGATGCTCCCCACTTAGGAGTGTCCTAGTCATTGTTTATTGATAACGGGAACTCATCTCATGGTGCACGCTCCATCCACCAATGAACAAAGGTTATGGATATGTCCAACTTGCTTTTACAAAGTGCCAATTAAAAATAGAGGAAAAATAGCCGCTTAAAAGCATGCTCGGTGAGATTTTACTATAGGCGTATGTATGACGCTCTCTCAAACCGCACTCATGCACGTTATTAACACCATGCATATAAGAAAAAACTAAACTGATCAATAGTGTTACATCACCTAATCCTTTCTGCAACGTCATCCCCCAAAACTGACATAACTTAAACTTCTCTATACATCCAAGTCACCCTAATCTGGAGATGACCCGATAATGTAGTGTAAGGATTTAAAAATTCCCATAATACTATCCATAGGCCCATCAACCCTATGAATCCCAGTATGTGATAGCACATACAAAAAAATTAGCATGGATTCATATTATCCATATGACTGTTAACCCAGTCGATGACATCCAGAGTCATCCATTACAAAAAACGAAAGGTTATATGACCAACAAAGAAGATGACCATACCCTAGGAATGTATAACCTACTGAACTAGAGAATTACATGATGCTCATAATCTCAAAAAGGATCAACTTACCGAATGACCACCCATTTATCCTGGGTGTCATTTTAGAAACTAAGAGTCCTATTCAAATGACACCTGAACCACACCTCTCACCTGGAACTCTACACAAGAATTTACTGATGTGAGATTACCTTTGAGGGCACTACCTCACCCGCACTAGTCCCATATTAAATCATAAAGCGTTGATCCTATGACAAGTTCATGCCTGAAAGGATGACTAGGCGTATAAGACTAACCTTTAAGATTACTGTAAAAGAAAAGGTCAGTTGAGACCTATGGGCAACGTGCACGTTCCCGTCCAAGGCCAAACTCAGGGAAAGAGTTAAACTACCCTTACATGAGGGTCAAATCCATGAACACCACAAAAAGGTTTCTTTTAAGTCATTACATCAAAACACATTTACTTTAAACATTAAATAGGATCAGTTTAAAGAACATAAAGTACCAATTATATGGAAAAAATCCTTGGTACTTCATTCAATTAGCACCACAAGGCATCAAGGGTAAGTCATATCAAACTTCCTTTCAAGAATTATTATTTAGCTGACATCCTGTCATAATTAGGCAATTTATCTTATAATTTTTTTCCATTTTATTTATCCACATGGATTTTTACAATCAGGATTAATTAAAGAAAATGTCAATTTCAAGTTATAGAGGAAAACACCCTTTAGATTATAACTAACATTTTAATTAACTAAAGCCTCATATAATAAATCTAAAAAGAAGACTACAAGTTCTTTATAATTTGAAGGGAGATGGTTCAATAATGTACCACCATACATTTATACATAACCCGTATAAGTGACTGGTGACACTTTAAATAACCAACCCATATAGTATAAGAAAACCCACATGGGTTAAATACTAAGGCATATGGAAGATAAATGCGACCTATGAGGGTCCCATCATACCATCCCGAGTCCATTTAAATGAAATCCAATAATAGTTGATTTATTAAGGATTCATTACATCCTTAGTGGGTTCATCTGACAACAATTAAGCACCATGACCGACCTACTTGGGTCTAGTCAAGTCTATCTCACAACTATAATGGGCCAAGACTGACCTACGTGGGTTGAATCAGGCATATAACCATTTAAGTAATTACACCATTTATAGGCCAGAGTTTAACAACTTTTATATTTATTTAATTCTCCAGTTAGATGAATCACTATTTCCAAATTATAAAGGTACATGCCTTTATAATTTTCAATTGGCATTCATGTCACTACAACCCATCATTTATAATGGTTCAATTATACGGATTTACACTTCCAATTTATAAAGAACCCATACACTTTATAAATTGAAAATTTGACACCCGTTTAATTGTAACCATTTAGGTTTCATTCCATGTGACCAATGATCCATGGCTCAGACATGTCATAATCTACTAGTAAAATAGAATGCTTCCATCAATCTATACGGGAAAACATCATTTAGGTTGATTCAAACATTTTATTTAACCAACCATATACCATAATTATATCAAGGAATGGTATCTACTATAAATAATTATAGGTAAACATGGAAATTTATCACATAATATGGTATGCAAGAAAGCATGCTAAGTAATCACCTAAACATGGTATACTGATAATCATTCTACTAAATCACATTGGGGACAACCAACATGTATATGGAAGTCAAGAAATGTAACCTACACGACATGACATACGCATGATATGTGAATCTCTATGTTCCTAGAATGATGCATGCAAAAATACTTCCTTTCCATACCGATCCAAGGATAATAAGTGGTGATTGCTATAAATCATTAAGCATCAAAAGTACATCAATCTATCAAGGTGAAATAATAATAAACTATAATAATGAACAACACGAACAACAGTCCCATCCCTGACCACTTGGTCTTTTTTCATGCATGTATTGATCACTCCCAAACATGACTATTTACCAAGTACCAACACATTTCTAGTCTCTTGTTTACTAGACCAAAATGGTAAGATTAAGGAAAAATATCTCTGATACCACTTTGTAATGTCCCAGTCTGGGAGCCACTGAAAGGATTCCCTGATCCGATCAGTCACATGTCCTCAAGCACGTCTCTTCATATGCTATAGGCTTACAACTAGCAATGAGAGTCCAATGGTGGTATAATGGGGAGACTATACCCTCATGATCTAAGTCACAAAACAGTGTGTGAGATAATCAATAGCGGAATCATTAGAAATAACGAAGCAATATGAGATAATAATAAATGTCAATCAATAATAAATGAATAAAATGACAAATGTCAAATGGTATAATCATGCATGTCCATGTGAAGATACAATATGCAAGAAGTAGACATAAAATGGTATTACATAAATAGTATACAAAAAAATAAAAAAAATCCCAAAGGGTCCTGAGCTCCGACTCAGACCTATGCTCCTAAGCTCCCATATTTAAGAACCTAAACCTGCAACCATGAGGCCTATTCAGATACCAAACGACAGTCTGAACAAGGTGTGGGATAAACTCATTAGGTCACCACCAATGATGTCTAATGTAATCTAGTTCATGTATACAAAATACAATAGTGTACATGTATAATACTAAAGTAGTGATCAATAAAAATAATTGAGTCGAGCTCGGGATCCTCAATGACACCTTGCTGACAATAACTACTTCAACCTAAGCCGGGATATCTCTGATGATTTGTAACTATATATATATAATTATATAGATATGCATGTATATATATGCACTATATATGCAGTAACATATATAACCACATATATAAATACATAGTGTTAGCTAGGACCCAAGGCGTAACTCAGGCATCCAAGTGTAGTCACAATCATCTCATATGGTAGTAAGGGATACCATGCTCGAGTGTCATAAGTTTAAAGGGATGCCATGCCTGTGTATCATAAATCATGAGGGACGTCATGCCCAAGTATCATAAATCATAGGGGGCACCATGCCCGAGTCTCATAAATCACAAGGGACGCTATTCCTGAGTATTATAAATCATAAGGGACACAAGGCCCGAGTATCATAAATCACAAGGAGTTCCATGCCCAAGTATCATAAATCATAAGGGGTGCTATTCCCGAGTATCACAAATCAAAGGGGACCCCATGCCCGAGTATTATAAATCACAAGGGACGCCATGCCCGAGTATCACAAATTACATGGGATGCCATTCCCAAGTATCATAAATCACAAGGGACGCCATGCCTAAGTATCATGCTTAAATAGGGAACACCATGCCCATTTATCATGGATAAAAATATAAAATTGGCACAACCATTTAATGATAAAGTATAGTCCATGTTTAGTAAGCATGTCGTATTACAATTCATTTATATCATTAGGGTTATTTCATTTATAAGTAACTAAGAAGGTCATGGGGAGACCCATTCCATTTATCATTACATTATGCAATTAGAACATTTTTAATTTATAAATATCTTGAGGGATAATGAAAATATATATTTCAAAATAGTTTATCATGATACATCTCATTTGACCGAAACCAAAACAATTCAATTAATTCCATTTATCACTTCACTTAAGAATGAAGGAGTCAAGCATTCCATTTAATAATTCATTCAAGGCCATGAGTAAATCTTTGTCTTAATCATTCTACTCAATTATATTTATCCATTTCTATCATGAAGGATGTCTCTAGTGTATTATAAATAAATATTTTAAACCAAGTGGGTCATCCACACCACTTATAATTCATACAATCCCATTTAATCAATTCATTTGATTAATGGTAGGTAACATGCTTCAAAGGGTGATTTTAAGTCCAAATCTAAAGCACATGGTTATGGAATATAAGAAACAAACCCCAAAAATGGGTGGATAAAGTTGAGGTGAAGAATCTCCAATGGTTCAATTAAACACACACTGACATTATGAATTTAGGCATAAGCATTTACATGTTAAATTTCACATCTATAAGGCGACACGCGGAAAGTCCGACGCATGGAATAACGTAGTATTTTATAAAACAACAAGAACTTTAGGGAAAATCCATAGACAACACACATTATTCTTAGGACGTTTCACTCATCCATTATCAGGCTATGAATCAAGCTGGTTTGGGAGAAATCGATGAAATTGGTAAATGCCCTAAAAATAGTGTGAATTAGATCACACAAAGATAGTTCTCAATACGGATAAAGAAACTAAGAAACGAGAAAGGAGGAGTCATAGACTCATCATTACGCTTCCAACACATCTGAAGACACTCGATTCAGACACAAGATGAATGAGATACCTCCATACCCAGGAGGAGAGCCCAATGAGGAGCTCGAGCAAGGCTGTTGTGCATGGGAAGCATGTGAGAAAGAGGGAGGAGAAACCCTTAATGTGGAGAGGGGAAAAAGGTTACAATCACCCCCTTTAATGAACCACACGGTTTGGCCGCATGGTTTCACTAACCATGTGCCAATATTGTGGTTCCACCACTTAAGTGTCACTAAGGGTGCGGGCTAGGTGCATGGTTTTCCATACTGTTCATAGCCTGTGTGAATCACCTCTTTATTTTTTGAAGATGTCTCACACGTTCGTATGCCTCCTCTTACACGGTTAGACCAAACTATGTAAAACCCTCAGCTCCCCTGGATCAAACTGATTGGTTTCTCCTAGAGGACTGCATGGTTTAAACAAAAACCACATCCCTATACAAAAATAGTCCACACGGTTCTGCAAGGTTAGCACTAACTGATTGCCAACTGCACACTCTTTTCTGCTTCTCCCAAAACTAAGTTTTTGGGTCCAGATGCTCCTAAAACTCATCCGAACACCCAAGACAACTATCGGGCCTTAAACCCTGTTTAAAAACAACACTTTTAAGTGATCCAATGTTCGAATTTATATCCCAAATCTTGGTTTAGAATTCAGCCCGCCCAACAAACAGGAAAATTTTAATTACCTTGGAATTTTCATTGGTCCACAAACACAAGATGCTATAAATATTTCCACTCTATTTATATCGGTCATATTATGACCTTATCTTAATTAATTATATTAAATTTTAGGATTATATTAGGTGTTATGATTTTAGTTAGTGACCATAGGTGTAAAAATTAATATAAGTCCATAAGATAAATTCAATATGTCATGACCTTAGACAATTACTAAACTAATAATAATATTTTTTAATTATTACATGTTATATTCATATTTTTTCTATTTATTCAAAATTTTAAAATATAATATAGCATGTTTCCCAAAATAGATGTGCGGTAATTGAAAAAATACCCATTTTCTCTTCCCCATGAGTTAATTGCAATCATTATTTTAAAATCTAGTTCATGTGATTTTGATATCTTTTTTAATATTCAAGTCACTTACAAACAACTTTATAATTTATAAAAATTTTCTTTCTTACTTTGAAATTACCACAGATATATGAAATATTTTTATTGGATTTTAACAACTCATAATTTTCATCTCGCTCGATTGGGAAATATCATCAAGGGTTTTATCAATTTTTTTTACAATGTTTAATTCATATCCAACACTTGAAAATTTGATAATTTTGTAGAGGAGGGATATATTTAAGAAGCCTATTTTAAATACTTTTGTAATATAGTATTTTTGAAAATATTATTTATTTATTGAATTAACCATGTTTTAAGACACTCAATTCTAATTTTATCATAACTTTTACAAAAAAACATGTACTTAATGATATTTTAATACATTATATCCAAAAAACTAGTTTTTTAATCATACCTATATTTTTACCAACACTAATTTAGATCTAATTGTTCTAATTTGATTTGAAACAAAACTGAAAAATTTCAAACCATTTTAAAACATTTCCACACTTATTGGATTTAATTTGATGAAATATATAATAATTGTTATCAATGAAAAAATAAAAGAAATTGATGTTTTTTATTTTTATTTTTGAAGGTATAATGGAAAAAATTATCCCTATATATTTATCAATGAGTAAAAATTATGAGAATGTGATTTCATTAGGAGTGGGGTATGTAACATCCTAGAGGCGCACACACATGCACATGCACATTTTCTCTTTTAACTTATGTGTTTAAAAATTAAATTCATTTTTTTTATTTTTTTTGAAGATAATAATTGAGAATTTATGTACATATTTATCCCTTAACTATTTTGTATGTCATTATTATTTTTTTACAAAATATGAATATGATCATAGAGATATACCATAAATAAATTGCATGAACCATTCCATGAAATGAATAATATTTTTATTATATCATAATAGAATATTACCAACCTAATGTGCCTGGGAATGTATAGAAGAAACACTGGGGGGGGGGGTTGAATATGTGTTTCCTAATTTTAACATCTTAATTTTGGATTACCTCTACACCTTTTAAAATGAATTGATCTCTTTATTTAACTTATTTCAATACTCACACTGTTGAAAGTGGGTGCCTCAGACCCAACTTGTGATGTACTTTGATTACCACAACATATATACAATTTGATATATACACATGTGTTTATCTTACCATATTAGTGTCGATAATTTTGCATCCACTATATTTATGGTAATGTCCTTAGATTACGTGTCATATCAAAGAGTTATAGAAGATCCCAGACTATACTGAGATCCTAGAGATACCATGATACCAATCTTAAAGTAATGTCCTATAGTCTAGATACATCATACTGACCGGACATAGATGATGTGCGGCTATCTGGTATTGAGGGATCATAAGCATTAAGACTTCTTCTCATGAAGTTCACACTTAGTGATCTCTAGTAGTTGAGATCATGAGGACAGACCCACTAATAGGAAGACCATGTGTTTTGGGTGTCATTGATTGTTCTTATCTAGAAACATGTATATTGGTCTCCTGAATTGAGATCATTATCAGTGTGTTCCATTTGATCATATACTTTGATGAAAGACGAAAACGATGACAATGAAGTCATGGAAAGGTAGTGCGTCATTGGTGCTATGACATTGGTTGAATGATTAAGATAACATTTTTCACTTTCGAGTTGAGGAAGTGATATCTCTGGTCTGATTGATCAGGATGGTAGTACCTTAATTAAATCAATGGTCATGGTAGTCGAAGGTGTAACGACCCAAACTTACATTAATGGAAATACCTTTTTATCTAATTAAATGCCTATTTATGTAAAAAGTTTATATAAAATGTCAACTTATTTGATTTTATGTTAAGAATTGTGACTGTTTCTAATATAGTCTTTGAACAGTGATCACCTGATTAGTATAAATATAGGGATTTAACAAATCCAATTTACTCAGACAAAGGAAGCGATGACCTCATCCAGTAGACTTACCCCATACGAAGACCATTTGTCATAACTAGAAAAGGAGGTGGCATCATTGGACTTCGCTCTTGACCAATCCCAAGCCGAGCTAGAATATGTTAAGCTTGAGCGGGACCGCCTATGAGAGAAATGGAAGTTGATAGAGATTACCACATGAACAATGTTATCCGAGCCACCCCAAGAGTCTGTCACCATCGCACACCTTACTCTTCGGTCTTATGGGGGGTGTTATAAGGGGTTATGTAACAAGACCCTAGTACTATGGTTATGTACATTATTTTTGTATATAATAATGAATATACTTTCATTTTATTATTATTACCTTATAAATAGTTTTTCTTTTTAAAAGCACAAATAGTATTTTTAGTTAATGTTCAACTAAGAAATATATTTTGATGAATTAATGGATTTTTGAATTAAATAATATTTTAATAAAATATTATTATTGTTATTAAATTAATTTTTATTAAATATAAATGATCCTATAATTTTATGAATGCAATTGTAATTTTTATTAAGGTTTGAAATCCATTTTTTTCAAAACCCGTGAATTTTCGATAAGTGTCAGTTTTTATTTTTAAAAGTGAAAATCAACATATTTAGAAAATTATTTAGATAAAATTAATATTATTTTTTGAATCAGGACATCAAAATTATCCAATGGTGAATTTTTCATAATTTTCTGAGATAGTCAAATTTTTGGATAAAAATTAAATACCGTTTAAATATATAATGTGTTTTATAACATCATAATGACCCAATAGTGATGTAATAAAATACTATAAACCATATGTTAGGACAATATATGTTTTACCATTAGAATAATGTGATTTTGGGTTTGTTTGACTTATTTTACAAAGCATCAATGGACCCTTCAAGACTTATTAAACATCTTGTCTTTTTAAATTGTTTTCCTTGGGAGTGTGACTCACCTCCACATAAGAAACCCCATTATTTTAAGAAGTTAGGACTTTTGATTTATAAAATATTGTTTTACACTTCCCTTTTACAAAAACCATGGGCAAAAACCATGGGCTGGTTTGTGGTTTGTATTAGTTTAATGTGAGGTGTCCCAAACCTAAATAATAAAGAATTCCCTCACCTTTCCTATATAAACCCACCCAAGCTCCCACTTCCTCCTCACTCAAAGCCTTTTGAGTTTGTCCAAACTCTGCCCTCCTATCTATATAATCCTCCCAAGGTGCCCCAATCTCCCAATATTCCTCTCTCAAGCCTCTCTCAAGCCTTTGAAAGCATACTTCCAGGTAAGGTTTTTCTTCCTTTCTCATTTTTGTCCAATTTTTTTAATGTTGTTATGACCTTTTAATTTCAATTATAAATATTGGAGTATAGTTTATAACCTCACCCATACTTCCCTATTTATGTTTTAATGATGGTAAACCCCTTTCTCTCTCATTAAATGCCTCCCATGTACACCCATTACTATGCCGAAATTCTGAAAGGAATTTCTCTCTCTTCATTTACATTCAAGCAATTCTTGGGTATCATGAACCTAATTTCCATTACATTTGTTGGGACATGTATCTATATGACCCCCTTACTTTACATGTCATGTAAATATGATGAGACACCCCTTTCTCTCTTATCAACCATTTTTATGAATTCTTACGTCACACCGTTATGCTGCTGAAATTGCACTGATTTTCCAAGCCAATGCCATTGTGTAATAAATACCATGCCCATTCCTCTATCAAGGGTATTCAACTTTATGCACATTTACTTATTGATTATAAAGTTTTATGCATGATTTACACATTCATTTATCATAGAATAAATGATGATGTTTTATGAATCCATGTTATATGATCCATGTGGCACACTTATACATGAAATGAAAGGTTTAAGAAGGGTGCGCCATTATAACGCTCCAATGCATTAGGTAAAGTATAGTATCATGATAAGTCATGTGAAATGGGTGTTTACTCATGATAATTCAAGTGAAATGAGGTTTTACTTGTGCTTCATGTGCAATGAGGATTTACTCATGCTCCATGTGCAATGAGCCTTGGATCATGCTAATTCCATGTTAAGTGTTGTTGCCACATTTCCATGTTATGATTATCATGCTTTATCATGACTTTATTTTTATGCTTCTATTTTTCTCTATTGATATGCCTATTTTCTAACATGTATTTTATTCCTCATGTTATTCCATGATTATTCCCTTACTGGGCTTTATAGCTCACCCTTTTTTATGCATGTCATCAGGTTATCCCATGCAATGCTAAGTACGAGGGAATGTAGTGGTCATGTAAAGGAAGTTTTCAATAAAGATGTTTTTTTTCATGTTTTAAGTGGTTATGTAATGATCCTAAGCCCCAAAGACACTAGACCTCTCGATCTTCTATGTTGTATTAAGTGAATTTTATGTAATAAATTATGTTTAATTGTGTAATAAAAGATCAGGGTTGTCACAGAAGGTAAGTCCGTCCAGTTAGATCAATAGATAATAAAGGAAAGGATGATGACACAAGTGTGTGTCCTAATTTATGAGATATCATATGATAAATAGATTATATTACACAGTATATATTCATATATTTTATGTTATTGCTATGACTACTCCTTGTCTCTTTAGGGGCCATAATGGGTTGCTAGATTCCACCCTTGGTCCGTGAATATTATTCACTGCTATTGAGATAAGGTCCTAGAGGGTCACACACAATATCACATTCAAGATTCATCAATATTATGCTAAATAGGTATACAGTACATGGTGGACCCCACCAATGGGTCTAAGTGTTTTTCAAATTTTGTCGATCACCGATAAGTAAATGCATTTATTATTATCTGAGTATATAATATTTGGATTGAATTTATTTAATAAAAGTATTTACGAGTGTTTAAATAAATACTTGGAATAATATGAGATAAACAAATATTATTTTAATATTCAAGGTTCGTTTAATAATAACGAGAATTACGAGTCAAGTTAATGACTTGAGTTTATCACATAATATATTTAATATATATTACAAGCATGTGATAAAATATTAATAATATTTATGATGTATTTTGTTCATTGTAATCATTTATTTCTTACTTATTTAGTTGGTGTCAGATAGATGAGGGCAGGGAACCCTAACTGGGTATTTTGCACATCCACTATATAAGTAGATGAGGAGCTCATTTCCATGTGTAAGAAATTCATTCCAATAAATTGAGAGCTCCTCACTCTTTCTGCATCCTTGAGAGAGAAAGTCTCTATCCAAGAAATTGATCCAAGGACGTCTTTGCAGATCATAGGAAAAGAGTCGAGGTGATCATCGTGATGTTGAAACAATCATCAGAGCTCTATAATAGTACTTAGAATTCGATGATCGACATTTTCACAAATTATTTAAGTGTGTGTGGATGATCTAGAGGGGTTCTATTTCTGATCCTTCAAGTAACAATCACTGATGACAAGCTACAGTTGAACGTGCCGCCAATTAAACAAGGTATTCTTTTTAATTTATTTTTTGTGCTTATTTAATTCACATGAGATACTCAGGCCTCTACTGGGGACTATATCATTGGATATGATGAAGTTATATCGCTTTAGTGTTGATTTTTTTTTGAAATTTTCATCCCACTGGCTTCCACTGCGTGCCCTGGTACCTTTACACACAACATGCACGAAAGAAACCAGTGACAACAACACATATTTTTTTGCAAGGTTAATCTCCCAGTTTAGAATAATACATCCTTATTTTTCATGGTGTCATCTATGACATCACTCATATAACTCATTTCATAAACTAATCATAATATCAAGAGGAAGGTTTATGGTCCTTAAACCATAAAACCGACATCCCACCAAAATCACAGGAATGATTGCTTTTTATAAATAGATGAATTAATAATAAAAAATATATTCAATAGGTATTTTTACATCCTTGCATCAAAGTAAATACTATTATTTATTGCATTGATCTTTATAGTAAGATAAATAGTTTGATCAATGAATCATAAATATAGTTTTTCTCTTTCAACCCTTAAGATGTTATTGAACAACATATGCTCATTTTCACAATCTCTCTCAATGCATTTGTCTCTACCCCTCAAAGATTCTATAATCATTACTCATATTGAATTATATAAAAATAACATATTTTATTCTCATGAATTATTCATCAAAATTCAATAAATAATTTACAATTTGAATATCTTGAAAAATATGATCTACTATCAATATCTTTGACTCAAATTATGGAAATTAACTGCTCATATTTTCTTCAAATATTTTGATTGATTTAATCAATTAAATATCTAAAAAATATCAATGAATTTATACATATTACATCACCATTTTAACTTTCAATAATATTAAAATAAATATTGATATTTATATCTATAATATCTTTAGAAATATCTATGATAATAACTTCATTTAGATTCAAATTTTGAAATAATAACAAGATGATTCTCCAATTAATATTTCAAAAATCTCAACAAATATTCTCATAATTTAAATAATGGAAACTAATTAATATTGGTATGAAATACTAAAAGAATAAAATCCTATATTTTTATCAAACTCAATCTCTTACAGCCTTTGAAACAGACTATTCTATCTCACACTATTCAATTCAAACCCACACAACTTGTTAAATTGTTAGATTAATCTTTATATAAATGTAAGGTTACTTTTATAAAACTTCTCTTTAATGTTATGTAAATAATTCAAATTAGACTTCAATGTCATGAAATGATTCTAAATACACTTACACAACCTTTTCAAACCAATGTTCAATGTTATAAAGTCTTTAGAATTTGTGGATCCTTGTTATGTATCCTTAAAAAATCATATATCACTGTTATAAAACTTTTAGTTAATCTCACGCACCTTAATAAAATCATATTATCAATAATATATTCATGTATTTTCAATTTTTTTATAAATATGAGCCTAGAGGCTCTTTATTAAGGGAAAATAAAAGTTACAGGACCTTGAAAGAAGGTATTTTACATTTGTCATGTAGAAAAGATGGAAACATGTCATGACGGAGAATGCTAGAGCATGTGCATCCATCTTAAATAAAACCTTTATTTGAAATATCATCATCAAGGTAGTCGGCTTCCCAAAATATATGTGTGATGATGTAGTTCATGGAAGAAAGTTTTTCAAGACAATTCACCCACTTTGTTGTCAGCTTCCATGAAAGATGAATCATTCCCATTCTAATGGATTGAATAATGGTAGTAGAGTCACAATCAAACTATATGTTGTTCTAACTTCTTTAACATGAAAGGTCAACTTCCCTGATGAATCCTATCATTTCCGCATCTAGAGCAGTGACATGGCCGCAAGAACCATAAATTAGCTCCACAACATCACTGTTATGATATTTGAAAATGGAACCATATCCTGAAGGGCCCATATTTCTCCTTGAGGCACCATCGATATTGAATTTTTACCATCCAAAAAAGGGAGTAAACCAAAATAATTCAAGAGTTACAGAAGGTTTAGGTAAGTTTCCTGCAAGGTTCAATCACTTTAGGACAATAAAACCCCTTACCGAGTTACCGCAAAATTCTGTATGCATCAAGTTTTCATTCTATGCTGCTTCAATGACAATATCCATGGAATGATTGGTATTGAAGTAGGCATGGTAGAGAATGGATCTATTTATATCTTTTCATATAGTGTAAATTAGTTCTGCGCAATAAATTTTGAATAGAATGGAAATCTACTTAGAAGATATGTATTGCAGAATTTTGGGCAGAAGGTGAAGCAGTGATCTAGCTTAGGGAGCTTGGATCTCAAAAATATCAAATAACATCCTCCATAGAGATGTTTTATTTTTACAAGACATGAAAAGTTGGTCGAAATCTTCTCAGTGCTAATGAAAAAGCACACACCTGTAGCATATAGAAATACCAATTCGTTGAAAGTTGTTGTCAACTAAGATCTTGTTAAGTGAGAGCCTCCAAAGCAGGGTAAATATTGAAGGAGGAAGAAATTTTTTTATTGAAGAGTCCGACCCATTTTTGATATCCTTGAAGAATATGTTTATAAAATGTCTTGGAATCAAGTTGAGCATTTGGATATAGATCCCAAATCAGCATGTCATCCTGATTAATAAAATCATGACATGAAACAGTTGAAACAATGTCTCCAGGTAGTGATTCCAGATCAGCTAATTAATCCTTGATTGAGATATTCTGGTTGATACTCAAGGAGCTAACCCGATCAATTTGGGGTTGTTTAGACTAGTTGAAATGACATAAGTTAAGAGCAGAGTTGATGTTGACCAACCAATGAGAGTGCATGTGTATTTTTTTGGAAAACAGTTCTCAATCCAGCCCAAGTAGAAGACTCCATGTAATTCAGTTTTCCTGCAATAAGATTTGAAAAGAATCTTGATCTAAGTAAATACAAAGCGATTGATTTCTTGTTGATTAATTGTAAAATAAATTGAACCTAAAGATACTGGTTAAAGAGTTTCAAGTTCTTGATATTGAGACCATCTAGAGCCCGGGACATACAACACTGTTTCCAAGAGGCTGTTAAAATATTCCTTTCCAGGACATTTCCACTCCAAAAAAAATTCTACATCATCGAATTGATGGATTTAATGTCATTAGAGGTCCAGATGTACACCCTGAAAGAGTATAACAGCTTTGAGATCACAACATGCTTAACAAGATAGATTCTTCCTACTATTGAGAGTGACTTTCCTTTCCAAGATGCTAGTGTCCTTCTAACTTGGCTCACTGCATTAGGAAAGTGAAAGGTGCGAGGATTACCCCAAAACATGGGAAATCCAAGGTGAATAAATGGGATGGAGCCTTCTCTTATTCCCAAATCATTGATAATACAAATATTTCTTGAGGAAGGGATATTTTTTTTCAAATTATATGAATGACTTAATCTAATTAGTTTTCTAGACTGAAACACATTCATAGTGCAAGAGGGGATTTTTGATATTGTTGATATTCCTCTTATCTCCCTGGGTGAAAATGATAATGTCATCAAGAAAAAATAAGTGGGAGGGATCAGAGATACCTCTTTCCGCTCTGATAGTTTTAATTTCACCCGTATCCACCATGTGAAGAAGTAGTCTACTAAGATAATCCCATGTAATTGCAAAAATGATAGCTGAAAGAGGATCCCCTTGTCTTACCCCTGGAGTATTTAAAGTACCTTTCTAGGGACCCATTAATCAGAATGAAAATGTGGGAAGATCCAATAAGAACTGTAATCTAGTGAATGAATCGCATTCTAAAGCCAAAATTGTGAAGAACATTACCTATAAAATTCTAGTCCATTACATCAAAGGATTTTCTGATGTCCAAATTTAGAGCAATGTCGCCATACCTGGTGGTCTTTTTAAGGAGGTTAACACATTCCAAGGCTATGATAAAACAATATTTAATGATCCTTCCTTTCAAAAATATGAATCGATACCATGATATAATTCTATTTGATACCTGAGGAATTCTATTGAAAAGTATCTATGTGATGAGTTTGTGAATCATGTTGACAAGGGCCACTAGTCGGAATTGACTGATATCACTGGCATTCTCCACTTTGGGAATTAAAGAAATGAATTGGGCATTGAATCCATGAGTGAAGGATCCTCCCTTGAAAAAATGTTTGACAGGCTTACACATGTTATTTTGGATAATGTCCTAATAGGATTATAAGAATAAATTTGTGAATCCATCCGGTCCATGTGAGATTTCTTTATTAAGGCCAAATACTTATTCTTTAGTTTCAAAGTCCAGAGGTAAGGATGTGATTAATGAGTTATCTTCCTTAGTCATCAGCTTGGGAATAATGTTTTCCTTTATAACTACATTTCTTGGTGGCCCATTGAATAGATTCCTATAAAAAAACAATGCAATTGGATAGATATTTCTTGTCCTCAAGTATTCGGTCCCCATATTTGAGTAAAGAGAGTGGTATATTTTCCCTTCGATTCCTTATCAAATCATGGGAAAATTTTGTGTTTATATCCCCATCATCAAGACACTTGGTTTTTAAGAGATCCTTGTTGATGTTGTCTCTAAGTTTGATGAAACTTTGAAGGTTGGTAGTCATCTCAACTTCATGGATAGTATCCATAGAGAAATTGTTCCTTGTAAATTCTTCTTTAATTTCATGTAAAGAGAGCTTAAGGGCATCAATTTTTGAATCAATAGAACTGAATTTTATTTTTCTCCATTATTTCATTTTTATCTTGAGAAGTTTAAGCTTGGAAATACAAGCTAGAGGATCATCATTACAAACATTTAAGGACCAATAATCTTGAATTTTTTTTGAACACTCAGGGAGGGAAGCCCAAGCATTGTTAAACCTGAAAGGAAGAGGTTTCCTTCTCTTGTTTTTAATAAAACTAACTAGAATGGGATGATGGTCATAGTTGTGCCTTGACAAGGTGACACATGATATTTATTTCCAATTTTCAAGAAGTGCCTCACTGACAAAAGCCCTATCAATTCTGTTTTCCATCATGCCATTTAGATGTCTCCTACACCATGTAAACTTGGACCCAACTAGGTTAATTTAAGTTAAGCCTACATCATCAACACAATCTATGGAATCCTTCATGGAGATAGAGCTATGAACCAACCCCGAATTCTCATCCACATGAAGTTTAGAATTGAAATCTCCAATTATAGTCCAAGGATCCTTAATTCCACTGGATTGGCCCTTGATTTTCATCTATATAACTCTCCTGCCCATGTAACTATTACAAGCATAAACAATTGAGTAGTATATTTTATGTCCTATTATGTAAAAAATTTTAGGTTAGAACTTGATTATCCTCATGAACAATGATAGGATTTTAAACCCTATTGTGAACCAAGAGCCAGATTCTATCAAAGCTTGATTCAGTCTAAGCAATACCCAACTTAGAGTATCACCTAGTGTTGAAAAAGGTATTTTGGTTTGATGAAATAACCTTTGGCTCAGAGATTCCAATAATTTCAGGTTTATACCTACTTTTATGGAGCCTAAGGGAACCTTCTATGCCAGGGTTGGCTATTCCATGGAAGTTCCAAAAGATAATCTGTATTTTGGTTTTGGTTTGGGGGTAAGTCTCCCTTTTTCTTTCCTCTCCATTTTCATTTTGGATTTCCCGGTAGTCTCTGACTTTGTAGATTTTGTGGAATTTTTGGGCTCATTAGATTCATTAACAATCTAAACCTATGTGGAAGCACTGGAATCTTCTTTCATTAGAGTTTGGACAAGAGTGTCTACAATAATGATGCCATCTTTTCATTTTAAAAGTGCCTCACCTAGCCCTTATTTAATTTATAGAATATGCTGAGATTCTTTTGGAGTTCCCAAAGGATCCTACAATTGAATAATTTCATTAATGTTTGAAGAAATAATATCAAGAAGAAATTACTTAGCTTGAGTGGAGAGTGAAGTGGAAACAACATCTGATTAAATAGCCAGGAGACAAGCTTCATCTGAACTATCACCCATCATGAAAATTTCTAGTGTGTTTATTGTGATCATAGGATTTTTAGAATTCTTTTATTCTTACTCAATTAAATCTTTCCATGAGGAAGTCGTGGGCATAAAGTTGTTATCATTCACTCCTTTCAGTGGATCCAAAACTTCCTTTTTCCTATAAATACCCAAGTTACTCTTCTTGTTTCTTGAGACTTCCTTCCAAGAATTGGAGTTAGGATTTGGTTTAACTATCTTCTGAACCACTCAACTGTTTGGAAAAGTGTGACCCACCATCTTGAAATTATCACAAAAATGAAGAAGATTTTCAAATTCATAGTTGATCTCACTTTGGTGGTCATTTTTATCCAAGGAGACTTGAACATGTGGAGTTGATTCCATGTCAATCTCAATTAGTACTCCTGCATGTAATCCCAAATCGCCACTAATGGTGTGCTGATCAATATTCAGGGGGTTCCAATTCTGAAGGCCAGATCATTTAGTATTTTAAGATACCAGTAAACCCATGGGATTCCATGGATCCTAGTCCAAACCCGTGCGGGGGAGTACTTTTCATAAAGGGATTGAAGTTAGCATCCCAATCAGAGAGTCTGAAAAAACCTAGTTTGAGATTAAGGTTACCAGCACACCATACTACATCAAGGTCCTCTCGTCTCTCTAGAATAATTTGGAAGTAGCCATTGACAATCAATATCAATCTCCATTTCAAATAATTATAGTAATGATATATTCTATCCTTCAGATCTGCGTAAGACCAGGGCTTCATACCCTTCTCATAAAAAATCCAACCTAGCATCGAAAACCAACATAGGTCCATCCTTTGCTTGAGCGCCTCCAGATCTTCTACCACCATGATGGAACCATCCCCCAATCTCTTAAGCACTAGCGGTTTGTTTTCAACAACATTTGTAGGACTAGAAAGGGATTTTGCAAAGGAAATATCTTTTCGAGGAGTATTGTAAGAATCATAACCTTCATCGGGATCATTATGAGGGGATTTAAAGGACCTTTTCTATCCTGGGTTGAAAGATTCTATGGCCGATCTAGATCTTAGTAGAAGGGAAGATCATATTTTCTGATTTGAGAGAAGAAATCTCCCATGCCTACCTGAACAGGATCCATCCAAAAAAGGCTATTTTCATAATTTATTCAAATCATCTATAGTTTTTCAACATCACTTTGTCCTATCTTCACTTTAATTATGCTTCAACAATTCTCATGTACTTTTCAATTGATATATTGAAAATGTATTGGAAACAAATACAATATAAATCTATGGGTACTTAAATCTCCCCATTTGGATTTTTTATCAATACCCATACTAAAAAACATACAAAAACTTCTTCTATATTCCCTTTTAAATATAAATTCCCCCTTAAAATTTTTATGAAGTTATCAATGTAAATTTTCTCTTCCTTATTGAAAATAGATTTAAAGCACTTGAATCCTATTGTGATATCAATTGATAAATTAAAATATTATCTTATAAGAAATAGATACTAATTAATCATCTCTATGTATACTTAAACAAACTCATTGTAAGAAACTGAGAGATTAATCAACACTCAATATTGTCCATAAATGCACCTTATCACTGATAAATATTATATAGAAAGGGTTATAAAGAAAACTTCAAAGACACACACACTTTAGGTTCGATTGGAAAAAGCCTCACTATGCCCCCCAAGAGTTGGCTTACTTTCTATTCTGGTCCATTATTCTAAGATAAAGGCCCAAATAAGACCATAATATGTGAAATCCTATAACATTTTTTTATTGTAGGCCATAAAAACCCCATTTTTTAAAAGACCAGGTCTAAACCATCCCATATATAAGTCCCATAGGCCTTGTAGTTCCTGAATTTCCATTCTTTTCCTTTTCCTTTTATTTTTTATTTTTTCATATGATTCCACTATCCACCTACCTTTAGGAACACATTTTCTATGGGTGTTAGCCAAAAATCACACATCCTCCTTACCCAACTACCGCCATTGCCACATTGAGTCATCCACAAGTTTTCTCAAGTGCACCACACACATTGCACAAATTTTTAGTTTTTTTTCTTATTTTTTTATTTTATTTTGTGTTTTTTAGTTGTTCAAGGGTAGTTTTATAATTCTATTAGTTTGGGGAATAAGAAACTAATATGAATCACTCATTCATTTATTTCCATTCACTCAAGATATAATTTGAAACTTGATTTGTTTAGAGGAGATTCACTGATGTTTGAATGTGCTCCAATGCTAGAGAGGAGGCTATGCCTGATTAAAAAAAATAATCAAAGAGCTATATGATATTTTTATTCACTAAATCTGTAATTTGAAACTTGAATTTTTTGGAGTAAATTCAATAATGTTTGAATGTGTTTTATTTCTAGGAAGGAGGCTGCAGATGATTAAACAGAATAATAAAAGATCTATATGTGATTTTATTGAAGGGGGTTATGGATACATTACTTGGATAATATAGTATGTGCCTAAAACTTAAGAGATCTTTCTTGCACCAACATAGTGCTGTAGATATCCCCAAGAATTATTCATATCCAATTAGTATCACAAAAAAACTTTAAGAATACATTGAGGATAATTGAATCTCGTGTTCTATCCCGAGAGTACACTAGCACTTAAAAATAGCCTTGTGGCCATCATAGTGAGAATATGTTTATTCATCAATGGATCATGTGTTAACTTATCAGTACTACATTAGACTCAATGTAATATGGGTGAAACACTTGAGAGTGTGTTTCTTACAATTTTGTATTGCAAAGCCAATACAGGGTCCATTCAAATCCCAACATAACCCGAGGAGCCAAAACATGCTCTTTACTTAAGGAAATGTAACAATTGTTGTGATGTTATGTTTTATGGGAATCTAAAAAGTTAGGCATTTGAGGTTACACTGCTAGATCCATTGCTTCTAGTGTCACACCTTGAGGCTATGCTAACATCAATGCAATCTATGTCCACATCTAAGGATATGTTCAAATCACAATATAATTATAGGAATCAATGAACCATCCATTTTGAATCCAACATAATCTAGGGGAATTCAACTTGAAACTACGCCATCGAGCCAATGCTATATAAGGTTCTTATAAGAACCTAAATTTTCTTTGAGGTATGGAACTGTTTTTATTTTCAGTTTAACTCCTTATTTTTATCCTAATGGAAGTTCCTAATGAGGTCACATGAGTTTCAGGGGGGGCTTGTACAGAGCCCATATCCCCAAATTTTTGAAGGAATAGGTGGGCCACATGGTTAATAGTAACCATGCTGCCCAGTCCTCATGGTTTGGTTAAACCATGTGGGGTGGTCCAATGCTCTTCATAGGGCCACACAATTTTTCATAATTGTACAACTAGGCCGCATGACCATGCGAGTGTTACAGACCTCTTTATAGAGGGGTTTTGCATGGGCTTCACATGATTAGTCAAACAATGTGCCTAGCCTATGTGAGGGGTGTCTTGGGGCAGTGAATGTTTCACGGTTGATTCATGATTTAGCCAATCATGCTGACAAACCGTGTGACCCTTTAAAAAGGTAAAATGATGATTTCCCCTCCATTCTATTTAACTCCTCCCCTCTTTTATTTCTTCCTCCACACACAAAATTCCCTCCTACCATTGGTCACTTCTTTTCATCTCAACCTAGGATCTCCATAAAAACTATGAATCACTTGTCGTTGATCTCATTGGATGCATACCCGTAATCTCTCCATTCCTATTTCAAATTTATTCATTTATCTCGCTATCGACGAAGTTATTTTGGTGCGAAATAATATGCCATATTTTCAGGGCATTTGTCTATTTGCTAAATTTCTTCCATTATATCATATATTAGAGGCCAACAATAGATTAGGATTCAACTACCAAGCTAAGGTAGGTGGTCTCATGCTTTTCCCTTAAAATATTGGTGTTTATGTATTACGTCGTTGTGCCACACACCATATTTTCCAAGATATTATTATTAAATGGAATTTTTCTTAAAATAAATGAATAGGATTGACCTATATGACCCACGAGACCCATTTATGTATCATTGGAGGTTAAGAAACTTGAATTAAACCACCCCTTGGATGTGTTGTTAAATTGGATACAACCACCATGAATGACCTATGAAATTGATTAACTTATTGAGGTGTGTTCCTTTACCCCATGATTTTGGGATGTTGAATTAAATGGTTCGAGTGAAAATGAATTAAATGAAATAGGGAATGGAAGACCATGTACCTACGCCTTTGAGAACTATCCATTCTCTCTTAGGTTTGAGATGTTCTTTAAAACCAAAAATCATAATTAATATGAATGGGAGGATTCATGGGATTCCAGGCCTTCTATGCCTAGGCTATGGATTGATCCACCTTATGAATTGAGTAAATTACTTATCTAAATGTGATGGCTATTTGAATTAATTATGAACTTAAATTGTATGGTCATAACTAAAACCCATAACCATTTATATCGCCATGTCAAGAGTGAAATTTGGATTCTAACATGGAATACAATAAGTTGACTCATTGTTCTTATTGAATTAAATGAATTGTAAATGAATTTTTCATGTTCCATGGGTGACACATGGGTTCTTATATGAACTCTAGGGATGTAACCACTTGAAAGATGAATTATATATGCTTGAGTGACACTTGGACTTCCTATGTGGATTGTTAAAGACAAAATCAGAGGGAAGATCATTATATATTCCATGAGTGACACTCGGGATCCCTTTATGGGCTGCCAAGGATAGACTTAGAGAGCATTGAACTTATACCACTCCTAGAGCGATACTAGGGTTCCTATGAGTAATTACTAGGAAATGATTGTAAGGTGAGGAGTTTATGTTACTCCTGGAGTGATACTTGGGTTCCAAATTAGGAACAACAAGGACAGGCTCAAGTTTCTTTACAATTATAATGAATCAATTACATGACATGATAGTTAAGACAAAAAACAATCTTGAATTCAGTTAGAGACTTAAATATTTATGAGATCCTTATTATACATAACTTGTTTAGATATGATTCATGGGGTATGCTTGGGATACGACCCATGTCCTGAGAAATTATTATAAATTAAACCACGAATGATTGTTTACTTAGAGATATTTCAGCTTAGACCTAAGCAGGTAGCAGAGGATGATCATTCCATGGGTACCTAGACCTATGTGGGTTATTTATTTACCACATTTCATTTACATATTTTACTATTACATGCACACTGCTTCTTATGTAATCACAGATTGGATGGAATTAAACCCCATTGGTGGTGGCCTACTGAGTATATCTCACATCCTGTTTGGGCTACCGTTGAGTACCCAGACAGACTTTATGGATGCAAGTAGGGATAAGGGAAAATGACCTTCTATGGATGCTTGATTAACTTTCTAGGATGGTGTATAGGGGGCAGAGGACCGAGCCTATACTCAAGATTCTACTAGAGATAACCTTGGATATTTTGTTCATTTTTGTATAGCATTCATATTGTATATGCCTATTCCCCTAAACCCCATATATTTCCCTTTTTAATATAGAATTCCATGATCATCATTTTTGTATATGACATTGATGAATGTGATTACTCAATTATTTATATGATTGATGATTACTCTTCCAATGACTGGTTATATTTTATTCTTCCTCTATTGATTGATATGATTACATTATTGTGTTACAATCTGATCATGAGGGTATAGTCTCCTCACTATTCCACCATAGACCCTCGTTGCTAGTTAAAAACCTCTAGTATATGGGGAGGTGCACTTGAGGTCATGTGACTAACCAAGTTCGGTTAATTATGAGCGAACTGGGTCTAGGGTGTCACAAAGTGGTATCGAAGGTGTTTATTTTATTTTATTTTTCTTTCCTTACTAATTAGGATGGTATAAAGGATAAATAAGATGTGTCAAGATTTGTTCATGAGCCATTTCCTAGGAGTATCTAACTCATGTACAATGAAAATCCAAATTACATGGGATGGGAATGTTGTTTTGGATTGTTCTTATTACAATTGTTCTGATTTCATTGTTGGGTGATTCAATTGATGTTTGATGTTCCTTATGACTGTTGATTTTTACCCTTGGACCTAATATGGAAAGGAAGTGTTGTTTCATGCATCATCATAGGAACCTTAGACTTATATGTTATGCATTTTCCATGTCATGTTTATATTACTACGTTCATTGCTTACAACATGTTTTGGTGCCTTGATTTCTATGTCCATGAAATTATGCTAACATTTCATGAAAGGGTTGGATAAATAATTGGTTGCAATTAAATAGATGTCAATCAAAATTTATAAAGTGTGTGGGCCTTTATAAATTTGGAATGAAAACCCATCTAATTGGACCTGGATATATATATATATATATACATATATATTAATTTATACTTATGAAATACTGAGTTTAAACTTTTAAATGAGATGACTACCGTTAAATGGGGATGGAAATTTCAACTTAAAGGGTTTTTTCCTATATAATTTGTAATTTTCAATCTGTATACTGAGACTCCTGACTTATAGAAGAGAAATTGAACCTAGACCGACCTTAGTAGTGGGAAGTAGGTAGCGTCTATTGCAATTATTATGATCTTTACATCGTCCAGATTAGGATTTAGGAGCAGATAGAGGGGTGTGGCTATTTTATAGGGAGGCTTGTACCTATCCTATTCTTATATCATCGATCATAATAGTTATTAAATATTGTATTGAGGTGTGTGTTTTGAATTTGTAAAGACATTCCACTATAAAAACCTCGATTCGTGTTCCAGGAGGGTGTTGATGACCATGCTTCAGAGGTGGTGGGCCTTAGGCCACAAGAAAAACCTCTAGTAGTACCACATGACGCCCCACCAATTATACTTGATATGGGCACCAATGCCCAGTTTTGAGAGGGTTTTCCTACACTTTATGCAGATTGTTCAGGGAGCCCCATAACCTGCCCCATATATGGGTGAGTTGACATATGATTTTCAATAGTAGCATTTGTTAATGTTCTTAGGGGATGGTGGTCCATAGCCTATGGAATCATGGCTAGAGGCTATGATATCTATTTTCAAGCATCATGAGACACCTCCCAAGAGGAGAGTGAAACCTGCTATGTATATGATTTGAGATTCTACCAAGATATGGTAGAACATTATTACACATATGGATCATCATCGGGATATGGATTTTTGGGATTTTCAGACATCCTTCTATGATTATTTCTATCCAGTGATATTGAAGGCTGATAGATCCAGAGTGTTTATGCACTTGGAGTAGGGCGCTTTATTAGTCATAGACTATTTTACCTATTTCACAGAGCTCTGAATTTTCACACCTATTCTATTTTTCCCAAATGGCCCAAAGGCCTTCTTTTTATTTTTATTATAGATAATCTCCCTTTTAAGGGTTGAAGGGGAACCTATACATGACCTGTAGGCCCAAGGCACAAGGCCCGACATGACCCGTAATACATGACCCGAAGGCCCAGAGGCATACCATGCCCATACATGAGCCATAGGCCCAGCCCACTAGAACTAACCATCCCCAGCGTCTTACATCATTGATCTCCTTAGCTCCACACCTTGCATTGCTGATCGGCTAACATTGCCCCGTACAAAGCTACATGGTGCCTGGTCCCAATGGCGGCTGTTATACCCTCTCATTCTTCCAATACGGTTAGCTCTGCATCTAGTGGCTACTACTCCTGTTGCTCTGATCCTCTTCTAGGTCCTGTTCTGTGTGAACTGAGCTACTCCATGGTCTACGTGACCCGAAGGCCCTGTGTCCCAAAGGACTTTGATGACCCGAAGGCCCTAGAGACCCGTAGGCCCAAACCGGCGGCCCGAAGGCCCAAATCGGGTGAATAGTTCCAGCTGCTACAGTACCGAACAATAACTGTTACAGTGACTACTACAGTAACCCGGAAATTCTCCTCTGCCCGGTTTTGAACCCGGGTCTCTTGGATGCCAAGAAGGAGCCCTTACCACTCGGGTACAGGCTCGTTGGCAATATTAGGTTACAATTTATCCAAATATATGTGATTTGAGGATGGTCTCAGGTATGACATCTAATCGTTTTTGAATGTTTTTCATCTTACTACCATATCTGGGATAGTAAAATAGGAACTTATCATGGAGCATAAGCTGAGAAAGGATGGGGGTGTGATCCATGGCGGTTCGACACTTAGATTTGGAACTGAATTGACCAATAATAGGAAGTGTCGTTTGGAGATTCCACATGGTGATATTAGTATCCAGAGTGCATACTCAAGTAGCTAGGTGAGGTACCATCAATGTGTTATTTTAAGACATACGAAACCTCAATGCATCAGGGACCCAGTAAAATGATGGTCTTGCAGCAAAATTAGTCATATTTAGTTATTTTGTAGAGATTTTCCTCTAGTAGCCAATGAGAGATGGTTTGCATCGACTCCACATTCAGAATCATGGTAGTAGCTACTCATCAGGAAGGGAGATGGAGTTCGACCGACCAATCAAGCCAGGGTGGTGGTCGTGGCCAGGGTATCCAGACACCAGACTTATAGTACCAGTAGAGCAGGCCTACTCAGGGTAGCTAGGATATATCTCAGGGTCATGGATCAAACTATATATATATAGTGAATCCACTACCTAAGGATTAGAGTACCATACATTCTATAGTATGAGGTAATATTATAGTAACCTCTACTTTAGTATCTTCTCTTTTCGATATAGGTGTTTCCCATTCCTTCATATCTATGCCTAATGTGGAGATACTTGGTCTCAATGTTCAGTTTTACTGTGCCATAATGAAACTAGATACTGTGTTGGGAATTTTATCGAAGAGTGTACACCAGTACCGAGAGTTCCCTCTTGAGATATGTGGGTATCACTTCATATGGGGCCTCTTTGTCCTCGAGATTATAGGGTTTGACACAATTATCAGGATGGAATGGTTGGTGTCCTATCATGCTTATGTCGATTTCTATCACCAAATGGTGGATTTCACATCATCATAGGGTGGTAATTTCATTTAAAAGGGTGAATGGGATGTCTAGGAAAGTCGAGCTGGACCCGAGAATCATGGGATGGGTAGGAGGGAAACCCAGATTGATAGATTTTATCTGGATGATCAGGGAACGTGTCAGGTGGATTTCCCTCCATTGTTGGATCATTTTAGGGATGTTTTCCCAGATGAATTTTAAGGAATCCCTCCTGATAGAGAGGTATATTTTTATATCGATATAGTTCTAGGAGTAGCGCTGGTATCTATTCCTTATTATAGGATGGATACTACTGAGTTGAAGGTGCTCAAGAGGCAACTAGAGGATTTGGAAGATAAGGGTTTTATATGACCCAATTCTTTTCCATGGGATTCACCAGTCCTTTTCTCTAAGAAGGAGGATGGTAATCTTAGGTTTTTATGGATTAACTTTAGTTAAATCTTATTATGGTTAAGAACTGGTACCTATTGACTCATATAGATGACCTCTTTGACCAACTTTTAGGAATGAGAGTTTTCTTGAAGATATATATGAGATCAAGTTATCATCAGGTGAATGTTAGACCATAAGATATACCACATACAACATTACATAGTAGATATTGATTGTAAAAATATTTTTTCATGCCATTCAGTCTCACAAACACACCATCAATTTTCATGGCACTAATGAATTGGGTTTTTCACCCGTATCTGGATTCATTTAAGGTGGTCTTAGTGGATGATATCTTTGTGTATTATCACACTCAACATGACCTTGTAAAATATCTTGTGATCATATTGAATACACTAAGAGAGTATCAATTTACACTCAGCTTACAAAGTACCACTTTTAGATAGATAAATTTCACTTCCTAGATCACATTATCTCAAAGACAAGAGTATCAGTTGACCTAGAGAAGGTGAGAGATGTAGCTTCCTAGGAGCATCCCATGAACACATTTTATATACATATTTTCTTAGGGTGTATGTTTATTAAAGGTTCTTCATTCAGGACTTTTCAAAAAAGGAAGCAGCTCTTATGGGATTGGATAATAAGGGTGTGAATTTTATATGGTCAGAAGCCTATAAGATAGCCTTTCAAGATCCAAAAGGGAGTCTGATTTCAACACTAATCCTAATTCTTCCAGAGTTGGGAAGAAGCTATACAATTTATTATGTTTTATTAGGCATTTATATTGGGGAAGTTTTGATTTAGGAGGAGTGAGTCATGGCATATGGGTCTCTTTAGTTGAGGCCAAACAAGAGGAACTACCTGATGAAAAATCTTGAGTTAGCCACTATTGTTCATGCCTTGACCTGAAAGTTACTTTTTTTATTTTGTAAACACTTTTAAGGGAAATTTAGAACCCAAGCTAATACAAACAAAAAGAATAAAACATCATAATAAATAGACGATCCATTGAAATATAATTTAAGTCTATTAGACATGGTATTCCTAAGTAATTTCCAAAGTAGTCAATTTACCTCTAAATCTGGATCATCCTTGATAAGGTTTTTGAACCAGTTAGCCAACTAGTCCCACATTTGAATGAAATCCTCCATGGTTAACTTCACTGTGTTGAATCCTCTTACTAGAATAAAATCCTTCTTATTAATCCACACCATCTGCACCTCATTAGTGTCCACACGTATCAATATTTTTGTCATCTTATCACCATCCTCTTTTAAGGATTTGATTAGAAGTGATTCCTCCAACATTTCTTCATCAGATTGAATAATGAATTCCCACAACTCCCCTTCACCAATATCCTCAACCTGATCATTATTAAACATGTTATAATAAAGATTCATCTCCATGGAATCCTCCAAAATAATTCTTGCATGTTCCTTGGCCTTTGATTTTTTGGTGGATCTTGTCTCCATTGGTTGGGGTATGTAGGAATAGTCTTTATATTGTTGGATATATTACTTACTATGAGAGAATTTTTTGGTGTATATAGGCTAAGAAAACTTTAAGTAAATATTTACATAGCATGACTTGAATATCATACAATTATGGTGGGTTTAATACCTTCAGTCCTTCAAATTTTAGATTTCTTATATGAATAGAAAGGGAAATGAAGTTGCTGATGCTTTGAGCATAAATACTCAGACACAAGTAGTTTGGGAGGCTAGTAGAGAGTGGAATCTTATAGCCCTATTTTTTGAGATACATTTGGAGTTCTAGGAACATCATGAAAAGTATTTACTTTCATTGTTATTAGATTCCTCTTCACTTATAGAGAGAGTGAAGATGAGGCAGCTATCTGATTCTGAGGCCTTGGTCATATGGGAGAGCATTGTAAGTGATGACCCACCACTTGGTTTGGTCATTGATGGGGATGAGATCCTATACATTCATGGATGCATATAGGTTTCCAAAAACTCTTGATAGAGGTTGATATGAGATTATCATGACTCTATATGGGTATTACATCATACTATTACCAAGATTTATCAGGAATTACACCATAAATACTGGTGGTATGGATGAAAAGGGAGATAGCTAGGTTTGTTACTCAGTGTTCCGCTTGTCAGAAGTTGAAGGCAAAACACCAACAACCAGCAGGGATTTTACAGCTGTTATCTATTTTTGAGTAGAAGTGAGATGAAATCAATATGTATTTCATGACAATATTTCCTAGATCACCATGAGGGAGTGACGCTGTAAGGGTGATCATAGTAATATTTAAAAAGGTTACCCATTTCTTACCTATTCAAGATGTTTTTTCACTAGATTAGCTCAAGAGGATCTAAATTCATGAGATCATATGTCTCCACAGAGTTCCATGTTCCATCATATCAGACATGGACACTCGCTTCATGTCATAGTTCTAGGAGGGGTTGTAGAGGGAATTGGGTTCATAGGTACTATTGAGTACAACCTACCACCCATATACCAATTACTAGTTTGAGTATATAATATAGGTTTTGGAGGACATGATTTGAGCATGAATCCTTGATTTTGAAGGTTCTTAGGATAATCACTTACCTCTTACTAAGTTATCTTATAATAAAAACTTCTAGGAAACCATGAAGATGGATCCTTATGAGGCCCTATACGATTGGTTTTTCTGTTCAACCCTGTGTTGATTAGAGGTAGGAGAGAAACCACTACTGGGTCCTCATACTATTTAGGAGACTTTGGAGCAGGTTTAGCTTATTAGAAAGAATATTTCTATAGATCAGTCTAGGCAGAATTCATATATATATCTTCATAATTGAACACTAGAGTTTGATGTGGGAAGTTGGGTTTTCTTATGAGTTTCACCTAGAATGGTACATGAACGGATTCAGAAAAAAGGTAAGTTGTCACCTCATTATATCATTCCCTTCAATATTTTAGAGAGAGTTGGGCTGGCAGCCTACCAGTTTCAGTTACCTCAAAGGTACTAATCCATGCACAAAGTCTTCCATGTATCTCAGCTTCACTAATATCATTCAGATATTCCTCATATTCTTTAGTATGAGAAGGCTGATGCATCCTCTAAGGGGAACCCTATCTGTATTGTTGATCGGGGCATGAAGGTTCTCTGAGGCTGCTCAGTTCCTATAGTATGGGTGCTATGGAAACATGACCATATATAGGATTATACTTGGGAGTGAGAGGATGATTTACATGACCAATGGTTGAAGTTATTCTCATATAATACTTTACCACCCTTGGAATAGTAACTTGGGGATGAGTTACTTTAAGGGGGGAAGATGGTAAGAACCTAAATTTTCTTCAAGGTATGAAACCATTTTATTTTCAGTTTAATTACTTAGTTTTATCCTAATGGAAGTGCCTAATGAGGTCATGAGAGTTTCAGGGGTGTTCGAGGCTTGTACAGAGCCTGAAGCCCCAACTTTTGGAAGGAATAGGTGGGACTAGTCTACATGGTTTGGTTAAATCATGAAGGGTGGTTCAATGCTCTGACTAGGGCTGGACGAGGTTTTTCCTAACCATGCATCCCAAGATACACGACCATGAAATTACTGCAGACCTCTTTACAAAGGGGTTTTTCATAGATTTTTCACTTTTATTCAAACCATATTCCTAACCCTTGAGGGGTGTATTGGGACAGCGAATGAAATATAGTTGGCATACGTTTTAGCTAACCGTGCAGCCAAACCATGCGAACCTTTAAAAATGGTGAAATACTGATTTTACCCTCTATTATATGTAACTCACCCCTCTTTTCTTTCTTCCTCCACACACAATAGACCCTCCTTCTATTAGATTATTCTTTCCACCTCAACCTAGTATTTGAGATATCTTCTCCATCCGAACCCCGAATCGATTTTGGTCAGTATTCTTGAATGTGTACCGATAAGCTATCCAATCTACTTGAACCTTTCATCATTTATCTCACTATTGAAAAATTTATTTTGGTGTGAGCTAATATGTCTTATTTTGAGGGTACTGGTCTATTTACCTGATTTCTTGTGTTCTATCCTATATTAGAGGCCAACAAAGGATGAGGAGTTGACTACCAAGCTAAGGTAGGTGGTATCATGATTTTAGCTTAAATTATTGGTGTTTATGTATTACGTCATTATTCCGTGCATCACAATTTCTAAGAAATTATTATTAAATGGAATTGTTATTAAATTAAATGAATAGGATTGACCTCTATGACCCACGAGACCTATATATGTATCATTGGTGGTTAAGGACCTTAAACTAAAATACCAAATTGGTTTGTTGTTATATTGAATAAAACCACCATGAGTGGACTATGAAATTGATTCTCCTATTGAGGTGTGTTCCTTTACCCCATGATTTTGGGATTTTAAAATAAATGGTTGAAGTGTAAATGGATTAAATGAAAGAGGGAATGGAAGTACATGTCCCTATGACTTTGGGAACTGTCCCTTCTCACTTAGGCTAAAGATGTTCTTTAAAACCAAAATGCCAAATTAAGATGAACATGATGATTAATGGGATTCTAGGCCTTCTAAGTCTAGTCTATAACTTGAGCCACCTTATGAGGTGAGTAAATTGATTATATAAATGTGATTTCCATTTAAATTAAATGTGAAATTAAATGTCATGGCCCAACCTTGGGACCATGACCATTCATATTACCATGCTGAGAGTGAAATATGTGTTTTGACTCAAAATGACATAAAGAGACTCATCAGGCTTATTGAATTAAATGAATTATAAATGAATTTGTCATGTGCCATGGGTGGCACATGAGTTCTCATATGAACGCCATGGACTAAATCACTTGGTACCTGGATTATATATGATTGAGTGACACTTGGACTCCCTATATGGACTACCAAGTACAAAATCATAGAGAAGATCATTTTACATGCCATGAGTGAAACTTGGTCTCCCTTTGTGGACCACCAAGGATGAACTTAGAGGACGGTGAATTTATAACACTCCTAGAGTGATACTAGTATTCTTATGAGGAATGACTAGGATGGGATTGTAAGATTATGGGTTCATGTTATTATTGGATCAATACCTGGGTTCCAAATTAGGAATTCCAAGGATGGGATCAGGTTTCTTTAAAATCACAATGAACTAATTATATGATGCTATAACCAAGCCAAAGAACAAGCTTGGATTCGATTAGAGCCTTATATATTTATGAAATACTTATTCTATGTAACTTGTTCAGATATGATTCATGGGTGATGCTCAGACTACGAGATGGGTCTCAGGATTTATTATAAATTAAACCATGACTGACTGTTTACTTAAAGATATTATGACTTAGGATGAAGTAGGTAGTAGGGGATGAGCATTCCATGGGAACCCAGACCTATGTGGGTTATTTATAAACCACATTTCATTTATAGATTTTATTATTACCTACACACTGCTTCTTATGCACTAATGGAATGGATGAAATTAGATACCATTGGTGGTGGCCTACTGAGTATGTCTCAAACCTTGTTCGGGATGCTATTAGGTGCCCAGACAGATTTCAAGGATGTGGGTAGGGACAAGGGAAAGTGACTTTCTATGGACATTTGATTACCTTTCTAGGATGGTGTATGAGGACAGAGGACTGAGCCCATTATTGAGATGATACTAGAGACAACCTTCGGTATTTTTTTCATTTTTGTACAGTATGTTGTATATGCATGTTCCCCAACCCCCTTACATTTCCATTTTTGTATAGCATGCCATGATCATCATTTTTGTATATGACATTGATGAATGTGATTACTTGATTATTTATATGATTAATGTTTACTCTTCCACTAATTGATTATCTTTTATGATTACTCTATTAATTGATATGATCAAACCACTATGCTACACTCTAATCGTGATGTTATAGTCTCCCCACTATTCCACCATGGAATCTCACCACTAGTAGACAACCTATGGCATATAGGTAGGTGCACTTGAGGTCTTGTGGTCAACCGAGTTCAGTTACTTATGAGTGAGCCAAGTTTGGGGTGTTATAGTGCCAATGAAGGATCCATTTTTACCAATGGATACTTAGGTCTCTAATTTCAAAAAATACTGCAATTTTACCAGTAAGGCACTAAGATTTATTCAGAACGATTTTTAGCCAAAAAACACTAAAGAGTGATTTTAACTAAGAGCTGTTGATTGATGAGGAGACACATGGATCACATACATGGATTATGGGGACCAAGGGAATCTTCATACATAATTATTTAACCAATTCATGTAATAAATTAATAATATGGATAGATTGGACTTGATCTAAGAGAGAGAATTTTATTCACATGGTAATGAGTAGTAGATCTTAAAAAAGGAATTTTTTTTATCCATGTGTAATGATTTGAGTAATTACCACATATGTGTATTAATTAGGTTAATCAAGAGAAATTACAAAAAAGAGATCCCATTCACCGAGGGGGGGTCATCACTTTTTCTTGAGAACTGGGGTTGGGAGACTTAATCATTGTAGGAAGATGCACCTGGGAATCACTATAGAGAAGAATTTTCTTAATATTTCTATCTAGGTTGTATTATCACGAGCATGTGTGGATATGTTCATAGTGGGGTTTTAGGTGAGGTGTAATCACGTAATATTTAAAAATACTTGAATGAATCTATTTATAGATATATTCTTCTTTTATTCTTAATGTTTCACTGATTTGATCACCCAATACATGAAATTAGAGGGATTTGGGTGAAGTAGCGAGAGTGGAAATCCAACCTATGATCTAGAGTAGAGACTTAGTTCTCTAGAGTAAAAGATCATTCTAAGAGGATAAGGTAAACATTAATCATATTCCATTTAAACTCAATACCCTTAATATAATTAGCATAGAAAAATTTACAGGGTCTTGTGATTATACTAAGGAGTTGAAGAATTTATTAAGAGAGCACTCAAAAGATAGAGTGGTTGTGCTTGTAAATAATTAATAAATTCAAGAATAAGTGATATAAAGCAATGAAAAAAAACCCATCACCCAAACTATTTCCTAATTAAAACCTTAAAAACAATGTTGATTTCTCTTGTGCTCATATTCTTATCAATATGTCTTTTCTACTACTTAGTTCCTTAAATGCTTGATTACATGATACAAACACACAACATAATAATCTTTCACATGATCACCATAAGTAAACTCAATATGTGAATTATAATTATTATCCCTATGTAAAATATATAGGGACTCCAAGTTATTGTGCTACATAACCCTATGCACTTTAATGGAGGCAATATAATCACCATTATATAGTTCTCAATTAAGCACATTTGGAACCATTGTCAAGTATGGTGAAACAATTAACATTTTAAGTTTAAAATTCACAATGAAAGTACAAAGATAAAATTAAACTTCATGCATAATTTTATCGAAACATATATTTCATAGATTTCATCTTTGAATATACTTATTGAAACAACTATCTGTTACAAGTGAATTCACACTAAGAGAATGATAAGTGTTGATTTTTCACTGTTTTGATTAAAATTGAGGAATATTTCCCCCAAAATAGATAAAGAAAAACTAAGGATATAGAGGAAGCTAATTTTTTTAGATGGTGACATTATAGATAGGAACAACAATTTCCTGAGAAGATTGTACAAAATGTTCCAGGTTCACCAAGAATGAGGGATCTACAAGCACCAAAAGTATTTAGTAATTCATATTTCATCACATTAACTCCAAATTCAAGGAATTATGAGATAAAAAATTACCACCTATAGTACTTACCTATTTTTAATGGAATATAATCATAATATTCTTCATCATTCATTAAGGAGTTCCTTTCATCTTCCCGGTACTAACCACTGAACATAGTAACTGAGGATGAGTTAAGGATGAGGTGTTTCCATTATTGTATGATAGGAAAAGAAATAATATGGATAATGAAATATGAATAGAGATCTTTAAATAGATTGGAGGATATCTATAATGCTTTTATCAAGAGATTTTATGTTACACAAAGAACCCTAAACCATAGGAACATAATTTTAATTTTTTCCAGAAAGATCAAGCAGGTTTCTACAAGGTATAGGAAAAGTTCAAGGATTTTTACCGATAATGTCCACATTATCAATTTTTATACTCTTTATTGATGTAATTTTTATATGAAGGGATAAATTTTCCGAGACAAATATTAGTTGACACTGTAGTATGAGGTCATTATTATGATAAGACAACTGATGAGTATAAAAATTTATACAACATATTTTCTATTCATTATCAGTAGAAGGAAATTATATGGAGAATATATATTTTCAATGAAGTGATAGTGGAATATGATGTTAATTCATATATTGTTGACCATGGATGAAAAATGAAAGTATTGGATCAAAGAACCAAGGATAAAAAGAATGATGCAATTTTTTTGGGATGTTTGGACACAGTTCCAACAATTATATGAACCTTGAAATGATATATCAAGAATCACTATCAACTAATGTGGAGGAAGTAAGCTTCATGGAAAAAGGACATGCGAGGTGACCTGTAAGGAATAACCCTTTTTCCAACACATTTAATCCTAGTTGGAAGAACCATGCAAATTTATCCTAGAAAGAGCAAGTAAATTTTATTAAGGGATGATAAATTGAGTTTAAGGAAATCATAAATTTGTTTATACTCAAAGGGATAATCAAGGAACATATATTAATCTAGAAACAACATCTAAGAAAGTTGAATATATTATTTATTTTATAGGAACTCATGGAGATAAAGGGGTATCAAATGAAGAAGAATAATTTTGTCTTAATCATAAATTCAAAATTTTCAAGGACTGATTAGCTGATAAATGGGAGTCAGGATAGCATACACAATCTATAAATGAAATTTGGGTAGTTGGATAATAAATACACCATAATAGATAAGGGAAAGCTTCCAAGAACTACTAAAATAAACCCAAGAGAGAGAGGTATGACCATTACAACAATATAAGGAAAAATGTTAAGTGGATATATTAAGAACATGTTGTGAAACATGAATTGTAAATTGAAGAGAAGAATGATTATAACTTCTAAGAATATGAACATGTTAGTGAAAATAAAAAGGAACAATATGATAAGGATTTGGATGATAAAAAAGAATAAAATAAGGGAAAAATATTATGAGAGAGTCATGATAAATCTTATTGAAAATTATGTTAAGGATTATGTGATTTTTCACCATTTCTTTAAAAGGATAGATAAATTTACATACATCGGAAAAAATACTTCCAAATATTTATCCAAATATTCCAAAATTTCAGAGTTAATATTCAATTTGTTGAGGCATTGGACAAAATTACATCCTATACCATGTTTTTGAAGAAAATCATCTCAAACAAGAGAAGGATAGAGAAGTTTACTACAATTACATTTATCTAGGAGTGTGATTATATTATCATAGGAAAAAATAAAAAATGATAAGGGACCCAGGGTGTTTAAAAATTTCCTGCAAATTTGAAGGTAAGAGAAAATTCACTTGCTTAGTGGATTTAGAACCCAATATAAATTTTATTCCACTATATATGTCAATGGAAATACCTATTAGAGAAATAAATCCCATAACCATGGCATTAAAACTAGGTAAGAATTATTTTTTTCCTAGATAAACAATGAAAATATGATAGTTCTATAATATTGGGTTGAACTTTGGTAAAAAACTCAACTTATAATTTTTCATCCACTAAAGTTTTCAATTAATTAGAATATAAATTTTTTTATCAAATAAAATATTATAGTATAAAGTTAATAACCCAATATAATTAATATAATCATTAGTTAGAAAACTTAACCAATTAAAACAATGTAAAGTAAATGTAGTATAAATAGAAACAAAATAGAGAGTATTGGATTAAAATCCAAATACTTTTTAAAGGATATGTTAAAAAATTACCCCTTCCAATCACAGAAGCCCTCAATTTTAAACCAAAGTGGTTGGTGGATATTTACACTAGATCTAAGGTATCCTAGATCCAACCTTGAATTATATAAATTGTAAAACTATAAGAAGGTATCAAGTTACATACTCATAAATTCTTCAATAGATTGTTGGCAATAAGAAGTTCTAACACTAAAAACTTCTTTGATAGAATAATCGATAGAAGGAAACTTTATCCCCAAGCTCTTCTTTGATCTAACCCTGACCGGTAGAAAGTTTTTTCTCCAAGATTAATTTACATTCTATTGAAAGCTAAAAATTATATCCCTAAAAACTCAACGATCACATAATATTATAAAAAATTACAAAGGGAACTAGATCTTTACAATTCATTCCCCACTTAAAGATAACTCTTTTTAAAAACACATAAAATAAATTACAATATGAATCACTCTATAAACAAGATGATGAAAGATTCAAAATGATTGAATCACACTTTAATGTGCCATTTATGTTCTTCTATTCCTCAAATCCTCGGTCCAATTATTATTACCCAGTGTAACAAACTCTGTCATGTTTTTTGGTTTCAATTACAATGGCATCAGAAGTAGATCATCTACTTCCGATGAATGTAAATTCATCACTGTTATAGTGCTAATATCACTCACCATCTTTCACTGGATATTGCAATGTATCTTAACGTGGATATTTATTTCTCTAGAAATTAGGTATCTTAATTTATTTCTCTATAATTAATTTTAAAAAAGTTAATTTTGTGTAAAATAAAACTTAAAAACTCTTTGAGTTAGTATAAATTTTCCAATAATAAATGAAAAATTGGGTCGAGATTCATCAAAAATAAGGAGACCAGAATATTTTATCAAATGAACTCCCCAAATTCCCTAATATAACCCTCAGGTGTTATTGAATACTTACTAGTCATAATTGGAAAATTGTCACTATCAGTCAATTTATTAGTGATGTACATGGAAAGATATAAAGTGGTATTTTTTATCTTGGTAAAAACATTACTAGATACTAGAGGTGACTTAATTGATGTACCTTAAGGGAAGATAACTTTTCAAGTTGATAAATATAAGGATATTGTCAATGTTTTCAGGGTAAAAAGAATACCCTTGTATTAAATTATTATTTTACAGTTGATAACATTAATGAGAAGGTGAAAGTAAAGTTTCAAAATCAATTTAATTTTGAACAAGATAAATTGGATATATTTAATGATAATGGTGTTAACTAGACCATTTATTGTGAGGAATCTAATGAAGGGATGTTTCATTAAGAATCATTTGAGTAGTTTCAAGAAGATCCAAATGATGACTAATTTATTTAATCACCATATATAAAAAATTCATAAACTATGAAATTAAAGGAATTACATACCAAATTAAAATATGTATATCTGAGTGTGAAGTAGAATTTACCAGTTATTGTCTTATCTGAATTATAATTTGAACATAAATATAGGTTATTTGAAGTGCTAAGAAGTTATAAAACCAATATTGTTTAGTCTATATCAGATATCAAAGTAATGAGTCCATCAATTTGTATACAAAAAAATATCATAGAGGATAAGGTGAAACCAACTATTGAGTGTGAAATAAGAATTAATTCAAATATTAAAGGGGTATTAAAGGTCGAAGTAATCAATTTAGTTGATGTAGGGATAATCTATCCAATTTTTTTACAATTATTGGATAAGTAACATTCATATAATACCGAATAAGGGTGGTTTTTAATATGATCACAAATGAGGGGAATGAATTTATTTTCATAAGAACTATAACTACATGGAGAGTTTTAATTAAATATATAAAGTTTAATAAAGATACCAAGAGAGATAATTTCATTATATTATTTATATATTAGATGCTTGAAAGGATAAAAGGGAACTCTCAATTTTTCTTTTGGATGGTTTTTTGGGGCATGATAAAGTACCAATTGATCTTACAGACCAATAGAAGAAAACCTTCACATGTTTATATGGAAAATTTATATATAGGATAATTCAATTTGGATTATGTAGAGCACCTATCACATTTCAAATATGCATGGTGACTATCTTTTCAGACTACGTAGAGAAAATAATTGAAGTGGTTATGGAAGAATTTTCAGTCATTAGGATGAAATTTGTGAAGAAAACAACTTGGTACTCAACTAGTAAAAATGATAATTTATGGTAAGAAAAGGAATTGTGTTAGGATAAAGAATATCCAAGGATGTTATTCAGGTGAAAAAAAATCCAAAATTATGGTGATTTCATCACTTCTACCACCGATACTAGTTAATATAGTGAGAAGTTTCCTTGGACATGCTAGGTTTTATAGAAGATTCATAATTTATTTTGAAAATTTACAAGATAACATGTTCATTATTAGAAAAGTATGAAAAGTTCAATTTTGATAATAATTTCCCTAAATCTTTTGATAAATTGAAGGGGTTAATTTCAAAACCTATCATCACAACACCAGATCATAATATACCATTTTAAATCTTGTTTGATACTAGTGATTATGTTGTAGGAGCCGTTCTTAGGTAGAAAAAAGGAAATAAACAACATTTCATATACTATACAAGTAAGTTGTTGAATTAATCTTAACTTAATTATGATACAATAGAGAAATATTTTCTAGAAATTATTTATAACATGGATAAGTTTAGGTCATATCTCATTGGGATAAAATTGAAAATTTATATAGACCACTCAAATTTGAAATACTTATTGGATAAGAAGGAAGCTAAACTATGGATGATAAGATGTAATTTTCTTATACAATAGTATGATATGAAAATAAAAAATTAAAAGGGATCTAAGAACCAAGTTACTAATCACATATATAAATTGGATGACTTACATGAGGATAATACTCATCCCATCAAGGATGAGTTTCTAGATGAATAACTATTTTTTTCACAACTAGAGGATTTACATGGTATTATAATTTTTTAAAATACATTATTACTCTAAAGAAGCCATAATGAATGATAAGAATAGGTTTATGGTAGATATTAAGTGATACCTATGGGAGGAACCATACTTATATAATGGGAAGATATTATTCTTATAATATGTGTACTGAAAGAGACATTTTCTGTTTTGAACAATTACCACACATTATCATGTGGAGGATATTTGGGAAATATAAAAATAGAAGTTATGGTTTTTTTTAGAATGGGTTATACTATCCCATATTGTTCAATGATGCTAGGGAGTTTTTCAAAGAATTTTAATAGCTTCAAAAAGGTATAGAAATGTAAAGGTGGTAGGAAATTCCTCTTTATAGAATTATGGAAGTTAAAATATTTGATGAATGGGGTCTATAATTTATTATACCACTCACAAAATCTCATGGGAATAAGTGTATTTTAGTGGTAGTAAACTATATTTCCAAATGGGTTAAAGATATTACCTTTCCTTGAAATTTGGGTTCCTATGTAGGGATTTTTTTAGAAAAGAACATCTTTTATAGATATGTAGTTCTAATGGCTATTACAAGTGATGATAGATTACAATTTTAGAATTATTTGTTTATAATAATAATGTAGATGTATGAATACAATTATAAGAACATAAAAAATGTATCATCCATAGATAAGTGGACATGATGAAATGTTAAACAAAGCTTTGAATGGAATTATGAAAAAATAGTGAACTTATTAAGGAAGGATTTAAGTTAAAAGTTGTAGAATGTATTATGGGAATAAATAACTACATATATGACACCAATTGGTTTGTATCCATATAGGTTGGTTTTTGGAAAAGTATGCCATTGACTAGTGGAGGTTGAATGTAATCCCTTTAGGGCTGTAAAGGATGTAAACATGGATTACATGAGTGGTGATGACATGAGAAAATTTTATTTAAATGAACCATATGAGATTAGTAGATAATAATATAATAATTTAAATATTTTAAAAGAGATGATAATGAAAATTTATGACAAGATGATTTAGAAGAAGGGGTTTAAGGAAGGAAAACTGGTCCTTTTATTATATTCAATGCTAAAGGTATTTATAGGGAAGATAAAGTCCAAGTGGTATAGGCCATTTAAAATAATTTAAGTGAACCTAATGGAGTAGTTAAGTTAGGTGGATAATATGAATAACCATTCAGTATGAATGGTCATATATTGAAGCATTAATTTGAAGGGGATAAGGTGGATAAATCCACCACTATTAAGATTCCTGACTGAGAAGCTGAAAGTTATCTTGGGAGGCAACCCAAGATATTGAATTTTTTTAGTTTTGTTCTAAATAAGCATAATTTTACCCAATAAGTTTGTTTCATAAATTTTAAAAAATGTATGGGAGAATACAGATTGAGGATTAAGGGAATACACACAAACCCAAATCTAAGAATGGATAATATGAAGGGGAGTATTATACTTACCCTATCTTTTAATTGATCTTACTATCATATCATTTACTAATTACCTTGAATATTTCCATAATAAGATCTGAGAAAAAATTAAGTTGGTGGTATATGACATGTGTACTATTTGGATGATCACTCTAGGATTTTATTCATCAATTCTCTAGGAGGTAGATTACTTAGAAAATATTGAGTCATTTTTATTATGAACTTAGTTAGTGAGGTTTAAAAGGAAAGCTTGAGGTGGATCATAATATGACTTGGTTACAATGGAAGTTTGAACTTGAATTTGGGTGAGTTTCTACTATAAAGAAATAAATAGTTAGGGAACCAATTTAAAAGACAAATTAATAAGTTCTTTAAAATGGAGTAAAATGGGTAGTAGGGATCCCACTCAAATTTTTCTTTAATGACTTGGAATAGGTTGTGTCTAAAAAACCAATGCCATTAATAATAGTAAATATAAATCTAAGAGCTGACAAACCTTACCCAAATTCCATGACCTAATTATCCTAAATGACCTCTGATGATTCTTCTTGTATGGGATTGTTTAGTTTTGTATTAATAATACTCAATTAATAAGTGTTATGAACATGTAATGTCTTAAAAAAATAAAAATAGAGAAAGTGTCTAATTATCAAAGAAATGGATAGTGAGGGGAATAATAAACCCAATTTAGGAAGAGTAAATTGACTTATAAGATATTATTTAAGTTATATCAAGTAAATTATAAACCAAATAGTGGGTGAGGAACTTAAAGGAAAGGGATCTTTAAATGTGTTTCTTATTAAGATCATGATTCAACTTAATTCTATTCATTAAACCTTTAATAATCTGATACTTAAAATGATATGATATGTGATAATTATGAAACATTTTGAGAGAATTACTTGAGGGAAAATAATTAGTCTAGTGTAGGTGAATGTCTATTGTTTAATTTTGTTGTTGTTTTTTTGCTTATTTTTTAGTTTTATTTGTGTTTTTTTCAATAGTTTTTAGTTATTTGAGGATAGTTTGTAGAATTATAATAGTTTATAGAATAAGAACCATATATGAAATACCCATGCATTTATTTTCACTTACATAAGATATAATTTGAAACTTGGTTTATTTGAATGCGATTTATTGATGTTGGGATGTATTTCATTACTAGGGATGAGGCAAAAAATGATTAAACAAAATAATCAAAGAGTTGTGTGAGATTTTATTAAAGGGGGTTAAGGATATATTAAGGGAACAATGTAATATCTATCAATAACCTCAAGTATAAATTCCTTGGAAAACAAAGTATAATCCTAATGTTTAATATATTATTGTTACACCAATTTAGTGTCACAGCTGACCCTGAGAACCAGTTAGGGACAACATAGTATTGCCAACACAACTTTTAGAATACACTAAGGCTAACAGAATTCCATTTTTTCTTAAGAGTACACCAACACTTAAACTTAGCCTTTAATTAATCACCATTAGAATACATACTTTCATCAAGAGAAAATGTATCAACTTACCAAGACTACAATAAATTCAACATAATGTGGGGAAACACCTGGGAGTGGGTTGCTACCAATGTTATACTACAAAACCAATGCAAGTTCCATTCAATTTCCAAAATTTACTATTTCCAATGTTTCATGATGATCCAACACATGTTATACACTCAAGGAAATGTAAAAATTATAGTGATGATATATTTTATGGGAATTTGAAAAGTTTATCATCTTAGGGTACACCACTAGGATTAATGCTTCCAACACCACACCCTAAGGCTGTGCCAACACCAATAAAATCTATGTATGCGCCTAAGGATACATCCACATCTCAATTTTATACCATGAATCAACATTACATACATTTATAATTTAATATAATATTAGGGATGTCAAATTAAAACTATGTCAATGATCCATCTCCATATGAGGTGCCAATACAAGATTTATTACTTCAAACAGAAACTTAGGTCTCTAATTTTAGAAAAATGTTCAATTTTACCAATGAGGCACAAGTATTGATTCAGAAGAGTTCGTGAAGACCAAAACATTGAAGAGTGATTTTAAAGGATTAATTTGGAAGGAAGAAAATGGATTCAAGTATTGGGAGCTATTAATTGATGAAGAATCAATGTAGACTATATGTATGGATTGTGGGGACTGAATGAATCCATGTACATACTTGTTTATGAAATTTGGGTAATGTATTGACAATTTGGATAGAAAAAACCTAATTTGATAGAGAAGTTGATCCATGTGGGAAAGGGTAGTGGATCTTAACCAAAGGAATACAAGTTTTTATCCACATGTAATAATCTGAACAACTACTACCTATATAGATTTATCATGAGAAGTAAGAGGAAGTACAAGAAATATATCCCATGTATAGATGGGGGGTCATCATTTTTTCTTGAGAACTGGAGTTTGGAATATTAACCATCAGAGGAAGTTAAACCCAATAATCATCATAGAGAATAATTTTCTTACTCTTTTTTCTTGATTTATTATCATGATCATGTGTGGAAAAGTTCATAGTAAGGTTAGGGAAAAGTGTAATTATGGAATATTGCTGAATGATTGAATGATTTTTTTTCTATTTATATTCTTATATTATTCTTAATTATTTATTTATTTAATAACCTAATACATGAACTTATAGTATTGGGTGATGTTTTGAGAGTATAAGACCAACTTATTCTCTAGAGAAGAAATTTAGTTCTTTAAAGTATGAGAGTATCCTAAAGGCCATGGTATAATTTAATCACAAATCATTTAAACTCAATTATATTAGTATAATTATCATATAAAACCTTATAGTGACCTGTAATTATAATATGGAGATGAAGAGTGTATTGAGAGAGTAAATAATTGATTAATTCAATAATATGCATCATGAATCAATGAAACCAAACCCAACACACTTACTGATTCCTACCAAAAAACTTAAAACCAATATTCACTGCTTTTGTAATCATATTCTTATCAACATATGGATTTAATATTTCTTTGTTCCTTTGTTGCTTTATTACATTCTGTAAACACACATCGTGAAACTCTTCCACATGATCACCATAAGTAAAATCAATTTATGAATCATACATGTTATACTAGTGGAAAAGTCATGGTAACTCCTAGTTAATGTGTTACATAACCTTGTGCACTTATAGGGAGGCTATGTAGTCACCACCATATAGTATTAAATCAAGAACTATCATTTTTATATCGTGTGACATGCTTTGCATACATCAACTACTTGAATAATGTGCCAATATAGCATCTATTCACTAACTAATGTTCTGAAAATTAATGGTCACCGTATCCAACCTATGTGAAAAGAATGAACAAACTATTCCACCAAATATTGGAGGTCCTTAAGGTTTAAGACATTGGTATAAGGGATGAAGAATTGGGGTGGTATCCATTCAAATATCACCTCATTCACATACACCTTCTCATAAATAACTCCTCTTGTACTAACAAAATTTCTATATATGAAAAATTATTAACTTTATCTTATCTATAAAACTCAATATTTTCTTAAAAACACATTATATTACCAAAAATAATTATTTTATCCAAACTAATTATTTTCTACCTTGAATTATATAACACATTAAATAATAAAATTAAGATCCACTTTTATTTCATAATTTGAATTCACAAATTTGAAATCAATATCCAAAGAAATATAGAGGGAATAAGTACATTAATGATACCTTAGTTCTTGAGATAAGTTGATTGAAAATTCATTATTAGACTCAATGTTTAAATATTTCCTTTGACAACAAATTATTTAATATGTATGCATCTATTATTTTTAGGAACATACTTAAGTTTCAATATACCACTTGAAACCTTTTATATAATAAAATGACATTCAATATCAATGTGAGTTTGATATTGAGTGTTATATAGGATTTTTAAAAAGATTGATCATACTTTTATTGTCATAACCAATTCTCATAGGCATACCAAATTTCTTCTTTAAGTCTTTAAGTTATTATTTTATCCATATAATTTTTGTATAATATTGTGTAGTTGTTATATATTCTACCTACATTAAACTTAATATCACTAAATTTTATTTCTTTCAATGCCAACTAAAATATTTTCTTCCAAGTAAAAATATTTTACTCAAAGTTGTATTTGTTTTATCAATATTTATTTTCCATTCAAAATAAATAAATCTAAACATATCATTCCCATATTTTCTTTAATATAATTTATCACTATCAAGTGTTCCCTTTATATACTTGAGAATACTTTTGGTAGTATTCATGTGTGAATCCTTAGGAACACTTTAAAATCATTTATAAAAATTTAAAAAATATAATATAAAGTTTGGATAATATAAGATATAAAATTATTCTAATTAGTTTCCAAAATTCCTTCTGATTTACAATTAGGTAAACTTTATATTTTCTCAATTTTACACCAACAATTATAAGTATAGATATTTACTTAGAATATTCTATGAAATAATTCTTAACTATTACTATTTAATTCCTCTTGATATTCAAAAATATAATCATTCTACTAAATTATTTTAAGTATTAAGAAAAATTTCATCTCACTAAGTATAGAAATTTAAAAAAAAAACTTTATTTGTTTAAAAAATGTTAGGAAATTATACTCTATGTTACATAAATATATATTTTAATAAATATAAATAATGATGATTTGAGTACCTATCCTTATCTCCTTCATATATAAATTTTTATCTAGAGTTCATTTCTTGAAATTTATTTACCATATTAAACTACCCTACGTAGAGTATCATGCTCTTGAGGTTTGTTTTAAACCATAGAGTAACTTCTTGAAATTATACATGATAGAACGATATTTATCAAATATAAAACCCTTATGTTGATCAATATACACTTTATATTGAAACTCATCATTCTAGAATATATATTTCACATCAATTTGAAAAAAAAATTAGTTTCATTGGGAGATAAGGGATAAAGATATTATCATTACCTCTAACCTTGCAATTTGAGAATTATTTTCTTTAAAATAAATTCCTTCCACTTGGGAATATCCTTTTAAAACCAACCTTTCTTTATTTCTCAATTTTATCTTGATATTTATCCATTTAATTATTTTTTTATTTATGTTTAATAATCTTATCAATAGAATCTAGTTATTTTTGAGAAATAAAAATGGTTTGATAAAAAAAATCATCATTTTTCTTGTTTTTATTGGAACATTGTTATCTATATTAATATTTTACACATAAACTTTTTCTTGCACTTTCTTGTACTTTATTTTTTGAACCTTCAAAAAATATTCCTCATTATCACTGGTTTACTTAGAATCATCATTATTAATGTGTTTCTCATTTTCAAATTCATTTTCTTTTTTCCTTTAACACAATTTTTAAATCCATAAAATTTTGTTTTCGCACCATCTTCATCTTGTTCATCTTTCATCATGGGGTTTTAAATGACTATTATATAAAAAAATATACCATTTTAAGGTCTTTTTTCCATCACTAATAACCTCTTTCATTTAACAGATAACCCATAAACATTCCTTCATTTTTCTTCTAATTAAATTATCCCCAATTATGTTTTTAAATATTTATAAAAAATGGACTTCCAAATAATTTAAAGTATCTTATATAATATTTCTTCTAGTACCATAACTCAAATTTTGTTTTATTGTAATTATTCCTTAGTAAACATCTAATTTGAATATGAATAATATAAAATAAAAGTTTCTTACTAAAATATTTTCATATTTTAAACTCAACAAGCATTATTATTGTAGTGACCCATATTCGTTCCTTTGATATGATAGTCCATTTTGAGTTTTGGATTCCTAAGCCCCATAAATGGGTAAAATGATAAATTTATCTAAGTAAATGGCCTCAAAAATATTTTATAATGGTATCATTTATCTCCAGGCATGGTGTGTACCCTTGGGGTAATTTTAGTATGATTTCTATAAGGATGTTTCTAATATAATAATTTTTAATTAATTATTTTCCCACATATGTGGAAGTAAATATATTTTTAATGGATCCATGTAAGTAAATTTTGACACTATAAGGGCTTGAATCCACGTGGATCGGCCCTTTGCATGTTTCGAGGCTTATAGAGCTTGGAGGAGGCTTGGAGGAAGTTTGGAGGGACTCGAGTGTTGAGAATTGGGAGTGGGGAACTTTCATGACATGAAAGTCAGTTTCACACAGTGTAGAATAATTTCACAATGTGAAAGTGGGATTCACACCATATAATATTTTGGGGTTTGAAAAATAAAATAAATGAGAAAGGCGATGGTTTTTTTAGTGCAAACTGACCTTGAGGAATTACATGACGTGAAAGGGGATTTCATGTCGTGTAATCCCCTAAAGTTGGAATGTTTTAAGTGTTTTTCCAATCGATCGAGTTGTCAAACCCTATGGATGCTGCTTCCATTCCTCTCATCCCAGGTGACCCAGCAGTCCCCTCTTTGTAATTTTGGATACCCCTTCGACAAGAGTCGATCTCGAGCTTCCATATTCGATCTATGGTGACCTGACTTGATCCAAGTTCTTACAGGAGTGCTGATCGGAGATCCGTTGCATGGTCCATTCTCATACAAAGAACGTCAATGACTTTTTGAGCCAGGGTATTCATTAATTCTTTATTTACTTACATGTAATCATATAGCTGGAATAGTCTGTCCCCCTGGATCATAATGAAATTAATATTATAATTACTTGAACCAGATTAAATAATTGGTATAAATCACATAATGATGTTGTTTCTTTGCACCGTGATAATGGTTTGCCTCTTGATTTTCTAGATAGTGTGATATCTATACCTTTATTTATTTATCATGTTGTTCTTGATGGAAATTGGTAAAGAACATAAAGTCAAAATTAATTTATAATTAATTGGGTAAGAGATAAAGAGGATTGTTTAATGAATCTGGTTGTTGTTGTTGTTGTAATTTTATGTTAATAAAATTGATGCATGTATGCATGTTTAATTGAATTGGTTAATGAACCTGAAGCATGATGATGTCTGTTGATAAAGGAATTAAAGGCATATTAATTTAATTGTTTAATTAATTTGTGATAGCTTGTGATATCTTGTTGGTTAGGTTTCCCATAGTTTGAAAATATGAATAATGAATTAGTTAATTCAATATGGAATAATAAATGGTGTGTGATAAAAGATATTGCCTTTGTAGGGCCTGTGTTTCCTTCTTTCTTTTAAAGTCCATGTGCTTTATTCTTTGGAGCCGTTAGAGATCATTGTGTATGAAGGATAAATTCCTTGTTTTAGGGACAATAGGACAGTTTCTTGTTTGTTTCCTACTGCTTGTGATGTGATGTGATCTTGGGATGGTTTATCTTAGAGGGATGTTGTTGTATGTGGGGCAGGGAGTCCTAGATGTGATGTAATCCTAGGATGGCTGAGCCTGGATGGATGTTATGGTATGAGGGGTGGGAAGTCCTGGTTGTTGAGGTATCTATTGATTCCTGGAGTAGAAAGATACATCGTTATATTCATATGGGTGTTAGGAAGGACACTAGAGATGAGAGAACTGGTTGAAGCTGGGCTTAGTCATTGTTATCAAACCTGTTTTCTTGTTTGAATCTGTTGCTTGGATGGAGATCATGTTGTTGTTTATCTACTTTCCTTTCCCCACTACTTGAGGTAGACATATGTGTTTAGTTACTATATATTCATTGGAGGCAAAGAAAAATGGGGGTATTATATATGCTTTCCATGTTTATCTCCTCATAGTTGTATGATTTTACTCTCCTGTTATAGGTGGTGAAAACTCGATAGGTAGTTCGTCTACTTACAGTGTTGATCCCCTTATGTTTGGGGTGCTTAGAATGTTTTCCTAGAGAACCTGGTGATATGGAAGGTAATTTTGTTAAATAAATGAATAAATGTTTAACCTATGGGGTTGAATCTTTCTAGGATGCAATGATGAGGTTGAAATTCTAAGAAGTTGTGGACTCGGTTTTCTTATGCCTGGAGGGCATGGATATTTGTTGAAAAGGTAATGTGATGTGGAATTGATAATGGTTAATTAAGGGTTAAGAATTAATTAACATAAAGTGAAACTGATAAAAAGGGATAAATTAATTTAATTTAGCTCTTTAAATGGTTATGTTCTTATAGGACTCATAATCTTAGTAGTGGTAGTTGGGAGTCCGAGAGACGTTAGTTGCACTTGATTCTAAGACTAGGTTATGCCCATAGTGTGGTTGTGATATATATTATATCCTATAAATTTTAGTGTTTCTATACACTAATCCACCATATCGGTTAGGGAAACTGAAACCTTGGGGATTTTGATCACTGGGTGGGTGTTTTCCTCAACATCTTGGTGGGAGGATGGATGACTGACTACCCCCTTTGGCCCCGCTCTCTTCCCTTGGTAGTTACTTGTGCTAGTATGCTAAGTTTTACTAATATATGTGTATAGAGGGCTATAATGGCTTGTGGTTATTTCACACACATGTATCCTGGATATAGTTTCCTAAGGACTATTATAGGTATAACGTGTATAGGCTATGATGGCTTGAGGATCCTTACTCGGTGTATGGGCTGTGATGGCTTGAGTTATAATACCTGACATATAATACATGTTATGCGAGTTATGGTGGATCTTGGAAAATGCTTGGTTACTTTTGGTTATTTGGATGTGGTGGTGTGTTGAAAGAGGTGCATGTTATGGTGCTTCGACCTGGTGTCTACAAGCTAGCCTTTTTTGAGAGAGATGCTTAGGACGCGCAACATTGGGGTAGAGCGGAAAACTAGTGGGAAAGTTGTAGTGGGGTACCCTTTATATTCTTTATCATATTATATGATCTTGTATGAAATACTTGGTGAGAGTAGCCATGGTGAGGGTGGGAACTTAGTATACCTATTTATGTGATGATTTAGTTTCACTTGTTGTTCACGATTATTTAGCATGCTTCCTTTAATTTTTCATGAGAGGCTCCAGGGAGGATCCTAATGAGTATAATATTATACTCACTCTATGTATGTATAAACTATTTTTTAGGATAGTTATAGTAAGTTTGAGATCAGACTGGTTACTACTAGCTTTGGGTTTTACAGGAGCTATTTAAGATTTGTGGTCGCTGCCATCTTTACTTTCTTTTGGTACTTGTAGTTTTCCCTTTCAGTTGTAGTAGTTATTGCATGACATTACATTTGTGTACTTGGGTTTTATTTTACATTGTAGTCTGAGTAGGAGTTGGCTGGTGTCTATCTTATCTCTCTCTTCTATATTCATTTCTCTTGGAGGGTAATGCCTCCCATATTTATGTTTATTATACCCTTGGTGATGGTCTCCAACTCAGGGTCTACTAGAGGTAGGAATCGGGATTCACTATCTCTCTTCCACTATTTTCGTCCTAGTAGGGGTACAGTTTGTGGGGAGGGGGTCATAACAGAGTGGTATCAGAGGCATGTTGAGGGATAGGATGGATTTTGGAGTTAGGACTAGGTGAGGTTGCATGGGTTGGTAGGGAAACAGTGTCAGCTAAGTTTTTCAAGAACTGTAAACATAGGATACCAGCTGAGACACAAGTATTTAGGGCCCCATGTGATCTAATGCATGAATCTTTAATCTTACAGTGGCTATTAAATAAAGTGATACTTTTTTCAGGGTAGATACTTGGTAAAGGATCATGCATCATTATTATTTTCAGTTTTGTTTGAGTGGGTAGACCATGAGATATGTTAACCTAAAATTAATAAAAGAAAATAATTAATTAATGCTAAAGTCTTCCATATTGAAGGTTTAGGAGCTCTAATTTTTTTTATTTTGCAGGTATGGATTTAGGTCTATGTCCTCATCAATTTCTCATAGAATATGTTTAGTAGGTTGCGCTAGTAGATCACTGTAGAGTATAGGTTGATGATGATGACACTTGGAGGAGGACACTCCAAGAGTTTTAGCACTAGATTTTATAGAGGTATAAGGGATATATTTCAAATACAGTAAAAAAATACTAGTTGGAGGAGGTTAAGATAGCCTTCAGTTCGAGCCGTGCTTGAAAGGAGCATTGGGTATCATTGGATTTGATAATTCTACATGGGGAAGTTAGGAAATGGTGGTTCTTATTCCTCAGGGATTGTGGGGAGTTGGCAGTCTTATGGGAGGAGTTCTAAGACCAATTCAAAGATGATTTTCTTTCTTCGACTATGAAGGTGACTAGTTACTGGGAGATGCTTACCCATTGGTAGGGGAGCACTAGTGTGCGAGAGTTTGGAATCCATTTCAAAAACATTTTTTTATATGCTTCGGATCTATTTCTAGATAAGGAGGCTAGGGAAATGCATTTCAAGGAGGATTTGAATCCAGAGATCTAGAGCTAGGTTACCCCATTTATGCTGAAGATATATCTTGAGGTACAGGTGAGAGAAGAGGTCATCGAGAGGAAATTATCCAGAACCAGATCGTTACGAAAGGGGATTCATCATGATTCCTCATAAAGAAGATATGTGGTGTGGGGTTCCCAGTTTTTAGGACAGAAGAGATTCTGATCAGTAGGGGGTAGGCCCCATCCCTCAAAGTCTCATTTCTCTAGGGACAGCAGCTCTTATACCTATTCCAAGGGATAAAACATATATTTTTTATTATGAAGGCTAAGTTCATAAATAACGAGAGTGCCTGAATTTTATAAGCTTTCAATGTGCACCAGTTGTTCCGCTTTAGGTTCCTCTGTTGAGACAGTTCTAGCTAAGGCAGTAGCAGAAGGTTGCTCCAGTTTGGGATCAATAGAGAGCAGATGAGGTAGGAAGAGGGAAACCATGGGATTTCCCCCATCCTCAGAGAGTAGATAATGACCATAGAGGTGTTATTAATCCTAGCTAGAGAGGTCATGGAGCAGGTCGTGGTTAGCTTCATACTTTAGCGTTGTTAGTTCCAGGCAAGGAAAACATTGTTTGAGGTACCCTTTTCTTGTTATATACTTGGGTGAATTCTTTTTTGATCCAATAGTGAAACAATCATTCATATCACCTTCCCTTTTCCATGCTTTGGGACTTGAGGTAGAGAGGCTTCTAGTGCCCTTGGCATTGACTACGACAGTTAGAGGCCAATCTGACTTGTTTGAATTATGTAGAAACTTGGAGCTAGTGCTGAGGCAACACCGCTCTTGGGTAGATTTCCTATATTTATGAATAAAAACATATGAAATCATACTTGGTATGGATTGGTTGTATTCAGTGAAGGTTATCGTGGATTTATTTAGGAGGCAGGTTGTGTTCTTCGATGATGATGGGGAGCTAGTCGTGTTTGTTAGTGAGAGAGACTCTTGGATGGGTCAGAGGTGTGTTTTTTCTTTATCATCCTTGATGACTGAGCTGATGTTGAGTTCCTTAGAGGTTTAGCAGTCTGTGTTTCCTAGGGTCATATAAGAGTACCCTAACATCTTTCTAGAGTAGGTTATAACATTACCCTTTCAACGAGAGATCAAGTTCGTGATCGAAATACACCCAGGAATGTCTCATATATCGATGTCTCCATATAGGATAAAACCTTCTAAGCTAAGAGAACTGCGTATATAGCTCAATTTTATGTTGTGGTTTGGTTTTGTTCATCCAAGCATGTCACCATGGGGTGCATTAGTTTTGTTCATAAATAAGGATGAAAATAGTTTTTGGTTGTGTATTGATTATCATCACTTGAACCAAGTGACAGTGAAGAGCCACTATCCTCTTTCACAGATTGATAATTTATTTGATCAACTGAAGGGTGAATGTTGGTTCTTGAAGATCGATTTGAAGTTAGGATATCATCAAATGTGTGTAAATGATGAAGATATCCGAAATAATTCTTTCTGTTGTCTTCATGGGAATTATGAGTTTGTTGTGATGTCATTTGGTGTAATGAATGCTCCTAATTTTTTCACGGGTTTAATGAATAATTTGTTTCATGATTTCATGGATAAGTTCATGGTGGGTTTCATAGATGAAATCCTTGTGTACTCCATGTCTGAGGAGGAGCATACAGAGCATCTACGTGTCATCTTGGGATTTCCTCACCATGAGAAGTTGTTTGGTAAGTTTCCAAAGTGTGAATTTTGGGCTCAAGAATTCTGTTTATTGGGGAATGTTGTATCCTAGTAGGGAGTATTTATTGATATGTCAAAGATAGAAGTAGTTGTGTCTTGAGAATCCCCAAATATAGTAGAAAAGGTGCAAAGTTTCCTTGTTCTTGTAGGATATTAAATTAGGTTCGTAACTGATTTTTCTTGGGTTGTGATTCCTCTAACAATGTTGGCCAAAAAGAATCAAGCATTCCTATTGACTGATCAATGTCAGAATTTTTTTGAGTATCTGAAGGAGAAGTTGGTCAGTGATCTAGTTCTTTGTCTTCCTATAGAAGGAGTTTGGTTTTAAGTTTTCTATGATGCTTTGTGTCTTGGGTTAGGTTGTGTTCTAATGTAGTAGGGATTGGTAATTTCCTATGGGTATTGATAGTTACATCCCCATGAGAGTAACTATGCCACCCACAATCTTGAGTTGACAGTAATGATGTTTTTCCTAAATTTTTGGAGATATTACCTCATAGGTGAGAATTTTATGGTCTTCCCTAATAATAAGAGCCTGAGGTATGTTTTCTCCCAACATGACTTGAACTTGTGCCAGCATCGGTTGATGGAGTTCTTATAGGATTACAACTTCTAGATTTCATATAGACCTAGAAAGGGGAATTTTGTGGTTGATTAATTGAGTAGGAAATCATGTAGTGATGCAGTGAATGAATCTGGAAATTCCTAGAGAGTGATGGAAGAACTTTTGTCATTGAATCAAGATATAAAAGAATATGGGGGAAATTGTTATCTTTTTCAGATGATGGTGTATCCATATTAGGTGCAATGGGTGGAGGAATACCATTTGAGGAACTTGAGGTGGAAGTCTAGAGAGACCAAGTTTTTTGTGGTGAGACCCTTGATGGTTGGTTTCAGGATGAACAACATCGGGTGTTGTTCTAGGGAAGGATTTTCATTCCCTTGGCGATGCATGGGATGGTTCTCATAGAGTTCCATAGTTTAACTTTGGCGGTACATTCTAGTGTGAAAAATATGTACCAAGCTTTGATAGGTCAGTTTTGGTGGCCTGGTTTGAATCATATAGTTTCAGAGTTTGCGTCTCGATGTTTGGTATTCTAGAAGGTGAAGGCCAAGCACCATGTTCACGGTGGTTTTCTCCAGCCATCAGATATTCCTCATTGGAAGTGGAAGGAAATATCAATAGACTTTATTACTAGTTTACCTCAAGATCATGGAGTCTATGGTGCTATATGGGTGATAATGGATCATTTGATGAAATCATCCCACTTTATAGTGATCAAGGAGTTGATCACAATGACAGTTTTATCGAGGCAGTATCTGGAAGATGTGGTGAGACTCTACAGGTTCCCAAGAACAATAATTTCTGATTGAGATCCTTATTTTACCTCAAGGGTGTGGAGAGGTCTCCAACATGAATTTGGTTTTTATCTATGCCTTGGAAATACTTTTAATCCACAAACGAACGGTCAGACAGAGTGGACCATCTAGATTCTTGAAGACATGTTGTGCTCTTGTGTCCCAGATTTTGGAGGTTTGTAGATGAGGAAATTTCCCTTGTTAGAGTTATCTTACAACAATATTTTTCACTCCACCATTGGTATGGATCCATTTGAAGCCTTTTATATCAGAGCTTTCCATTTTCTATTGTTTTGGATTGAGGTCAGAGATTTAGTGATTCTGAAGCCGGAACTGGTACAAAATATGTTAGAGATGGTTCAAGTGATTAAAAAGATGATGAAATCAGCTCATAATCATCATAAATCCTATTAATATCATAGTATAAGACCTCTATAGTTTTATATTTGGGATCATGTGTTTCTGAAGGTGACTCCCCATCATGGGTAGTGAAGGTTTGGTCATAGGAGTAATCTTTCTCCCTGTTTTTTTGGGTATTTTGAGGTGTTGTCTTGTGTTGGAGCCATGGAATATCAGATAGTGATTCCCTCATATATGATCTAGATACATGATTTTTTTCACATGTCATAGCTTTATCATTATCTTCATAGCAGCTCTCACGTCATCTGTTGGGGTGAGATCGATGTTTATGATGATGCGACCTTTTAGGAGCAGCCAGTAGAGATCTAGGATTTCGAGGAGAAGGTTTTGTGTGGGTGTAATATTCCCTTGGTTCATGTCTTATGGCAGCACAGTGGTATGGAAGAGAGTACATAAGAATGTGAGTCACTGATATGCACTCAGTATCCTGAGCTGTTTGATGTTTAGCTCTTCTCATGTAACATTGTTCATTTTATGGTTACAGAACTTTTTGGTTTTGAGATGGCTTTCTCTTGTTTCTTATTTTATGTTTCTCTCTTTTGAGAGGTATCTCCCCCAAGAGAGTTTTTATGAGATGGTTTTGGTTTCTGTGTGGTTTTGTGATTATTCCTCTAGTGAGGTGGTGAGCTCCTATAGTGACTAGAGTCTTGAGAGGTATCTCACGGGGTGGATATTCAGATGACCTATTTCCTTTTCCTCTCTAGGATAGTTTTGGATTCTTGGGGATGAGAATTTTTTGAGTGGTATCTGATTAAAGGGACCAAATCTATGTGGATCTACCCTTTGTGTGTTCCTGAGGCTTGCGGAGCTTAGAGGAGGCTCAAAGGAAGTTTGTAGGGACTCGAGTGTTGAGAATTGGGAGCAAGGAACTTTCATGATGTGAAAGTCATTTTCACACCATGTAAAAGAATTTCACAACGTGAAATTGGGATCCACATTGTGTAATATTTCAGGGTTTGAAAAATAAAATAATTGTGAAAGGTGATGATTTTTTTAGTGGAAAATGACCTCAAGGAATTGCATGACATGAAAGGGTATTTCAGATTATGTAATCCACCAATGTTGTGATGTTTTAAGTGCTTTTCTAGCTACTCGGGTTATCAAACCCTATGGACACTGCTTCCCTCCCTATCATCCCAGGAGATCTGACAGTTCCCTCTTCAGTGTTTTGGATATAACTTTGATGGGAATCGATCTCAGGCTTCCATCTTCGATCCGGGGTGACCCAGTTTGATCCAAGTTCTTGTAGGATAGGTGATCGGAGATCCATTGCATGGTCCATTCTCGTGTGAATAACGTAAATGAACTTTTGAGGTAGTGGATTTATTGATTCTATACTTAATTACATGTAATCATAGATCTATCATGTTTTATCCCCTTGGATCACAATTAAATTGACCTAATAATTACTTGAACCAGATTAAAGAATTGGTATCGATCGCATAACGATGCTGCTTCTTTGTACCATGATAACAGTTTGCCTCTTGATTTTCTAGTTAGTGTGATATAAATTCCTTTCTTGGTTTATCATGTTGTTCATGATGGAAATTGGTAAAGAATTTAAATCCGAAATTAATTGATAATTAATTGGTTAAAAGATAAAGAGGCCTGTTTAATGAATCCAGCTGTTGTTGTTGTAATTTGATGTTAATAAAATTGATTCAAGTATGAATGTTTAATTGAATTAGTTAATGAACCTAAAGCATGATGATACTTATTGATAAAGGAATTAAAGGAATATTAAATTAATTGTTTAATTAATTTGTGATAGCTTGTTTCTTAGGTTTCTCATAGTTGAAACCTACGAATAATGAATCAGTTAATTCAATATGGAATAAGAACTAGTTGTGTGATGAAATATAATGCCTTTTTAGGGCTTGAGTTTCCCACTTGCTTATAAAGGCCAAGTGCCTTATGATTTGGAGCTGTGAGATATCATTGTGCGTGAAGGTTGAATGCCTAGTTTTAGGGCCAAGATCCTAGTTTCTTGTTTGTTTCCTGCTACTTGTGATGTGACGTGATGTGAGCATGAGATAACTGAACTTGGAGGGTTATTATGGTATGTGGGGTAGGGAGGCCCAAATGAGACATGATCCTAGGATGGCTAATCCTAGAGGGCTATTATGGTTTAAGGGACAGGAAGTCCCAGTTGTTGAGGTAGAAGTTAATGCATGGAGTAGAGAGATGCATTGGTATATGAATATGAGTTTCAAGAATGACACCAAAGATGATGGAATGGGTTGAATCTTGGATTACTCATTGTTATGAAAGCTGGTTGCTTGTTTTGATCAGTTGCTTAGCCAATGGCTATGTTTTTTATCTACTTTTCTTTCCCCACTGCTTGAGGCAGACAAATGTGTTTGGTTACTCTCTTTCTATGAGAGGTAAAGATATGTAGGGAATTCCACATGATTTCCATGTTTATCTCCTCATTATTGGATGTGTTTACTCTCTTTCCACATGCTTTCCATGTTTATATCCTCATGGTTGGATGAGTTTACTCTCTTGTTATAGGCGGTGAAGACTCGATGGGTAGTTCATCTACTCACCATGTTAAGCCCCTTGTTCTTAGGGAGCTTAGAATGTTTTCCTAGAGAACCTGGTGATATAGAAGGTAATGTTGTTAAATAAATGAATAAATGTTTAACCCATGGGGTTGGAGCTTTCTCGGATATAATGTTGAGGTTGAAATTCTAAGAAGCCATGGACTCAATTTGCTTATGCCTAGAGGGCATGGATCTTTGTTGAAAAGGTAATGTGATGTGGAAATGATAATGGTTAATTAATGGTTAAGAATTAATTAATGTAAAGTAAAACTGATAAAAAGGTATAAAGTAATTTAATGTAGTTATTTAAATGGTTGTGTGCTTATAGTATATATAGTTTTAGCAGTGACAACTGGGAGTCCAAGAGACGTTATCTACAGTTGATTTTGAAACTAGGTTATTCCCATAGTGTTGTTATGATCTATATTATATCAGGTACTTTTTTTTGTTTCTATACACTATTCCACCCTATCAGTTAGGGAAACTGACACCTCAGGGATTCTGAGCCTTGGGGGGGGGGGGGGTGTTTTTCCTAACATCTTAGTGGGAGGATGGATGGATGACTTCCCCTTTGGATACACCCTCTTCTCTTGGTAGTTACTTGTGTGTGTATGTGCGACGATTAGTTTTCTCAATATACGTGTGTATAGGGATGTATTGGATTGTGGTTATTTCACACACATGTATTCTGGATATAGTTTCCTAAGGAATACTATAGGTATAATGTGTATAGGATGTGGTGGCTTGATAATCCTTACCTGGTGTATGGGATGTGATGGATTTCAGTATAATACCCGATGTATGATACATGTTATGCGAGTTGTGGTGGTCCAAAAAACTACCTAGTTACTTTTGGTTATGTGGACATGGTGGTGTGTTGCACAAGGTGTATATTGTGGTGCTTCATCCATGTGTTTGTGGGATATTCTTTTTGGAGAGAGATACCCAGGATGTGCGACATTGGGGTAGAGCAGAAAAATAGTGAGGAAGTAGTAGTAGGGTAACCTTGATATTATTTATTATATTATATTTTCTTATATGTAAAACTTGGTGAGATTATCCATGGTGAGGCTAGGAACTTAGGATAATTGTTTAGGTGACAAGTTAGTTTAACTTGTTGTTCATTGTTCTTTTGCATGCTTCCTTTACTTTTTCACGAGAGGCTATGGGGAGGATCCTATTAAATATACTATTATAATCACCCTACACATATATAAACTATTTTTTTGGTCAGTTGGAGTAGGTTGGAGATCAAGCTGGTCACTACTAGCTTGGGGTTTTACAAGAGTTGTTTGGGCTTTGTGGTTGCTGTCTTCTTTACTTTCTTTTGGTACTTTCAATTTTCCATTTCAGTTGTAGTAGTTCTTACATGACATTACATTTGTGTACTTGGGTTTAATTTTACATTGTATCCTGAGAAGGAGTTGGTTGGTGTTTTTCTTATCTCTCTCTTCCGCATGTGTTTCTCTTAGAGGGTAATGCCTCCCATCTGCATGTTTATTATACCCTCAGTGCTAGTTTCCAACCCAAGGTCTACTGGAGGTGGGACTTGAGGGTCACTATATCTCTTCTCCCATTTCCAGCCAAGGAGGGGTACACTTTGTGGGAAGGGAGTTGTCACACCCCGACTTTATAATTTATTTTTATTTTATTATTTTTGGGCTCCGCGTTCTCATGTCAAGGATCGGGCTGGGTCCCAGTTTAAAATTTTATGACATTTAATGTTTTTAGTGGGTTTCAGACCCATGCATGGGAACCGAGTGGTTAGTAGTGATCGTGCGGTCGCCCCAGGTGCTTGTGCGGGTGCCCAAGTGGACTGTGTTGAGGCGCGCAATTTGCGTGCACATTTTTTTAAGTCGTGCGATGAGCGCACAGGTACCCGATTTTCATAATTTGATAATTAAATGGATTAAGTTTTAAAAATAATGTTTGTTAATAATAATAATATTATGTTGTTATTATTATTATTATCATAATAATAATAATAATAATAATAATTATTATTCTAGTATTATTATTATTATTATTTTTATTATTATAATTGTTATTATTATTATTATTATAAAATGAAAAAAATATGAAACCCTAGTCTACCCTGCATCGCCCCCCCTTCCCCATGGACTGGTCATGCAACAAAACCCCCTACAGTCACCTCCTCCCAGTCTCCCCTCCCTGTGTGATCCCGTCACCCATCCGATCCCAGCCGGCCAACCTCCGCGTTCACTCCTCCTGCTCTTGGCGCCCGACTGGCCTCTGCACCGGCTTTCGCATCCCACACTGGCCCTCTCCGCTCAGGCCACGCCATACCTCCAGATGGCCACCTCACCCCACCGCTCGCGCCCAGCTCGCGCCTCCCTATTCTCCCTTCCACGATCCGACCCCCAGCCACCTCAGACCTCTTGCCATCTCCGGTGCCCGCCCCCCAGCCGACCCAGCTAGCCTCCGCACCGCCACTCCAGCCAGCCGCCTCCTTACCGGAGATCCAGCCTCTTCGCACACACTCCCAACCTGCACATCTCAGCCGGTCCTTTTCCAGCCAGCAACAGCAAACCCAAACCCCTGTGCGTGCTGTTTTCCGGTGACCCGCCACACCACCCCGTTCGATAACCTTACCTTTGGTAAATTATTTAGTTTTGAGGGTTTTCATTAATTTATCAAAACCCTTATTGCCTTGGTTAGTAACTATTGTGTTTTGCGAGTTGTTTTGGGTGTTCATATTGGTCCGCGGAGGATTGTTTTACCCTCCGTTGAAGTTCAGTCACGTCCGCGCTCAACCTTGAGGTAGGAAAATTTGCATTTTCATTTCCGATTGAGTTCATTTAATGCTTGAGTGTTTTTAACTAAAATTTTGATTTGATTTTCACCCTCTCAATATATTTGGTTAACCAGCTATTATGTTTTCAAGTTAATTGTGTTGGAAAAAAAATAAATTTTGAAGTATTTTACCCTAGTTATGTCTTTCGGTGGTTATAGAAACTATGTTATTTGAATATCAAATGTTGTTTTGATAACATTTTCAGCATGACGCACACATTCTATATACTTTTCAATAGGTTGTGATAGTGTTTCTAGTTTGAATGAATTGTTTATAAATTATTCAGTCTATTTATTGAATTGTTTATAAATTATTTTTTCTGTTTATAAATATTTTTAATAAATTGTTGGGTTTGTTATAAAATTAGTATAATTTTCTTTTGGTATGTTTATTAAATTGTTCATATACCATTTCATTTGTTTATAATTTTTTTAATAAACTACGTGGCATTGAAAATGAAACAGTGGTTTTTGTGTGATATTTTGGGTAATGTTTTTGACTATGTAAAGCTAAATGTCTGATTGGAAATACTTATATTTTCAAAGAAATGATTTGATTGTTTAGGTAATGTGATGGCATGTTTGGTACATTAAACTCAAATGATTATGTTTGTATGAACTTTTATAAATTATTATGTTAAAAAGCTGTGTACATGCTTAAAAATATTAATTTTTGTGTTAAATTGTTTTGGAAATGTTTTGTGATTATAAGGCAATGGTTTTGTGGTTTTAAATTAACGTGTTGTGATTCTTAAAAAATGTTTTCTTTAAAGCATGAACGTTTACCTTTGAAATGTGTTTTGACATGAGTTTGAAAATGGTAAAGGCTCGTTTGGTAGTGGTAAAATGATTTGGTGTGCATTTTGGAACCTAAGGGCCTATTTGGGTTTTTAAATACAAAAGTGGTGTCTAGAGTTGTTTTATAAGATCTTGTGCAATGTTTTCATAAAGGAATTTGATTATGTAAAACTAGAGGCTCTATTTACAACTCTAAGTGTTTAATAAAGTAGTTTTGATAACCAAATGATGTGACGACCCGGTTGGCACTTTTTGTATTTGACATGTATGCATATATATAAGTATATGGGGTGCTCCTATCTAGGGTAACCCTTTATGGGTGAATGCATATCAAACATCTATGTTTGGGGTAGGAAAGTGTGGTGAGTTGAGTCACACGTGCGAGGGTCTTCCTGCTTACACAGTATTATTATAACCACCATGGGTTCCTGGGTGTCTTTTAGATGATCGAGCGATAGTTGCTGATCAACCCTGATTAGATGGGTTGGTACCCCCTAGATTGGTTGTTAAGCAAGGCGAGCTTTTCCATTGGATTGGTCAGTTATAGGGAAACTATTTGGTTATAGACTTAGGAGATTCACCATACGTAGATAGGTGGTTCTGAAACTGAGTATGTCCATGGGTATTCTAGGGATGTTTAGGATCACCCATGGTTTGCCTTTTCTTTGCTTGTTTACTCTTAGTTATACTTGTTTTTCCATCTTATACTCTCACCTATTTCTTTTACCACTACCTTGTTTTCATTTTTTGTCTTTTGTTTGAAAAATTGTAATTTGTTTCAGAAAAGGCATGTTGTGTGCGTTGGGTTTTTAAAATAGGAAAATGATATTGCTTTTATTAAAATATGGAAAACCTACTTTTATAATTGTATTTCAAACTTGTGTTAATGGATTGTTATAGGAAATGAGATGTTGGATTCTGTGGTTTATTTTGACATCTCTACTGAGAATTTTTATGCTCACACATATTCTATCATTTCAGTTGCAGGTTCCCTTTGCCCAAGTTCTCTTGGATGGATTTCTCATTATTAGAGAAAGATCGGCCTTTGGTTGGATGGTGACCTGGAAGGTCACGTGGAGGTATGTGCGTTTTTATATCCTTTTCCGCTATGAGTTTTTATTTTTTCGTTAGTTTTTATTTATCTGTTTACCACTTGTTTATGGTCCAAATCATTCCCTCATATTAATTTTGATGCCCGGTACTAGTTGTTAGCCTGTGGGGATCGGGAACTGTAGAGACCCGAAGCCTGTAATACATTGACATTACATTACATTTGCAGAATACTTAGTTCATAACAAAAACACACACACAAGGATCGTAATAGTTTAGTGTCTTTGGAAACTCAGAATATAATCTTCTAATCCTGGTGAAAGATCTTCAACATCTCCCATAAAGATCTCCTTTTTTTTATACCTAAAACCTTTCTTTATATCCTGGGGAAAAGAAAACATAAAAGGGTGAGCTCAAATGATCAGCAAGGGCAAATAAAGGAAATAAATATCATATCATATCTTTTTGAAAATCATAACCTGCAAAAGAGATCATAATATCTTATCATGGAATAAATCATAGAAGTGAAAATGAGATCCCCATAATCATAACATAAAACTTGAAACTTTGTGGCATGCACACATAATCATAGAGAATCATATCTTGTTAGTCAAGACTCATTGCCAAGACTATCTTAGTGGACAAAGTCCCTTTCTGAACCGAGTCACCCTCGTTTCAGTCTTGTTTCACTGAACCGGTATAACCTACCATTCCAGCCATGTCTATCTCATGAGATATAAAATCTTTACCCAATGCATTGGAGGGAGATATAGGTCCCACCCATCTCATAATGATACCATTCTTATGTGTGCCACAAAATCATAAATCATACATCATTGCATAACCCATGTAATAAAAATGGGAATCATAAACATCGTGACATCATAAAACAATTCATATAAGATAAAGGAATTTATAAAAAATAATTCCATCACAACATTATCAAATCAATTTAATAATAGAGATAAAACATAACCCTTTTATTATCTTAGATGGAAAATAATTTTGATAAAACACTTGAACTCCATTCTTGAGGAAAATATCCTTTATACTTCAAAAATACTTTTCCTTTCTTAACATGTCATACCGTTTTAAACTAAAAAAAGTTGATTAAAAATAAACTTGAAAACTTGTAAAGGAATCTTCTTGGAAATAATGTTTTAAAAATCCATTCATGCCGTATAAGTAAAAAAAAACATTCTTCGTACTTTTGTCGGAAAAGTCAAAAAAGTACCTCGTATGAAAAACGTCAAAAGATTATTTTCATATCTTTTACTAAAAACTCACCGAAGGGTAAAATTGGATTTAAACAATTGTAGGTGGATGGAAATAATATTACATATTGAGTAAACATGGATGTGGATGATAAAATACACCCCAATAAATGCCAAAGTATAAACAATCTCGGATAAAAATGAGATTGTGATATTTCCCTTACCTTAGGTCCGATTTGCTTCGTAAGTGTCCGAACCTCCTGTATAATGATTTAAATAATGTCATTTACTTATTACAGAATCATATTAATTGTTATTATATCATATATGGTTCACTTATGACTTTATATTACCCGTTCTTTTGTAAATTCATGTTAAAGTAGCGTTTTGGGTAAAATCGTCTCATTTGTCGTTCGTGTTTTAACTTGTAATTATTCATATGATTACTTAGATCATTATTACTTAATTATAGAATATAAAACATGATTTATATATAATATATATTCAGAATATACATATATATAATGGATTGATAAATGGAAAGAAATACACCGTTCATGGAGACGGTAGGCCGTACGTACGCATGAACGCTGTTTTCATTTCCTTATTGAATTGAGTGGAATTAAGTAGATGACATACAAATATATACACATAAATCCAGTAGATTTATAATGTCATATATTTCATTATTATTGCTTATATATACTTTATAATCATTCTTAAATGGTTAACATGGAGAATGAATCTCATCGCGTCGTGGAGACGGTAGTCCGTACGTACGCACGAGCGATGATATCATTTCCATAATTATTGAATTGAATTGGAGTGGATGATACAATATATCAGAATCAATATGATGTTATAATAACTATGTATAGTTATTATTTACACCATAATACCCATCCATGTAAGGTGTTGGTGGAAAAAACAGATTACACCACGGCGTGGAGATGGTATTCCGTACGTACGCACGCGCGGTGATTTTGTTTTCCATAGGATGGATAGATGGTGAAATAGGGTTGTTTCATACTTATAATAACATATCATTATATGAGTGATACTGATGTTATTACTTCATAATGAAACAATTTAAGAAGAAGAAGTGGAAGAAGAAATAAAGTTGAAAGAATCGGTAACGAAAATTACCTCTTCTTTGAAGCACCTCTTTGAGACCTCCTCTTAGGGCACTAAAATTGATCTTTGAGGAAGACCAGAACCTCTAGGATGTTTCTAGGTAAGTGGAGAGGAGAATTTGGCAGGGGTTGGCCGAGCTTGAAGGCTCAATGTTTTGTGAGGAAGAGAGGGAGGAGGTGCCCTTTTATAAGGGAGGAGAGGGGTACCTTTGGAATAACTAAAAATATTATTTTATTATAAAGTCAGGTTCGGTTTTAAATAGCTCCAAATTGATATAGTTTGAAGCTAAGGTGGGTATGGGTCGAAATCCTCTCATCCAGTAGAATTTAGACAAGTTTAGGTTCCTATTTTAACCTTATCATTTAGATTTAACATTAAGTTAAATAATTTTACTTTTACCGTGTCTTCTTGTGTCCTTACACTATAAGGTTAATAAACTTACTATAAGAAGACAAACGAACCCCAAATTGTTTATTATTAATATTTATAACCTTATATAAGTCATTTGGCCGAACCTTAGATTTTTAGGAATAAAATAACAATTAATAATATAAATATTTTTTAAAAACTATTTTATGTCAATTTTGACACTATTTAGTAATTGATTTTTGTGAAAATCATAACAAAATGATAAGTTTGAAGAAAGTTAATTAAATCAATACTAACATGTCATATTAACCTATAAAATTAGTGGAATTCATAAAAAGTCTCAAATTATATTTATTTGGGTATTTATAACATCAATTATGTCAATATTTCATTAATAAGATAATTACTGCATCATTGTTGTGTCATATATAAATTAAATTATTTAATGTCTAAAAATTACAAATAAAATACCATTATGTAGGAAATCATTTTATCTTTCTAATGAATATTTATAGTCGAATTTATCTTATGTATAACCCCATATTAAAAATGTTTTAGTAAATAAACTTTGATTTTAACTCTTTTAACCCTTCTTTAAATAAATTAATAATAAATGTCCTAATCTAATCCAAGTGGGCCTAAATGGTCATATTTTATTCCTAAGTTTGTTTTTGTTCTAATTAAACTTGTCCAATAGAATTAGGACATGTGTTAGGGTAATAATAATATCATTTCTACCCTTAATTACCCTATTTATTTTTAACCGTGGTAAAAAAAAGTAAAAAGTTACTATTCACCAAAAAATTATTTTCATCTCATTGAACCACATTTTACTTACTAACATCAACCGTGCCTCTCGGATTTTTGAAATTCCACTCACAGAAGCGGTAAAATTAAGTTTTATGAAAAATTTAGTTTTTTAACTACCACTTAGTGGTTTCACTATTCATCAAAAATTGAATGTTTTCAGAAAAATGCCAAAAATTAGGCCTAAGCTATATTTGATATTATGAACTCAAAAATGATTTCTATTTTACCAAATTCAAAACATATCAGTTGCATTAATTAATTTAAAAATTAATTCCCGTCATCAAAACAAAAGGCGTGTTTTTAAGAGATAATAACTATCAAAAGATTGACACTTATTTATAACTGGTTTAAATGTGAAATTACATCCAATGACCAACATTATATTAAATTGTAAAAATATATTCTAAATATACTTTAAAACCACTCAAATTAATAATTTATCACTATTAATTATTTCAATTGAAAACGTTGTTTTTAATTAAAATGTAGTAATTTTCACTATTCATCAAAATATGAAAGTTATCCGAAAATTACCAAAATTTCACCGTAAGCTAATTTCGATATTCCGGATCCAAAAATGAAGTCCATTTTAAAAAATAAAATTTACAAAATTTCAAAAAGTGGTTATTACTATTCATAACGGCTAGTTTTAATAATATTTTAATAGCAAATCGTTGTTTAGTGAAACTCGGTATTGCGTACTACACACGCTATCAAGGAAGGTCGCGATTGCGTGTAATGAAAGGCAAGTCAAGGATGCGTGTTGTGCAAGCTCCTTTTGGTGTAGCGTACAACACAAGACATTAATGAAATTAAAAAGAATATTTTTCATAAAATCTCAGGGTGTTACAGGAACGCCATTCGGGCCATGTCACGGACCGACTTAGGTGACCATTTTAGGTTCGACCTGGGTTGGTTTATGACAAAATGGTATCAGAGGAGGCCCTTGCTATTTGGGGTGTCCGGTAGATGGAGATTAGGAATTTTGGGACTCGAGAGGTAGGACGAGAGGGACGTCATAAACCCTCACCCATTCCGAACCTTGAGTTTCTAGGGGTAGTCTGAGTTTTGAGTCTTCTACTTTTGCTTTGAGATTGAGGAATGAAAATGGAGGTGGACTAGTGTAATGTTGTGACCTCACATGGAGTAGTGACCCACGTGGAGTCTGATACAATTGAGCTTCTCCTAGTCATTTACACTGGCTTAGGGCATGGTTCACAACCATGTTGCCAAGTTAAGCATAAATATTAGTTCCTCATCTAGATGGTTTGTTGTAATTTGGGTTTTATTTTGGTCTTGATTGATGTGAGTGTGTTTAAAAAAAGGGAAATGATTTTTTTTGAAAATTGAATTTGGTTTGAAAAGTGGGTTTGGTATTCGGAAAGTGGCCTTAAAGCGATTTTGAGATCTAAAGTGAAAAGTGAATTTTGGGTTGTGTTTTTGTTTATTTGGTTTTTGAGATAATCATTTTGACTCAGGATGTTACTTTTAATTATAATTTGTTTTGATATCAGTTTTGGCTTAGTGTTTTATACGTTGTTCAGAAAATGATGCCTAGAAAAGTCCCCAAAGTTTCTGATAACTCATGCCCGATTTTTGTTCCTTCTCAGATGTTTCCTGTCCTTCACAGTGATTAGGGTCCGTTAGTGGCAACAGAGTGGCTTAAAGAGGTCGAGCGCCTCTTCAGGGTATTGGGAACTCCCAAAGATGTCAGAGTTCATGCTGTTTTGGATTTGTTTGAAAGTCCAAATCTGGACGAATGGGAGTTGGTTGCCCCACCATCAATGCAAGTTGGTATGATGTGGGATGTATTCAAATCTATCTTCGTTCTATGGTTTATACCTGAAGAGGTGAATATGAAGATAAGGTAAGAGCTAATGTGTATTCAACAAGGACAATAGACGGTGAAGGCTTATATTGACCATTTTAGGGAACTTGTGTCCTTTTCTCCGGAGGTAGCGTCGCATAATTTGATGAAGAATTCTCTCTTCATCTGGGGTCTTAATCTAGATATTAAGGAGCGAGTCCTCCCTTCTAAGGACCACCACTTCACTAAACTAGTGGATAAGGTGTTTTTAGCTTATTTGGTATCTAGAAGGCAAATGGTTGAAAATACAGTGTATCCAGTTGCTCGTGAAGGTTCCCCATCTGGCGAGCAGGGTGTGCCAGAGGGACCTATTTCTAAAGAGTCCTCTGTAGTGGTTCTGGCTTCCAGTTCATTGGACCATTTAGTGGTGTTCCACTAGTGTGTCCAGTTTAGGCACGTGGAGCCGTCATGTTGTATCCCTCCAAAGACATGTCATTGTTGTGGCTGTCTGGGTTATCTAGAGAAGTTATATAAGAAGCATCGCCTAAAGAAGATGCTATGACTAGAGGAATTCTAGTTCCTGACTATGAGGTAGGAGATGCTTTAGCCATCAGATCCCCAGCCACAGGTCTTGGGGTGAATCTCGCGCGTAGTCAGGAGTTTCTGGAGGTGTGAAGCTTCTGTTTGGGTTTTATGTTTCATATTGGTAGTAGAAAATTTAAAGTATTTTCATTCTTATTTTCCACTATAAAAGCTTTGACGTGGTTGAGAGTTCATTTTTTTGTTGTGAAGTTATGAAGGACTTGTTCTATTGTAATCCAAACAGTTTCGTTTGTCTGATCATGGTTTTCTAAATCGTGCGTTCTTCTTAAAAGTGTGTTTGGACCTTGTGTGGGTTAATCTCAGTTTGGATATGTTCGTTTGGATATGTAAGGGCTTGTGGAAGGATTGATGTTGTGGTTATTCTTAGGTTCACTGCTTGATTTAAGTTCTACTTGGAGGTTCTTCTCTAGTGTTTAAGCTTTCTTTGGTCTGAGTGGAGAGTTCCAAGTTTTAGTGGATGTATTGTTCACTCGTACTATAGAAGTTGGTTTGGATCGGTTGGGATTTCCCGCATTTCCCCCCTTTTTAGGGTGATATGTTTGGGTGTTAATTTTCCGCATCAGTTGAGTTTTTTGGTGGGGGGGAGAACCCTCTTGTGTTTTCCCATTATATTGAATTGTGGTTTCTTTGGGTTTCAATAGGGTTTGGATTCTTGTTTGGTCTATTGTTCACCTGGGTGACTTTTTGGGGGTAGAAAGTGTCTGTGGTGGGGAGAATTATCACACCCCGACTTTCTAATTTATTTTTATTTTATTATTTTTGGGCTCTGCGTTCTCACATCAAGGATCAGGCTGAGTCCCGATTTAAAAATTTCTGAACTTTAATGTTTTTGGTTGGTTTTAGACCCATGCATGGGCACTGTGTGGTTAGTAGTGACCGTGTGATCACCCTAGGTGCTTGTGAGGGTGACCAAGTAGATTGCGTTGAGGCATGCAATTTTTGTGTGTGTTTTTTTAAGACGTCCGATGAGCGCACGGGTACCCGGTTTTCAGAATTTGATAATTAAATGGATTAAGTTTTAAAAAGAATGTTTGTTAATAATAATATTATTATGTTATAATAATAATAATAATAATAATAATAATAATAATTATTCAGGTATTATTATTATTGTTATTATTATAATTGTTATTATTATTATTATAAAATGAAAAAAATATAAAACCCTAGTCTACCCCACGTCGCTCACCCTTTCCCCCTAGACTGTCCGCGCAGAGGCGCCCCCTACAGCCACCTCCTTCCGGTCTCCCCTCCCTGTGTGATCCTGCTACCCAACCAATCCCATCCGACCAGCCTCTGAGTTCTCCCCTCCTGCTCTCGGCACCCGACCAGCCTCCGCACCGGCTTTCGCGTCCCGCGCTGACCCTCTCTTGCTCCAGCCACGCCGCACCTCCGGCCGACCATCTCACCCCACCACTCTCACCCAGCTCTTGCCTCCCTGCTCTCCGTGCCACGATCCAGCCCCCAGCCCCTAGCCACCTCACACCCCCTTCCGTCTCTGGTGCCCTCCGCCCATCCCACCCATCCAGCCTTCACACCACCGCTTCGGCCAGCCGCCTCCTTACTGGAGCTCCGACCTCTCCACGCCCGATCCTAACCCAAACGTCCTAGTCGACCCTTTTCCATCTAGCAGCAGCAAACCCGAACCCCTGTGAGTGCTTTTTTCTGGTGACCGGCTGATCTGCCCCATTAGACAACCTTTCCTTCAGTAAATTCCTTAGTTTTGAGGGTTTTCATTAATTTATTAAAACCCTTATTACCTCGGTTAGTAACTGTTGTGTTTTTCAAGTTGTTTTGGGTGTGCAGATTGGTCCGTGGGGGATTGTTTTACCCTCCGTCGAAGTTCAGTCACGTCCCCACTCAACCTTGAGGTAGGAAAATCTGCATTTTCATTTCTGATTGAGTTCATTTAATGATTTAGTGTTTTTAACTAAATTTTTGATTTTATTCTCACCCTCATAATATATTTGGTTAACCATCTATTATGTTTTCAAGTTAATTGTGTAGCAAAAAAAAGTTTTCAAAATATTTTACCCTGGTTATGTATTTCTGTGGTTATAGAAACTATGTTATTTCAATGTCAAATGTTGTTTTGATAATGTTTTTAGCATGACACGCACCTTCAATATACTTGTCAATAGGTTGTGATAGTGTTTATAGTTTGAATGAATTATTTATAAATTATTCGGTCTATTTATTGTTATAAATTGTTTTTTCTATTTATAAATATTTTTAATAATTTTTTGGGTTCTTTATAAAATTATTTATAATTTTCTTTTGGTATGTTTAGTAAATTGTTCATAGAACATTTCATTTGTTTATAAAATTTTTAATAAACTGGTTGACATTAAAAATGAACCAGTGGGTTTTTTGTGATATTTTGGGTAATGTTTTCGACTATGTAAAGCTAAAGGTCTGATTGGAAACACTTGTATTTTCAAAGAAATGATTTGATTATTTAAGTAATGTGATGACTCATTAGTTACCTTCAACTCAAATGATGACGTTTTTATGAACTTTTAGAAATGATTGTGTTAGAAAGATGTGTACATGGTTGACAACCTTATTGTTTGTGTTAAATTATTTTGGAAATGTTTTGTGATTATAAGAAAATGGTTTTGTGGTTTTAAATTAATGTATTGTTCTTCCTAAACAATGCTTTATTTAAATCATGGTCTTTTATCTTTGAAATGTGTTGTGATGTGAGTTTGAAAATGGTAAAGGCTTGTTTGGTAGTGGTAAAATGATTTGGTGTGCGTTTTAGAACCTAAGGGCTCGTTTGGATTTTTAAATACAAAAGTGGTGTCTAGAATTATTTTATAATAGCTTGTGCAATGTTTTCATAAAGGCATTTGATTATGTAAAACAAGAGGATCTATTTACAACTCCAAGTGTTTTATAAAGTGGTTTTGATAACCGAATGATGTGATGGCCCGGTTTTCACTTTGTGTGTTTGACATGTATGTATATATATAAGTATATGGGGCGCTTCTATTTAGGGTAAACCTTTATGGGTGAACGCATAGAAAGCATCTGTGTTTGGGGTAGGCAAGTACGGTGAGTTGATTCATGCATGCAAGGGTCTTATTACTTACATGGTATTATTATAACCACCATGGGTTCCTAGGTGTCTTTTAGATGATCGAGTGATGGTTGCTGATCAACCCTGATTAGACAGGTTGGTACCCCCTGGATTGGTTTTTAAGACATGTGGAATTTGACACTAGATTGGTCAATTATATTGCTGCTAGTTGGTTATAGACTTAGGAGCTTCACCATACGCCGACAGGTGGTTCTGAAACCGAGTACATACAGGGGTCTTCTAGGGATGTTTAGGATCACCCATGATTTGCCTTTTCTTTTCTTTTTTACTCTCAGCTATACTTGTTTTCACACTTATACTCTCACCTGTTTCTTTTAGAACTACCTTGTTTTCCTTGTTTGGATTTTGTATGAAAATTTTAATTTGTTTCAGAAAAGGCACGTGGTGTGCATTGGGTTTCTAAAATGGAAAAATGATATTTTTTTATTAAAATATGGAAAGCCTACTTTTATAATTGTATTTCAAACTTGTGTTAATGGATTTTTTTTGGGAAAGGTGACATTGGATTTTGTGGTTTATTTTGGCATCCCTACTAAGTATTTTTATGCTCATGCCTATTCTATCATTTCAGTTGTAGGTTCCCTTTGCTCAGGTTCTCTTGGATAGATTGATCATTATTAGAGAATAATTGGCCTTTGGTTGGATGGTGACCTGGAAGGTCACGTGGAGTTATGTGCATTTTTACTTCCTTTCTGCTGCGAGTTTTTATTTCATCGTCAGTTTTTATTTATCTGTTTACCTCCTATTTAGGGGACAAATCGTTCCCTCATGTTAATTTTGATGCTTGACACTAGTTGACAGCCCATGGGGATTAGGAATTCCCTTCAATCCATGTTGCAGACTAGCTCGAGTGACTGATTTAGGGTTGACCCAGGTTGGTTTGTGACAAGAGTCGTGACAGACACCACTTTTGTGCTTGATATGTGGGGTTTTACCTAGGGTAGGTGTTTTTGTTACGTGGGTTTTGGGCCTCTAAATGATACATTTTAGGGTAGAGCTATTTTTTTATTTTAGATATATATATTTCACCCATAAAAACTCATCCCAGGGTTATCCACCATTGATATAAAACCTAATGGAAAAAAGATCAAATATATTTTCTATAGAGGGGATTGAGGTTTTGTATTAGGAGAAGATGATGATGGATAACATATATTTGGTGAGAGAGCCTCAAAGATTTAACAAATAACTATGAGATAAGATTGTTTATTTTGATCACTATATCATTTATTTAATTCCACTTTAGATTAATTTTATTGGTGTTTATTGGTGGTCTTTGACTAATTATCAATTGGTAGTGACATGATTCATAGAGAATTGGGTGGATGGAGCTGGTTCGAAAGGCCTTTGGTTATGGAATTCCCAATCACATGATGTGTGGTCTTTAAAACACACATCATGCATAAAATCAATGAAGATAGGGTTTATGTGGTGTAATTAAATATCACATAGTTTTTAGTCCACATAAAAATTATTATTTTTATATGGTATATGACTTGAGGGTCATAGAGTACATGCTATGCTCATTTAAATAACATGGCATGGGATACAATGCATTCCCAATGTATACCTTATGATCTATAAATTTTATATCTATGAGAACATTCCATTTTTCTTTGGATCACATGATCCAGGGTTATAATAGAACACATCGAATGACCCTTCAGTTTTTGACGTTAAGTATGTATTTGTAGATAACACAATCCAAACTACTAGAGCACATTCTTAAGAAATAAAAGAGTTCCACATGCCATTAAACCCTTCCAAGAACAACATGTAAGTTTAAATTACATGATAAGATGATGGATATTCACACTTGACTAATTATTAAGATTCACATGTTGTGTATAATAAAGTACATGTCATTTATTTTGGGTACTTTGATATTTTCCATATATTTTCACCCGAGTATTATAATTAAAAAATATTAGTCCATTCTATGAATTTTTATACTTATAATATGATACTGTGATATTATTTGAAATAAAAGACTAGTTTCTATGTGTTTTGGGTAGTTTGAGGATCTTATCTTCATAAAGAAAATATGGTTTTGGAATGGAACATTGGATATGTCATAGAGCTGGTAACCCCACTCATGAATTTATGATATAAGGGAATGGGTCCTCTATACATGTGAAAAATTCAATACCCCCTCATAGGTCCATGGTTTGGGTTTCCCAATATTAACATTTTAGGTATGGATTTGGTACCCCCATGATCTTGACTAGGTATGGGTCCTATATAAGGGTTGGAAACCCCCTTGTTCATTATATATTATTACCCATTAAAGAATAATTTTTCTATATTACTGGTGGAGTAGGAAACCCACTCATTTTATACACACACCTTAGTTATGAGTAGGCCCCTAACTACACAACCATGTGGTGAGGTGTGGTACTCTATCCATAGGGGTTTGGTAACCCGTTAACAAATCCTTTCCTAATTTATGAGGTGAATTATCCCACTATAATTTTAGAGAGTGTTGTAATGATAGTTTAAGGAATATTGGGTTTAGTCACTCCCTCATTTTATATAGTTTTCCCCTGATGTGGTAAACCCCCTATAGTTTTAGAAGGGTGGATTATGAGTTATTGAGGTTTTTCAGTCTATATACTATATGATTTTTAATTAATATGTTATGTTTGGATGCCTTAGAGATATGATATACAAATGGTCTATGGAATTTAGACCTTATAGATATTTTTTTTATTCAAGGTGACTTTGGTTATGAATGAGCTATAAATCTATCATAGAGATAAAATGAGAAGATATGGACTTCATTATGTCTACGAGTTTCCTATTTATAAATCATATATGGGTTCTATTCTAGGGATTCACTATTTATTTCATGATATTGGGTTATGATATGACGTGTTATACCATATTTCATTTTTTCCAAGTGTCTTACTAGGTATGTTTATATTCATCCCTGTATGGGATTTTTCGTACACATGTTGTGTCTTTGTAGATGATTTATAGTTTAGTGGTGGTCTTGATGGACATAGAGGTGGTACTAATTGTGAAAATATGTTTCTTAGTGGTTCTAGGTGGTGTTTTGTGATGATTTGTGTTATTGGTGACATCTTTCCAAGAGTCCCCATAGTGAGGTGGTGTTATCCATTATAATATTCCCTTTTTCTTGGTGATATCATTCTTTATGTTGGCTTTCTTTTGAGTTTAGTATGGGGAATTGTATTGGATAGATAATGTATTATTATTATATTTTTTATAGAGTGTAGTTATTTATACATAGTATTTGGATGTTCATTCTATGTATATTAAAGTTTCATTTTCATTACAGTATGTTATAGGCTAAGAATCCCCATGCATGTTATTTCTTATTGGTGTTAGTAATTTTACCCTAGATCATTGGATGTAATATTAAGTGGAAAACTTGGATTATTTCTAACCCAAGTCTTGGTGGGTTAGTTCATGTTAGAGTGGTATCATAGAATTTGACTCCTTGTGAAGGAGTTTAGAGTTAGTAGTATTATAAGGATTTGGTTGATATTTAAGGAAATAGTTTTAAGGGATCATGAGTTTGGGTTCCAAACTAGGGAACCTAGTGTTGGTGTAAAAATAAATGTATCCATTCACTAGGATTGATAATTTTTGGATCAACGAAAACTATGAGGCACCAATTATAGGGAGAAAAGAAGTTTGTAGATGTATCATATAAAGTGTCAGTTTTGTTATTCCATATATCCTTATTAAGTCAGATCACCAATATATACTTTAGTAGTCAAGGGTTCAACCAGATGACTATACGATGCTACCCTATAAACAACTAGATGTGATTTAGTGTTAGAGTTTTGAAGTGCCCATTCTAGTGATAAAGTCTATGGTTTCTGATCTATTGAGTGACAAGGCATTGATTTAAGTACCTGATTAAGGGGTATATTTTTTATATTGAGTATAGGGTAGAACCTCCACCTATAGAGTATAGTGTAGTCCTAATGGGTAGGATGAGACTACCCTTAGGCTATGAGAATTCTACAACCTTCAATGCCTAGGGTATCATAGGTTTTAAGATGATCTTGATCCTTAAGTGATATGGGATGGGTTAGAAACAGTGACACATGTTTATATTTGGTTTGTATACCAAATAAACACATGGTTTCTATTTTATTCCATTCTATTACATAGTGAACTATTTTTGTAATTTTAATTGACTACATTGGTTGGAGTTTAAGTATTTTATTTTCTATAGAGGAGTATTATTTAGTAGCGTTGAGGATGGAATAGGTTTAGAAGTGGTTGAATCCTTAGTGGGAAAGAATGATCATAGATGAATACATTTTTAGTATCAATAAAATCATGAGGTATTTCATTGAAATCATTTTTAATAAATATCTTGAGAGAACTAAGGTTTGAGTGAAGACTCTAGAGTAAAATTCTAGTTGGGACTGCACCTCTATATAACCCCACCTATGCCAGAGTTCTGGAAGAGAAGCTAGTGGTGTAGTAGGTTAAGTTATAGGTGGATGATGTATCGATCCACTTCATCTACCACCACTTCCTAGTGTACCTCTCAATGATTTGGGAGTTGGTGTCAAGGACCGTCGAAATATGTATTCTATGGAGGTACTTGATTAGACAATAACTATTGTGGTTCAAGGTATGATATGTACCCTTTTCATACTAGAACTTTACTTGTTGGCATCATTATAAGCCATTTTTTTCTTCATCATTAGTCTAAGAGTTAGAGATACTACTAGAGTATAGTTTAAACCTTTTGGATAGGTAATCCTACTGAATATAACCATAAAATCACTTGTATCTTTCATCAATGAGAGTCAATTCTAGGAAAGTATGTTTCTATGGGATCTCATAGTAGAAAAGATGAGACCCTATGAAATTATCAAGGGCATGAAAAGATAATATATAGTCTAACCTTGGATATATTGATATATTTATAAGGTTATATGTTGTCAATTATATGGTTCAGGCTTCACCTTCATCAATAAGTATAACCCAAGAAGGAAAAGCAAGGACAATCCTCAAGAAGTTGTAGCCAGATATTCCATTGGATGGTGAGTTTTATTTGAGAACTATGGTTGATTCTAATTATTATTCCTACAGTTGAATATATGTGAGATTATATTTTGGTGTTGTGGTTTTTTTAGAGGATTAGCGCTTCAGTTGTAGAGGAGTGTATGGGAAATTCCCCATAGTTTTTTAGAGTTTATTCCTCATTGGGAGTTTGAACCCTATATTAACATACATTTTGGAATTGCATTAATATATTTTAAAATATATTAGGTGGACTAAATATTTATAGGGAGCTAAGGGTTATATTAATTTATCATTTTTGAGATAGAATTTTTTAGGCCATGCTTACCCTATGTATCTCTAGTTTAATTATCCATAAAGTCATATAAGAGAAAGATATTTTTTTATTAAAGATCAACCTTTGGTCTAGATGTTATTGACTTTGGTTTTGTGAGGATAAAAATACAACAATGTATTTTATGTATCTCTATAGATATTATGAGTTCCTTGTGATGATGTTTGAAGAGATAAAAATAACCTATTGTGTTTCTAGGAAACATGAACAAGATCTTCCAACTATTCCTAGACTAGTTCCTGATAGTATTTGTTGATGACATAATTTTATTCATTAGACTACGAGTACTATGATAATATAAGGATTGTATTAGACTTTATTTGAGTAAAATAGTTGTATAGTTAACTCTCAAAGTATATATTTTGAATCTAGGAAGTTGATTTCATAGGGAAAGTCACCTTAAATATTGGGGTGAAAACTGATTCTATTGAGTTTGGGGCAATGAACTATTGAGAGCCACCAAAGAGTGATTGAGGTTCACAACTTCCATGGTTTATTATGATATATCTTGATATTTTTGGTGGATTTATCTAGGATTTTGGTGTTATGAACTCACTTAATCGAAAGGAAGTAGTTTTTTATATAAACCTTACAACACCAAAAATATTTTGATAAGATGAGGTAGGGTATGACCAGTGCTACTATCCAACATTTTAAAAAGGAAGGAGTCAGTGTATAGTGTTCTGCAATGTATTTGGGATTATAAATTGTTGTGTGCTAAGGTATAAGTAGGAAATAATTGCTTTTGGGTCTAGAAAATTAAGATCCCATGAGTAGAACTACATGATTGATGAGTTAGAACTCTCAAATATTGTATCCACCTTGAAAACCCAAGAACACTGTCTCTTTGGTTAGTGATTATTATTCTATATGGATTCTTAGTCCCTTATGTATATTTTCTCTTAGAGAGATATCAACCTGACAGTAAGACGATTACCATATTATCTTTAAGTTTATTACTCTGAGATAGTATATACACTAGGAAAGGATTATGAGGTGGTTTATTCCCTTGGTAAGAGATTGCATGATCAATAGGCTAAACAGTGTGAGTTTGGTTGTTTTGAGCACATAACTAACTAGGTATTCAGTCATATCTATTATGTAGTAACCCTATATATATAGTGATATATTTGGTGATATTATTTGTGTCATCTTGATATATTTGACGAGGTATATAATTATGAAGTTTGAGGTTGTAGTTGCTCAATCCTAGGTGTTACCCTAGGGTAAAAAGATGATAGATCAAGGATATCTAGATAAGTTAAGACCATCCACTTCAGGTTATGGTGAAATGGGTTATCTACAAGTTGATATATTATTACAAGGTGATTTAAGGAGATCGATATTGATTATTTTGTTTTTTTTTGTAGATTTCATGAATGAGTGAAAAGCCAATTTGTTCATTTATAGAGGATTGAAATTTAGATTGTATAAGGGATGTAAATGCTTCCGCTAAAGAGGTTAGAATACATATTTGGGTTTTTTTATCCTTGTGCACTAAGTTATTAGTGTTGAAATATATATTTTATCGAGATCTAATAAGTAGTGGAAGGCCTCTAGGGGCATAATCCTTCAAGTATATAATGGTTTGATATAGTTTTATTATTAGGGATCCTAATAAAAATTTTGGTGTAAAGAGATTTTATCTTTATGATATCCTTCTAGGTCTCTCTTAGAAAATGTTGGAAGTTTGATTCTCTATTAAGATACCTTTTTTAATGAGTTATTCCTAGATAGGATTAACGATTCATGGTTTTGATTAATTCCATGGAGATATATGACCTTGGGATAGAAATGGTTTTTAGTAAGTAATCTTGTTGAGATTTTTTTGTTAAATTCTAGTTCATGCATTGGGGAATTTCCTTCATACATGCTTAAGATGATCATTAATTGTGAATTAATGGAAATTATATTCTATGTTTTTGGAGGTGTATGGGATGAATTCATTATATCTTGAGTTCATGTGGATTTTGGGCCTCTATAGGTTTATGATAATGTTCATATTGACATTATCCTCTTATATAAGATTGTTTTGTGAGTTTTTTTCTTATTAGACCTGATTTTTTTCTTTTTAAGAGTGAGAAGTTTAAATTTGGGGAGAATATAGTGACTTGGGTTGTTTCCTTGGACATGGTAGTCCATTTTTGAGTCTTGTGCTATATAAAAGGGTAAAATGGAAATATACCTATATAAAATGATCTCAAAAATGTTTTCTAATAGAACCATTGATCTTGGGGCATGGGGTTTACCCTTGGAAGAGTTTTGGTGTGATTCTATGCCATATGATTTTTTAAGAAAATAATATTTAATTAATTATTATACCATGTGTGTGAACGTCAATATCTCCTAAATAGAGTATCGTATAGAAATTTTTACACTATAGATGAGCTTGTAATGGAGGTTTCTTTCCTAGGTGAGGTTTTTTTATGCAGAGTTTAGGCCCCTGACTAGGACATTTTTGGGTAGACCTATTTGTTTTATTTTATAAAAATATATTCCACATATAACCCCTCACTATATGGTTAGACATTATTGATGGAAAACCCAAGGTAAGGGATATTGGACATCTCATCCATATAGGGGATCTAGGACACAAATCATGGGAAGATAACTATGGATCATAGATCATTAGAGAGAGAATCTCAAAGGTTCGGTGAATCATAATGAAGTAGGAATTGTTTGTTTTTATTGATCCATTATTCATTTTATAATAATTTTGATTCTTGTTCTTGCTGTTTTTTGATAGTTTTTGTTTTATTATATACTAGTAGTGGTGTGATTCATGATTGATTGGATGGATTGTTCTAGTTTGAAAAGATTATAGTTCTAGAATTTTAGATCATATGATGAATGAAATTTGAAACACACACTATGTATATAAATAGTGAAACTATGGTTTATATAATAGCATTACATATCACTTGGTGTATAGTCCACACAAAAACACCATGATTCTTTATAGGGTACACGACCTAGGTGTAGCAAAGTACACATCTTGCCACCCCATTTGATATAAATGGTGTGTAGTTGGAAGTACATGCCATATTCATTTACACGGAATGACATGGGATGTAGTGAATTCCCATGGAATCTCTCAGGATCCACCCAACATGTGGTTAAGGGAACATTCCATGTAGTTTTGGATCACATGTATCAGTGTCTTGTTAGTATATTTTTTCTGAACCTATAGTGTCACATTCTATGTATGTATAGTGGACACATTGTGTATTTGTAGAAAACACAACCTGAGATACTAAATTACACTCTTAAACAACTTATGAGTCCCTCAAAATATGTAACACTTCCCAAAATACCATGCAGGTTGAATTTACATGATGGGAAAACTATAACTCACACCCAGCTACTACCCAAGACCCACACATTATGTAGAGTAAAGTACATGTCGTGCATTGTGAGTACTTTAGGTTTTTCCATATATTTTTCCAATGGTGTAAAAAATGGATAAATGAATAGTCTATTATAACCATTTTTCATCATATAATTGTATGATCCTCTTCAAAATTAGATATTTATTTTCATATGTTTTAGGCAGTTTAAGGATCTTAACTTTTTGGATATGATAGGGTTTGGGAAAGGTGATTTGGAGTTGTTACCAATTCTATAACTTCTTGATGAATTTTTGATATAAGGGAAAGGGTTATCCATGCTTATTAATATCCCCACATGGATTTAAGGTGTGTGTCCTCTATTTCAGGAATTTGGGGTATAGAGTCAATAACCCCTTTATCTCAACAAGGCAATGGTCCTCCATAAGGGTTGGTCACCCCATGTTTTGGTATACATTATTCCCTAATAAGGAGATGGTCCCCTATATTACTTAGAGTTTATAAATACCGTGTAGCTTTTGTTTGGGTACTTCATTATGTGTCAAGCTGTAGTCCTTTATTTATAGGGTTTACTTACTCCATCAGTTGATATGTTCTACTTTGATGAGGCATGATCCCCTATTTAAGTTTCATAGAGAGTTAGTGTGAAATTTTATGGGAGATGGGGTTTAGGTACTCTATAATTCAATCCAATTATCCTTTAACATGGAATGATTCCCCCTACATTTTCAAAAGGGTGTCTTGGGATTTTTAGATGATATGTGGTTTGGTTTCTATAGTACCTATAATGTATTTGGCATGCTTGGATGCCTTTTAAAAATGATATACAATTGGGATTTTGAATTTGGACCTTATGGGTATTTTTCTATTTAGGATGACTCTGGTAATATATAATATGGGATAACTTTTGGAGATTATCTTAGACAACATTAACTTCCCTATGTCCATAGGTTTCATCTTTATAAATAATATATGGATCATATTCTAAAGATTCTCTATTTATTCCCTAATCTTGGGTTATGAGATGAATTGTTGTACTATATTTCCTTTGTATCATTGGATAATCCTACCAGGTAGGTTTATACCCACCCCTTCATGGGATTCATTCCCACACATGTTATGTATGTATATACAATTCATAGTTTTGTGGTGATCTTGATGGATGTGAAGCTGGTATGACTTGTGTGAAGTTGTTTCTTAGAGGCGTTGGGTGGTTCTAAGTGATGATGGTTCCTATTGGTGATTTATTCCAAGGAGTTCCTATAGAAAAGAGGTTTTATCACTTAGAATATTCCTATTATTCATTGTATTTCATATTTTTTATTGGTTTTCTTTCAGGTTTTCCTATGATACATTGTATTGGATAGAATATGTCTAAAAATCATGTTTGTTATATAGTGAAATTATTTATATACTCTATATGGATATGGGTTTTATGTATGTTATATTTTCATTTATTTTACATGATATTATAGTATAATTCCACCATTTTATGTTATGACTTATTGGTTCTATCTGCCAACCCCTAGTAAATTGTAGGAAGTCTTAGGGTGGAACAATCAGCTTACTATCTAACCAGGAGGGATCTTAGTGGTTCCATTCGTGTTATTTATTACCATATTAACAAGTTTTATATTCTTCCTTTAATCCAATTTATTTTCTTAATTATGTATGGAGTTTTATACTCTTGTTTTATTCTATGATATATTTAACATGACTTAAAATAATTTGATAGAAAATCATTTCTATTGTCCATTAACACAAATTTTTCATTAGGTGTGAAAAAAGATATTTATTTTCTATTTGAATGTAGTATAAGTGGAAACCCTAGGTTATATATCGATAGGAGTGCACTAAATCCATTTTCCACTTGTTGGTTAAGAAGAATAGTGTTTTTATTTTGAAGGAAAGTAAGCATGAAACAAATATTTGAAAACATATGACATGAGAAAAGTGATTAGGTTAGGGTTAGATTTCCAATTATAATATTATCCTAGTTTTAAATTGTTGAGATTTTATTCTTATTAATTGATAAGTGAGAGTTTCTGTAACCATTTTCCCTTTATCCCTTTGCTGAATGAAAATGGTGAAATTATCCTAACAAAAACATTTGTTCCAGTCTACCCTCCTTCGAATGTGAAAAAGTGTAATAGTGGATTACCCTCAGTTTACTTAGGAAAAACCCAACTAGGTATTTTTATTACTAATTAATATAATATTATCCACTAACCATTACTCATGTGTCAACAACCACTTAACACAACACCACTTATCCTAGAGCATTTCACCAAATATGTTCTAAAACCAAGTGGTGGGAGACTATGGACTATAGACCAATTCAATAATAATAGACAAAATTAAGTCAATCAAAACTAAATTTTAAATTAAATTATACTAAAAAATATTGAAATAAATTAACTAGGAAGAGATTATTAAATTGAAACACTAAGACTCAAGAATTAAAAATGTCATTCCTTCCCTTCCCTAATCACTTAGAAGCATTACCCCTCCATTTGGGAAGTAATGGGGATCAGAGGCAAGAAGGAGGATGAAACTTGGTTGTATGATGTGACTTACTAAGATTATAGTACTTATTTTATTTCATCCTCCTTTTCACCTATTATCCTCATATTTATTTATAGGTATAAAATTTCATTCTTTCAGTCTCTAAAGATTCCCATTCAAATCATGCTTCATGGTAAAAAATTCTTAATTCCATTAAAAAAAATTCAGGAGATATTTAAATCCTTATGAAAAATGGATTAAAAATTTCTATTAGATATGGAATATGGTCATTTGATATTTTTTTCAACATAGTTTTTAATTTTCACATGCATGCAGTGAACATGAATTCTCTCATATAGAGTGTTCTTTTCATCATGGTACTTATTTTCCATTGAAAGAGAAACATGGACTTCCATACCATGAACTTCTTTCTCATTACAACTTCATGTAATTTGTCAATATCCTCATTGTCATATATAACCATTACTTTCAATAGATACTAATTATAAGTTTTTTAAGCACATACCCATGATTGAATTAATTAGTTTATCACTATGCGTGCAGTGATCTTTATCATCGAACAGTTCTAATATCTACATCCCCTAGTTTCAGCCCCAACCAAATACCATAATCCATGACTGAGATCATATTTGGACTATATCAATCTAGATTCAATTATTGATTGATTTATAAAATTTAATTAGTATAAATTATCTAGGTTTAGACTTTACAAAGATCACAACCCATCGTATATGGTCGGCTTGCAGAAAGCTTCTCTCAGAAAAAATAATGAACATCTGGTATACAATGCTCAATTTCCTCTTGACTAGTGAATTGGGCAATATTGAATCCTATTTTTCTTCATGGTTGGATTTTCATAGAGAAGAAACAAATCTATCATCATGCCAGTTCTTCTAGATACTTTATTCTTATTCAAATCATCTTGGTTTGAACTTTGACATGTCGAGTGTTATTCATAAGGTTGACAACAGAATAGAACTTCAGTCGATCTTGTATACTAGTAGAGATGTAAATCATGTCTTCAAACAACTTAAAAGATCCTTCAAGCTTTAGTCAAAGTTCAACCATTAATATTAGATTCGTCTTTGTGATTATCTTCATCACCACAACATCTAGATTAGTTAATCATCTACAGTGCCTCCCAAATATTTACTTGTACCAAAGAATAGAATCTGATTATTATTTATCAAAACATAGTAAATTCAGATTTCAGATCATCTTCAGTCCATGTGACTCAACCGAGATCGATACTTGCTTAAAACTTCTCTTGAAATGGTGAGATTGCTTCTCTCATGTCTGCAATGAAGTTTATTGGTTCTTAAATTTAGAGTTTTTTTATTCTTTGAATTTATTCAAGATTCATCTGCTAGAATATTATTCAAATGAACCCATATTTACTAAGGATGGTTGGAAATATTCATTAAGGTAGGAGAAAATATGTATTCCCATTATCATAGCACTCCACTAATTTAGTTTGCATAGTGTCATGCTGAGTGAGGCACATATGCAACAGGACACAGTCATAGGATTCATGGTAGAAGGTAGGTTCATGGTCATAGAGAAAAAATGAAGGCTTCATGGAAATAGGAAGACTTCATGGTTTTAAGCTTGCACATGGTACCAAGAACATGGTTATAGGGCATAGATACATGATTCATGGTCATAGGATTCTCAGTCGATAGAAGGATCATGGTCATAGGCTTCACAATCATGGGATACTTCCCATAAAAGAATGCCCTTTTCATTTTAGGAATGTCATACAGTTTTCCATGAGATTATGTGACCTTTTTGAAAATTACCATCTTTAATATGCATAATGAAAAGAAATTCATGATTATTAATGTAATATATATTCAAAAATTATAGAGAATTATTGGAATATTGATTCTCATTAAATCCCAAAAATTAATTATAAATGTAAAAACCATGATTTGAGCCAATTTACAATTCAATTCCTGATTAATGAATGTAACAAAAATGTATGGATTTTCTATGATTTAGATTATTTATTAAGTTATTTTTAATAAAAAACTTTACAAAATTATAAAAGTTTTATGATTTATCACCCCCATCACCCCCAAACTTAACACATTACACTCCTGATAAAATTTCAGTAATGAATTTAGACAAGTGAATTTAAATGGATACTAAAGTGATATTTAAATGCCACCCAATGTAAATTACCATTTTGAACACCATTTTTCTCACTATTATCATTAATCCTAAAGGATATTTATTCCATTTTCCTCATCAATTTTATTAAATTGAACCCCACTTCCTCCATCCTCTCATGTATACTTATACCTACCTTCCTAGATTTTTATGCTCAAAACTCGGTATGATTTTCAATAAAGGTTTCTCTCATTCTAAGTTTATAAAAGTGACACCATAGGATTGATGAATTTATTAATATACACCCAATTAGTCAATATTCCATGCTTATTATGAGGTCTTCAGGATTGAGTTCAAATATTTCTAACACTTAAAGGTGGGTTGGATTCAAATGTAAAATTGTTGTGGCTAAAGAAGAGTCTTGTATCTAATATGAAACTCAATGCATGATTTTTAGTTTACTTAAAGTATAGATTCATCCCTTTCTCCATATTACACAACTTATCTTATCTTACTGGAATTATCCATATACAACCCACACACCCTTCATCACTTTCATAGTAGTTGACATTCCTTTCCCTATTTCCTCCAGCAAGATTCTTTAAACATTTTTTACTTTGGGTCTACTCTTGAAGGAAAGGATGGACTTTATAATTTCTATGGTAGGTGTGGGACCTTATAAAACTCCTTATGAAATCCATACTCTATTGAATTAAGTAGTATGATCATCACCACTTTCTACCCTCTTTTTTAATAGCATTATTCTAACTTTTTTAGGTCTGGATTTCTCTTCAGAATCATTTTTATAGAAAGAGAGGGAATTTTTTTTATCAAAAAGTGGTTGATATCGATCTCTAGCCTTGAATTATATCCATAATTTTTCTTTTCAATATTTACATTGTGATTTTTATCCTAGATCAATAATAAAAAATTTGTAGTAAAATATTCTTTAAATTCAAATTGAATATGAAAAACAAGTTTTCTAGCTCATTTTCTTTCTCCCCCACACTTGAATCCAACATAGATCATGAAAATGATTATAAAGAAAGGTGTATAGGGATAATTTTATGGTAAATCAATTTATAAAATATTAATTCGTATATTCTAAGGGCTATAAGGATTAAATGAATGATATATTTGAAAATATAGATTATTGAACAAAATGGGATTAAAAATAAAATGAATGCCTCAATCTTGCATAGCACAGAATACTCAAATGATCCATGGTTTTGACTGGATAAATCAGTAATTTATGGTTATTTGACTAGGCTTGGGTTCACTCAAGAAAAAGGTAATTATAAAGAAGATATCAAAAATTGGTTCTGAAGTCATAATGGTAAGTCTAATTTTTTTGGAAAATATGTCATGGAATGAGATTAAAAACATAGTGGGTTTTGCATGAATTTCCTTCATTTAGAATTTGTAAACCTTCATATTTCAGCATTCATATAAGGTGATTAAATGGGTAAAATTAGTTTCCGAACCTTAGCATAGATTCAAAATTTTAATGGGTATTTAGGTTAAACTCACAGGTTTCAAAAAAAGTGATAAAATAATGAAAGAAAACACAAAATATTAACAAAAAATAACAAAAAAATAGAAAAAGAAAATACAAAAGTCCTAAACTAAAGGTCTTAAACTATAAGGTTCCCTCCCCCACACTTTAACAATGCAATATCTTCAATGTATTAAAATAAATTAATCATGTAATCATATTTTAATTATAATCTCAATATGAAATCATGTGTTAAGGAGAGGTAAAATATAATGGTATGTTATTGATAGTTAGTTTGGATGAGTGTGAGATCCTAAAATAGTTCTTATGGTAGATTCCCATGAAAATTACTTAATCAGTGTCTATTATAGTGAATGAGTTTTCTTATCCTTTATTTAGAATCTACATAACACCAAAATGATAAACATGAGTGACTATAAATATACCTTCCCATATGGAGTGAAGTTTACTAGATATTATCTTGATTCTATATTTTTAAAGCAACACTTGGTCTCTAGGATGGAGGATTTTGGGTTGTATCATCTTGTCATGAGAAACCTAAGTTCTTTATTAGTATATTCAATAATTTTCAAAAGCCTCCCTTCTAATTTAATTTAGTTATTTTATATCTAATTATCTATCTTTTCTAGATTATTCCAAGTACAAATTCATTTCTTTGATAGCCTAGTATGCTTTGTGCTCTAACTCCACTGGTAGATGAAAAATATTTCCATAGATTAAATAGTAAGGGCTCATTCCTATGGGTGTTTTTTTGTTTTTTGTAGGGTTATAAGGTGTCTTCCAACCTTTGGCTCCAATACTTCCCATTATATTTTACTATATTTTCAAGAATATATTATATTTCCCTATTGGAGATTTTAGCTTGGAAATTTGTTTAGCAATGGTAGGATATAGATGTCTTATGATGTAATCCATATTTATTCAACATGGGATCCATTATTTTATTTAAAAATTGGATCCTTTGGTCACTGATGAAGGGTCTTGGTACTCTAAAACTGAATAATATGTTAGTACTGAAAAAATCACACACAAATTTAGCATCATCAATTTTGGTGGATTTTGATTCCACCCATTTTGAAACATAATCTACAGTATGAAGAATATAAGAATTTCCAAACGATATAAGAAAAGGTCTCATAGTCTATTCCCCATTATTTAAAAATTTCATAAAAGATAATGGGGCTTTGAGGCATCTCTTTTATTTTAGAAATATTTCTAGAAAATTGGGATTTTCACACTTTTTACAATATTCATGTGCATTATTGAATAGCATGGGTTAATAAATATCATATTCTAAAACTTTTATTGTAGTTATTTGTGGTCCAAAGTTGCCTCCACAATCTAGTGTGTGAAAAAAAATTCAAAAACAGATTCAATTTCACTTCCAAGAAATCATATCCTTATTACTTGGTCAATTATAATTTTCTAAAGAAATAGATATTCATAAATATAAAATCTAGATTCATATTTGAGTTTTTTTATGGGAGTTAAAATGAGACGATGCTTGAGAAGTTACCAAATAATTTACTATGTCTACATACCATGGTACTTCCCCTTTTACTATATAGATTTGTTCTCTAGAATGTGGTCATTCAATGGTTTTTGTTTTATAGTTTTAGCTTCATCAATGTTAGGTAGTCTGCTTAGGTGATCAACCACTTGATTTTCAACTCCTTTTTTATCTTTAATCTCTAAGTTGAATTATTTCGGAAGAATTATCCATCTTACTAGCCTAGATTTTTCATCTTCCCTTTCCATCAAGTACCTAAGGGATATATGGTTGGAAAATACTGTGACTTTAGTTCCATGAAAATAATATCTGAACTTATCTAAAGAAAACAACAACTACAAGGAACCCCTTTTAGGTGGTGTTATAGTTGATCTGGGAAGAATCTAGTGTTATTAAGGAATAATCAATGACTTTTGGTTTTCTTTCAATCCTTTGGGAAAGAACTTCCCCCACAGGTTGGTTTGAAGCCTCATATAGTAGTTCAAATGAATGTTCCCAATTGGGTGGCTACATTACTATAAGGGTGATTAATCTTCTATTAAGTTCATAAAATTCTTCCCTATATTCATCATTAAAATAAAATTCATTTTTTTTCAAAATTAATCTAGAAAGAGGGAGATCAATATTACTAAAATCCTATATGAATCTTATATAGAACTTTCATAGCCCCAAAAAGTTTTAACATGAGGGGAAGGAACTTATTACTTCAATTTTAGATTTATTTACCTTAATTAATTTTTGTTAAATAATTTTCCCTAATACTATTCCTCTTTAAACCATGAAATTTCACCTTTCAAAATTCAAAAAAATATTTTACTCAATACAGGTTTTCAATACCTTTTACAGATTTATTAAACAGTGGAAAAAAAATTAAAAAATAGTGGATTAATCTAATAATTGGTCCAGGAAATCTTAAATGTGATATGAAAATATACACAACATGCACCTTTTATTTTTTTTGGGGAGTTTAATAGCCCAAAAGTCATACCATTATAGGAAAAAATTTCAAAAATACATTTGATTATTGTCTTTTCTTGGTCTTTTAGAGAAATGAACACCTGAAAACATCCTTAAAACCCATATAAGAAATAATAATGATTTTTTATTTCCAACATTTAAAATATCTGGTTAATGAAAGGAATGAGAATGTGATATTTTCTTGTGACTTGATTTAGATTTCTATAATCATTAAATACTCTCCTGCTATTTTGAATTCTCACAGGGACCAATTCATTTTTCTCATTCATCACAATAGTTAGGTATATTTTATTGGAAACTACATGGTTGGGTTTGACCCACTGTGATTCAAAAATGGGTTAAATGGCGTCTTCTACTAAAAAATTATCTATTAATTTTTTTACTACCACCATAATGGTGGGATTAGGCCATCTTTGAGGCTGGATAACTGGTTTGGAGTATCCCTCAAGCATAATTCTATATTAATAGATTTTGTGGTTTATTCCTAGAATATAACCTAATCTCCACCCAATTTATTGTAATTATTCTCTCAAAATTTCAATCAAATTTTGTTCTTAGGTTCTATATATATTTTTAGTAATTATCATTAGAAGTTTTACTCCTTCCATGATATAAGAATATTTTAAATTAGTGGGAAGTGATTTTATTTCCAAATTTGGGGGTTGTTTAAGATATGAAATTAAATTGAGGTTTTCCACTTTTAATGAATGAATTTATTTTACAAAAGGAAACATTTCAGCTTCACATTCTTGAAAGAAATAAATGGATTCATTGGAAACCTCAAAATTTACATCTTCTTCTAATTTGAAAATGGAATTTCCAAAATATTTAAAATTATAGGTTTCCTTATCTCCAATGGAATATTCAATAAAAAATTACTTTACCAAAGTAAAAAATTCATGAAACATACCCTTTTCTCCTATAGATTTAGTAAATTTAGTACGAGAGAGTGTAAAAAGCTATTTCTCATCAAAAGGGTGCCTCATTGAGTTGAAAGTATTGAAGTGGATAATGTTGTATCCAAACTCCATGGTGAGTATTTCCTTCATTTACATTGATTATTATAATATATTCCTTAAATAATGGTCTTATCAATATGATGTGTGAGTGGATTAGTGCTCTATATTCCTCCATGGTAAGCACATATAAGTCAACTGGGAATACCAATCCTTTAACTAGTATAAACACATATTAAAATACTCATACTAAAAAAGAATTGGATCTATTTGAAAGTTTTTCCACCACTCTTTTGGGATTAAAGTATCCCATCTAAAAATATGTAAACATAGAGTGAGGCATAACATTTATAGAAGCACATAAATCTCATAAAGTATTGGGAAAAGTTAAAGATCCAATAGTGAAAGGAATAGAGAATATCCCTAGATCTTGATATTTGGTGGGTAAAGGTAGCATGATAAGAGATGGAAAAATTATTCTTAAATTGATCATTTCATTTACATCAAGGATTATCTTTTTAGTATAATTTTTGTGATAAATTTATCATATTTTGGAATTTTATATATGAATTAAATAATAATTATATCAATTTCAACTTTCTAGAATGTTTCTAAAATTTACCTTTCAAGTTATTCTTATTCTATTTTATTTAACTAGATCATCTTGGGTGGGAATTTAAGTGTAAGGTCCTTATTTTCCCTTTGTTTCCTTTGTATTGGTGCCTCTGGTCTTTCTTTCTTTCACCTTTTATACCTTTCTTATTCCTTTTTTTATTCTTCTTGGTTAGGTTTATTTTCAGAAATATGTCCAAAATTTTTATGCCTCATTTCCTCAAGTTCATGTTGATTTTTCTTAGGGACAAGTGGTTGAATCATTTTACCACTTCTTGTTTCTATTATACTGACATTTTCCTTTGTATTTGGGACTATTTGGGCTGGTAGTTTCCCTATTTTTTTGGAAAGAAGCTCCACCAAACCTTTGAATTAGGTTCTTATCTTATCTATTTTATATTTGAGCTCTTGAACCTTGAACTCTAGATATTTATTTTTAGGGGATGGTACATTGGTTGAAGTTTTTTCACAGGGATTATTTTTTTAGAAAGTATGGGGTTTTTGGTAAGTGGGAGGGTTATATGTTTATTTTTAAGATTGCCAAAAGGAGGTGGGTTTTGGAATTTTTTTTCTAAAATGGGGGTTGAGGTGGGTATTGGTTATAATGGTATGGTCTATCCTAGTTATTTTAACTTCTAAATCGAGGTTGGAATTGAGTTCTATCTCACCATGGTAGATTTTGTAACACCCCATTATAATTTTTAGTTATTTCTAGACCCTTGTTTTGATCATGATTTTGTTGGGTCTTGTTTTGGGTTCATTTTGTGAGTTTTTTGAAAAATTTGGAAACTTATGGGGCTATGAATAGTTGGTTTATGGTTAAGGAAAACTATGTGGTTTGTCCCAAAAAACCATGCACCCTGTTGTGAACCACTAGAAGGGGGTGTAAAAATACTTTAACCATGCATCCATCCCCTTAAAACTATACACCCTTGGATAGTGAGGGTTTTCATAGTTGGAACATGGTTAAAATTCCCATGTGTCCAAACTATAAACACTATCCAAAAGTCTATTAGGGGTTCACAATTTGTTTAACCATACAACCCTACCAGCAAACCAGGCACTCCATTTTTAATTCCCTGATAATTATTTTAAAAATTACCAAGACCCCTTATTTAACCCCTAAACACCTCCTAATCTCATATTATCTCAAATAAATCCTCCCTTAGTTCTTAAGAGGCCTCTCCCTTTATATTATAAGTGTATTTTCTTCATTCTTTACAAATAACTTTTTGGTATGTTTCATTGTGATTTGGTTTCCCTTTTTTTGTATACCCTCACTAGATATCTTATCCTTTCATCTCATTGGATCCCAATTGGTCTGTTTATTCTAGATCTGATGGGTTTGATAGAGGATTGATGATGTTTCTTATGGATATAGGATCATCAAAACCTGATATACTCTTCCCTTATCTCTGTTATTGAAGGCGATTATTCTTCCCTCCATTCTTGAGGTAGTCTATTGTAATGTCCCGGACCTATCCGACACTTTCCTTTGTCAAAAAAAGGTCAAGAAGTGTTCTAGAGGGTAAGATGGACTTTTCCCACACTTTCCAGAATTTTGAAACTACACGCCGTGTAGTTTGAGTACATGCCGTGTACTCCATTTCCGGGTATACCCCGTGTTGCAAGCTGTGTCCTTGCTATGTGGAATAAATGAGTACATGCCGTGTGACCAATTCTACATGCCGTGTAGTCCCTCCCCGCGTGCGCGTTACCAGTCAACGACTGTGTGCCGTGTTGGAGCTGTGTCCTTGCCATGTGCAATAAATGTGTACATGCCGTGTGACCAGTTCTACATGCTGTGTAGTCCCTCCCCGCGTACGCTTTACCAGTCAACGGCCGTATTCCGTGTTGGAGCCGTGTCCTTGCCGTGTGCAATAAATGAATACACGCTGTGTGACCAGTTCTATACACCATGTAGTCCCTCCCTGCGTACGCGCTATCAGTCAACGACCGTATGCCATGTTGGAGCCATGTCCTTGACATGTACAATAAATGAGTACACGCCGTGTGTCCAAACTACATGCTGTGTAGTCCTTCCCCGCGTATGCGTTACCCTCAAACCATGTGTTGACCAGTCAACGGCTGCAGAGCCGTGTTGGAAGCCACGTGGAGACCGTGTGAAAGAACCGAGTACACGCCGTGTACCATAAAGTACAAACCGTGTACTTTTGCTTTTCATGCTTATAAAAGGAGGGGTCCCCTCCTCCTTTTCAACACACACCTCTCCTCCCCTCTCCTCTGAGCAGAGCTCTTTTAAGAGACTCGAAGGCTCTTCCTTCCATAACTTCTTCGTCCGAGCTCTGATTTACGATCCGTCAGCGGCCACGGGGTCATAACGATGAGTTGGAGCTTCCGAGCTTGGATCCGTTGTCTTTCCTTTGGACTTTCCTTTTCCGACCTCCACCCAAGGAGGTTTTTCTGGGACCCGACAGAAGTGACGGACGCCGACAGACGTCTTCTAAGGTTGATCCGGGGGAGCGTTGCGATCAGGAACCTGTTGAGGTAGGGATCTTACCTTCGTCTCTTTAATTTGTGCATCATGCGGGGTGAGTATCCTCTTGTTTTCATGAGGAACAGTTGAACCTTTAAATAAAGATAATAACTGGTTAAAGAATGGGGATGGGAAGTTGTGATTGCTGTTACTTTATATCCTGTGATATTTTGTTGTGAATTGAATGAGATTCTGTCTACGGAAAATCATGGTCGTTGGGGGAATTTGCTTACGCAATTAAATGTTTCCCTCTCCTTCTATATTTTCTTATGGATGGAACTTTGTGGAATGTGGAAATTGGTTAATCACGTAAAGTTGGATGTTAAAATCTGGAACCCTTGTGTGATCACCCCGGTTAAACAAAATGGAATAATGAACATGTGGGTGTTGTCTTGGTTACGTGGCATGTAATGGGGGTGTTTTGTGGGTTGTTGTGGATAGGGTGGGAAGAAGGGCTGTGACAAATGGTATTAAAGGGATGATGATGTGTGGGTTCAGTGTGGTCGTGGTTATGGTGGTTGGCAGCAGGGCTGTAGGGATGGGTTTGAATGTGAATGGGATATGGGTTGTGATTATTAAATAAAAAGTGGAAGAGTTAATGAATGGTGGGTCATGGTAATGGAACAGGTTTAATAATCAACGGGGTTGGTTGGTTAATAAGAGGACTTGGTTTTGTTTCTTGTGTTTTCCTAACTTGATTTGTGGATGGCAGGGTTATGCTTTACGAACGATCGATGTGGTTGGTTGTGGATAGTTTCCCAGTAGTTAAGGAACTAAATAAACTAAATTCTGCTAAAACGTGAAAACCTAAATGGGGTTGGGGTTGTTTGTTGTATGCATGCTTCATAGTAGCAGTGCCAAGACACGTGATCAGTTTCTCTGTTTAGAAGCCATAGGTTGGGCTGTGTGTTTGGTATATATATATATCTGTATCTTTTGTGTTTTATCTCACCCCACCCATGTTGTGCACTTAGTGCCGAACACTCCCATTCCATGAGAGAGGGTGTTTTTCCTTTAGTTACTAGATTTTTCATGCTCCTTCTCCCCTAGGTTGTGATGGCTTGAGGCGACCTTACACCTAAGACTCTTCGGGTAGGTTTAGATTGGGGTGGTTTTATCCTAAGACTCTTCAGGAATTGTTTCCCAAGAATCTTAGGGATGAGGCCCAGGTGTGTGCGGGCGAGATACGTGGTTGTGAGCCCTAGGTGTGTGGGGGTGGGATACGTGGTTGTGAGGCCCAGGTGTGTGCGGGCATGATACGTGGTTGTGAGGCCCAGGTGTGTGCGGGCGGGATACGTGGTTGTGAGGCCCAGGTGTGTGCGGGCAGGATACGTGGTGGTGAGGCCTAGGTGTGTGCGGGCGGGGAGAGTGTGGCAACATCAGGACGTTTTCCATTAGGAAGAGCAGCTAATTAAGGTGAAATGGTGCGGGGTACCCAATACTCTTGTTTCTTATATACTACTACCTATTGTGCTTGTGTTTTGGTGAGTGTGGCTGGTGAGGTTGGGTGGATAGATTTCCTTGCTAGGTTTCTTCTATTGTTCTCACGGGACATTAGGATCTCTCCCCACTTGTGCATGAGAGCTTTAGGTTTCCCTACTGAGTATACTTGTATGCTCACCCTACATTTAATTTCAGGTTTCTAGGAGGACTACCAGGGCCGTGTGAGACCCTACTAGTCGGACAGTTGGAGTTTTTGCTGTTGCTGCACCTTGTTTTCTTTTGGTATTGTACTTTGAGCTTTCTTTTACTTGTACCTTGTTATAAAATTATTTAACCATGCATGTGGGCTTGGTTTGGGTTTATTTATATACACTGTTTCTTTTCCTTTTGGTGGTTGAATTGTCATATTTCCCGATCCTAAATAATAAAAAAGGGTAATGCCTCCCATATTTGTGAAAACTCATACCCTTGGTGCTAGTCGCCACCCCGGGGCCTACTGGAGGCAGGACTCGGGGGTCATTATCTCCCTTTCACCATTTCCAGCTCAGGAGGGGCATCTTTGGTGGGAGGGGGTCATGACATCTATAAGGGTTCTAATTCATGAATTGCATAAATTTCTTGTAAATTAATTTGATTTATTCAATAAAAATTCAATATTTCATATTGGAATATAATTTTTATAAGATATGCATGTTTTTAAAAGTGTTTTCTTTAAAAATATATTTGTTCACAGCAAGTGTTCGATAAAATACTTCAATGGTGGTTATAGTTTTAAAACAGATTTTCAAGACCAAAATTAGAAAGTATTTGATATGAAAAATGTTTTATTAAATTAGAGAATGGTTTTTAAATGGACTTTTAAAACGTATCACATTGGGTAACCTTGAGTGCATCATAAAATAAACTTATCACTTTTTGTGTGTGTAACGCCACAAGAGGTTTTATGTCACTTTAGTGTGTGTAATGACACTAGAGGTTATATTGGTTGGATCTACCTTAGGCCTGTATTAGGTATTTTATTTTATGTATAGCATGTATTCCCATAGGTTAGAGTCCAAACGGTGTGCTTTTTCATTTATGATTGGTTTATCACATGATGGTATTTTAATGGTTATTTTCTCACATGCTTATACTATAGTGTATCCAAGGTTGATTTGATTATGTTTTCATACTATATTTCCTATACTTGAAAAATTCCTAGATTTGGAGAATATGGTATGCTTTTATGAAAACCAAAGTATGATTTACAAAAATGGTTTTGTTTTCATAAAGTTATTTGTAAATTGGATTTGTTTTAAAGAAAGAGCTAATGCATTCTTGATATTATAAATTGTATAGATCCTTTGGTGGAATCCTACTGGTATTTTTGACCATACCCTACTTTTTCCTTTGGGTGGTTGTATATATTGTTTTTTTGGAATTAGTTAAAGGGAAGGGAATTATGTAGCATTCTGATTTCTCTTGTTATCATCATCTTCATAGTGGGATGGTTTTGTGGTGACAAATGTCCACACAGAGACTTGTCTAGACTTTTCTTGTTTTTTCATTCTGATTTAGACTATTTGAATTGAAATTTTATATATCATGGGTTTTTAATATATTAATTCCAAATTATTCCTATTGGTTTACTTTATTTCAGTTATACATGAGACACATTTTATTCTTTTTTTGTATATCACCATGTGGTGGACCGTGTTGGGTGACTTGTCTAGTTGACCTAAGTTGGTTCATTATAAAATGAAATCAAAGGTGATACCCAACCTTAAGTATTGTGAAACCACCTGGGTTTGGTTCCAAGTTTTTGTTATACTATAGTTAGGAGTATCATAATTTGGAAACTAAGTACATGAGGGTGCCTGGCCAGCTCACTTCTGTGATTGAACTTGAGTTACTATGGGTGGTATGGTAAATTTTTCCAAGATTATGACTTCTTGGTTGAAGTTGTTTGAATAAACTGGACTTTGGATTTATTTAAATGAACTTTATATTTTCTTAAGAATTTTATTTCATTCATATAATTCTTAAATTATTTAAATTATTCTTGTTTAATTACATCAATATGGACTTTAGAAGTTGGTATTTTGATTTTGGAATTTTCTCTAAAGTTGATTGGTTATTGTCTTGTGTTCATTAGAAAATGAATCCTAGAAGATATTTTCAAAATCCAAGAGAGGAAACTTTGAATCCAATACCATAGGTGAATCCTCCAGTGTAACCTTCTTTGGTGGAAGCAATAATCTGTACCATTTAAACTCTGGGTCATGCGAGTGTCAGGAACCCAAGACAAGTGTATGACCATGACATAGAATTTAATAAGGAGGATATACCCATATTCTATGGTGAAAAAGGACCCCAAGAATAATAGGAGTGGTTTGAGTGTATTTAAAGGATATTTAACTTTATGAATAATCCTAAGGAATCTAAGTTGATATTTTCCAAATACAAGTTTGAAGGATTAGGAAGGAGATGGTTGGAATCTATTGTGTTTGAAAAGTTTCATGAAGATCTCACCCATGAATCCTTAAAGAAAATATTAAACTAGAAGTTTTATCCTAATATGTTATGTGTGGAAAATAAATAGGATTTTCTAACCTTAGAGCAAGGGGAGCATACCATTCTAGAGAATTCCACCTATTTTTCTGAGTTGGTTCACTTGGAACTAGAGTTTGTTACCAATGATTACCTAAAATATTTGAGGTTTGAGATGAGGATGAGGGCTGATATTTGTTCAATGATAATTATCATGTTCATTCCAAATTTTGTGGAGGGAGTTGATAAATATTCTATGGATGAGGTAGAAATAGATGGCAATACAGGTTTGGGTAGAGATTCTATTGTTGAAGATGTTATCCAGGGCGTGTTTTCTGTCTAGAAAAAGAAGCAGAAGGGAATCCAATTTTCTTTAGGACTTGTTTCAGGGGCTTCATTAGGAAAAAATAAGTTTGTTTAATATTAGTGTGGAAGGCCTGGTCATATAAATATTAATTTTATGGAGGCTTCCAATACTTGTCATCATTGTGAAAAAACTATCCATCTGAGGCATTTTTGTGGAAGGATATCCTAAGGAAGTAAGGTTGGATCCACTCTCACCAAGGGATCATAGGTTTGTTCTGATTATTCCAAGGGTGGTGGGTCTTATAAATTGTAAAATTTGGGTGTTAATGTGGATAAGAAAGCTCAGGTAAGATCTAATACCATATGTCTTTATGTTGCAGGGTATGCACTAGAGCAATCTGAAGCAGTATCAGTTACTGTTAGAGGTATGGTGTTTATTTCATTTTCTAGGCGCTATATTTATTTGATGTAGGTTCTTATCATTATTTTATAACTTTAAAGTTAGTTTATGATTTTGATTTACATTCAGAGATTATGTCATTATTATTGAATCTTTTCACACTTTTGGGAAAGAGTTCTGAACAAGGTTTCAAATGCCCTGCATGTCGGGTGATGATAGATGACTTTGAAGTGGTGTGTGATTTATTTGTTATTGATATTGATATCATAAAATTGATTATTGTAATGGATTAGATGATTGAATTTGAGGAATAAATTTATTGTTATCATCATCAAGTTCATTTTTTTAATCTCCCGATGGAGTCACTCATGTCTTTCATGGTGAGTGGGATTCTAGGTCTGGGAGAGAGGGGCCTACTGTTCTATATGCTGAGGGTGATATCATGTAAGATTTTAGAGGTTTTATTAGATTCTATTGATCTCTTTTTGAGTAGTACACTCCTTGTGGTGGTTTCTTTATACTCCAAGGTCTTTCTAGATGATTTTTTTTTTGATTTTACCACCATAGAGATATGTCAAGTTTTCTATTGACCTGCTACCTAGTATGATGCCAATTTCTATGCCATCATGTCATATAGAACCTACTAAATTTTTTGAACTTAAATTCAATCTTTAGGACACTTAGTATAAGGTATTTATTTATCCTATCATGTTACTATGGGCTTCAGTATTCCACTTTTCTAAGAAGATGGATGGGAGCCTTAGGCTTCACATGGATTATCGAAAGTTATATCTAGTGATTGTTAAGAACATGTATCCTTTACCAAGGATTGATAATTTTTTTGATCAAATCTATGGGGAATGTTGGTTTTAAAAGGTTGAAATCTGGTTAGGTTACCACTAGTTGATATTATGAGAAGAGGATATACCTAAGATAGTGTTTAGGAGCCGGTATGATCATTTTGAGTTTTTGGTTTTACCGTTCAGCCTCACTAACACTCATGCACTATTTATGGCATTGATTAAATAGATATTTCATTGGTTCTTGTAATATTTTTTAGTCATGTTCTTGGATGATATTTTGGTGTACTCCAAGTCAGAGGAGGAGCATATAGACCATTCAGATATCATTCTTAGAACCTTAAGGGAACATCTCTTGTATGGTTATATTTCCAAGTGTGAATTATGGATTCAAGAAGTGAAATTTTTAGTAAGTTTTATCTATGAGAGGGTAATATCAGAAGATCCTAAAAATATATAGGAAATAATTTCCTAGTAGAATCTTATAAATGTGTTTGATATCCAAATCTTCTTGGGTTTGATTGGTTATTGGATGCGTTCTATTCAAGAATTCTCTAATATTGCATCTATGATGATATATTTTACCCATAAGGGTGTAAAGTTTGAATGGAATAAAAAATCTCAGAGATATTTTGAGGAAATTAAGATGAAACCAACTTTAGATCATTTTTTATTCTTTTAGAACCATGTTTAGGAGAATATTGTTATGCAATTATTTTGGTATGGGTTTGGGGTGTGCCTTGATGAAAAGGAAACAAGTGGTGGATTATGACTCTGATTAGTTACACCCTCATGGGAAGAGATACCCTAGACATGATCTTGAGTGGGTGACGATTATGCATGAACTCAAAATGTGGTGTCACTATCACTTTGGGGAGGACTTTATAGTATATTCTGATCATAAAATCCTGAAGTATATTTTCAATCCTAGGGATCTGAACTTTCTATAGAGATGTTGGGTTGAGTATCTCTAGAATTTTTATTTTGATATTTATTATAATCTGAAGAAAGTTAATGTGGTATCTGATGCATTGGTAAGGAAATTACTAACTCAATCCTTGAACGAATTAGTGGAAGATTGGTCTCTGATGAGTTTGTTCACTGAGGTTATCTTGGAAGTGAAAGAATCTAGTGAGCATGTGTTATTGGATTCGATAAAGATTGAATCATTGTTTGATGGGTGGGTTTAGATCAATCAAGTATCTAACACTGATTTCCAACACTTTAGTGAAATATTTTATGGTAGGGAGACCTTGAGTGAGTGGTCTCAGTCTCTAAGTGGTGCCTTGTGTTTTAGAAGTAGGTTGGTTGTTTCTTTATCTCTGTGGTAAGAATTGATGGACGATGTACACCAGTATTGCTGGTCCATACACCCTAGGACTACTAATACATATCATGATTTGAAACATCAGTATTAGTGTCCATGGATGAGATGGTCAATTATAGAATTTGTGTCATAGTTCCTAACTTGTCAAAGAATAAAGATGAAGCACCATAGACCCACTGGTTTGTTTCATACCTTACCCATTATGGTATTGAAATGGGATAATATTTCTATGGAATTCATCACATTTTTACCATGATATCCTAGTGGGAAGGATGTGATTTGGGTGACCATTGATTGACTCATGAAATCTGTACATTTCCTCCCTATTAAAGAGATAAAAAAGGCAGAATAGATTAGTCATTTTTATATCCTAGAGGTGGTGAGACTTCACAGGGTTCCCTCTATGATTATTTTTAAAAGAAGACTGAGGTTAACATATAGGTTTTGGAAAGGTTTTCAAGAGGTTATGTGTTCTTAGTTGAAATTGAGCATGACATATCATCCATATAAGGATGAAAAAATAGTAAGAGATATCTTGATTCTTGATGATATGCTTTGGGTGTGCATTCTTGATTTTGGTGGCTCTTAGGAAAAACATCTTCTTCTAGTCGAGTTTAATTATATAAAAAAAATAAGGTCTCGATTAATATGAAACCCTTTGAATAATTGTATGGGTGTCCATGTAGATCTCCCTTATGTTGGGAAGATATGGGAAAGTAGTCCTTGGTTGGACCAAGCGTTATTTAGGAGATGAGAGAAAATGTGTAGTTGATCTAGAAGATATTGGTCATGGCATAGAGTCTTCAAAAATACTATGTAGACCATCGTTATTGGCTGTTAGATTTTGAATTTGGTGATCATTTATTTCTCATATTTTCACTTCACATGGGACACCATCAGTTGGGTAAGAAGGGTATGTTGGCACTAAATTTTTTGGACCCCTTTGAGATCATTGGATTACTTGAAAAGGTGATATATTGGTTGGACTTAACATCTCATTTGACTTTGAGTCAATATGTTATTTGTGTTTCCTGTGTGAGGTGGTATTAATAAAACCCTTTCTATGTGATTGAATGAGGATATATTGATCTTGAACCTGACACCAAAGTAGTCGAGAAACTAGTTTAGATTATGGATCGCTAAGATAAGGTACTAAATGGTAAAACAATTCCCATGGTCCATGTACTATGGTAGTGAAAATGAGATATCCATGAGACATGGGAACAAGAATTATTTATTAGGAAGTAGTGTCCTTATCTTTTAATGAGTCCAGAATATAGGTCACTTTTTGGGGATATAAATCCATTACATTGGGGTGATTGTAACATTCCATTACCTTTTTCAGGTACTCCTTGACCTTTTTTAATCATGATTTGGTCAGGTATTTATTTGGGGTCATTTAAGGAGTTTTTAAAAAAAATTGGAATCCCATGGGGCCATGTATGGTTGGAACATGATTAGGGAAAACCATGTGGTTTGGCCCAGGAAACTGCATGCCCTGTTGTGAGTCACCGGAAGGGGGAACACAGTTAGTTTAACTATACATCCAACCGCTCAAAACTGCAAACCATTAGATAGTGAGGGTTTTCATAGTTATAAAATAGTTAAACTAACCATGTAGACAAACCATGCAACACATTTATAATTATAGTATGGGTTCATGGTTAGGGTGCAGAATTTGTTTAACCATGCATCCCCACCCAACAAACAATTTGTGTGGTTTTTAATTCCCCAAAATTTGTTTTAAAAATTCCAAGGACCCTTGGTTTAACCCCTAAACACCCCTAATCTCATATTGTCTTGACCTATTCATCCCCTAGAGATTAAGAGGCTTCTCCCTTTGGATTCTAAATGGATTTCCTTCATTCTTAATAGATCACTTTGAGGTATGTTGTGCTTTGGTCCGATTTAACTTTTCTTTGTAGATCCTCACTAGATATCTTCTTCTATCATCTCATTGGAACCTAATTGGTCCATGAATTCTGATTATAATGGGGTTTATAGAAGAGTAATGTTGTTTATTATGGATCTAGGATTGTGAAAAACTAATCAACTGATATATGTTGTCAAAGACGATTAAGTTTCCATCCATTCTTGAGGTAGGTGTCTCTCTACAAGGCTTCTAATTCATGAATTATTTAAAGTTATTTTAAATTCATTTGGTTTATTAAATTAAAATTCATTATTTGATATTGTAATGTAATTTTTGGAAGAGATACATGTTTTTAAAGGGTTTTTCTTTAAAATAGATTTATTCACACCAAGCATTCAGTGAAATGTTTCAATGGTGATTTTGTTTTTAAAACGGGTTTTAAAGATTGGAAGAAGAAAGTATTTGATATGAAAAATATTTTATTTATTGTGTTCATGATTTTTAAATGCATTCTAATAAACTTAGAACATTGGGTAACATTGAGTTTGTCGGTAAATATATTTGTCACTCTTTGTGTGTGTAATTCCACAAGAGGTTTTATGTCACTTTAGTGTGTGCAATGTCACTAGTGGTTATATTGGTTAGATCCACCTTAGGCCTAGATCATCGATTTTATTTTATGTATAGAACGTATTCCCATAGTTTAGAGGCCAAATTATTTGATTTTTTATTTATGATTGGTTAATCACATGATGGTTTTTTAATGGTTATTTGCTCACATACTTATCATAAGGTGTATACATGGTTGGTTTGATTATGATTTCATACTATATTATTTGTACTTGAAATATTCATGGATTTGGTTAATAAGGTAAGTTTTTATGAAAACAAAGGATTATTTACAAGAATGGTTTTATTTTATAAAAATTATTTATAAACTGGATTTGTTTTAAAGCTTGATCTAATGAATTCTTGATATTAGAACTTGTATAGTTTCTTTGGTGGAATCCTACCAGGCTTTATGATCACCCCCTAATTTATCCTTTGGGAAGTTGTAGATGTTATTTTATAGGAATAAAGTTAAGTGAAGGGAATTCCATAGCATGTCAGTTTCTCTTTTTATCATCATCTTCATAGTGGGATAGTTTGGTGGTGATGGATGGTCACATAGGGACTTGTCTAGACTTGTCTTGTTTTTTAATTATGGTTTAGCCTATTTGGATAGAAATTGTATGTACCATGTTCATGTGCTCTCTTGGTTCCACATTATTCCTATTGGTTTACTTTTTTTTGGTTATACATGAGACAAATTTTATTATTTTATTGTACATAACCATGTGGTTTTCTATCATGTGTGACTCATCTAATTGACTTGGGTTGGTTTGTTAAATATTTTTTTGTGGAATTATCTTAGATAGAAAGCTACTGCACAACTCTCCATGGCCTGTAATTCAACACACTAGCCAATGAAATGATTAAATAAAGAGCTTAAAACACATACCTTAGTTGGTTCTTAATGTTAATTAATTAGTTTCAAAGCTACCCATCTCACCAAATGAGTCATCTCTTTAATGTTTGACACTATTAAAGGTGATTAGTTAGAAGTTATTACCACATGAATACCTCTTATAACCATACCTCTTGTACCAATTTTTGGGAATTCTGTGCAATAATTTTAATTAGGTCTCTAACTTATGTTGGAGGATTGTCGATCAAATCTCCTCCAGATGGTGCATCCAAAAAAATTCTTATCATTTTATACGAGGCCTTGATGAAAGAAAATAAGGAAGTTGTTTTCTTCCACAACTTAATGTGGGAATTTGGAAAAAAAACTTGTTGAATCTCTCCCAGTACTCATAGAGAGTATCTACATATTCTTATCTTATAGTATATATCTATTTCTTTATTTATGCACTCCTATAGGTTGGAAATAATATTTACAAAAAATATATTTGAAAATAATCTCAGTTACAAATTTCTCCTAGATGTAATTTTGAAAACTACTATTTGGCATCTCCTAGTAAAAAGGGGAATTCCCTCCACTTATATTATTATCCAGCTACTCCACACGGATTTAAATTTGAGAAAACATGAGTGAATGATAGTAAGTGTATATTAGGTTATTCACCTAAAAGACCATGAAACATGGTAAATTTTTTTATTAAAAAAAATTAATTCAAAATCATTTTGTAATTATGGCATAGAAAGTTGATTTTTTTGTTATAAAATTGAGGTTCAAACAAGTATATTAGGGTTTGGTTAGGTTTTATAGCCATTTCTGTAGGATTAGAGTGATCACTTGAAGTTTCACTTGAGTATATAAGGGATATTTCTACAAAATTATTGTTTAAATTAATGTTATTAAGACTACAAAGTAGGGTTATTTCAATTTCTGGATCTAAATGGTAACTATTTTCATTATAATTCCTAGTCATGAAATTCTAAAAATTAAAATTTTCACTACCCCTAGAAACATTATGAAGTTTCATCCTACTTATCATATTTTATCCCCATATTTATTTATAGGAATAAAATTTCCTCCTTTAAGTCTCTAAATATTCCCATTCAAATAATAATTTATGGTCAAACATTCTTAATTCCTTTCTGAATATTTTTGGAGATATTTAAATCCTTATAAACCATGGTTTAAAAATTTACATCCAACATGGAATATGATCATGTGATATTTTTCTCCCAAAGGTTTTTAATTTTCACATGCATGCAGTGCAAATGACTTATCCCACATAGAGTGCGATTGTCATCATGGAACTTATTTTCCATTTAAAGAGCCATTTGACTTTCACATCATGAAATTCATTCTCATTCCAAATTTATATCAGTTTTCAACATCCACATTGTAGAAACTCACCATTAATATCAATAGAGACCCAATTTAATATTTTTAAGCACTTCCCCACCATTAAAGTAATTATTCGAGAGATATGTGTGAAGTGGTGTTTATCATCAAATGGTTTCAATATCAACATCCCATAGTTTCATACCTAGTCAACCACCATTATCGATAGATAATATAGAATTCAAACTCTATCATTCTAGGTTTGGTTCTTGATGGTATCATTAGATTTCATTAGTAGAACTCATCTGGCTTTAGAATTCTCCATGATCACAACCCATCTTCTCTGGTCGTCTTGCAGAAAGCTTCTATCAGATATAATAATGAACATATGGTATGAAATGCTCTAAATCCTCATGACTAGTGTGTTGGGGAAGATCAAATCCCATTATTATTTATACTAGGTCCTACACATAGAAGAAACAAATCTACTAGTGTGCCATTTATTATAGCTTCTTCATTCCTATTCAAATCAGTTTGGTTTGAACTTTGACATGGTAGGTATTATTCAATAGGTTCATAGTGGACCAACACTTTAGTCAAGATCATATATAGGAGGAGATGTAAACTAGGTGTTCAAATAGATTTGAAGTTCCCTTAAACCTCGGTCAAAGTTCTCCCATTAAATCTTGATTTATCTTCATGATTATCATCATAATCACACCATCCAGAGGGGTTTATCATCTAAAGTTCCTCCCAAATCATCATCTTTACCCGATATTTTCATCTGATCATTCTTTATTCAAACTCTAAAAATTTATCTTCTAGGTCATCATCTGCCTGTGTGACTCACCCAAGCCTAGTACTCACATTAGACTACTTTTGAGCTGGTGATTTTTCATCTACCATGTCTTAAATTAAGTTCATTGGATATGAATTTTAAAATTTTAGTCTTATTTGAATTTATTCAAGCTTAATTTGGTGTAATATTCTTCAAATGAATTTAAAATCACTAAGCATGGTCAAATATCTTCATGGAGGCAACCATAATACTCCATAGATTTAGTCTACACAAAGGTGGGATAAGTGAGGTATGGATGAAGTGGACCATGATTGAAGACAAACACTTGGTCTTGAGCACAGAAGTAGTCTTAATGGATTTAGGTAAGCTTTATGGTCACTTTCTTGAACACAGTCATTAGCGCATGGTCTTAGGGCACAAATGTAGGCTCATGGCCATAGGCTTCATGGTCACAGTCTTCACAATCCCAATATGCTTTCCATTTAATAATTCTTTTACTATTTTAGGAATTTCACATGGTTGTCCATGATCTTGTTTTCCCTTTTTTAAAATTTGCATATTCATTCTACACAGAGAAAATAAAATCACAATTATTAGTATAAGCTATGTTTAAAAATTACAAAGAATTACTGGAATATGGATTCTTATTTAAACCCAAAAATTAATTAATCATGTAAAAAAATATTTTATCCATTTTAGAACTCAATTATAGATTACTGAAAGTAACACAAATGTATGAATTTTCCATGATTAGGTTAATTTTTGGGTTATTTCTAATGAAAAATTAAAAAATATTTCAAATTTTTACACTTAATCATTTATCTTTTGATTTTTAATATACCATCCAAGCTCTTTCTCAACTTCCCTGTGAAAAATTGTTAATTTCTCAAAATATTCTAATTTATATTTCATGAAAATCAAAATTTTCATTCTTGTGTAGTCATCAATGAATAAGATGAAATTTAACTCACTCTTCGTATCTTGGAATGTCATAGGTCCATATAAATCATAATGAATTAATTTAAGTGGCCTTTTTGATTAAATTTCAATTATTTTTTGAATTTTTTTACACCAAATCATTTACTATTCCACGAATGTGGGTCTCAATTCATTATAAACTAAAATTCTTCTGAGTTGGTGGATATTTTGGATAAAATTTTTTTGTGCCCCTCTAGGCCCATATATCAATAAAAATTATCCATAATTGTTGACCAAGATAAGTATTTTTAACACATAATGTTCCTTAAAGAGATAAGAATAAGTCATAACTATAATAATATCCTATGAACACTTATTATGTAATATAATATCTTTGTGTTTGATATATTATAAATCAATATTCATAATTTGTTTCATCATGCTAAAATGATTTATTCATATTTCTTTTATTATATTGGATAGACTTGCCTTTGATTTCCATGGTCATGGATTTATTCAAGGAACTACTATCCTAGTAAAATGACCAGAGTTATCTTCTTTATATATTCCAAAGTAATAAATCCTATCTTGATCATTTAATCAATCTCATACCACTAATGATTTACCCAAAAAAATCTACCTCGCTAAAAACATAAACTATTATAACTTCAATCATGCCTCAAAGTACATGATTAAATTATATACATTAATGATGATGCTAATTAGAGATACCAATATACCTATCCATAGATAGGAACATCTAATGACACCCAAAATACTCTGTGTTCTTATTAGGGGGTTAATATTAATGATGTCCTATATCCAAGATCACCATGTGAAAAATTCATGAGAAAAAGTTTCAATACTTATGAGCCCCCAAAACTTAATAGTTAGACATCATCCATGTCTTATAAATATGGTGTTTTCATATCTTAATGCACATAATTAATATGGTTTCCATAGTCTCATGAGAATCTAATTATTGTTTTCAAATTCTATAAAATTTTTATATGACATGTTATCTAAGGGAATTATCATATGTATAGTACATGAAGAAGTTATGTTACTATCTCAGTAAGTATGAATCAGGAATTTATCACATTTTATACATGGAATGGTAGTAAAAAATTATATTTTGAGTTAGATCTAGGTAACCCACTCTGATAACACTCTTACTTTCACTAGAGTCATCTATTAACCAATCTTAACTTGTTAGATTTCACATGAAAAATCACATTACTACTAAAATATATATTTATTAATTGGAATTACCACATATTTATTAGTTAATACTATATTTGGTAAGGAGATATGAGATCAATGTAACTATGAAAATAAAAAACACTAAATAATCAACCAATATAAGATCCATGTGGTGGAACATGAACCTTTAGAACTTTCCATTGATCTTTAGTGCACCGGAACTGGGAAGATTTTTCACCCAAGTAACTGCACTGATTCAAACCTCACACACACTCCATATAATTCAAAAATAAAAAAAATTAAATAAATGGAAACAAAAAATTGAACACACAAGGATTTCATGGATTAAACTTTCATCCTATATCCATGAGAAAAAATACAACATATTCCAATACAAATGGAAGTAAAAATATTAAAATCACTATGATAAGTAATCCACATAGATCACTAAGAACTAGTAATCATCACACCTTTGTGTATATAGTCCCACCCACCTTTATAATGGGTCCTAGCTGGTCAACCAAAAACATTGACCTATGAAAATCAAAGGGGTCCTTCTATTGGATCTGGTGACTAGAAATATCGTATATAAATCCCCAACTTTACTAACAAATACCACTAGATTTAAAATTACACCTCTTCTAGTAAATTGACTCCCAACACAACCTACCTTCTAGTGAACTTGACCTCCCTACACACCCATCGGAAGAACACCATATTTTAGTCAACCTATCATTTCTCATAGTTCCCACTGCTAGTGTTAAAACATCAAAGTTAACAAATATTCCACAGTTCCTACTTCTAGTATATTTAGTTAGAACTTGAAAAAAAACTTAATAATTCCTAAAAATCTCCCACTTGAATACTTTTTCCAAGGAACTATTCAACAACCTCCAATACTTGGAAAAATTATAACTAAAATACCATTTCCATAGCATGCAATGTCTTTCATGATTTTATGATCACCTAAGTTCCATTGGGGAATGATATTGACTTTTTAATTTCTTAGACTAACACTTTGGTGAGTATATAAATTTTATTTTTTCTTATATATCTTCCAAAAATCTAACAACTTAGCCTATAATAGTGTCTAGATGATGTGAAAAATCAGATCAATATGTTTCACCCTTTCATGCAATAATAGATTTTGTTCCAAGTGAATTTCACTTTATCTATCATGGAATAATACTCCACCTTTTAGACACATCATGATATACTTTAACAAACACATTAATCAAAACATATCCTTAATCTATTCCATTTTTGATATATACTCTATTTCTATTATGAAAAAATTTATAACTAGTTGTGGCTGAGAATCCAACTAACCACATTTCCTCCATAGGTTAACACAAAACCCATGGTTCTCTTCTGGGTGTTTAAATATCTATCAAATTTTGTATCAATCAAAACTTGTAATGGATCATATCCCCCAAAGCATGGGAAAAAAAATCTTATAATCCTTTTAGGCACTAGATGATCCATTTCATAGCCTCCTAGTGTTCCATTCTAGGATTTGACATGAAATGAATAACCAATACCACTTTAAATGAAATGTCTATTAAAGTAAAAATCATGCTGTATATCAAGATTATTACCACTAATGAAAAAAAATGTTCACCATTTACTAGAATTGCACTTCTATTTTTAGTTTCATCTCCTTATAAAAATTAAAGTGTTCGACCAACAGAGATGGGGAAGACTTGAGACTGGACATCTAAAACTTTTAAATGATATTACGAATGATGTCCCTATAATAAATAAAAAATGATATAACTTCCCTATCTCTCTCAATTATCATTACCAATATTTTCTTAGTCTAGAATAGATCCTTTATCTTGAATATTTTGGAAAAAAATAACCTTTTGGGATCTGGATCCTTGTAATATTCAAACCCACCAATAAATTTTCATCCATATATAAAATAAGTATGATGTATCTCCCATAATCCCATGAACTATGGTAGTAAATATGATTTGATTCTCTCTATTTGAAAATATACTTAGTTATGAAAGCATCAATCCTCCAGTTCCACTACCTTGGTGCTTTCTTCATTAAATAAAGAACTCCCTTAAATTATACACAGATCTTAATTATAATGATCATCTAAACCTATCAGTTACTCCATATAAATATATCCCTAAAATTAATATTTAAGAAAATAAATCTTTACATCTTTCTTCTCTAGATGATAATCATCCAAATCAACCAGTCTCAACATTTTCTGTATAGTAGCATGCTTTACTACCGATGAGAAAATTTCTGAGAAATAGATCCCCTCCTTATGTTGGATTCATTTTATACCCACCCATTATTTGTATCACTTATACCATATTCCTACTTCAAATGGAATACACTCTTATTATAAAGTACTCTCTTTACATGTGGTAACTTAGTCAACTCCCATGTTTTGTTGGATTCCAATGAATAAATTTCATCCTTCATCACCAAATCCAACTATTCTGAGTCACCGAGGGTTAATACTTCTTCCAGGAATTTAGTTTATCCAGTATTCATTAAAATAATAAACTTAATGTTGTCTCTAAAACCTTTAAATTCCCATCTAACTATAGAAAACCCTCTCAGATAAAATTGCTTCTTTTCACATTTCAATGCTATAATTTAAAATTATAAAACTTCCATAGTTTTTACCTAGGATTTAGTAGTTATTGATCATTTTGGCACATATTTCATTAGTTAGACTTCCAAAAAATATATGTTAACATTTGGACTCACTGAAACTTGTGATCTTTTAATACTCTCATTCATATTAGCTTAAACTTTGATACTTGATTATTTGTACTCAATTTATTTCTTTTACATGTTATGGACCTTCTTCAGTACCTTCTCATTAATGAGAACACTAATATTATTGATGATATTTAATTAATTATCATTAGAAAGTCAAAAACAAAATTTCTTATTACTATACCCTATAAGAAAACTTGTTTGAGACTTTGACTAAATCTTGTCCCTATTCTTGGTATCAGCATGGAAATATATGAGACTGCTGAAAACTTTTAGGTGGTTAACTTCCAAAAGTTTACTAGACTATTAGATTTTTGGAAGTTCTTACCCCACTTTAGATACTATAATTATTTTGATAAGATATTTCATTATGTTTACTACCTCCACCTAAATTGACTTGGGTGATACCACTTTCTTTGTTCCTTATCAGTCAATATCTTATTCATCCTTTATACCACTCAATTATTTTAAGATGTTTCGAGAATTATATTCTCTAGCATGATCCCATTCCTTTTATATAAATTCTGTAAATTTTTTCAGTTGTATTCAACATTATTATCAGATGTTAGGTATCTCACCTATTGAACAACTTCCTTTTCCACCATAACTTTTCATTGAATAGAAAATTTGAAAACTTTAGAATTTTTCTTAATAAATTAAACCCATAATTTTATTGTAAATTCATCAAAAAATGTGAAAAATTAAATGGATACTATATGAAACTGATTTAGGGTTTCCCCCCACATATCTAAGTGAAAAATTTCTAAATTTAGATCTTTGGGCTTTTAATAATTCCAATTAAATGATAACTTCATCAACTTTCCAACACCCAACTCTCACAACTTCCAATATTAGTGTGATAAATCTTCATCATGGCCTTTTCTATTAGATATTTATTGTTACCATTATTTTATTTGGTTCCCTAGTACAAAATTATATTTAGTTTATGATAAAAAATATATATTTTTTTAATATTAACAAACCAATTCTCACATCATGATTGTTCTTATGCATAACATAGTATGTGATAATATCCTAAGAGTAGATATCGCACTAAAAGGTCATAGAAATTCCATACTATGATAAGAAACCAGAAGTGCCATTAAAGTATTCTTAAATATATGTTTTATGTTAAGATTAAATCATTTGAGGGACACAAGTGATAAAGAGTATCAGGTGTGGAGACTCATATGACTTTGTGGAACCTTCTCATGGTGTATTCCCTTTGTAATTTCTAGTATAGAAAATTATGTGAGTGAGGCCATACATTAGGAAATACACATTTATATGTTTCATTGGATGTTAATATCCATGTAGGTGTGTATTGATCCTTAAAATTTAAGATTATTATTAAGGAGTATTATAAGTCACATAGTTTTATGTATTGATGAAAATCGCGATGACATATGTTCGTAGTGAGGTAGGATACATTGGGTGTGTCATGATTAATATTTCATTAATGAATAATTGAAGAAAGGATTTGTACCTTATATTATTTAACTAAAGTTGATATCGTAGGCCCTTTGATAGAAATTATATAGCCTAAATAAATCCATGGCCATGGTGTTCTGTTGGCAAGTTTGATTTACAGAAATTCAAATAAAGAGGCATTGAGAACATAGGTTAATGGAGCCAACATATTACCTACTTGATTAGAAATATCATGATAAAGAGATTATATTACATAGTATTCATCCGTCTGAGGTGTTATTTCATTGTGGTATTAATTTCTTTCTCTATGGGTGCCTTGATGTATTGCTAGACACCAACCTTGGACTTTAGGGTACTTCACTTAATGCCACCGAGAAAGAGGCCTAGAGGGTTAAAAATTAAGTGTATCTAAAATATCAAGTAAATAATAATATTATTTATTATTTAAAAAGTTTAATAAATATCATTCTCGCATGTGGTTTAATAATTATTCATGTTTTCTTGATTTCATATATTCTATCACCAGTTATTTAAGAGAATATTATGTGAAAAAATATATTTAATAAGTATTTTATATTCTATTTATTGAACATAATATTTATTTATTTATTAGAGAATAATACAATGATATTTATTTATTAAATAAATAGTTATTATTCAAGCCCCAATAAATATTGTGGGGGAATGGAAGAACGAGTTTAATGCTCTGTTAAGAAATAATATATATTGAATATTATTTGAATAAATAATATTTAATTTAATTTTAAAGTTTAGTGCATGTAAATAAATGATAATAATAATAATATTATTATAAAAATGGGGTTCCACAATGATTACTGAAATAATAAGGGTACACGTGCAATTATTATTTTCTAACACTAGGGGAATATAAACCCAATTATGTTATTTTCTTAAGAGATCCAATTCATTTTTTGTTCACAACAATATCCAGAGATAATCCTCTCAAAATACTAGATAGATCCCTCTCTAATAACTCTCTCAAGAATGAAGAGAAATCCTACTCCATCACCACTCTCAATTCTAGAGAGATCGAAGACAACCCTTCCTTGAAGTGATTCTCAAGGTGATCAAAGATGAATGACACAAGTGTTAGGATCTACCAAGCTAGTTTTTGGAAATTCCTATGGTGAAATTCATCGGTTCATGGAATGCATGTGGATCACCACTAGAAGGGATAAACTCTTGATTCCTACAATGTAATGATAATATGATGTAGAGACGTTGGAAGATCCATCAAAAAATAAATAATTTCTCATTGGGTAATTCTTTAATTGCTTAAATTAATTATAGATAATATGTGATGATCCTATACTTTGGTTCTGAATTTTATCTATTGTCTATAATATTTGATTTAATTCCATTGATCTGGAATTAATCATAATGTAAATCTAAAATTAATAATCGATCGTGAAAAAATGATTTGGGCATGCCCTATCCGACGCTTCTACTATGCCCAAAACCTACAAGTGGTATCATAGGGGTTGCATAATTATTTATAATTATTTAAATATCATTGATTTATTTACACATTTTTCATTAGTTTTAAATTATATTTTAATTATTATTTAATCCGAATTGAAATATATGCTTTCTTCCCATTTTTTCTCAAAAATATAATCAAGTTGATTAATTTTTTTAATGAACTAAATTTGAAGATATCATTCAGATATGCCAAAGAGTCTGACTGGACAACATAAGAGTACACACCATGTAACCCAGAGGTACACGTAGTGTACCATTATTTAATGCACCCTGAATTAATTTGGAATTAATTCAATCCATGAACATTTATTAAATGCAGAGAATTTTATTACACACTACGTGTTGACCAGTCCAGCCTAGCACATGGTCATTCAGATTACATGTCATGTAAGTTTTTCACATGAAGTGTAGTCCTTTAGTCACAAACATGTTGTGTATCTTCTTATATAACCTACATGACTGGTGACTATGTAACTCAGAGACCACATTTCATGTATCCCATATACACACCATGTACTCCAATATTTTCTATGGCATGTTTACATGTTGAATCCATAGGCATGTGCCCTGGATAGATAGTTAGATTAATACACTAGTGTAGCTCCAATGTACACACCATGTACTTTTACAAAATTACACAGGATACAAAATTTATTTATTATACTATTAAAACCTTATTAATATGTGTTCCATGTAGTTATTAAGTTGATAGTACATTCCCTGTGATGAGATTTATATATATAGACGTCTAATTAATTTATGTGTAATGTTTAGATCTGTATATCATGTTTAAGTAGTATTATGATTATTACTCTACATGCATTGAATCATAACACGCTATGTAAATACCATGTGTTCAGTATGGTCATTAATTTGACAGTATATTCCATGAAATTCTGTGACAAGTCATGTATCCCACATGTCACAAGAGTAAATAGTATATGAGTATAATATACGTTGGGTAGTTTTGGTTGGTTACTCACTGTGTTGCCTATAAGGTATATTTTTTTGTACACAATTAATTTTAATTAAAATAATTTAATTTTTTAAAAAATTATGATGGATGAAAATCTCAGAAAAATTTGGATTATAATTAAGATAAAATAATTGATTAATTAAAGAATATAATTAATTGATTCGAGCACAATTTATTTTAAATAATAATGATTAGAATTGAATGATAATTTTATTAAATGTGTAATTTTTGGAATGAATGTGGATGATCATGATCCTAGACTAGACCCTTTTTTTGTTATTGGTTGATATTAATTTATTATCAAATTAAATTATTGGCTTGTATTCCATCCTTCCTCTGATTATGTAAGGTTCTACATGCCCATGGATTCTTTTATGTAAACCCATTAACCAATCCTTTGTTTCCTATTAATCAGGTGTAAGTAAAAACATATGTAATAGATAGAGATTACATGCTAGTAGAGGCTGTTCAAGTTTGGATCTGATTCAAAACCAATCCAAGAGATATATATAGAAAAATAGGTGGAAAGATACAACTCGAACCATAAATGGTTCAAGGTGTTTTCCCCTAGGTTGATGGTTAGTTTATAATCTTCTAGATAAACTAACCATTAATAAAATATCATGATTATACCACTTTATTATTTTATTTCAATCAAGTTTCAGGGTTATTTCATTATGGATGTTTTGTCACGATCACATGAATTAATTAATTAACAAGAGTGAAAGATAGAACAAAAATAAATTGACTTATGGATAAAAATTATCTAAGATATGGTTAATTAGTTAAGTAAATCCACTTAATATTAAAAAGCATGTAATAAATATAATAATTGGAAATTTATGTATAAAGATAAGATATTTCAATTAAATATATTAAGTTGGTATAACCTTTCACTACTTAAGTTAAAATTGAACTATAATTCAAAGTACTTGACCAGTCAAAGTTGGAGTGATTTCAATTATTGGGGGATTCTAACTTCAAGTTTTGGGTTAACTTAACTTAGTTCATATCAAGGGTTAAATTCTAAAGTAGGACTTGGTGTAACTAAGAGGAAAAGTTTATGGAAATCCAATTTAAGGATTTTAGGATTGGGGATTTCACTCAACAGATCAAGGAACTGTGAGTTAATGTAGTTGGTATTTTTAATTCCTACCTAAAACCCTTAAAATTTCTTGATCAGCCAAATTTAGGGTGATTAGAAGGGGAATATAGATATTTTCAACTAGAATGTCCAAGAAAAGGGATATTCCAAAGCCAATGGTGAGGGATATTGGGTTTTAATAAAATAGTGGGACATTAATAAATATAATATTTATTTAGTTGTCTAAATTTTATCAAATAAAGTACTAAACTCTACTCATATTATTTGTATAAATTAAAGTAAACATAACTTAAAAAATATCATTATGATCCATACTTGAGAAGGATAACCTTCTGACCAGCACAAATTTCTAAAAGTGGAAAAGGTGCTTACACATTATCATATTCCATGAAATGAAATTTTATGTATTAGAAGAACCTATTCCTAAAGCGCTAGTTCAAGAGTCTAGTGAGGAAGAGTTATATCTATATGAGAAACATTTGGATGATTCCTTAGATGTTCAGTGTTTTATGATACCATCCATGACCAATGAGGTTTTGAATCAACATGATGACATGGATGTATATAGCATGATGTCTCAACTTCGGGATCTATATCAAGAGAAGGCAAGACAAGAGAGATATAAGATCTCCAATGCTCTATTTATAAATAATATTAGAGATTCAACACCATATGGTCCTTATTTAGTCAAGATTATTAGATACATTGAATGATTATACATGTTAGGTATTGGATTTTGTATATATATATCATACTTTCCTCACTACCCAATTCCTCATCTAGTTTTATTTTTAATTATTACATGAGTAATAATGAGAAAAGTCTTTCATAAATTCTTACTCTAAATCACAAATATGGATAAGGATACAGGGCATGAAAAACCTGAAGTCCTTATGGTGACTAAGAAAATGAATAACAAGGATAATGGGCCCAAGAATCATAAAAAGTCCAAATATCCTAAGCACCATCCTTCTAAGAAATGAATGATCCAGAGGTAGGTGAAGGGAAAAAGAGACAATATGTTTTTCATATGTAAAGTAAGAATATTGGAAGAGTAACTGCATCCATAAGAAAGGGGAAGCTAAAGGTGAATTAGTTATCGAGTGAAATCTTTCAATATCTACACATTAGGTATTATATACAACTTTGGGTTCTTACATATATATACAAATGTAGGAACCAAGTAGATTCCAAAATATTTCTAGAGGAGAGGTATATTTGAGATCTACCAATGGTGTGAGGCAGGATGATCTAGCCATTGGAGACTACCACCTTTCATTTACAAGAGGAATGATATTGGTTTTAATATATTGTTATTATGTACCAATTGTTACCAAGAACATAATTTTTGTATCCCACCTAAATATAGATGGTTTTATTTTTAAGTTTTAAAATAAAATTTGTTTATTTTATAAATAAAACCTATATTATGGTATGAAACATTTAAATAACGGTATTTATGTATTTAATTATGAAAAAATATTGGAAATAGATAAAAAATCATGTTTTCATGACTCATACGAAAACCAACTATGGAATCACCATCTTGGTCATGTAAACGAGAATTATATGACAAAGAACTATCAAGATAGTTATTTAGATTATTTTGAGATAAAACCACTTGAAATTTTTCATGTTTATTTATAAGAAAAAATTACCAAACCACCATTCATTAGATAGGGATAAAAGGCCACATATATTTTTGGATTGGTACACACTAATGTGTGAAGATCATTTCCAATAAGAGCTAGAGGTGGGTATTCTTACTTCATAACTTTTATTGATGACTTGAGATGATATAGATATGTCTACTTAATGAGGTATAAGTATGATTCCTTTGATAAATTTAAAGAATTCAAGAATGAAGTAGAGAATAAACTTGGAAAGAAGATAAATAATCTTTGATCAGATTGAGGTGGTGAATATCTCAATCAATAGTTTCTTGACTTTTTACGAGAGTTTTGGATTCTATCTCATCTCACTACACATTACACAATATAGTGGAATGGTGTTAGTGAAAGGAGGAACCATACCTTGTTATACATGGTAAGGTCAATGACAAGTCATGCAGATCTTCCATTACCCTTTTAGGTATATGCATTACAAACTGTGGCATAAACACTAAACCGAGTACTAATTAAAGCATAAAATGGAATTCCCTTCGAGTTATGGAGTTTAAATAAACCCTTTTTTCTTAATACACATGTATGGGGTTGGAAGGAGTTTGTTAAGGCATTTTCAAAAAATAACCAGCACATCGGGGAACAAAGTGTATCTTTATAGGGCATCCTAAGGAAAAAAAGGAATAGTACCTATACAACCCCTTAGAATAGAAATTGATTGTCTCTAGTTAATCCATCTTTCTTGGTAGGGAGAATATCTTATAAAAAGTATAGTGGGTAAATATTGAATTTGATAAAGTTGATTCTCAAGATATACAAGACTTGTTACATGAAAAGATTCCATAAGTCCCCATGGAATAAGTGTTCATGAAACACAAGTACTGTGTCAGATAAATAGAGAGATAAGAGAAATAGGGAGATATGGTTTTATAGTCATTGAATATGGTGACTCATTATTGGTTGAAAATGATGAACCTCTCTCCTACAACGAGGCAGGAGAGAGCTCAAAAGATATAAGATGGAAAAAATCCATGAATTCCAAAATGGATTCCATGTATTAGAACCAAGTTTGGGTTCTGGTTGATGTGCTAGTTGATGTAAATCCTATAGTCTACAAATGGTTATTCAAGATAAAAATGGACATGGAAGGTAAATTAAATACTTATACAGTAAGGTTAGTGGATAAAGGTTTTAATAAAAATTGAGGAATTTAAAATTATGAAACCTTTTCACTAGTTTCTATGTTTAAATCTAGCATAATTTTACTTGCTATAGAATCTTACCATTACTATGAAATTTGGATGATTGATATCAAGAATGATTTACTTAATGGGATTCTTTAAGAAAATGTCTACATGAAAAAATAGAAGGGTTTGTGACTCCATGTGATGCCTAAAGGATATTCAAGTTTCAAAGATCCATTAATGGATTGAATCAAGCATCTAGGTCATGGGAAATTTAATTATATGAATCTATAAAAGAATTTGGATTCATTAAGAATGAATATGAGCCTTGTGTTTACAAGAGGTTTAGTGGGAATGCGGTCTTTATACTAGTAGTATATGTTGATGACATATTACTTATTGGAAATGACATACTAGTATTATAGTATGTTAAGGATTGGTGAAAAAAAGTGTTTATACATGAAGAAATTAGGTGAAGTAGCCTATATTCTAGGGATCAAGATCCTTCGTGATTGATCCAAGAGGATACTTGGACTAATTCAAAGTACATACATTGACCAGATACTAAATAGATTTAGTATGGAACAATCAAATAGGGGATTGGTTTCAGTGTCACATGGTATACACATTTCTAAGAAAATGTGTCCTTAGACACAACAGGAGAAAAATATAATGAGTAATATCTCATATACTTCAGTGATAAGATTAATCATGTATTCTATGTTATATACTAGATTTGATGTTACATATACATTGAGCATAGTAGGTAGATATCAATCCAATCTAGGAGAACAACATTGGTCTACTGTTAAGGCTATAATTAAGTATTTGAGAAGAACTTAGGATATTTTCCTAGTGTATGGAGGTGATAAGGAGCTGTTCATTAGGGGTTATTTTGATGATAGTTCTAAAATAGATCATAATTATCTAAAACCATAGTTAGGATATGTTTTCTATCTTAATAGAGGATCTATGATCTAGAAGAGTTCAAAACAGTAAGTTGTTACTATTTCTATAGTGGATTCCGAGTATATAGAAGATTCTAATGCAACTAAGGAATCTGTTTGGATGTGAAACTTTTTATAGGAGTTTGCTGTGGAACCTAGAAATAAAGTCTCTATCAAATTGTAATGAGATCATACTTTATCATTGGATCTTGAAAAAGATCCAAGGTCACACCAATAGAAAAAAACATGATTTGGAAGTATCACATCTTGAGGGATTTTTCTCAAATGGGTGAATTTGTAGTAGACATAGTCCCCATAGAAGAAAACTTAGTGAACCCATTGACTAAAGGAATATCTTAGCAGAATCATGAGTATCATGTGAGAGTGAGAAGACTGAAGGTTGTCAGTTGGCTCTAGTGAAAGTGGGAGTTTTTCAAGGTTGGTGTCTTAAAACCAAATACTATATACTTCATGATAACCTATATTCATTTTCTTGAATATTAATAAACTTATTATCACATCATGATTGTTATTTAGTGTAACATAGTATGTGATAATGTCCTAAGAGTAGCTGTCACACTGAAAAATCAAAGTAATTACCTACTATGATGAGAAACCAGAAGTTTCATGATAGTATTCTTCATTATATATTCTATATCTAGATGAAATCATTTTAGGGACACAATTGATGTAGGATATTAAGGGTGGAGACTCATATTAATTTGAAGGACCTTCTCATAGTGTACACCCATGGTAATTTCTAGTGTAGGAAATCATGAGAATGAGACCTGCTAGTCAGAAATCCACATTTATATGTGTCACTGGATGTTCCTATATGTGAACATGTGTATTGATCCTTGGAGTTTAATATTATTATTAATGAGTATTATAATTCATGTACTTTGATGTATTGAAAATAACTATGATTACATATGTTCATGGTGAGGTAAGATATATTGGGAACGTCATGAGTAATATATCATTAATAAATAATGAAAGAAAGGATTTTCCCTTATGTATTTTAATAGAAGTTGATATCTCATGCCCTTTTATGAAAATGATATATTATAAATAAATCCATGGACATGGTGTTCTGTAGGAAAGTTAAATTTCCAAAAATTCAAGGAAAGAGACATCAAACACATAGTTTGATGGTGTCAGCATGCAACCCGATTGATTAGAGATATCATGATAATGGGATTATATTACAAAGTAAGCATCCATATAAGGTATTATTCCATTGGTACATTAAATTCATTATCTATGGGTGACTTGATGTGTTTCTAGATTCTAACCTTGGAATTTAGGCTACTTTATCTAATGTCACTGAGAAAGAGGCCTAGAGGGATACACGCTAAGTGTATCTAGAATCTCAGTTAAATAATAATATTTTTTACTATTTAAAAAAATGAATAAATATTATTATTTCATGTAATTTAATAATTATTCATGTTTTATTGATCACATATATTCCATCACTAGTTATTTGAGAGAATATTATGTGAGAACAATATTTAATAAATATTTATTTTCTATTTAGTGAATATAATATATATTTATTAATTTTAAAATATTGCAGTGATATTTATTTATTAAATAAATATTCATTATTCAAGGCTTAATAAATATTTTGGAGGAATGACGGTCCAAGTCTAATGATCCGGTGCAAAATAATAGATATTTAATATTATTTAAATAAATAATATTTAATTTAATTCATGAGTTTAGTGCATGTT